>OY982553.1:15424597-16061681 GCA_963859965.1 Ceramica pisi | reverse complement strand
ACTGCCTCCCGCTCCTCCGCGACAGGGCGCTCCCCGAGCGCTTTTCGGCGCGCCGTCCATTCGTAGACTCTGGCGAGCACCCACGCCTCCAACTCCCAAGGAGGGGTGCTGGCCAGAGCGCACGCCGCCGAAAAGCCTACCGAGCGGTAGGCCCTCGCCACCCGCTGTGCAATGGCCCTTTGTGGCCTGCGGATGGCTGTCGCGTTCTCCCTCCTGTTGAGGGAGTCCGCCCAGATGGGGGCCCCGTAGAGGGCCATGCTCCTCAGGATGCCGGCATATAAGCGCCGGCATCGTGCACTGGGCCCCCCAAGGTTCGGGAGGAGCCAGGAGAGTGCGCCTGCGGCCTTCAGCAGGCGCGTCGACAGCCCGCTAAAGTGCGGGCCGAAGCGCCACCTGCTGTCCAGTATCAGGCCCAGATATTTCATCTGGGCCTTCACCTCCACCCGGATGCCCTCCACGACAATGTGGGCATCGGGAGGGCAGCGCTGCCGAGGCCCGTGGAAGAACACAGCCTCGGTCTTGTTCAGCGCCACCCTCAACCCTAGGCGGCGGATCCTTCCTGCGACTAAGGATCCGCCAGCCGAGGCCAGACAGGCCGCCTCCCTGAAATTCCTCCCCCGGGCAGTGAGGAGAGTGTCATCCGCGTAGCAGATGACACTCGTGCCACGGAGGAGGGCTCCCCGCAGGAGCCAATCGAACCCGATGTTCCAAAGGGGCGGCCCAAGGACTGACCCCTGTGGAACACCGGACTCCGCGCCGTACCTCCGGAGCCTGGCCGTTTTGTCTACAAGGAGGACATCTCGGTCCTCCAAGTAGTCGGCCAGGAGGTCCCGCAAGTATTGGGGCACTCCATGATAGCGGAGTGCCTCCAATATCGTCGAGTGGGGGACGGAGTTGAAGGCGTTGGCTATGTCGAACGACACTGCCAAAACTCCGTCCCCCGCCTCGACCGCCCCCTTCACCTGCCCCTTCAGTAGGGCCAGTGCGTCGATGGTCGAACGCCCCTGTCGGAAACCGAATTGGGCGTCCGACAGGTCTGGCCCTACCCTCCGCAGATGGCTGTTGAGCCGGCAGGCGATGATCCCCTCGAACATTTTGCCGACCTCATCAAGCAGAACGATGGGTCGGTATGCCGAGGGGGAGTCGACCGGACGTCCCTCCTTACGGAGAAGGCATAGCTGCCCCTCCTTCCATAGTTTCGGGAACCTTCCAGACGCGAGGCATGCGCTGAAAAGGTCCCGAAACCTATCCTCCATTTGAGCGGCAGCTATGGCCACCACTCGTGCGGGAACGCCGTCCGGACCGGGGGCCGTCTTCTTGGCGCGGAGGCCGAGAAGACCCTCGCGGAACTCCTCCGCCGTCACCGGGGGCACATCTGCCTCCGCCGGTGGAACCGCCTCCTGCGGGGGATCCTGCGGGGGATCCATCGTTGGTGGGGTGAAGTCGGTCCTGCGCGGAAACAGGGACCGGACCACCCCATCCAACAGTGCCGGCTCGAGGGTCTCGGTCAATGGGGGACCATGGGGCCGCAGTTGGTTCCGCGCCGCCCTGTATGGTCTCCCAAAGGGATCCCGATCGAGACCCTCTAGCATCTCAGCCCTCGCCGAGTCCTTCGCAGCGCACATAGCCGACTTGAGGGCCGCCTTTGCCTCCCGGTAGGAAGCGTAGAGACGGTCCTCGTCTGCCTGACTACGTGCGCTGCGCCGACGGCTCCGCGTGTAGGCCCTACGGGCCGCCACGCAGGCGGCCCGGAGGCCTGCGAGCTCCTCCGACCACCAATAGACGGCACGACGGGGGGGCGGACGACGGGACCGAGGCATGCTGGAGTTGCATACCTCGGTCAGGGATCCTCTCAGCTGGGCTGCTGCTGCGTCGACGTCCAGGGTCTCCACAGGGGGCGACAGCCAGTCCTGCAGGAAGGCAGCCTCCTTGGCTGCCTCGCGGTCCAGGCGAGTGAGGGCCCACCGAGGGAAGGGAGGCCTGCCAGAGCGGGCCATCTCCCCCCGGGAGCCATGCTGGGTGGAGATGTCGAACCTCACATATCTGTGGTCCGACAAGGTCTCCACCAGCTCCACCCGCCAGTTCACAATGCGTGCGGCTAAGACGGGTGTGGCAAACGAAACGTCGACCACCGACCCACCCTGCTGCCGCACACATGTGTGGACCGCCCCCCTGTTGAGGAGGGACACGCCGCACGACGCCGACCAAAACTCGACGGCGCGACCCCGGACGTTGCAGGAGGCAGCCGGGTTGCCCCAGGCCTCCGACTTGGCGTTTAGGTCGCCCAAAACCACGACGTGGCGTGGCGCCGCCCTCCCAACGACTGCAGTGAGGACCTCCAGGAAGTCCTCAAAGTCTGGAAGAGGGCGGTTAGGGGAGAAGTAGACCCCGACTAGGGCCAGATCCCCCCACGCGGCGGCCACATATCCCGGTCCCCTCTCTAAGAGCGAGAGGGGAGGGGAGTCTGTGGAAGACCGCGACACCAAAGCCACCAAGCCGTCTCGGTCGCCTAGCCAGCTGCCAGGGACCGAGTAAGGCTCGGCGACCACCGCCAAGTCCACCAACCACTCAGCCATGGTCTGCATCAGCAGATCCTGGGCTGCCCGGCAGTGGTTGGTATTCGTTTGAAGGATGCGATGTTCGACCCTATCCATTAGTCGGACATCGCACCCCCCTCCTCTGCAGCTGTGCTGGCAACAGGCCCAGCTGGCGCCTGCGCTTTGCCCCTCTTAGGGGGAGGATTGCACGTCCTCCCCGTCATAACATGGCCTGCCGGGCGGCCACTGGCGGCGCACACTGAGCAGTGCGGCTTGGCGGCCGTGCAGGAGGCGGCTTTGTGGCCGTCCTTGCCGCAGCGGTAACAGGTGTCCGCCCTGTTGACCTTGGACGGACAGAGGGCTCCGGTGTGGCCGATGCCGAAGCACCTGAAGCAGCGCAGAGGCTGCTCTTCAAGTGCCTGGACCACACCGGAGCTGAACCCGACGGAGAGCCTTCCTTTGACCAGGACGGCCTTGGCGGCGGCGACAGGGCACTCGAGCCGAATAGTGCCCATGCCGCCGCGGCCGGTTCTGATGTCCCGGCCTTGCACCGCTGCGACGCTGCAGCCACCAATGGCTGCGACTGCCGCCACCACCTCCTCTTTGGTGACCGAGTCGTCGAGGTCGGTCACCAGTATGGCCGCCGATTTCGTCGGTCGGGCCACCTTGGCCGCATCTGCGATGACCTCTCGCAGCTTGGCTGCGAAGAGGTCAGCGCTGGCGCTGCCCTCCGCCCCCGGGAACTCGAAGATTCGAGCACCGGTTTGGGTCCTTCGGCAAGAGACTTTGCCGATCCCCAGTTGGGTGGGATCGGCATTGGCACGCGCCCGCACTAGTACGGACGCGTACGTCTCCCCGCGCTCAGCAGCCTCCGCCGTGAGCGTCACGACGACGGCTGCAGACTGTGGGGGAACAAGTTTCCCCCTCCTTCTCCCCTTCCTCTTCCTCTTGCCAGTCGCCTGTGACTGGCTGGGAGGCGTGGTGGCGGGGACAGCGGCGGCGGCCGCTGCCACCTTTTGGCCCTTGGCCTTCCGCTTTCCCTTCCCAGTCGTCTGCGACTGGCTGGGAGGCGTGGTGGCGGGGGCGGCAGAGACGGCCTTCGTCCTTTTGCCCTTGCCCTTTCCCTTTCCTCTCCCGACCACCTCGATCCAACCCTCCTGGTTGGACGGAGTGGTGGACGGGAGATTGGCGTCCTCCGGTTGCGAGGACGGCCCCGGCTCGACTCGCCTCTTGTCCGCCGCAAGCGGCGGTCGGAGGCGCTTCTCCGGCAAGAGCCGGTCCTCAATTCCTGCTATGCAGGCTCGGGTGAAGGCCCGCTCCTCCATGACGACCTTGCGGATAACATCCTCAAGGTTGGAGGCGGGGGCTTCCACGGCCGGCGTTGGGCCCACGGCAGGCGACGTACCCTGACTGGGCGGGGCGGTGGCGTCAGCCAACTTCTGATGAAGCTGGCTGACCTCCGATTGCAGGCGATCCACTTTCGCCTGCAGCTGCCTCGTCTCGTCGGTGCTCGTCCGGCTGACAAGCTCCTTAATAATGCCGCGCAAACTCGCGGCCCTGCATTTAAGGGACTTTTGAAAAGTCCCTTTAAGATGAGAGGACTTAGCGGCGACCTCCACAATACCCTCCTCGTCCTCGTGCGCCATCCGCTCGAGCTCCGCGACGGAGTAGTCCGCGTAGAGGACGGTGGATGCGCCGTACCCGGACTTGGCCCGGGCGGCACGCGCTCGCTGCTCTTTGAGAGCAACTCTCTCCTCCAGCTCCTCCTGGAGCTGTGCCCGCCGAGCCAGGTCCAGCTGGCGTTGGGCATCTGCGAGACCCACTGAGTGGGTGTCTGCGGCTGTCACTGGCCTCTTCGCCTTCGACAGCCCCGTCGAGCCTGAGGCCGAGGAACCCTCGGACCCGCTCTTGCGACGCGCGGCGCGCTTTCGCGACCGCGAACAACCCGCGTCTGAGACGAGGGACTCGTCAGAGTCCGACGTCTCGTCAGCCCTCCTAAAAAAGCTAGCCGCAGACGGCGCGCGGCTAGCTTCTGACGCCGAAGCGTCAGACTGGCCCTGAGAAGGGCCGTTGGGTTGGCCCTGAGAAGGGCCGTTGGGTTGGCCCTGAAAAGGGCCTTTCAGGAAACGCCCTTGGGCGTCCCGCTTGGGTTTTGGCATATTGCCTCCTCCGAATACGTAGCTCAAACCGCCAGATAAAATAAAAATCGCTACGATAGCACACTGAACTTTGGCCGAACCCCAGTCTGCCACTCCGTTACGGTGACAGAACTGGGTCGTTTCCAGGGGACGCGACGTGGACGCAAACAGTGTGGGGGGTCCCCCAACCTAACCTAACCTAACCTAACCTAACCTAACCTAACCTAACCTAACCTAACCTAACCTAACCTAACCTAACCTAACCTAACCTAACCTAACCTAACCTAACCTAACCTAACCTAACCTAACCTAACCTAACCTAACCTAACCTAACCTAACCTAACCTAACCTAACCTAACCTAACCTAACCTAACCTAACCTAACCTAACCTAACCTAACCTAACCTAACCTAACCTAACCTAACCTAACCTAACCTAACCTAACCTAACCTAACCTAACCTAACCTAACCTAACCTAACCTAACCTAACCTAACCTAACCTAACCTAACCTAACCTAACCTAACCTAACCTAACCTAACCTAACCTAACCTAACCTAACCTAACCTAACCTAACCTAACCTAACCTAACCTAACCTTTTTTTTTTTTTTTTTTTTTTTTTTGTTTCGGCTGGGAAAAAATGCTTTACGCATACCCTCTCACTCGGGGGAGTGGGAGGGGTATGTGGGACTCCCCGGGCAAGCCCGGTATACCCACTAAAACAACCCAGCAACGAAATTCCCGCAACGTCTTAGTGGGGGTGGACTGGGAGATCGGCGTAGCCTTTACGTCCAGTCCACCTCCGACGACCGCCCGCCTTCACGGCGGGCCCTTCACGCCCCCCCCGTCGGGGGAGGGCCGGGAACCTCCGACGATGGTGGTGATGTGTGCAATGCAGGCTGAGGCGCCCCCGCGCCTGTCGCCCGCCCATCACCACCGCGAGGAGGGAGAAGAGGACGTCTTCTCCGACCTCGCCTTCGTCTGCGGAGCGGCGCAGCGAGAGGGTCGTCCTCCCGCGCGCGCTCCGCCGCCTCCTTTTGCGAGATGACATCCTCGCAAAAGGAGGCGACCGCGGCCCAGGACTCCTCACTCCCCAGCATGCATCTGACCACGCTGGGAAGGGAGAGGTCCTGTCCGATCTCCGCAGTGAGACTGCGACGCGGCTCGGACCAAGCTGGGCACACCTCCAGTGTGTGCTGCGCCGTGTCCTCCGCCGCGCCGCAGTCGTGACACGCCGGTGTCTCCTCCCTCCCGATCCGGTGCAGGTGCGTGCCGAAACAGCCGTGGCCTGACAACACCTGCACCAGACGGAAGGAGAGGAAGCCGTGCGGCCGCTCGAGCCAATCCCGCAGGACTGGACCGAGCGTGTCGAGCGTTCGACGGCCAAAGGTGGCAGAGGCGAGGTCCTCTGTCCAATGGACGATGATGGCGTCCCTCGCCTCCCTCCGCACGGCTTCCCGCTCCTCTGCGACAGGGCGCTCCCCGAGCGCTTTTCGGCGCGCCGTCCATTCGTACACCCTGGCGAGCACCCAAGCCTCCAACTCCCAAGGAGGGGTGCCCGCCAGAGCGCACGCCGCCGAAAAGCCTACCGACCGGTAGGCCCTCGCCACCCGCTGTGCAATGGCCCTTTGTGGCCTGCGGATGGCGGTCGCATTCTCCCTCCTATTGAGGGAGTCCGCCCATATTGGGGCCCCGTATAGGGCCATGCTCCGCAGGATGCCGGCATACAAGCGCCGGCATCGTGCACTGGGCCCCCCCAGGTTTGGGAGGAGCCACGACAGGGAGTCGGCGGCCTTCAGCAGGCGCGTCGACAGCCCGCTGAAGTGCGGGCCGAAGCGCCACCTGCTGTCCAGTACCAGGCCCAGATACTTCATCTGGGCCTGGACCCCCACCCTGATGCCCTCCACAACGATGTGGGCATCTGGAGGGCAGCGCTGCCGAGGCCCGCGAAAGAACACGGCCTCGGTCTTGTTCAGCGCCACCCTCAACCCTAGGCGGCGGATCCTTCCTGCGACCAAGGATCCGCCAGCCGAGGCCAGACAGGCCGCCTCCCTGAAGGTTCTCCCCCGGGCAGTGAGGAGAGTGTCATCCGCGTAACATATGACACTCGTGCCACGGAGGAGGGCTCCTCTCAATAGCCAATCGAACCCGATGTTCCAAAGGGGTGGCCCAAGGACTGACCCCTGTGGAACACCGGACTCCGCGCCGTACCTCCGGAGCCTGGCCGTTTTGTCTACAAGGAGGACATCTCGGTCCTCCAAGTAGTCGGCCAGGAGGTCCCGCAAGTATTGGGGCACTCCATGATAGCGGAGTGCCTCCAATATCGTCGAGTGGGGGACGGAGTTGAAGGCGTTGGCTATGTCGAACGACACTGCCAAAACTCCGTCCCCCGCCTCGACCGCCCCCTTCACCTGCCCCTTCAGTAGGGCCAGTGCGTCGATGGTCGAACGCCCCTGTCGGAAACCGAATTGGGCGTCCGACAGGTCTGGCCCTACCCTCCGCAGATGGCTGTTGAGCCGGCAGGCGATGATCCCCTCGAACATTTTGCCGACCTCATCAAGCAGAACGATGGGTCGGTATGCCGAGGGGGAGTCGACCGGACGTCCCTCCTTACGGAGAAGGCACAGCTGCCCCTCCTTCCATAGTTTCGGGAACCTTCCAGACGCGAGGCATGCGCTGAAAAGGTCCCGAAACCTATCCTCCATTTGAGCGGCAGCTATGGCCACCACTCGTGCGGGAACGCCGTCCGGTCCAGGGGCCGTCTTCTTGGCGCGGAGGCCGAGAAGACCCTCGCGGAACTCCTCCGCCGTCACCGGGGGCACATCTGCCTCCGCCGGTGGAACCGCCTCCTGCGGGGGATCCTGCGGGGGATCCATCGTTGGTGGGGTGAAGTCGGTCCTGCGCGGAAACAGGGACCGGACCACCCCATCCAACAGTGCCGGCTCGAGGGTCTCGGTCAATGGGGGACCATGGGGCCGCAGTTGGTTCCGCGCCGCCCTGTATGGTCTCCCAAAGGGATCCCGATCGAGACCCTCTAGCATCTCAGCCCTCGCCGAGTCCTTCGCAGCGCACATAGCCGACTTGAGGGCCGCCTTTGCCTCCCGGTAGGAAGCGTAGAGACGGTCCTCGTCTGCCTGACTACGTGCGCTGCGCCGACGGCTCCGCGTGTAGGCCCTACGGGCCGCCACGCAGGTGGCCCGGAGGCCTGCGAGCTCCTCCGACCACCAATAGACGGCACGACGGGGGGGCGGACGACGGGACCGAGGCATGCTGGAGTTGCATACCTCGGTCAGGGATCCTCTCAGCTGGGCTGCTGCTGCGTCGACGTCCAGGGTCTCCACAGGGGGCGACAGCCAGTCCTGCAGGAAGGCAGCCTCCTTGGCTGCCTCGCGGTCCAGGCGAGTGAGGGCCCACCGAGGGAAGGGAGGCCTGCCAGAGCGGGCCATCTCCCCCCGGGAGCCATGCTGGGTGGAGATGTCGAACCTCACATATCTGTGGTCCGACAAGGTCTCCACCAGCTCCACCCGCCAGTTCACAATGCGTGCGGCTAAGACGGGTGTGGCAAACGAAACGTCGACCACCGACCCACCCTGCTGCCGCACACATGTGTGGACCGCCCCCCTGTTGAGGAGGGACACGCCGCACGACGCCGACCAAAACTCGACGGCGCGACCCCGGACGTTGCAGGAGGCAGCCGGGTTGCCCCAGGCCTCCGACTTGGCGTTTAGGTCGCCCAAAACCACGACGTGGCGTGGCGCCGCCCTCCCGACGACTGCAGTGAGGACCTCCAGGAAGTCCTCAAAGTCTGGAAGAGGGCGGTTAGGGGAGAAGTAGACCCCGACTAGGGCCAGATCCCCCCACGCGGCGGCCACGTATCCCGGTCCTCTCTCCAAGAGCGAGAGGGGAGGGGAGTCTGTGGAAGACCGCGACACCAACGCCACCAAGCCGTCTCGGTCGCCTAGCCAGCTGCCGGGGACCGAGTAAGGCTCGGCGACCACCGCCAAGTCCACCAACCACTCAGCCATGGTCTGCATCAGCAGATCCTGGGCTGCCCGGCAGTGGTTGGCGTTCGTCTGCAGGATGCGATGTTCGACTCTGGCCATTAGTCGGACATCGCACCCCCCTCCTCCGCAGCTGTGCTAGCAACAGGCCCAGCTGGCGCCTGCGCTTTGCCCCTCTTAGGGGGAGGATTGCACGTCCTCCCCTTCATCACATGGCCTGCCGGGCGGCCACTAGCAGCGCACACTGCGCAGTGTGGCTTCGCGGCCGTGCAGGAGGCGGCTTTGTGGCCGTCCTTGCCGCAGCGATAGCAGGTGTCCGCCCTGTTGACTTTGGACGGACAGAGGGCTCCGGTGTGGCCGATGCCGAAGCACCTGAAGCAGCGCAGAGGCTGCTCCTCAAGGGCCCGCACCAAACCGGAGCTGAAGCCGACGGAAAGCGTTCCCTTGTCCAGGACGGCTTTGGCGGCGGCGACAGGGCACTCGAGCCGAATAGTGCCCATGCCGCCGCGGCCGGTCCTGATGTCCCGGCCTTGCACAGCTGCAACGCTGCAGCCACCAATGGCTGCGACCGCTGCGACCACCTCCTCTTTGGTGACCGAGTCATCGAGGTCGGTCACCAGTATGGCCGCCGACTTAGTTGGTCGGGCCACCTTAGCTGCGTCTGCGATGACCTCCCGCAGCTTGGCTGCAAAGAGGTCAGCGCTGGCGCTGCCCTCCGCCCCCGGGAACTCGAAAATACGAGCCCCGGTTTGGGTACGCCGGCAGGATACTTTGCCGATCCCCAGTTGGGTGGGATCGGCATTGGCACGCGCCCGCACTAGTACGGACGCGTACGTCTCCCCGCGCTCAGCAGCCTCCGCCGTGAGCGTCACGACGACGGCTGCAGACTGTGGGGGAACACGTTTCCCCCTCCTTCTCCCCTTCCTCTTCCCCTTGCCAGTCGCCTGTGACTGGCTGGGAGGCGTGGTGGCGGGGACAGCGGCGGCGGCCGCTGCCACCTTTTGGCCCTTGGCCTTCCGCTTTCCCTTCCCAGTCGTCTGCGACTGGCTGGGAGGCGTGGTGGCGGGAGCGGCAGAGACGGCCTTCGTCTTCTTGCCCTTTCCCTTGCCTTTTCCTCTCCCGACCACCTCGATCCAACCCTCCTGGTTGGACGGAGTGGTGGACGGGAGATTGGCGTCCTCCGGTTGCGAGGACGGCCCCGGCTCGACTCGCCTCTTGTCTGCCGCAAGCGGCGGTCGGAGGCGCTTCTCCGGCAAGAGCCGGTCCTCAATGCCCGCTAAGCAGGCGCGGGTGAAGGCCCGCTCCTCCATAACCACCTTGCGGATAACATCCTCAAGTTGGCTGGAGGCGGGGGCCTCCACGGCAGGCGTTGGGCCCACAGCAAGCGTCGGGCCTTGATTGGGCTGGGCGGTGGCGTCAGCCAACTTCTGATGAAGCTGGCTGACCTCCGATTGCAGACGATCGACCCTTGTCTGCAACTGCCGCGTTTCCTCAGAGCTTGTCCGGCGGGCAAGCTCCTCAATGATGCCGCGCATGCTCGCGGCCCGGCATTTAAGGGACTTCTGAAATGTCCCTTTTAGGTGGGAGGACTTTGCAGCGACCTCCACAATACCCTCCTCGTCCTCGTGCGCCATCCGCTCGAGCTCCGCGACGGAGTAGTCCGCGTAGAGGACGGTGGATGCGCCGTACCCGGACTTGGCCCGGGCGGCACGCGCTCGCTGCTCTTTGAGAGCAACTCTCTCCTCCAGCTCCTCCTGGAGCTGTGCCCGCCGAGCCAGGTCCAGCTGGCGTTGGGCATCTGCGAGACCCACTGAGTGGGTGTCTGCGGCTGTCACTGGCCTCTTCGCCTTCGACAGCCCCGTCGAGCCTGAGGCCGAGGAACCCTCGGACCCGCTCTTGCGACGCGCGGCGCGCTTTCGCGACCGCGAACAACCCGCGTCTGAGACGAGGGACTCGTCAGAGTCCGACGTCTCATCTGCCCTCCTAAAAAAGCTGGCCGCAGACGGCGCGCGGCTAGCTTCTGACGCCGAAGCGTCAGACTGGCCCTGAGAAGGGCCGTTGGGTTGGCCCTGAGAAGGGCCGTTGGGTTGGCCCTGAAAAGGGCCTTTCAAGAAACGCCCTTGGGCGTCCCGCTTGGGTTTAGGCATATTGCCTCCTCCGAAATCGCAGCTGAATCCGCCAGATAAAATAAAATCGCTACGAGAGCACACTGTTCTTTGGCCGAACCCCAGTCTGCCACTCCGTTACGGTGACAGAACTGGGTCGTTTCCAGGGGACGCGACGTGGACGCAAACAGTGTGGGGGGTCCCCCAACCTAACCTAACCTAACCTAACCTAACCTAACCTAACCTAACCTAACCTAACCTAACCTAACCTAACCTAACCTAACCTAACCTAACCTAACCTAACCTAACCTAACCTAACCTAACCTAACCTAACCTAACCTAACCTAACCTAACCTAACCTAACCTAACCTAACCTAACCTAACCTAACCTAACCTAACCTAACCTAACCTAACCTAACCTAACCTAACCTAACCTAACCTAACCTAACCTAACCTAACCTAACCTAACCTAACCTAACCTAACCTAACCTAACCTAACCTAACCTAACCTAACCTAACCTAACCTAACCTAACCTAACCTAACCTAACCTAACCTAACCTAACCTAACCTAACCTAACCTAACCTAACCTAACCTAACCTAACCTAACCTAACCTAACCTAACCTAACCTAACCTAACCTAACCTAACCTAACCTAACCTAACCTAACCTAACCTAACCTAACCTAACCTAACCTAACCTAACCTAACCTAACCTAACCTAACCTAACCTAACCTAACCTAACCTAACCTAACCTAACCTAACCTAACCTAACCTAACCTAACCTAACCTAACCTAACCTAACCTAACCTAACCTAACCTAACCTAACCTAACCTAACCTAACCTAACCTAACCTAACCTAACCTAACCTAACCTAACCTAACCTAACCTAACCTAACCTAACCTTTTTTTTTTTTTTTTTTTTTTTTTTTTTTTTTTTTTTTTTTTTTTGTTTCGGCTGGGAAAAAATGCGTTACGCATACCCTCTCACTCGGGGGAGTGGGAGGGGTATGTGGGACTCCCCGGGCAAGCCCGGTATACCCACTAAAACAACCCAGCATGAAATTCCCGCAGCGTCTTAGTGGGGGTGGACTGGGAGATCGGCGTAGCCTTTACGTCCAGTCCACCTCCGACGACCGCCCGCCTTCACAGCGGGCCCTTCACGCCCCCCCCGTTGGGGGAGGGCCGGGAACCTCCGACGATGGTGGTGACGTGTGCAATGCGGGCGGAGGCGCCCCCGCGCCTGTCGCCCGCCCATCACCACCGCGAGGAGGGAGAAGAGGGCGTCTTCTCCGACCTCGCCTTCGTCTGCGGAGCGGCGCAGCGAGAGGGTCGTCCTCCCGCGCGCGCTCCGCCGCCTCCTTCTGCGAGATGACATCCTCGCAAAAGGAGGCGACCGCGGCCCAGGACTCCTCACTCCCCAGCATGCATCTGACCACGCTGGGAAGGGAGAGGTCCCGTCCGATCTCCGCAGTGAGACTGCGACGCGGCTCGGACCAAGCTGGGCACACCTCCAGTGTGTGCTGCGCCGTATCCTCCGCCGCGCCGCAGTCGTGACACGCCGGTGTCTCCTCCCTCCCGATCCGGTGCAGGTGCGTGCCGAAACAGCCGTGGCCAGACAAGACCTGCACCAGACGGAAGGAGAGGAAGCCGTGTGGCCGCTCGAGCCAATCCCGCAGGACTGGACCGAGCGCGTCCAGGGTACGGCGACCAAAGGTGGCGGAGGCGAGGTCCTCCGTCCAATGGACGACGATAGCGTCCCTCGCCTCCCTCCGCACTGCCTCCCGCTCCTCCGCGACAGGGCGCTCCCCGAGCGCTTTTCGGCGCGCCGTCCATTCGTAGACTCTGGCGAGCACCCACGCCTCCAACTCCCAAGGAGGGGTGCTGGCCAGAGCGCACGCCGCCGAAAAGCCTACCGAGCGGTAGGCCCTCGCCACCCGCTGTGCAATGGCCCTTTGTGGCCTGCGGATGGCTGTCGCGTTCTCCCTCCTGTTGAGGGAGTCCGCCCAGATGGGGGCCCCGTAGAGGGCCATGCTCCTCAGGATGCCGGCATATAAGCGCCGGCATCGTGCACTGGGCCCCCCAAGGTTCGGGAGGAGCCAGGAGAGTGCGCCTGCGGCCTTCAGCAGGCGCGTCGACAGCCCGCTAAAGTGCGGGCCGAAGCGCCACCTGCTGTCCAGTATCAGGCCCAGATATTTCATCTGGGCCTTCACCTCCACCCGGATGCCCTCCACGACAATGTGGGCATCGGGAGGGCAGCGCTGCCGAGGCCCGTGGAAGAACACAGCCTCGGTCTTGTTCAGCGCCACCCTCAACCCTAGGCGGCGGATCCTTCCTGCGACTAAGGATCCGCCAGCCGAGGCCAGACAGGCCGCCTCCCTGAAATTCCTCCCCCGGGCAGTGAGGAGAGTGTCATCCGCGTAGCAGATGACACTCGTGCCACGGAGGAGGGCTCCCCGCAGGAGCCAATCGAACCCGATGTTCCACAGGGGGGGGCCAAGTACCGACCCCTGTGGAACACCGCACTCTGCGCCGTACCGCCGCAACCTGGCCGTTTTGTCTACAAGGAGGACCTCTCGGTCCTCCAAGTAGTCGGCCAGGAGGTCCCGCAAGTATTGGGGCACTCCATGATAGCGGAGTGCCTCCAATATCGTCGAGTGGGGGACGGAGTTGAAGGCGTTGGCTATGTCGAACGACACTGCCAAAACTCCGTCCCCCGCCTCGACCGCCCCCTTCACCTGCCCCTTGAGCAGGGCCAGCGCGTCGATGGTCGAACGCCCCTGTCGAAAACCGAACTGGGCGTCCGACAGGTCCGGCCCTACTCTCCGCAGATGGCTGTTCAGCCGGCAGGCGATGATCCCCTCGAACATTTTGCCGACCTCATCAAGAAGAACGATGGGTCGGTATGCCGAGGGGGAGTCCGCCGGGCGTCCCTCCTTGCGGAGGAGGCATAGCTGCCCCTCCTTCCACAGTTTCGGGAACCTTCCAGACGCGAGGCACGCGCTGAAAAGGTCCCGAAATCTGTCCTCCATTTGAGCGGCAGCTATGGCCACCACTCTTGCTGGGACGCCATCCGGACCGGGGGCCGTCTTCTTGGCGCGGAGGCTAAGAAGACCCTCGCGGAACTCTTCTGCCGTCACCGGGGGCACATCTGCCTCCGCCGGTGGAGCCGCCTCCTGCGGGGGATCCTGCGGGGGATCCATCGTTGGTGGGGTGAAGTCGGTCCTGCGCGGAAACAGGGACCGGACCACCCCATCCAACAGCGCCGGCTCGAGGGTCTCGGTCAATGGGGGACCATGGGGCCGCAGTTGGTTCCACGCCGCCCTGTATGGTCTCCCAAAGGGATCCCGATCGAGACCCTCTAGCATCTCAGCCCTCGCCGAGTCCTTCGCAGCGCACATAGCCGACTTGAGGGCCGCCTTTGCCTCCCGGTAGGAAGCGTAGAGACGGTCCTCGTCTGCCTGACTACGTGCGCTGCGCCGACGGCTCCGCGTGTAGGCCCTACGGGCCGCCACGCAGGTGGCCCGGAGGCCTGCCAGCTCCTCCGACCACCAATAGACGGCACGACGGGGAGGCGGACGACGGGACCGAGGCATGCTGGAGTTGCATACCTCGGTCAGGGATCCCCTCAGCTGGGCTGCTGCTGCGTCGACGTCCAGGGTCTCCACAGGGGGCGACAGCCAGTCCTGCAGGAAGGCAGCCTCCTTGGCTGCCTCGCGGTCCAGGCGAGTGAGGGCCCACCGAGGGAAGGGAGGCCTGCCAGAGCGGGCCATCTCACCCCGGGAGCCATGCTGGGTGGAGATGTCGAACCTCACATATCTGTGGTCCGACAAGGTCTCCACCAGCTCCACCCGCCAGTTCACAATGCGTGCGGCTAAGACGGGTGTGGCAAACGAAACGTCGACCACCGACCCACCCTGCTGCCGCACACATGTGTGGACCGCCCCCCTGTTGAGGAGGGACACGCCGCACGACGCCGACCAAAACTCGACGGCGCGACCCCGGACGTTGCAGGAGGCAGCCGGGTTGCCCCAGGCCTCCGACTTGGCGTTTAGGTCGCCCAAAACCACGACGTGGCGTGGCGCCGCCCTCCCAACGACTGCAGTGAGGACCTCCAGGAAGTCCTCAAAGTCTGGAAGAGGGCGGTTAGGGGAGAAGTAGACCCCGACTAGGGCCAGATCCCCCCACGCGGCGGCCACGTATCCCGGTCCTCTCTCTAAGAGCGAGAGGGGAGGGGAGTCTGTGGAAGACCGCGACACCAACGCCACCAAGCCGTCTCGGTCGCCTAGCCAGCTGCCGGGGACCGAGTAAGGCTCGGCGACCACCGCCAAGTCCACCAACCACTCAGCCATGGTCTGCATCAGCAGATCCTGGGCTGCCCGGCAGTGGTTGGCGTTCGTCTGCAGGATGCGATGTTCGACTCTGGCCATTAGTCGGACATCGCACCCCCCTCCTCCGCAGCTGTGCTAGCAACAGGCCCAGCTGGCGCCTGCGCTTTGCCCCTCTTAGGGGGAGGATTGCACGTCCTCCCCTTCATCACATGGCCTGCCGGGCGGCCACTAGCAGCGCACACTGCGCAGTGTGGCTTCGCGGCCGTGCAGGAGGCGGCTTTGTGGCCGTCCTTGCCGCAGCGATAGCAGGTGTCCGCCCTGTTGACTTTGGACGGACAGAGGGCTCCGGTGTGGCCGATGCCGAAGCACCTGAAGCAGCGCAGAGGCTGCTCCTCAAGGGCCCGCACCAAACCGGAGCTGAAGCCGACGGAAAGCGTTCCCTTGTCCAGGACGGCTTTGGCGGCGGCGACAGGGCACTCGAGCCGAATAGTGCCCATGCCGCCGCGGCCGGTCCTGATGTCCCGGCCTTGCACAGCTGCAACGCTGCAGCCACCAATGGCTGCGACCGCTGCGACCACCTCCTCTTTGGTGACCGAGTCATCGAGGTCGGTCACCAGTATGGCCGCCGACTTAGTTGGTCGGGCCACCTTAGCTGCGTCTGCGATGACCTCCCGCAGCTTGGCTGCAAAGAGGTCAGCGCTGGCGTTGCCCTCCGCCCCCGGGAACTCGAAAATACGAGCCCCGGTTTGGGTACGCCGGCAGGATACTTTGCCGATCCCCAGTTGGGTGGGATCGGCATTGGCACGCGCCCGCACTAGTACGGACGCGTACGTCTCCCCGCGCTCAGCAGCCTCCGCCGTGAGCGTCACGACGACGGCTGCAGACTGTGGGGGAACACGTTTCCCCCTCCTTCTCCCCTTCCTCTTCCCCTTGCCAGTCGCCTGTGACTGGCTGGGAGGCGTGGTGGCGGGGACAGCGGCGGCGGCCGCTGCCACCTTTTGGCCCTTGGCCTTCCGCTTTCCCTTCCCAGTCGTCTGCGACTGGCTGGGAGGCGTGGTGGCGGGGGCGGCAGAGACGGCCTTCGTCTTCTTGCCCTTTCCCTTGCCTTTTCCTCTCCCGACCACCTCGATCCAACCCTCCTGGTTGGACGGAGTGGTGGACGGGAGATTGGCGTCCTCCGGTTGCGAGGACGGCCCCGGCTCGACTCGCCTCTTGTCTGCCGCAAGCGGCGGTCGGAGGCGCTTCTCCGGCAAGAGCCGGTCCTCAATGCCCGCTAAGCAGGCGCGGGTGAAGGCCCGCTCCTCCATAACCACCTTGCGGATAACATCCTCAAGTTGGCCGGAGGCGGGGGCCTCCACGGCAGGCGTTGGGCCCACAGCAAGCGTCGGGCCTTGATTGGGCTGGGCGGTGGCGTCAGCCAACTTCTGATGAAGCTGGCTGACCTCCGATTGCAGACGATCGACCCTTGTCTGCAACTGCCGCGTTTCCTCAGAGCTTGTCCGGCGGGCAAGCTCCTCAATGATGCCGCGCATGCTCGCGGCCCGGCATTTAAGGGACTTCTGAAATGTCCCTTTTAGGTGGGAGGACTTTGCAGCGACCTCCACAATACCCTCCTCGTCCTCGTGCGCCATCCGCTCGAGCTCCGCGACGGAGTAGTCCGCGTAGAGGACGGTGGATGCGCCGTACCCGGACTTGGCCCGGGCGGCACGCGCTCGCTGCTCTTTGAGAGCAACTCTCTCCTCCAGCTCCTCCTGGAGCTGTGCCCGCCGAGCCAGGTCCAGCTGGCGTTGGGCATCTGCGAGACCCACTGAGTGGGTGTCTGCGGCTGTCACTGGCCTCTTCGCCTTCGACAGCCCCGTCGAGCCTGAGGCCGAGGAACCCTCGGACCCGCTCTTGCGACGCGCGGCGCGCTTTCGCGACCGCGAACAACCCGCGTCTGAGACGAGGGACTCGTCAGAGTCCGACGTCTCATCTGCCCTCCTAAAAAAGCTGGCCGCAGACGGCGCGCGGCTAGCTTCTGACGCCGAAGCGTCAGACTGGCCCTGAGAAGGGCCGTTGGGTTGGCCCTGAGAAGGGCCGTTGGGTTGGCCCTGAAAAGGGCCTTTCAAGAAACGCCCTTGGGCGTCCCGCTTGGGTTTTGGCATATTGCCTCCTCCGAAATTCGTAGCTACAACCGCCAGATAAAATAAAATTCGCTACGAGAGCACACTGAACTTTGGCCGAACCCCAGTCTGCCACTCCGTTACGGTGACAGAACTGGGTCGTTTCCAGGGGACGCGACGTGGACGCAAACAGTGTGGGGGGTCCCCCAACCTAACCTAACCTAACCTAACCTAACCTAACCTAACCTAACCTAACCTAACCTTTTTTTTTTTTTTTTTTTTTTTTTTTTTTTTTTTTTTTTGTTTCGGCTGGGAAAAAATGCATTACGCATACCCTCTCACTCGGGGGAGTGGGAGGGGTATGTGGGACTCCCCGGGCAAGCCCGGTATACCCACTAAAACAACCCAGCAACGAAATTCCCGCAACGTCTTAGTGGGGGTGGACTGGGAGATCGGCGTAGCCTTTACGTCCAGTCCACCTCCGACGACCGCCCGCCTTCACGGCGGGCCCTTCACGCCCCCCCCGTCGGGGGAGGGCCGGGAACCTCCGACGATGGTGGTGATGCGTGCAATGCAGGCGGAGGCGCCCCCGCGCCTGTCGCCCGCCCATCACCACCGCGAGGAGGGAGAAGAGGACGTCTTCTCCGACCTCGCCTTCGTCTGCGGAGCGGCGCAGCGAGAGGATCGTCCTCCCGCGCGCGCTCCGCCGCCTCCTTCTGCGAGATGACGTCCTCGCAAAAGGAGGCGACCGCGGCCCAGGACTCCTCACTCCCCAGCATGCATCTGACCACGCTGGGAAGGGAGAGGTCCTGTCCGATCTCCGCAGTGAGACTGCGACGCGGCTCGGACCAAGCAGGGCACACCTCCAGTGTGTGCTGCGCCGTGTCCTCCGCCGCGCCGCAGTCGTGACACGCCGGTGTCTCCTCCCTCCCGATCCGGTGCAGGTGCGTGCCGAAACAGCCGTGGCCTGACAACACCTGCACCAGACGGAAGGAGAGGAAGCCGTGCGGCCGCTCGAGCCAATCCCGCAGGACTGGACCGAGCGCGTCCAACGTTCGACGGCCAAAGGTGGCGGAGGCGAGGTCCTCTGTCCAATGGACGATGATGGCGTCCCTCGCCTCCCTCCGCACTGCCTCCCGCTCCTCCGCGACAGGGCGCTCCCCGAGCGCTTTTCGGCGCGCCGTCCATTCGTAGACTCTGGCGAGCACCCACGCCTCCAACTCCCAAGGAGGGGTGCTGGCCAGAGCGCACGCCGCCGAAAAGCCTACCGACCGGTAGGCCCTCGCCACCCGCTGTGCAATGGCCCTTTGTGGCCTGCGGATGGCGGTCGCATTCTCCCTCCTATTGAGGGAGTCCGCCCAGATTGGGGCCCCGTAAAGGGCCATACTTCGTAAGATGCCGGCATACAAGCGCCGGCATCGCGCGCTGGGTCCCCCCAGGTTAGGGAGGAGCCAGGACAGGGCGCCGGCGGCGTTCAGCAGGCGCGTCGACAGCCCGCTGAAATGCGGGCCGAAGCGCCACCTGCTGTCCAGTACCAGGCCCAGATACTTCATCTGGGCCTGGACCCCCACCCTGATGCCCTCCACAACGATGTGGGCATCTGGAGGGCAGCGCTGCCGAGGCCCGCGAAAGAACACGGCCTCGGTCTTGTTCAGCGCCACCCTCAACCCCAGGCGGCGGATCCTCCCTGCGACCAAGGATCCGCCAGCCGAGGCCAGACAGGCCGCCTCCCCAAATGTCCTCCCCCGGGCAGTGAGCAGAGTGTCATCCGCGTAGCAGATGACACTCGTGCCACGGAGGAGGGCTCCCCGCAGGAGCCAATCGAACCCGATGTTCCACAGGGGGGGCCCAAGTACCGACCCCTGTGGAACACCGCACTCTGCGCCGTACCGCCGCAACCTGGCCGTTTTGTCTACGAGGAGGACCTCCCGGTCCTCCAAGTAGTCGGCCAGGAGAGCCCGCAAGTATTGGGGCACTCCATGATAGCGGAGTGCCTCCAATATCGTCGAGTGGGGGACGGAGTTGAAGGCGTTGGCTATGTCGAATGACACTGCCAAAACTCCGTCCCCCGCCTCGACTGCCCCCTTCACCTGCCCCTTGAGCAGGGCCAGCGCGTCGATGGTCGAACGCCCCTGTCGGAAACCAAACTGGGCGTCCGACAGGTCTGGCCCTACCCCCCGCAGATGGCTGTTGAGCCGGCAGGCGATGATCCCCTCGAACATTTTGCCGACCTCATCAAGCAGGACGATGGGTCGGTATGCCGAGGGGGAGTCCACTGGGCGTCCCTCCTTGCGGAGGAGGCATAGCTGCCCCCCCTTCCACAGTTTCGGGAACCTTCCAGACGCGAGGCATGCGCTGAACAGGTCCCGAAATCTGTCCTCCATTTGAGCGGCAGCTATAGCCACCACCCGTGCTGGGACGCCGTCCGGACCGGGGGCCGTCTTCTTGGCGCGGAGGCCAAGAAGACCCTCGCGGAACTCTTCCTCCGTCACCGGGGGCACGTCTGCCTCCGCCGGTGGTGCCGCCCCTCGCGGGGGGTCCATCGTTGGTGGGGTGAAGTCGGTCCTGCGCGGAAACAGGGACCGGACCACCCCATCCAGTAGCGCCGGCTCGAGGGTCTCGGTCAATGGGGGACCATGGGGCCGCAGTTGGTTCCGCGCCGCCCTGTATGGTCTCCCAAAGGGATCCCGATCGAGACCCTCTAACATTTCGGCCCTTGCCGAGTCCTTGGCAGCGCACATAGCCGACTTGAGGGCCGCCTTTGCCTCCCGGTAGGAAGCGTAGAGACGGTCCTCGTCTGTCTGGCTACGCGCGCTGCGCCGACGGCTCCGCGTGTAGGCCCTACGGGCCGCCACGCAGGTGGCCCGGAGGCCTGCCAACTCCTCCGACCACCAGTAGACGGCACGACGGGGAGGCGGACGACGGGACCGAGGCATGCTAGAGTTGCACACCTCGGTCAGGGATCCCCTAAGCTGGGCCGCTGCGGAGTCCACGTCCAGGACCTCGACAGGGGGCGACAGCCAGTCCTGCAGGAAGGCAGCCTCCTTGGCTGCCTCGCGGTCCAGGCGAGTGAGGGCCCACCGAGGGAAGGGAGACCTGCCAGAGCGAGCCATCTCCCCCCGGGAGCCATGCTGGGTGGAGATGTCGAACCGCACATATCTGTGGTCCGACAATGTCTCCACCATCTCAACCCGCCAGTTCACAATGCGTGCGGCAAGGACGGGGGAGGCAAACGACACGTCGACCACCGACCCTCCCTGTTGCCGCACACATGTGTGGACCGCCCCCCTGTTGAGGAGGGACACGCCGCATGACGCCGACCAAAACACGACGGCGCGTCCCCGGACGTTGCAGGAGGCAGCCGGGTTGCCCCAGGCCTCCGACTTGGCGTTCAGGTCGCCCAAAACCACGACGTGGCGTGGCGCCGCCCTCGCTACGACAGCAGTGAGGACCTCCAGGAAGTCCTCGAAGTCTGAGAGAGGGCGGTTAGGGGAGAAGTAGACCCCCACCAGGGCCAGATCTCCCCACGCGGCGGCCACGTATCCCGGTCCCCTTTCTAAGAGCGAGAGGGGAGGGGAGTCTGTGGAAGACCGCGACACCAACGCCACCAAGCCGTCCCGGTCGCCTAGCCAGCTGCCAGGGACCGAGTAAGGCTCGGCGACCACCGCCAAGTCCACCAACCACTCAGCCATGGTCTGCATCAGCAGATCCTGGGCTGCCCGGCAGTGGTTGGTGTTCGTCTGAAGGATGCGATGTTCGACTCTATCCATTAGTCGGACATCGCACCCCCCTCCTCCGCAGCTGTGCTGGCAACAGGCCCAGCTGGCGCCTGTGCTTTGCCCCTCGTAGGGGGAGGATTACACATCCTCCCCTTCATTATATGGCCTGCCGGGCGGCTGCTGGCGGCACACACCGCGCAGTGCGGCTTGGCAGCCGTACATGAGACCGCTTTATGGCCGTCCTTGCCGCAGCGGTAGCAGCTGTCCGTCCTATCGACCTTGGACGGACAGAGGGCCCGGGTGTGGCCGATGCCGAAGCACCTGTAGCAGCGCAGAGGCTGGTCTACAAGTGCTCGGACTGCACCCGAGCTAAAGCCGACGGCGAGCCGTCCTTTGTCAAGGACGGCTTTGGCAACGGCGACTGGGCACTCGAGCCGAATAGTGCCCATGCCGCCGCGGCCGGGCCTGATGTCCCGGCCTTGTACCGCTGCGGTGCTACAGCACCCAATTGCTGCAACCGCCGCCACCACCTCCTCTTTGGTGACCGAGTCATCCAACTCGGTCACTTCGATGGCCGCCGACTTGACCGGTCGGGCCACCTTGGCCGCGTCCGCGACGACCTCCCGCAGCTTGGCTGCAAAGAGGTCGGCGCTGGCGCTGCCCTCTGCCCCCGGGAACTCGAATATACGAGCCCCGGTTTGGGTACGCCGGCAGGAGACTTTGCCGATCCCCAGCTCGGTGGGATCGGCATTGGCACGCGCACGCATCAAAATTGACGCGTAGGTCTCCCCGCGCTCCGCAGCCTCCGCAGTGAGCGTCACCACGACGGCTGCGGAATGTGGGGGAACAAGCTTCCCCCTCCTTCTCCCCTTCCTCTTCCCCTTGCCAGTCGCCTGTGACTGGCTGGGAAGCGTTGTGGCGGGGGCGGCCGCAGCCGCCTTTTGGCCCTTGGCCTTCCCCTTGCTCCTCCCAGTCGTCTGCGACTGGCTGGGGGGCGTGGTGGCGGGGGCGGCAGAGACGGCCTTCGTCCTCTTGCCCCCGCCCTTGCCTTTCCCCTTCCCGACCACTTCAATCCAACCCTCCTGGTTGGACTGAGTGGTGGTCGGGAGTTGGGCGTCTTCCTCCTGCGAGGACGGCCCCGGCAGGCTTTGCCTCTTGTCTGCCGCAAGTGGCGGTCGGAGACGCTTCTCCGGCAGGAGCCGGTCCTCTATTCCCGCCAAGCAGGATCGGGTGAAAGCCCGCTCCTCCATAACCACCTTTCGGATAACATCCTCAAGGTTGGAGGCGGGGGCTTCCACGGCAGGCGTCGGGCCCTGACTAGGGCGGGCGGTAGCGTCGGCCAGCTTCTGATGAAGCTGGCTGACCTCCAGTCGCAGGCGAT
This sequence comes from Ceramica pisi, assembly GCA_963859965.1. Lineage (NCBI taxonomy): Eukaryota > Metazoa > Arthropoda > Insecta > Lepidoptera > Noctuidae > Ceramica > Ceramica pisi. The sequence goes on along the minus strand of OY982553.1, from coordinate 16,039,369 downwards.
CCACCTCCGCCTGCAGCTGCCGCGTTTCGTCCGTCGCTGTCCGTCGGACCAGCTCCTCCACGATGCCGTGCATACTCGCAGCCCGGCACTTAAGGGACTTCTGAAACGTCCCTTTCAGATGAGAGGACTTGGAGGCGACCACCGCGATCTCCTTTTCGTCCTCTTCCGCCATCCGCTCCAGCTCCGCAATGGAATAGTCGGTGTAGAGCACGTTTGACGCGCCGTACCCCGACTTGGCCCGGGCGGCTCGCGCCCGTTGCTCCTTGAGAGCGACCATCTCTTCCAGCTCTTCTTGGAGCTGTGTCCGCCGAGCCAGGTCTAGCTGGCGTTTGGCATCCGCGAGACCCACTGAGTGGGTGTCGGCGGCTGTTGCCGACTTTTTGGGCTTGGACAGCCCCGTCGAGCCCGAGGCCGAGGAACCATCGGACCCTTGTTTGCGGTATGACCGCTTCCGCGACCGCAAATCACCAGCGTCCGATACGCTGACGAGGGACTCGTCTGAGTCCGACGTGTCGTCCGCCGTTCCGAAGAAGCTAGCTGCAGACGGCGCGCGGCTAGCTTCGGACGCCGAAGCGTCGGATTGGCCCTGAGAAGGGCCTTTGGGTTGGCCCTGAGAAGGGCCGTTGGGTTGGCCCTGAGAAGGGCCTTTTAGGAATCGCCCTTGGGCGTCCCGCTTGGGCTTAGGCATAACCTCCGCCAGATTCGTAGCTTCCCGCAAAATGATAAAACCGCAATAAAATAAAAAGAGCTACGAGCACACTGTACTTTGGCCGTACCCAGTCTGCCACTCCGTTACGGTGACAGAACTGGGCCGTTTCCAGGGGACGCGACGTGGACGCAAACAGTGTGAGGGGGTCCCCCAACCTAACCTAACCTAACCTAACCTAACCTAACCTAACCTAACCTAACCTAACCTAACCTAACCTAACCTAACCTAACCGGCAATATCTTCGAGCTCTGTATTGCGTTTCTGAAGCGGTTTTCGCGCGTGAACATTATTTTTAGGCGTCCGCTTGCCAACTGACAAAAAAAAAAAAAAAAAAAAAAAAAAAAAAATTTTTGACGTCCCTTAAGGGGCTATTGTACTTTTGACTTTACACCTTCAGAATTCAATAACTTCCAAATTTGTCATTAGATTCCCGTTCTTTTCAGGAATCAGGTTCTCGCCATACTTACCTAGGTTTCCCGGCGCTGCGCGCGAATCGAAATCCATCCAGGTCGCTGAAAACTTGGTTTTCCTGTAAAAACTCAAAAAAAAAAAAAAAAAAAAAAGTGGTTTTTTGACCACCCTGCAAAATTTTGTTCCCAAAGTAGTGCTGGAAACGTTCCTGTGGGCTAGCTCGCAAAATTACGTGTTTCTGGACACCTCGCACGCACGTCTAGCTTGACGGAAACATCAAAAATTTTCATTTTATAAAATTTTCCATACAAACTTCATACAAAAGTTTATAACTTTCAAACCCATCATTAGATTCCGATCATTTTGGAGGAATCGAGTTTTCGCCATACTAACCTAGGTTTCCCGGCGCTGTGTGCGAATCGAAACCCCTCCGGGTCGCTGAAAACTTCGATTTTCCATCAAAAAACACATTTTTTGACCACCTTTCAAATTTTTTGTTCCCGAAGTAATTCCGAAAACGTTCCTGTGGGCTTGCTCGCGACAAGACGCGTCTCTGGACACCTCGCACGCCCGTCTAGCTCGCAGAGAAATCCAAAAATTTTCTGATTTTCCATCAAAAAAAAAAAAAAAAAAAAAAAAAAAAAAAAAAAAAAAAAAAAAAAAAAAAAAAACTGGTGTTTTGCCCACTTTTCAAAAATTTTCTTCCCAACGTACCTCTGAATACATTCCCGTGGGCTTGCTCGCGACGAGACGCGTTCCCAGAAACCTCACACGTGCCCGTAGCTCCTCTGGAACATCAAAATCTTAAAATTAGGTTATGTCTATACATAGGTACATATAGCCAAAACCACCTAAGCAAGCATCGTCGACGGCGAGAGATGTCGTGCGGTGTCCCACAGGGTTCGGTTCTGGGGCCGCCCCTGTGGAACATCGGTTACGACTTGGTGCTGCGAGCCGACCTCCCTAGCGGCGTCAGCGTCATTTGTTACGCTGACGACACGCTGGTGCTGGCACAAGGGGGGTCGTTCGCGGAGGCGGCCGACGTAATGACACGCGGGGTTGCGATAGTCGTGGAGAGGATCCGGCAACTGGGTCTCGAGGTGGCGCTGCACAAGTCCGAAGCCATGTGTTTTCATGGCCGAGGCATTGCGCCACCGTCGGGATCCTTGCTGACGGTAGGAGGGGTTTCCATCGGCGTCGAATCGACGCTGAAATACCTGGGGCTCGTCCTAGACAGCCGATGGAACTTCGTGGAGCATTTCTGACGTTTGGTCCCCAAACTGGAGCGGGCCGGGGCTGCTTTCAGGCGGCTCCTGCCCAACCTGGGGGGACCGAACGCCTCCTGCCGTAGGCTATACGCGGGGGTCGTGCGTTCCATGGCCCTTTACGGGGCCCCGGTGTGGGCGCGTTCATTGAGGCAGCGTGCTGCGAACCACTTGAACGCGCCCCAAAAGGTGGTGGCCCTCAGGATGACCAGAGGGTACCGCACGATCTCGCGCGAAGCGGCGGGTCTCCTTGCTGGATTGCCGCCATGGGATCTGGAGGCGGTGGTCCTCGCGCGCCTGCATGATTGGCGCGCGGAGGTACTAAGCCGGGGGGAAACTCCGCTGACGCGGCAAATTGTCGCGCAGCGGACGGACTTCCGGCGCGATCTCATAGCGTCATGGAGACGACGACTATCGCAACCCAACGCAGGGCACGCCACGATAGCGGCGGTAAGTCCCCTCTTTGAGGAGTGGCTTGAGAGGCGCCACGGCGTCCTCACCTTCCGCTTGACGCAGGTCCTCACCGGACATGGATGTTTCGGGAGGTTCCTACACCGAATTCGGCGGGAGGAAACGCCCGGGTGTCACCACTGCGAGGATCGACCGGAGGACACGGTAGAGCACACTGTGCAGGTGTGCCCCGCTTGGGCGGCGCACCGCCGTGTCCTCGAAACGGCGATTGGCGACGACCTCTCGCGTCCGGCCCTGGTCCAAGCCATGGTCCGGAGCGAGACGGAATGGAACGCCGTTGCCTCCTTCTGCGAAGCAGTCATGCTAGCGAAGGAGGTGGCGGAGCGGGAGAGGAGACCCTCTCGTCCCGGCCGCCGTGGTGGACGCCGCGGGCGTCGGGGGCCACCTGGTGACCTCCGGCCACCGTAGGCGCGGGCCTGTGGACGGCGAGCTATGGGTGGCTCGCCGTCCGTCCGTCTAGTGACGACAGGCCGTGTCGACGGCGCGTTAGTGTTCCACGCGCGCCTCAAAGAGAGTCAGCAACACAGAGGGGCCCGAAAGGGCCGACGCCTGCCGGAGTCGCGGGATTATTCGCAAGAGACACCGTGGCTCCGGAACACAAAGGGCAATGAAGGAACATGGATGGGTTTTAGTCAGTAGAAGTCTGACACTCCCTCCCGCTACACCCAGAGCGGGAGGAGTCATTGGATGATTTCCCATCCCTAAAAAAAAAAAAAAAAGCAAGCATCGTCGAAACACAAATCGCGATATCTTCGAGCTCTGTATTGCGTTTCTGAAGCGGTTTTCGCGCGTGAACATTATTTTTAGGCGTCCGCTTGCCAACTGACAAAAAATTTTTGACTTCCCTTAAGGGGTGATTGTACTTTTGACTTTACACCTTCAGAATTCAATAACTTCCAAATTTGTCATTAGATTCCCGTTCTTTTCAGGAATCAAGTTCTCGCCATACTTACCTAGGTTTCCCGGCGCTGCGCGCGAATCGAAATCCACCCAGGTCGCTGAAAACTTGGTTTTCCTGTAAAAACTCAAAAAAAGTGGTTTTTTGACCACCCTGCAAAATTTTGTTGCCAAAGTAGTGCTGGAAACGTTCCTGTGGGCTAGCTCGCAAAATTACGTGTTTCTGGACACCTCGCACGCACGTCTAGCTTGACGGAAACATCAAAAATTTTCATTTTATTAAATTTTCCATACAAACTTCATACAAAAGTTTATAACTTTCAAACCCATCATTAGATTCCGATCATTGATGAGGAATCGAGTTCTCGCCATACTAACCTAGGTTTCCCGGCGCTGCGCGCGAATCGAAACCCCTCCGGGTCGCTGAAAACTTCGATTTTCCATCAAAAAACACATTTTTTGACCACCTTTCAAATTTTTTGATCCCGAAGTAATTCCGAAAACGTTCCTGTGGGCTTGCTCGCGACAAGACGCGTCTCTGGACACCTCGCACGCCCGTCTAGCTCGCAGAGAAATCCAAAAATTTTCTGATTTTCCATCAAAAAACTGTTTTTTTGGCCACTTTTCAAAAATTTTCTTCCCAGCGTACTTCTGAAAACGTTCCCGTGGGCTTGCTCGCGACGAGACGCGTTCCCAGATACCTCACACGTGCCCGTAGCTCCTCTGGAACATCAAAATCTTAAAATTAGGTTATATCTATACATAGGTACATATAGCCAAAACCACCTGAGCAAGCGTTGTTGAGGGGTGCGAAGTCAGAAGTCCTCCACGTGTGCTTGGCGGCTGCTGGTCCCTTTCGATCCGTCTGGAGGGAAGAGCAGTTGCTGGGACGGTGCACCCTGGGCGCGGCAGTAATTTTCTCCGAGGAATGAGGGGAAATGAGAATTTCCTCTTATGCTTCGGGGAGGGTTACTGTTGCGGCCAATTTTCTGACACGGGTGGGTTCCATTGGACCAACGGGGCGTTCCTTTGCGTGACCCTCTGTGTAGCAGAGGGCATAGCAGAGGAGCAAGAGCGGGCTCGGTGTGCACTTACCCTGCCTCCGAGCAGACAGAGTTGGATGGGTCCTTCTTTGTCACCGCTGATCTCGTAATCCCTATTGAAGTGCTGTGGATCACGTCTCGCGGCTTTGATAGGGACCGAGGGTCTTGGCTTAACCGCCTGGATCGTGAGGTAGAAAACCTCTATAAAAAGTTACCCCGAATCCCAAGCGGCGGCGCACCGTGAGGGGATGTATGGCTGACGGGTGTTCCCATGGAACGAATCAGTCGCTAGTGCTCACCCTCGCCAGGGTACCTGCAGCCCCTCTGGCGAGTAAAGCAATCTAAATTCTGCTTATCCTTGGTACATGGGCATCTGCCGGGATGGACATTTAGTTCCCTAATACTCGTGGGATTTCATATGGATTCAATCATAAAAACCCAAACCGCCGGCAACGGCAAACGTGATGAGCGGTCGGAGTCCGACGCTGCATCCAGCGGAAACGGGAGAGGCGCGGGAGGCTCAGAGAGCTCCCGGCGCGAGAGGGCCGGGTCACTTGCGGAGATCAGCAAGTTCTTCCGCAAGCGGCCTAGGCGGGATGGCGACAGAGGGTCGTCATCCGGAGAGGAGGAGGCCTCGGCATCGGCAAGAAAGATCCCCACCAACAAGCGTGGAGGGATCCGAGGCAAGGGAAGGGGCATCACTGCCTCCGAGAGGTCGGCCAAACTGGCCGAGGAGGGGCGCCACCCGGGCTCGACGGCCTGTGGGACGGGCGATGAGGACGACGTACCTGGCGGTTCCGAGGCGGAGCGTGAGGCCAGGTTTGCGAAGGAGGTGGAGGCCGCGCTTAAACAAGTTGTACATAAGCAGAAGCCGTCGACAAGGCTGAGGGCCATGCCTGCGGCTTCCGCCTCAATTATAGCGGCAGCGGAGGCCAACTTTCGGACTTCGCACGACGGGGAAATGGCCAGTCTGCGAGCGGACGTCGCCCGCCTTACGGCCGCGATGGAGCTTCTTCAACAGGAGAATGCGAAGCTCCGAGCGGACCTGGCCAGCCTGCGGGAGCCCGACTCTCGCGTAGCTACCCAGGCGAAACAACCCCGGGCGGGACAACAGCGGCAACAACAGCAGCAGCAACCAAGCAGGCCCGAGCCAGAGGACAATCAGGTCCTGGCATTGGTTCGGACGGAGCTCGCCGCCTTCCAGCGGCGGTTCTCCGTGCTGGAGGGCATTGTCCTGCGCCCCCCTCTTGGTGCAAACAAGGTGGCTGGGGGCCCGATGACGGTGTCCTACGCGGCTGCTGCGGCTGCCGCATCCGGACCGGGGCCATCCAGTCGGCCCTCCGGCGGGGCTGTCTTGCCCTCCCCCCCAGCCAAGCCAGCTCCGGCAGAGTCGGCGCCAGCAAACGCGCCTGCAAAGGCGCAAGCTAAGGGGAAGGGGAAGGGGAAGGGGAAGGGGAAGAAGAGCAGGGCGCTGCCAGCGACAGCGCCTGCAGCGAGCGGTCCTCCGCCTGCGGCTCGCCAACCGACTGCGGCACGCCAACCGCCTGCGACACGTCAACCGCAGTCGCAGCCGCCGCCACCGCCCTCCCAGCCCGCCCAGCTCCCTACACCTCCCCCGGCTGAAGCCGGATGGCACGTGGTCGGGGAGCAGCAGAAGAGGCGGAAGGCGAAGAAAAAGGCCCGAAACCAGGAGCGGCACCGCCAGTCCCGGGCGCGCAAGATCGCGGATAGGCTCCGCGCCCCGAAGACCGCCGCTGTAGTGATAACGCTACAGCCGGAAGCAGAGAAGAGGGGCGTATCTTACCGCGACTTGCTGGCGAAGGCGAAGGAGACGGTGGATCTCCGTGATCTAGGGATCACCGGGGGCCTCCGGCTTAAAGTCACTGCGACTGGAGCGCGGATGCTGGAGATCCCCGGGGAGGCCAGCGGCTCGTCCGCTGACGCTCTGGCCGAAAGGCTAAGAGCGTCCCTCAACGCGGACGAGGCCCGAGTGTCCAGGCCCGTTAGGTGCGCAGACCTGCGTATCCTGGGTCTGGACGACTCGGTCACGGAGGAGGAGGTCGTGGCCGCCGTCGCTAGGTCCGGAGGGTGTCCTGCCGAACAGGTCAAGGCAGGCGCTATATGTCCGGACCTCTCAGGCATGCGAACCGTTACGGTTTGCTGCCCTGTGACGGCGGCCAAAGCCATTGTGGAGGGTCGAAGACTTCTGGTGGGCTGGGTGTCAGCGCAGGTCAAGCTGCTGGAGCCGAGACCTCTGAGGTGCTATCGCTGCCACGTGGGGCACCACGTGTCAGTCAAGTGCGCCTCGGAGGTCGACCGCAGCGGCCTTTGTTTCCGCTGCGGTCAGCCCGGTCACGTAGCCGTGACCTGCTCCGCAAAGCCGCACTGTGTTTCATGTGCGGCGGCCGGCAAGCCGGGTGACCACCGGGCTGGGAGCAAGACCTGCGCTCCACCCAAGACCAAGTCCGGAGCCAGGGGGAGGCCCTCCATCGCCACTGCCACCGTCTCCAACGCCGTGGCCGTGGCCGCAACCGCCGCAGCCACATCCGTCGCCTCTGCCGCCGTTGCCGCCACAGAGGGGCCCTCACAGGGGGCCCAGGGGGAGGAAGCTGACATGGAATGCCAGTAACGGCCCCACTCAGCTTCCTCCAGGCGAACATCAACCACTGCGCCTGCGCTCAGCATTTGCTGATGCAAAGCATGGCGCAGTGGTCGATCAACATTGCGGTGGTCGCTGAGCCGTATTTTGTCCCACCCAGGGATGACTGGGTTGCGGACCTAAGCGGCTCAGTGACCATCATATCGTCGGCCGCTGCCGGTACCCCGTCCCTTGAAAGTGTCAGGAAGGGACAGGGGTGCGTCGCAGCACGGTTCGGGGAGATCGTCGTAGTAGGCGTCTACTTCTCCCCGAACCGAACTCTCGCCGAGTTCCACAACTCTCTTGTAGAGCTGGGCGTCGTCGTCGGGCACTATTCCCCACCCGTACTTGTCCTCGGGGACTTCAATGCCAAGAATTTGGCTTGGGGTTCTCGTTTGACAGACGTGCGGGGAAGGATGGTGGAAGACTGGGCTCTGGAGACAGGCCTGGTCGTCCTCAATCGGGGTTCTGTCCCCACGTGTGTGCGGATGCGGGGCGAGTTGGTGGTGGACATTTCGTTCGCCAGTCCCGCTCTGTCACCGCGGGTCATTGACTGGCGTGTCATGGAGGAGGTGGAGACGTATTCCGATCACCGGTATATCCGGTTTGACGTCTCCACCCAGACCTCAAGCGCGCCGGTCGTACAGACTCCGAGTGGTCCGCGTTGGGCTCTGAAGCAGCTGGACCGGGAGCTCCTCCTGGAAGCCTCGATCGTGCAGGCCTGGGTGACATCACCGGACAGGCCTGCCGACGTCAACAGTGAGGCAGGGTGGTTCCAGGAGGCCATGTCCGACATTTGTGACGTGGCAATGCCCCGAGTCCGGCCAGGAAGAGCCCGGCGCCAGGTGTACTGGTGGTCGCGAGAGCTGGCGTCTCTGCGCGAGGCGTGCATTTCTGCGCGGCGCCGGTACGCCAGGCATCGCAGGCGTCACATCCGTCCACCGGATGCGGATGCCATCGAAGCGGAGCTATACGAGGGATACAGAGCTGCGAAGACCGCTCTCCGCGACGCTGTCTTGCGGGCTAGGGATCTGGCCCGCGAGGAAATGCTGGCGACTCTCGACAGAGATCCGTGGGGGCGCCCTTACCTTATGGTGCGGAACAAGCTCCGCACCTGGGCCCCCCCGCTGACGCAGAGTCTCCGGCCTCAGCTCGTGGAGGACGTGGTGAGCGCTCTGTTCCCTGCGCGAGGGGAACATCCTCCCCCGCCTATGGCTCCGCCGCCTGCGGTGCCGGAAGCGGACCTAGAGGACGACGACGACGACATCCCGGCTGTGACTGGGGTAGACCTGAGAGTGGCGGTAAGAAGGCTCAAGGCCAAGAATACCGCCCCAGGGCCCGACGGCTTGCCTGGCAAAGCCTGGGCCCTGGCCTTGGAGGCTCTCGGGCCTCAACTAGAGGGGCTCTTTAGCGCATGCATGGAGAGGGGCCAGTTCCCGCTTCCTTGGAGGACCGGGAAGCTGGTCCTCATCCGGAAGCCTGGGCGCCCTGCGGACTCGCCGTCCGCATTCCGGCCCGTAGTGTTGCTCGACGAGGTGGGCAAGCTCTTCGAAAGAGTTATCGCAAACCGCCTCGCCGGGCACCTAGCGGGAACGGGGCCGGATCTTGCGGAGAACCAGTTTGGTTTCCGCAAGGGGCGCTCTACGGTGGACGCCGTCATGCGCGTCAGAGCCCTCACGACGGGGGATGCGGTCTCCCGGGGTGGTGTTTTCTTGGCGGTGTCTCTCGACATCACCAACGCCTTCAACACCATGCCCTGGAGCTGCATTGGGGAGGCACTCCGGTATCATCGGGTGCCGACCTACCTTCGTCGTGTTGTCGGGGACTACCTGTCCGACCGGGCAGTAATCTACCCTAGTCACAGCGGTGAGTGGAACCGGCGAGAGATGTCGTGCGGTGTCCCACAGGGTTCGGTTCTGGGGCCGCCCCTGTGGAACATCGGTTACGACTGGGTGCTGTGAGCCGACCTCCCTAGTGGCGTCAGCGTAATCTGTTACGCTGACGACACGCTGGTGCTGGCACAGGGGGGGTCGTACGCGGAGGCGGCCGACCTTATGACACGCGGGGTTGCGACAGTCGTAGAGAGGATCCGGCAATTGGGTCTCGAGGTGGCGCTGCACAAGTCCGAGGCCATGTGTTTTCATGGCCGAGGCAATACGCCACCGTCGGGATCCTTGCTGACGGTAGGAGGGGTTTCCATCGGCGTCGAGTTGACGCTGAAGTACCTAGGGCTCGTTCTCGACAGCCGGTGGAACTTCGTGGAACATTTCCGACGTTTGGCACCCAAACTGGAGCGGGCCGGGGCTGCTTTCAGGTGGCTCCTGCCCAACCTGGGGGGACCAAACGCCTCCTGCCGGAGGCTCTACGCGGGGGTCGTGCGGTCCATGGCCCTCTACGGGGCCCCGGTGTGGGCGCGTTCCTTGCGGCAGCGTGCTGCCAATTATCTGAACGCGCCCCAAAAGGTGATGGCCCTAAGGATGGCCCGAGGGTACCGCACGATCTCGCGCGAAGCGGTGTGTCTCCTTGCCGGATTGCCGCCATGGGATCTGGAGGCGATAGTCCTCGCGCGCTGGCATGATTGGCGCGTGGAGGTACTACGCCGGGGGGAAACTCCGCTGACGCGGCAAATTGTCGCGCAGCGGACATACTTCCGGCGCGATCTCATGGCGTCATGGAGACGACGACTGTCGCAACCCAGTGCAGGGCACGCCACGATAGTGGCGATAAGTCCCCTCTTTGAGGAGTGGCTAGGGAGGCGCCACGGCGTCCTCACCTTCCGCCTGACGCAGGTCCTCACCGGACACGGATGTTTCGGGAGGTACCTGCATCGAATCGGGCGGGAGGAAACGCCCGGGTGTCACCACTGCGAGGATCGACCGGAGGACACGGTGGAGCACACTGTGCAGGTGTGCCCCGCTTGGGCGGCGCACCGCCGTGTCCTCGAAACGGCGATCGGCGGCAACCTCTCGCGTCCGGCCCTGGTCCAAGCCATGGTCCGGAGCGAGACAGAATGGGACGCCGTTGCCTCCTTCTGCGAAGCAGTCATGCTAGCGAAGGAGGTGGTGGAGAGGGAGAGGAGACCCTCTCGTCCCGGCCGCCGTGGTGGACGCCGCGGGCGTCGGGGGACACCACCTGGTGACCTCCGGCCACCGTAGGCGCGGGCCTGTGGACGGCGAGCTATGGGTGGCTCGCCGTCCGTCCGTCTAGTGACGACAGGCCGTGTCGACGGTGCGTTAGTGTTCCACGCGCGCCTCAAAGAGAGACAGCACACAGAGGGGCCCGAAAGGGCCGACGCCTGCCGGAGTCGCGGGATATTCGCAAGAGACACCGTGGCTCCGGAACACAAAGGGCAATGAAGAAACATGGATGGGTTTTAGTCAGTAGAAGTCTGACACTCCCTCCCGCTACACCCAGAGCGGGAGGAGTCATTGGATGGTTTCCCATCCCTAAAAAAAAAAAAAAAAAGCAAGCGTTGTTGAAACACAAATCGCGATATCTTCGAGCTCTGTATTGCGTTTCTGAAGCGGTTTTCGCGCGTGAACATTATTTTTAGGCGTCCGCTTGCCAACTGACAAAAAATTTTTGACTACCCTGGGGCTATTGTACTTTTGACTTTACACCTTCAGAATTCAATAACTTCCAAATTTGTCAATAGATTCCCGTTCTTTTCAGGAATCAGGTTCTCGCCATACTTACCTAGGTTTCCCGGCGCTGCGCGCGAATCGAAATCCATCCAGGTCGCTGAAAACTTGGTTTTCCTGTAAAAACTCATAAAAAGTGGTTTTTTGACCACCCTGCAAAATTTTGTTCCCAAAGTAGTGCTGAAAACGTTCCTGTGGGCTAGCTCGCGAAATTACGTGTTTCTGGACACCTCGCACGCACGTCTAGCTTGACGGAAACATCAAAAATTTTCATTTTATTGAATTTTCCATACAAACGTCATACAAAAGTTTATAACTTTCAAACCCATCATTAGATTCCGATCATTTTTGAGGAATCGAGTTCTCGCCATACTAACCTAGGTTTCCCGGCGCTGCGCTGCGCGCGAATCGAAACCCCTCCAGGTCGCTGAAAACTTCGATTTTCCATCAAAAAACACATTTTTTGACCACCTTTCAAATTTTTGTTCCCGAAGTAATTCTGAAAACGTTCCTGTGGGCTTGCTCGCGTAAATTCGGTCCGGTGGTTGCGGAGATATTGTGCTTTAACCATTTTTAGGCCACCATCTTGGCAAAAAACCACAAAGGATCATGACCAACGATATATGGAAATCCGTCTGAAGTTGAAACGCCGTTGTATACTATTGAATAAATGTGTTCATTTGCATACAAGTATTCGAGTTTTAAACTAATTAAACAAATTCGGAGATAACTTAAAAATTGTGTCTAATCTACTCGCAACTTATAAAGTGATCACAGATCACTCATGTAGTTACAAAACAATAAAGTTAGTTAAAAACAAAATAAGAGAACAGCTGCTAATTGAAAAAAAAAACGATTATCGTTTTTTTCGTTTATATTCATTATCGAAATAAACCAACTTTTTTTTTCAACCTACCGTGCTTTTTAGGATTCAGTACTTTGAGGGTAACCAACGAATTTATCTCTAGGAAATCGATCTATCAGAAGTCAATTTATTGCTGATTCGATTATTTCCTGCGATTTGGATAGATTTAAAAATCGATCTTGTTTAGGAATAATCGCCATCCCTACCGGTACGTCTGTTATCTGCCTTGACAGTTGCATTTGCGTGAGACGAAACACAAAAATAAATATTTTCACAACGGAACTATGAAATACATAATTATACAGTACCTACGTTATGATTATGATATTACCTACTAATTACGAGTATTTAGCTACGCTGGAGGCTGTCGACCAGCATACTTATCTCGGCCTCATTATAGACAATCATTTCAATTGGGGACCACACATTGAAAATGTAAGTAACAAACTTAGGTCTATTAACGCCAAGTTGGCTATCCTCAAGTATAAACTACCCTTCCACACGCTTCGCATGCTGTATCTCGCTCTGGCGGATTCAGTCATAAGTTATGGGCTAACCAGTTACGGACGTTCCTACAAAACTTATTTAGATAAAATATATAGACTACAGCTAAGTATACTTAAGACTATTGTACCAAAGAATATTAGACTTAAATATAAAGATGATGAGTATGGAATATTTAAATATTGTAAAGTTATGTCAGTCTTTGATAAATTCAGGTCAGCAATTATCTTGGATAAATTTAATAATATAAGTTCCTTAACTTTAAACATTAGACCAAAGCAATTACGTGATCTTGATTACCTACCTGCATATAAACTACCTATAACTGTTAATGTGTATAGCATGAGAACGTGGGAATATATTCTACCTGATACCTTAAATAAAATTCCTAAAAATGTACAATCAAATATTGTTTCTAGTTCATATAAAAAATGTAAAAACTTATTAAAATATTACTTTTCTGGTGACATCAGTTTTAAGTAGGTATAAGTTTACCTGTTTGTATTTTTATGTAAGTACATATTGTGAGCGAGTTTGCTTCCTCCACTTTGTCACATAAACCTTTATAGGTTTCAGACAAGTGTTATATTTGTTAATGCAGCTTGTAATAATGTTTTACAGAAAAAAGAGAAAAAAAAAAGCTATTTATGAGTTTAATATCATTTTCGTGATGTTTTTATGTAAAAACTCATATTTACGTGACTCGTACAAATGAACGGAAATATACCTAGCAATCGTTAATTTACTGTTTATCTTAAAATCATAATTCCGGATACGAAAACGAAATTCCTGAAGTGAAAAGATTGTAAAAAATAAGCAAATAATTTGTATATTAATTTGGTTTTCATACGTGCAACTTTTCTAGACTGGTTTTGGTCATGATCCTTTAAAGCTGCCACTGCTCCGGAACCCTTGGGGCTAGGTGCACCGTGTATGGGGGTTGCTGAAACGGGCTCGGCGAGCACTATCCAACGAGGTTATTGGATATACTCTACAAAGAGTCATTTTCGAAAAAGAGCTGGAAACTCTCTTTTTAAATTTAAATCGACTTCTGAGCCACACAAGGGTTAAGAATAACCAACTGACCAGAAAATTGACAGAGCCAGACTCTATAAAATCTAGGTAATAAGACTTTTTAAAACTTTGTTAACTTTAGAAAGCGAGATTGTACTCTCACAGAGGCTATTTTCTTGATAAGCGGAAATACAGGTTGCCGCTAGCTTTTACCCTTTAAACCTTGCATTATTGTGCCGGGTGTAGTTCACCAGCGCGGGTAAATATATCTGTGGAAATATAAATTCTCTATAGGACCGGCTATTGCGGCATTGGTGAATCTTGTGTGGGTGCGTCTGTTGATTTCCCAGCCGCGTGCGTGAACCGGTTGATAACAGTAGTAGAATCAACATAACAGAACTGACAAGATTTATTAAAATCTTGCTTTGTTGTTTACATTTTTTATTTTATTTTCTTTATTACACATTTATATATACAAATTTACTTATCTACATTTTACATTGACAGGGGTACCTTATACAATACCCCTCGACGTCGGACTATTTTAGGATCCAAATCCCTACACAAACAAGATTATACTAGGTTATCGCACATCCATCAAAAACCGGCAAACCCGCCAAACGAAAGCCCGCTGAACACTTCAGAATTGGCCGGAACCTCTGCGCAAAACGTGACGAAAAGTGTGGGTGAACGGGAAGCAGGGAAGCTTGTAAGAAAAGAGACCCCCTCCACGTAAAGAGACTTCCCCAGTGAAACCAACTGCCGGGAAAGCGCCGCTCAGGGACGACACCAGAGCCTTTACGTCGAGCATCCGTCGAGTTTGTCTGCCTGAGTCCACCAGCAACCAGAACCAGGGTAGCTAAGGCCAGAATATGTATGAATAAGATCAAAGCATACATGACAAACTCCAAAACAACCAAGAAGGAGACCAAAGAGGAGGTAAAGGCCCAAGCAAACAGGCTCTACCTGCTGATAAAGGAATCTGAGCAGGAGAAAGGAAGAGCTCCACAACCGAAGAATGTAACCCAATCGAAGGGGACACAGGTGCAAATTGAGGTAGAAGACAATGTGGAAGTAGTTTCCAGCACGTGGAAGGAGATGGAATCTCTCAAAAAGCTTTGGAAGATCACAGCCGAAACTTGCGAGAGAACAGCGAAAAGCTTGATAGGTTGAAAGAGGCGCTCAAATCTAACGAAAAGAATATGGAGAAGCTCTCCTACGCAGGTGTAGTGGCAATTCAGCCTATCAAGCAGCCATCGATCCAACCAGCGCTTCACTCCGTTGTAGTCACCTCCACCAAGGAAACGGAAACTGGGGATCAAATTATAGACCACATCAGAAAGGCCGTCAACGCGAAGGAGGGATGGGTGGATAGGATTAGGAAGGCAAAAGATAGGAAAGTAGTCTTGGGTTGCAAAACAGAAGAGGAAAGGGAAAAGATCAAGAAAAGGCTAGCAAGCGTGGGGGACGTGTTGAGGGTCGAGGACGTTAAGAATAGGGACCCCTTGGTGATCCTCAGGGACGTCATAACCTACAACACAGACGAAGACATTCTAAAGGCACTGCGGAACCAAAATAGAGACGTGTTCGCAGAGATATCAAAAGAGGATGACCGGGTAGAGGTACTTTTTAAAAAGAAGACGAAAAACCCCCACACGCAACACGTCGTTCTCAGGGTCTCCCCAAAACTATGGAACAGACTGCAGGATCGACAGTCCGTGCACATTGACCTGCAGAGAGTTCGAGTCTCTGACCAAACGCCGCTTGTCAAGTGCTCCCTCTGCCTTGGGTTCGGGCATGGACGCCGGATCTGTAAAGAGCAACTCGAAAAATGCAGTCACTGCGGGGGACCTCACATGAGGACGCAATGCGTGGACTGGATGGCAGGAACAGCCCCTTCGTGCTGCAACTGTTTGCGGGCAAAGTTAGAAAATACGGAACACAACGCATTCAGTGACGAGTGCCCAGTTAGGAAGAGAAGCGAGTTCCTGGCCAGTGCCAGAGTAGCCTACTGCTAAGGTTGTGAGGGGCGACAGGGCAGGCACCCCAACCAGAAGATACGTAGTAGCCCAAGCCAACCTACAAAGAAAGGAACTGGCAACCACCGAACCCTTTTAGAGGCCAGTGAGCGAGCAATTGCATGGGCACTGATCCAGGAACCTTATGTGGGAGGAGCAAGGAATATAATGAGCTATCGTGGTGCGAGAGTCTACCAGTGGGAGGGTCAAAGTCTTTGATGACGGTCTGGACGTCATCCCCTACCCGAAACTCACGACCAACAACATCGTTGTGGTGGGGATCCGGACCAAAGCCTGGGAAATCGCAGTAGGCTCTTACTAATTCTTGCCAGACCAACCCATAGGGCCTTACTTGGATCAGCTGACCAAAATAAAGTTGGAGTTGGGCACCGGAAAACTACTAATTGGCGGAGATGCCAACGCAAAGATTACCTGGTGGGGAAGTACTATGGAAGACCTCAGGGGAGAAGAGATGTCCGGGACCCTGGAAGAGCTGGAGTTTCAGGTACTGAACATTGGAGATACGCCGACCTTTTACACGATCAGAGGCGGCGTAGTGTACAAGAGCCACGTAGACGTCACGGCATGCTCGCTCGATCTTCTTGACCTGGTGGACGGCTGGAGAGTCGATACAGGCGCAACGAGCTCGGACCATAACACCATTTTATTTTATATTAATCTAAAGAGGGAAATAGTGATAAATATAGTCAGAACCACAAGAAAATATAACACAAAGAAAGCAATTTGGGTAACTTTTAAAATTAAATTGGGGGAGTGCAAAATTGAAAATAACATTAATTTAAATTACATTAGACAGATAAACAACAAGCAGGAACTTGAAAAACTAGTTTTAAGTTACAATAACTCAATAGAAAAAGCTTGTGAGGAGGCTATCCCGAAAATAAGTAACAGAGTTAAAATAACCATTCCGTGGTGGTCCGAGGATCTCGCTGTGAAGAAGAAGGAGTTTGCCAGAAAGAAAATTCGCATCCGCAACGCCGCACCGGTCCGTCGAGCTATGGTCGTCGACGAGTACCTGAAAGCGAAGAAATAACATGAGTGTCAAGCCAACAAAGCCCGAGTCGCCAGTTGGAAAGCTTTCTGTGAAAAGCAGGACGGAGAAACTGTATGGAGGGTATATACAGAGTCATCTGAGAGACCACCAAGAGACTGGAAGATCAGATCCTGATGAGCGAAGGGGCCTTTCTGGACCCGTAAAAATCGGCAGCCTTACTCGCCGACACATTTTATCCGAAGGACATATAGGAAGAAGACAACGCGGACCACAGGCTCACTAGAGAAGCGGCCAGACGGGTAAATGAGTGGTGTCATGATGAGTATCATTGACACACCATTTACACCGCTGGAGCTGAAGATAGCCGTGGGACACTTTAATCCTAAGAAAGCCCCTGGAGCCAACGGATTTAATCAGAATCAGAATCAGAATCAGTTTTATTTGTTAACAGGGTACATATATACAGATCTTATTATAAATGACGAAAGAGCGCTATGTTATGCCATGATTTGTACGCCACAAATCATGGTTAGCAAATAGCTCAAGATTACAAATAAAAATTTAAAATAAAACATACATTATCTGCGAATCATGAATCAGAATCATGCATGGTATTGAATTAAATTATTAAAAATGTCAAAATATCTACGTAAAGTCAAACAACTTAAAACAAAAAGATAATAATTGAATGTCAATATCGACAGTAAATTTAAATTTCAAATTAGGTATTCATAATTTTAGTGTAATTAATAATTTAAGTTAAATGTCAAAAAAACCAGTTATAAATTCAAAATATTTAAAATGTCAAAAAAAAAAGCAGCAATCTGCCGGGATCCGGACTTCTTTGCCCTGTACAATAAATGCCTAGAATTGGCGCACTTCTCGGACATCTGGAAAGAGGCAACGGTAGTCCTCAGAAAACCGGGCAAGGAAGATTACGCGAAGTCTTACAGACCTACAGGTCTCCTGCCAGTCTTGGGGAAGGTCCTGGAGAGGATGGTGGTAGCTAGAGTTAAATGGCAGCTTGTGCCATGGTTTAGTACTCGTCAGTTTGACTTTGTCCCCCAGAAGAGCACCGAGGACGCCCTCTATACTCTAACAAAACACGTGCGAGACAAGTTGAGGCTGAAGAAGCTAATTGTCATGGTGTCGTTGGATATAGAGGGTGCCTTCGATAGTGCCTGGTGGCCGGCGATCAGGGTCAGGCTGGCTGAGGAAAAGTGCCCGGTGAACACTAGGAGGCTGCTAGACAGTTACCTCGACAGCAGAAGAGTGAGTGTCAGATATGCTGGGCAGGAATGTACCAGAGAGACCAACAAAGGCTGTGTACAGGGATCTATTGGTGGTCCCATTCTGTGGAACCTGTTGCTGGACCCGCTGCTGCGGGACTTGGAGGGGATGGGGTATTACGTGCAAGCTTTCGCTGACGACATTGTCTTGGTCGTGGACGGTGACACGGCAACCGAAGTCTCCAGAACTGCAAATGCGGCCCTCGCTCATGCTCAGAGTTGGAGCGACAGAAATAAGCTTAGATTTGCTCCACACAAGACCTGCGCGATGCTCATAAGCAACAAATTAAAGTAAGACACCCCAATTCTGAGTATGGCTGGGGTTGACATTGCTATGGTAAGGAGTATGAAGCCGGGCCTGACAATAGATGACAAGCTGACCTTCAATGAACACATGAAGACCGTCTGCAAGAAGGTAGCAGACGTCTACAAACAACTTGCACGGGCGGCAAAGGTCAGCTGGGGTCTAAATAGGGATATCATTCAGGTCATCTACACTGCCACGATCGAACCTATAGTCACGTACGCGGCTGCAGCCTGGGCTCCCGCTACGAAAAAGCTGGGCATACGGTAGAAGCTAGGCTCTGTCCAAAGAGGATTCGTCCAGAAGCTCTGCAAGTCCTACCGTACAGTCTCACTCAACTCGGCACTGGTGCTGGCTGGGATACTTCCTCTAGACCTCCGCATACAAGAGGCAGTCGCCTTGTATGAGGCAAGGAGAGGGTCGTCCCAGTTTGTGCCGGGAGACCGGGAGATTGGTTGTATGGTGGGATTTGCAGAAACTTCTCACCCTGCCAAGCAAATGACTTTGGAGTTCATGTGCCTGGCAGACCAACAGCTTGTGGACAGCAACAATGTGCAGGCAGTGCGAATATTCACTGACGGCAGCAAGATTGAAGGGAAGGTTGGAGCCACAGTATCCTTGAAGGTGAAATCCAGAACTTCAAGCTTAGCCTTGCCGCGTACTGCACTGTCTACCAGGTGGAACTTCTGGCCATTTGTAAGGCAGCGGATGTGATCCTCAAGCGCAAAAAGACGAGCTACGGTTTGTACAGTGACTCAATGTCAGCATTGCAGACACTGACAAACCCGAGCTCTCTCCACCCTCTGGCAGTCCGTCCACGAGCTAAACTGGCTCAGGCTCTGAGTCGGGACAAAGCTGTGACTTTGTTTTGGGTCAAAGCCCATGCGGGCTTGCCCAGGAACGAGCGCGCGGACGAGTTGGCCAAGGAAGCAGCGTTGTCGTCACGGAGGAAGCCGAACTATGACCAGTGTCCGGTTTCATACATCAAGCGTCAGATCCGTTTGGGATCGCTTGATGAGTGGAACCGGAGATATGTGTCGGGCGAGACGGCCTCGGTGAAAAAAATGTTCCTTCCAGACGCCATAACTGCCTACCGTATTGTGAAACGGGTGAGGCCGATAGGCGTTCTCACGCAAGTATTAACAGGGCACGGTGGGTTCTCAGAATACTTAAACCGTTTTAAGTGTAAGGAGAGCCCATCGTGCACCTGCGACCCCAATGTAGTGGAATCAGTCCCCCATTTTATATTAGATTGTCCAATTTTTGCGGTGGAGCGTTACGATCTTGAACAAGAGTTAGATATTAAATTGCAAAGAGAAATGTTAGGGGAAATAATGCAGGGCATAAGTAGGAATAAAGGACATGGTAAAAAGTGGCCTATGAATCAACACATGCGAAACCTTTACCATTATTCCTAGTTTTTTTTTTTTAAATTACATTTTAATGATTAGAATAGAACGGACACTTTTTAATTACGAAACCATTTTAAAAAGTAACTTACTTGGGTTTTATAACCCGGCGCCATTATTTTAAAATGAAACAAAGCGGTCTCAGCGCTGTAAGATTTTTAGTTACCTACAAAAAGAATAAAGCGATTAAAGCGCTGTATGACACGAACACTATTGACACTGACAGTCGATGAAATGACAGTTGACACTTTGATTTATGCAATGTATTTTGCACCTGATATCAGGGAATCGGCCGTCGACCTAAGTTACCACGCTTTCGTATGTTAGAAGAACATATTAACACTACTCTACACCATTTTTTGGTGAGATAAAAATTCTGGCAGCTCTGGGATCTTAGTCCATTTGGTATGTTTCTATTGTTTGGTATGTTTTATAACCTCAAAATCCGAAATCATTTTAGATATTTTACAATTCTGAAAAGTGTCCGTGATTTTAATTTAGTTTCAGTCGAACATATGCATTATTTAAAACACAGATAGTAAATTCACGTCTCTGTTGGTTCTTAGGCGAACGATGTATGGGCGATGAACAATGTCCTTTATAGCCTACTGTGAGAAAATTGCTCAAAAAGTAATTATAAAAATAAAACATGATGTGAAAACTATGTTTTCTTTTATATTGAGTATATAAATATGTAAACATAGGAAATAGTAAGTGTAATAAATTGTATTATAAGTTAAGCAGTAGGTTAAGATAGAGTGTATCTGTACGGTTCGTACACTTGCAGAGTTGTTCTCGTTGAGGATGGAGCGCGTAGAGAGAAAAGATCACTTAAGTTTCCGTAAGGTTTATTACTTGTAAAATGTGTTTACAAAGAAACTGTTGACGATTCCTTTCTCTAATGTTAGTCACCGCGTAGCAGTAATTGCACTCACTCATTTATTGTTATGTATGTTTATTTATAGTAATAAAGTGACGCACGTCGGGTGCGAGCCACCGCGTCAGCAAAACATGTACAGTTTAGGACTGTACATCTTGGCAACCCCAAAAGGAGAAGCAAACGAGAAGAGAAAGGAAAAGCCATCACAAAGTTAATAAAGTAAATTAATTAATCAAATTGAAAGGCGAGGTTCCTGTTCCCAGGTCGAGACTCCAGCCGCAAGCCCTTTGTTGTTTGTGCTGCGACTGCTTCTTGCTGGTTCTCTGCTTTCCGAATGACTTGAAGTTCAATATCCTCTGGTGGTGGATGAGTAGTTTTGTTCTTTGCGTTGTTTGTGCAATAGTGCGGACAATGATTCCTCCCAACCACAACAAGTACCACTATGATGGCAGCTGTCAGTAACGAGTAACAGATGGCATATTGGTGTATGTCGTGACTTGATATTGTCGGTAGTGAATCTTCATTTTCCCTTTGAGTTAAAATTTTCTGTTCAATGGTTGCAATCTTTCGATTCGTGGTTTTTGTCTGAAGGATATTTGGGGCATAGCGATAGGTTAAGTTCACTATTTTGTTAATAGATGAATCAAATGTTGGAGCTGTGAGCTCATAATCCATCTTCATGTGACTGCTGTATTGGCGTTGAGCGTAGATGGTCAGGTCGGTAGATTGCAATACGCATCCCTGAGATAATGTCACTATGCTCGATGATGAGATGGTCTGTGCTGTGACGTCATTGCTACATATGATTCGTAACGAACACATTTCGCAGCAAATCGCCAGCCAGCTGTTTTGTGTTTGTAACTCTATCCAAGTGTCCTTGCATGACGCGCGTTCAACGTCACAAGGCCCGTTGTTTTGATGAGATAGCAGTTTTGCTTCACACGGAGCGCTTTTGCTGTGCAGGTCGAATGATGGCAAATTTTTCTTGCAAAGGAAATTCTGTGATTTTTGTTGCATGCAGTGTTTCAAGTCATCTTCGGACATAGATACGGAAACGTTCTTCTTAAAGTTGACAGCGATGTATTTGTTTGATAATTGCACATATGTAGTTTCCTTGTTAATGTTAACCGGTAAAGGTATAGCTTTGTATATGTCGTAGTCTTCGTTATTTACTAGTGGAATATGTGCTTCAAATAGAAAATAATTTTCAGTAACTCGTGCTTTCACATTAATCAGCTTGTAGATATCTTTAACGTTATCTTTGTAGTTTTCAACTGGTAGCGATAAAGATTTCGGAAGACTTCCGGCTATTTCCGTCAGTTTTTGCATCAGACGAACCGGAGTTATCTTATGAATGTCTACATGTCCTTGGTAGACGTTAGTTAGAGTGTTGAATAGCATCTCCTGGAACGTCCTTAAGCTGTTGATCAGTAGGTACGTCGTTAATGAAGCAGAGTTGATGTAGGTAGTGGCCGTAAGGATTTCCATTTCCGTTTCAATGGATGCTATGTTCATGTTGGTCTGATTTATGAAGTTATCAATGGAGTTGAATTGACGCAGTATATTGTCTTCACTTTGTTTCAGTACCTGGTTCTCAAGCTCCACAATAGTGGTTTGATTTTTGATTAAATCAAGTAAGTAGTTCTCATTAGTTTGCAGAGATTTGATGTCATTTTGGTATTTCTTAGCAAATTGTTGGTCTAATATTCCAAAGAGACCATTAGCTATGTAGCCAACTCCGTCGACTAAACCTCGTTTTTTTCTGTTGCTCAGGTGTTTGTGAGGATTTATAAGTATAGAGTTGTAGTAATTTAGAAGTTCTATTTCATGGTTCAGTTGTTCCATAGTTGATCTGCAATGTTGTAAGTTTGTTTTATGGCATAAGTTCTTGATATTTTCGAAGTAAGTTTGTGTACGACGAGTTCCTTCCCAATAGTTTGTTAGATTGTCGGTGTCATAGCATATGGGCCGCTCGCGTTCCAAACTTGTAATCTGAGCGGTTGACGACGGCGCTCCGCGCGTGCCATCACTGGCGCTATAAGATCCCGTTACAAATGTAAACAATGATAGCATTGTTATTAGTAACGTTGACATAGGATTCTTTGACCTGTTCCGCCGTTCATTCCTATTATTCTGTAGAGGATTATTTTTCATTTCGTTTTCCTTGGCATCTTCAATTTCTGAGCTCAATGGTAATGGCGATAGTTTTGTTATTGGGCGTTTTATTATTCCTGCTTGAGTTTTGACGGTAGTAACTCGAACATACCCATCAGACCCTGGATGAGTCTCCAGTATACGGCCTAAGGCCCATTTTCCCGGTGGTAGATTGTTTTCTTTCACCAGTACTACATCGCCTTCTTTGACGTTTCTAGAAGGCTTGTTCCACTTACTACGTGTTTGTAGAGTAGTAAGGTAATCGTTTGACCAGTTTTTCCAATATTGTTGAAATATATGCTCGATAAGCTGCCATCTGCGACGTAAATCGATGTTGTTTACTTCACTGTAATCTGAGAGCGGCATAGACAATATTGGGCTTCCCGTTAGGAAGTGTCCAGGTGTGAGGCAGTTGGAGAACTCTTCTGGATCTTCAGTTAGCGGGCACAGAGGTCTTGAATTCAAACAGGCTTCTATTTTTGCTAGCATCGTTATGAACTCCTCGTATGTTAGTTTTTGTTCCCCTAGTATTCGTCGCAGATGGTGCTTCATCGACTTGACGGCAGCTTCCCAAAGACCGCCGGCTGTTGGCCAGGCGGGGGCGTTGAAATGCCACTCCACCTCTAGCTTGGCCAGTTCGTTGAAGAGTTCTGGTTTCAGTAGTCGTTTGAACTCTTCGAATTCTTGCCGAAGCACCTTTGCAGCGCCGATAAAGTTTGTACCACAGTCAGAGTACATGTGCCTGGGGGTGCCGCGTCTTGCACATAATCTTTGGAAGGCTGCCATAAACGTTTCTGTGCTAAGGTCGGACACAAGTTCAATGTGAACGGCTTTCGTCACCATACATATAAATATGGCTATATATCCTTTTGAAGTTTTCACACCTCTACCCTTGTTGTGTTTGACATCCACATGACCGGTAAATTCTACTCCGGTGTGCGTGAAAGGTCGGCACGGAGTGATCCTTTGTTGTGGTAGGTCACCCATCAGTTGGTAGCCATCTGTCTTGTTGAAGCGATGGGAAGCGTACGTAGCCAACAGGGTTACAAAGATAAAAAGCGTCATCCCTGCTACACAGTGGCATTATGTCAAATCAGAACAGAATCCCGCAGACTGCGCATCAAGAGGGCTGTTGCCAAGCAAACTGAAGAACTTCAACCTATGGTGGCAAGGCCCCGAATTTTTAACAAAACATGATCCGACGGAAGACGTTCCTTGCGCTTTCCAAACGAGTTTGGGCTGCATAAACCACGTTCAGGTTCACGTTCTGTACAGTATCTATACTATAATATATATTATATATAATAATATTAATATTATAAAGCAGAAGAGTTTGTTTGTTTGGTTGAACGCGCTAATCTCAGGAACTACTGGTCCGATTTGAAAAATTCTTTCAATTCAGTGTTAGATAGCCCATTTATCGAGGAAGGCTATAGGTTATATATCATCACGCTAAGACCAATAGGAGCGGAGCAGTAATGAAAAATGTGACGCAGACGAAGTTGCGCGGGTCAGCTAGTATTGTATAAGGACTATTATAAGTAAGATTGTAATTAAGGTAATTAAGTTAATATAATATATTATAGCTCATAAGTAAAAATATGTAAAATAAAATAGAATTTGTAGTGAGGAAATATAATAGATTATTGCAATTATAGTTTAATAAAACTACCAGTTTAGTATTGGGCATACGTAGGGACTTGTGAGACAAATCATGCGATCTTTGAAACAAGTTTTTATGTTGCCCATTGATGAATAATAAAAAGATAAAACGATGTTGCTCAAAAGTTCGCTTTATCTTACTGCAAAGCCACAAGATAATGTGTTCAGTCGTTTCGGAGATAAATGAGAACAGACAGGTAAAATTAAACAATGATGGTGTAGCTGAAACTAAGAAAAAAGTGGAAATTTAGAACCACTGTAGCCGGGGCGCTAAGACTCGTGTCTTTACCGCTCAGGCTCTGGCGGTACCTAACTAACTAGAAGAAGAAGAAGCATTTATGAAGAAGTATTTCTGAGGCTGGAATTGTGAGCAATGAAGATTCACAAACACACCTCACATATTGTCGATGGCACGCAATATGGCCACCACAGTTGAAAGATTAAGAGATTAAGATCGAACCCAAAGAGTTTCTTGTTTAATCTTCTCCAACTTAAAAACTTTTTTCTATTCATGACATTCAAATTGTGGTTAGGAGCTGTAAGAAATTCGGCGTAACCAAGAAAAGTCACCCTCACAAACAACGCTGTGCTCAGGTCTCTCTAACTGTCTCGCACTAGAGGTCAGCGCAGCTGACTATTAGCACGAATACTTCAGATAACATCATTATCATCGCGCGCCGTCCCGCTGCGTGTTCAACAAAGGCCGCGTCCCGTCGCTCTGTGCTCCGTCGCGCTGCTACCTACTTACCTATGTACCGTCTAGCTAGAACAAAAGGCTTTTTCAGTCTCGGCTCGTCCAAATCCTAACTTTCAATTTAAATGTAAATGTCGAGTTCATAAAACTGTCATCAGTGAGTTCACAGTCAGTATCCGCCGCCGCGGAGCCACCGGGGGTAGGCGGGGTAGGGAAGGGGTGCACTACTGCCCCCTCAGTCCCCACACAGAGCCTTCTCGACGCCAATTTCAACGGAATATAAAACAATTTGTTCTGCTCACAAAAGGGCTCGGCGGGACTTCTGTTCACTATCCACTCGCATTAGCATAATAACTCGCCGGACGTAGATTTCATCTATACTAGTCTATACTAATATTAAATTAACAAAATTTAAGTATAATAAAAATAATTCAAACCATTTTTACAAAAAATCGTAGTTACTATTCCTATTCAATACATATACTATACAAATAAACACAGACCAAATAAATATATACATGTTTTTACAATTATACATCCAATTTAACATCTGTAATAATTTTTGATACTATTTCATACCTTGACATACTGCTAAGCACTCTTCCTCTCTCCTATTATTTGCTGTGCCCGACAGGGTCCATATTTGTTCTTTAACCATTTTAAACCATCTTTGTAATACATATGGAATGCAATAAATGATTGAGTATGATTGAGTATTGAGTAATAATAATATTATAAAGAGGTAAAATAATAATAATATTATAAAGAGGTAAAATTGTTTGTAAGTTTGTAAGTTTGTAAGTTTGTATGTAGGGGGTAATCTCAGGAACTACTGGTCCGATTTGAAAAATTCTTTCAGTGTTAGATAGCCCAGTTATTGAGGAATGCTATAGGCTATAAATTATAAAGATATCATGCATATTAGCCAAACTATCTCAATTTTTGTCTATCCAGGCGGAAAAAAATAGCTCTTACAACAGAGTTATTTGCGTGCGCTGCCTTAACAGTTGTATATAATTGAAAACAATGTATGGCAACCTGGTCCGCTTTGAATAGTTCTACAAAAAAGTCCGCGGCACCATATTTCTATCTTTTATATTTTAGCAGATATAGTAGCTTTTATGTGTTAAAAAAAGTATTTTTCGATGTACTTATCTTTGAACGATTTTTTAAACACCAAAATATTAAACCTTATCGAAAACAATGTTATAATGATCACAAGAACATCATAGAGATACGATTTGCTCAAAACAGTATGTCAATTGGTTGAATAGTTTCGAAGATAATATAAAATTACTAAATCGCAAAACGCCGCCCGCGCCGTCCATTCACGAACCGCATTAGAACATGCTTTGTGCAATTACGTAATTTTTCTGAATCGTGGTGTTAAGATTTTCCGCGGATTAATAACCCTCTCCAGTTATTATTTAACTTTTGTCGTTAGGTACGTGAGTTGTACGTAGTTGGTTGAATGTTGGTTGAATGTTGTTGGTCTATTGTTTTGGTTGCTCGGTTTCTCAAAACACAATTACAATATTACTTCGTCCTCATTCTTCGAGTTCGAAGCCTGCTGTGATATTTCTGTTTTTGTGATATCGGACAGTTTCACCGATTGTTTATCATGCCTAAAAGGAAATCTCAACTTTCCCGTCAGACATCCCAGACATGAGACAAGAGCAGCTCGAGTACGCCGTACGGCAGAGTCTGCTCTTGATAATCATCTGCGCCTCTCGAGGAATAGAGAAAATATTTCGCAAGCACGCGCTGGGAAATCTAGCTCCGAGCGTTCACAGCGGCTTGCTAACCAAAGCTGGAGAACATCGCAGGTCCGTGCTCGGGAATCTAGCGCTGAACGTGCACAGCGTCTCAGTGATTTAAAGCAGCATGTCTCTGCAACAAGGGATAGGGAGTCTAGCGCTGAGCGCTCGCAGCGACTCGCTAGCCTAGCTACATACATATGCAATAAAAACAAAACCCTCCTTTTGGCAGTCAGGAAATAAATCATAGCACTCAGTACTAACCGAACCACACTAATCATTTCATCAGAAGTTAAAATGTTTACCGCCCAACGAAGTGGGCACGGGTCAGCTAGTAATAATATAATATTCCAAACTGAGCGGACGTGTTCCGCGACCGTTCTCTTGCTCAACTTTACCAATTAAGTACTTGACATTATGAACGAGATTCCATTATTTTCTAAATGCGTAAAAGTAAACACTTGAACACAATCTGAAGACAAAATAGACTTATGAGTCGTGTAGCTTGTATGGTGTACCTCACGCAGTGATTAGTCGAGTCACACTATTTTCAGTCAGCCGCTTGTAGTCAGTCGAGTTCATCGAGTAGAGCGGGGTGGCGGGGCGGGGGGGGGGGGGGGGCTGGGGTTCGGGCGGGTCATTAAGTTCTCGCGGCTTTCGCGAAGATCCCGAGGGATCACAATTATTATGACGAGACTCATCTTAATTTATTTAAAACGTCTTCGTTCGTGGACACTCAGTCATTCACCCACACAGAAGCATTGTACAGACAGTCACTTTTGTGAGAATATGGACAATAACAATTTGTGGAAGCCAGTCTGTATGATGTACACAATAAGCTCCTTCTCTTTTTTTAAAACCTCATGTGAAACAACACAACATAAATGTGAGAATATTTGCTTTCATAGCGTGGGCTTCACTTCCGAGCATACAAATAATAATTGCATAGCGTGTGCGTTGAGTCCGTGGCAAGTTCTTGCCACCTCTGCGGACTAAAGTCCCTCGTCTGAGCAGGTCTTTATTCATGACAATTAAAGTGTCAGCGGCACAGAACTGCGCTCTCGGCACCGCACGGTCAGCGTGGGCTGGTCGCTCGCGGGCGCGGCGCGCGGCGTGCATACTGTCTGCGTGTGTCTGCGTGTGTGTGCGTGTGACTGCGTGTGACTGCGTGCGTGCAAGTTCGCGGTCGTGTGAGTAGCGAGGACCCGCGTGTGCGCGCTTGACGGTCCACAAAGCACTCGGAGCAACTTTTTATTGGAAAACTTTAGCAGGAAGAAGGCGTCCGCCGTGGAAAACTAAAAAGAGATGCGTTGATGAAGTTTTTTAATCAACGACGCTTACGGAACCGTTGGTAACTGAGCGAACCGCGTCGCGCCCCGCCACGTCGCTGACACGCCACGCGGGCTCATGTCACGGAACATTGGCATGCTCGATACACCAATACAGATAAATGCGAACCCAGAGTGCTGACCGTCCGTTTGCTGTATTCACCACCCTGATTCTTCTGATTCTAGTGGTGGGTTCGGGTTGTCATAAATGCACTCATTATAACGAGATCTCCAGTCACCTGTCATCTGATAACAAAGCAGATACTCTTCATAAATAGCAATCATTTACAGGAAGAGAATTGTCATGGAATGTAACGTATTATTATTGATACCCGCAGGTGATAATGTACATCTGCACCATGACATGGTGTGCCGCTTTAGATAACAGCTCCAATGATACGGTGCGGCGTGTATCAGGCGCCGTTGATGACGTCACATCAACGATTGACTGATTGCTTCAGTCGTTTGCTGACGAGTATCGAATGTCGACATATAATAGCAGCTGTCTATCGTCAGTCGAGTGAGCGGCGACGATGTTTGTCGCTACTTAGATGGGGACGACAGTTTCAGTTGTTGCAGATACCATATCTGCAACATGGCTACTTGTAAAAATACCGTATCATAGAAAACGGCAACTGCGGGATGTGATTCCAATTGAACCTAGGTTTGGTTACCTTACATGAATATGTCAATGACGATAACCGTTATGACTGGAGTGTTGTCTCGTGCTGCCCTCCACATCCGCGCTTAATGACGAGGCTCGTCACTTCAACACTTTATCTAGGTACCTATTTTATGATCCGGCTTATAATTCATGACGTCGCTAAGTTTTGGCGAGATAATAAAATGTAACGCGTCGGCGCCGCGCCGCTGATCCAGCGCGCTCTCGCGCAGCCGCTTGGCTGGCCAGAGAGTCAGAGGGCCGGGAGCCGGGACCACTGTTACCGGCTCCCCCCACTGACGGTGGAGCGAGACATCTGCGTGTTACTTGTTACTATTACATTGTCACTTTTTCGGTACAATTGTACTGACTAAAAGACTTCTTCTGACTGCGGGTAAAACAGAAAAGTTATTATTTTATAAACTGCCCTCATTTCATTTCCAAATTAAAGTATATTTAGGGACCCCACATTGAAAATGTAAGTAGGTAACAAACTTAGATCTTTAAAGCCAAGTCGGCTATTCTATATTATTATTATTACATACTAGCTTCCTCCCGCGACTTCGTCTGCGTAGACTTTAGAACTGCCGCGCAACTTTTTGCCTCATTGTCTCATCCTTGGAATTGCATCTTCATGATTCAGGTATCCAGACATTGTGAGTCTTTGCGGTGCCGCTGAAAGTAAGATTTCAGCCCCGAAATTACTTCGACATGTTTGTGATCTCCTGGTAGACCCTTGTGAATCTTAAGCGCTCATATTTGCAGCCTCGAAAATACTCCGACATGTTTTTGTTCTCCTGGTATTATTGATCCATGCCACTCATAATTCCTGCACGGAAAAAACTACATGTTTTTGGTCCCCTGGTACTTTTGAATCGTTTGCAATGAAAGACATCTTCTTTCCAGTAAAAACACCTACCCTAACTAAATATTCTGACATGTTTCTGTTCCCTGCCTTACTCGAGAATCTATGGCACTCACAAATTCAGCCCCGAAAATACTTCGACATGTTTCTGCTCTCCTGGTACTTGTGAATTTTTAGCGCTCATATTTCCAGCCTCGAAAGTACTTCGACATGTTTTTTCTCCTGGACTATTGATCCAAGCCACTCATAACTCCTGCATGGAAAAACAACGACATGCTTTTGGTCGAATTAAAGCCCCAAAAAAACATGAACATGATATGTTTCTGATCTCCTAGTTATTTTGATTCTTTAGCGCTCATAATTCCGGCCCCGAAAATACCTCGACATGTTTCTTCTCTCCGGATACTTGTGAAGTTTCCAGCCCTGAAAAAACTTAGGCATTTTTCTGGTCTCCTGGTACTTGTGAATCTATAGCGCTCGTTATTCCGGTCCCGGAATGCCTGGACATGTTTCTGCTCTCTTGGTACCTACTTGTAAATCTATAGCGTTCTCAATTTCCAGCCCTTAAAAATTTGTTCCTGGTCTCCTGGTATTTGTGAATCAATAGCGCTCATAATTATGGCAACGGAATACCTCGACATGTTTCTGCTCTCCTGGTACTTCTGAATCTGTAACGATCGTTATTCCGGCCCCGGAATGCCTCAACATGTTTCTGCTCTCCTGGTACTTGTGAATCTATAGCGTTCTCAATTTCGAGCCCTGAAAAATTTCGGCATGTGGTGCTTGTAAATTAATAGCGCTCATAATTCCAACACCACAGAACTTCGACATGTTCCTGCTCTGCTGGTATTTGTGAATCTGTAGCGCTCGTAATTATAGCCACGGAATACCTCGACATGTTTCTGCTCTTCTGGCACTTCTGAATCTGTAACGCTCGTTGTTCCGGCCCCGGAATGCTTCGACATTTTCCTGGTCTCCTGGTACTTGTGAATCAATAGCGCTCATAATTCCAGCCCCAAAGAACTTGGACATGTTCCTGCTATCCTGGTATTTGTGAATCTATAGCGTTCTCAATTTCCAGCCCTGAAAAACTTCGGCATGTTCCTGGCCTCCTGGTGCTTGTAAATTAGTAGCGCTCATATTTCCAACACCAAAGAACTTCGACATGTTCCTGCTCTCCTGGTATTTGTGAATCTGTAGCGCTCGTAATTATAACCGCTCAATTCCAGTGCCGGGAATAATTCGACATGTTTCTGGTCCCCTGGTACTTTTGAATCCTAACCGCTTGCAATTAAAGCTTTGGAAGTACTTTGTCGATAAGTTTCTGATGTCTTGATACTTGTACAACTTTAGCGCTCACAATTACAGCCTGGAAAATGCTTCGACATGTTTCTGATCTCCTGGTACTTGTGAATTTTTAGGGCTCACAATTCCAGCCCCGAAAAAACTTCGATATATTTCTGCTCTCCTAGTACTCTTGAATCCTAACCGCTTGCAATAATAGCTTCGGAAGTACTTTGTCGATATGTTTCTGGTGTGCTGGTAATTACAGCCCCGAACTGATTTCCTGGTATTTTTGAATCCTAAACGCTCACAATTCCAGCCCCGGAAATACTTCGGCATATTTCTGGTCTCCTGGTTCTTGTGAATCTTCAGCGCACATAATTACTCCTGCCCGGAATAAACTTTGACATATTTCTGATCTCCTGGTACTTGTGAATCTAAAGCGCTCATATCAAGCACCAAAAAAACTTCCGAAATGTTACTGCTCTCCTGGTACTTGTGAATCTGTAGCGCTCGTAATTCCGGCACCGGAATACCTCGATATGTTTCTGCTCTCCAGGTGAATCTGTAGCGCTCGGAATTCCTGTCCTGAAAATACTTCGAAAAGTTTCTGCTCTGCTAATAAAAAAACTTGCCCAATATTAATTTGACATGTTGCTGGTCTCCTGGTACTTGTGATTCTTTTAGCACTCGTAATACAATTCTAGCCCGGTAAACAATTTCGACATGTTTCTGTTCTCCTGGTACTTTTGAATCTGAAGTACTAAGGTAGCAGAAACTTTGTACTTCCACTTCTTCCTCTGTCTCCAATAAGTCATGTATGTTACCGGGATAAAAAGTAGCCTATGTGTTATTTCAGGATGTGACCTACATATGTGCCAAATTTCATCTAAATCCCTTCAACCGTTTTTGCGTGATTGACGGACAAACATACAAACATGAACGCTTGCAATGAAAGCCAATCTACTTTCCAGCAAAAAAAAACCTGACCAAAAATACTTTGACATATGTCTGCTCTCCTGGTACTCGAGAATCTTTGGCGCTCACAAATTCAGACCCGAAAATATTTCGACATGTTTATGCTCTCCTGGTACTTGTGAATCAGAAGTACTAAGGCAGCAGAAACGTCTGATTTTCACTTCCTCCTCCGCCGCCATTAAGCTATGCCTTTTATCGGGATAAAAAGTAGCCTATGTGTTATTCCAGGATGTGAACTATATGTGTGCCAAATTTCATTCAAATCCCATCAGCCATTTTTGCGTGATTGACGAACAAACATACAAACATACAAACATACAAACATACAAACTTTCACATTTATAATATAAGTAGGAAGTAGGATAATAAAATAGTAAATCTTGATATGTGTGATTACGATTGGCGCGAAAACTACTGAACAGATTTTGTTCAAATTTTGCACAAATGATCCTTATAGGTATAGTCAACACATAGGCTATATATTATCACGCTATATGCTATGGAGGACGAGCAATAATCAAAAATGTGTGTTTTGAACGAGAAAGTGCACATGGTTCGAACCCCGCAAACAGATTTTATTTTTGTATTTATTTTATCTTTTGATATGGTTTTTTACACCATTATATTATCAAAATAATAATGAAAATGGGTTTTTGCGTAGTAAAAATAAATTTTTGCTAATAATTTGTCATTTTTCCAAACAGCTCAGCGAGGGATTGTTATAAGAAGCTTCAATATGTTACAAAATTGCACATAGTAATAGATCTAATCTTAGAAATTATTATCATCACGCTATACCTTTGGGGAGGTAAGCAGTGAAAAGCCATGACATAAATATAATAGACTATTTTAGACTAATTTCCCAACAGCGGTCGTAGCCCGTTGGGTTGTAAGACTGCCTATCGGATGTCATGGTGTGGGTTCGTATCTCACCAGTCGCGGTTACTTTTGGATTTTATTTAACTTTTGCATTTCCTTACTTTTCTCATTCTTTTTAATATTTGCAAATATTTATAAAATGTTATTGTTTAATTTTGGATAGTTTAGTATGCCAAAAATATATTTTTAAGTAGCGCCAGCGTTTTAAAGTATAATTAACAGTACCTACCTTTTTTCTGTTTGTCTGTAGGTATTCCTTTTTACATCACGTTAAAAAAGTACAAAACTGCGTGAATATAACTTTAACACATAAACCTGATAGGAATTGAAGCAATGTTTTAGAAGATTTAACATATCTACTACGTAACGCCGATACCCGTAATGCCATCTATTGACAGAATATAATATAAAGTACCTATTATCAAGTGAAAATTACACCAAAACATATTTTTTAGTAAGTAGTGGTACTTTCCAACGAATAAAACACCATCATTTTCTTTAGAATGAACTTCTATTTTAATGTAAAAAAGTGCGAGTCGGACTCACCCACCGAGGGTTCCCTACACATTTGTAGGTAGGTACAAGGTATTATTTGAAATAAAGACTATTTTTTAAAAGTAATTATTTAATTGCATTAAATGGGTAGATTTCAGATTTTTTAGTTCTACTTCAACGTGCACCATCCATCATCTCTTGTCAAAATGTACATTTTATGTAGCATAAACGGCCGTATTTTTATTTTACGTTGACTTAGAAGTTTGATTTTTTCACAGCTTCAAGGGACTGTAGTTCTGAGTATATTATTTCAACTCAATACCGTTCCCGAGATAAAGAGTCTTAATAGACAGACGGACGGACGGTCAACAAAGTGATCCAACATCATATTCCATAGATGACGTTATACATTAATTTGATGTCACTTTTTTATCGTGGAATTTGTTCAAAAGAGTCACCGCGGCCTTGGAACACAAAGGGCATTAGAAGGAACACGGATGAAGAGTCTGACACACCCTCCTGCATTGCCCAGAGCGGGAGGAGTTATTTGATGATTTCCCATCCTTTAATAAACGGGGTCACGTCATAACAACCACGATAAGATGGCAAAGTCCCATGGAAGAGGAGTCGAAAGAGTTGCATTAGCTCCGCTGTATATATAATATTGGGTTTCTAGGTTTTAAAAATATAAAATTATTTCGATTTGCGTTCCTGGATCGAAATAAAAAAAAAAACAAATTGATTCATCAAGATTGGTGTGAGTTTCAAGAGCATGGTTAAGTAATTTTAGATGATAGCATGTGCTGACCGGTTGCTTCACAGCTTGGATCCATTTCTTCTGTGAACGGGGAAGCAACAGCCAGCCATCAATACGCAGAATAATAAGAAATGTTTTCAGATTCAGTTTTATGATTTCTATTTAGAAATTTCAAAACTTTGCAAAGGCACACTGGCTGAAATTGGCTGAAATTCACATGCATCCAACAAATTGTTTAGTTTTAAAACTGTTCTTATCCCAGTGAGCCTATAAAACATCATGACCAACCCAGGCCCAGAAATTATCCATTGCGGGCTTTACTCTCCAGTGGATCAAGGAGAACAATAGATCTCTAGGCATTTTTTTTTCCTTTTAAAAAACGTTGCCCCACACTAGGAATTTCTCCTGTATCGTGGGTGCATTTACAAACATACAAAGTCACATACACAAACAAACAGCCAGACCCGGATCAACTATCTGTAGAATAGAATAGAATAGAATACTGTCTGTAGGTCATACAAATATTTAGTCCGTGCGGGAATTGAACCCATGACACGCGACGCAGCAGCCAATCGCTCAACCCCTGCGCCAATCGTGTCGTTCATTGACGACACAGACGAACTCGCCAAGATAGGTTTTGAGGTGGTGGAGCTTTTTTTTTTAAAGATGGTATATCGTCAAATGACTCCTCTCGCTCTGGGTAAAACAGGAGGAAGTGTCAGACTCCTATTGACTAAAACCCATCCGTGTTCCTGCTAATGACCTTTGCGTTCCAGGGTCGCGGTGACTCTTTCGAACAAATCCGCAACCCCGGCACTGGCCCGGCAGATAGGGCCCGCTAGCCCCATCTGTTTTGATGAAAACTCCTTGAGGCACGCGTGGAACACAGCGCACAGCTTGACATAGCTATTTTAGACTGCCTGCAATCTATTGCCGAATTCACGTAAGAAACTGAGAACACAGGTCCAGCTCTACTACCTCTGGGCACGCCACAATCACGGCGGTAAGTCCCCTTTTGACGAGTGGCAAAAGCGGCGCCACAGCGTCCTCACCTTCCGCCTGACGCAGGTAATCACCGGTCACGATTGTTTTGGGAGATAACTGTTTCAGGTTTCAGCGGGAGGACACGACCGGGTGTCAACACTTTAAGGATCACCTGGATGACACGGTGGAACATAAGGTGGATGTCTGCCCTTCATGGGTGGAGCACCGCATCGAGTCGATAGGTGGCGGCGACCTCTCGCGACCGGCCCTGATTCAATCTATGGTCCGGAGCGAGGATGCATGGGAAGCGGTCACCTCATTTTGCGAAGCAGTAATGCTAGCGAAGGAGGAGGTCGAAAGCGTGAGAGAGAGGGAAATCTCACGCCCCAGCCGCCGCATCAGAAGAAGACCTGGGCGAAGGGAGTAACCGGGCGATTCCCTGCCACCGTAGGGCGCGGGCCTGCGGAGGGCGAGTGTTGGGTGGCACGCTGTCCGATCAAAACCAGGCTCGGGTCAACGGCGCGTTGTGTTCCACGCGCACACTAAGAGATGCCAGTATTGTAGACCGGGTCTACTAGGGCCAGTGCCTGCCAGGGTTGCGGAATTTGTTCAAATAGTCACCGCGGACCTGGAACGCGAAGGGCACTAAGAGGAACACGGATGGTTTTTAGTCAGTCAGAATCTGACACTCCGTTATGCTTCGCCCAAAGCAGAAGAAGTCATTTGATGATTTCCAGTCCATAAAAAAGGCTGTCTAACTTAGCCAGGACACCTGCGCACAACGGACAGAATAGGAGTCTAACATGGTGCGGATACCGGAATCTGTATAGTAGTATAGTAGTGTCGGTGTAGTATCTGTCGCAGGGGTAGGTTGCTGTTCCGGTTGGTGTCTACCCATGCCCATCACACGTTTCTCATTACGAAAAATTATTAGGGCTGGTGGAACAGAAGAGGTGAAACAGCCAGTGCCTTGCATAACACTCTTCCAAGTTCCTAATGCTAAAAGGAGTCAAGCAATACAAGATATTGACTGTTCGTATATCTTAGAGATCTAACCTAACGACATTTTACTTTCCGACATAGACGCGAACGAAGTCGCGGGCAACAGCTAGTCCTCAAATATAAACTTCCTTCCACACGCTTCGCATGCTGTATCTCGCTCTGGCGGATTCAGTCATATGTAAGTTTCTACAAAACTTATTATAAGTAGATAAAATAACCGCGTGTATCTGACATCGACGCACAAACGATTTCCATGGGTCCAGGGCATGATTCTGGACACCCTAGACTTAGAATTTTTCGTCGGCTTTTTTCTCATTTTTTTTTCAAGGGATTTTTTACTTTAGACTGCTCATAATCGTTAATCTGACTAACCCAATATGATTTTTTGATAAAAAAATCAAAAAAATTCAAGCATTTATTTATTTCAATTAAACCATTTACTAAATAAAAAAATAATTAATTAACTACTTTTACTAAAAAGAGCAATCTGAATAAAACCACAAATAGATATCAGCGCAGCTGAGCTGATACCTATTTGTGATACTCTTGAAAAAAATGAGAAAAGAACCGACGAAAAATTCCAACACTGGGGTGTCCAGAATCATGCGCTGGACCCATGGAAATCGTTTGTGCGTCGATGTCAGATACACGCGGTATAGACTACGACAAGACTATTGTACCAAAGAATATCTTTTTAAAGATGAGTATGGATTATTTAAATATTGTAAAGTTATGTCAGTCTTTGATAAATTCAGGTCAGCAATTATCTTGGATACATTTAAATATATTAGTTCCTTAACTTTAAACATTACGTGGTTGCTTGATTACCTGCCTACACAACAGCTGTAAATGTGTATATCATGAGAACGTGGAAATGTATTCTACATTTCGCGTCTTGGGTGGCTGAGCTGCAAAGCATCGGGTCTTCTTCACGATCCGACATAATCGAACAAAGGTTAATTTAATTTTAATCAAAATGACGTTACAGCAAGAAACAAACACGTGCGTTGGTACTGAGCGTATACCAAGACTTGCGTTTTCGGTAACGATATTAGTTCACAAAAAAATTGTTAGATGGCGCTGCTTGTTGCACCATGGCGCCATCTATCCACGACATACACATATATTCCTTAAATAAAATTCTTACAAATGTACATATTGTAACTAGCACAAATGAAAAATTTAAAAAATACCACTTAACTGGTGACATCAATTAAGTTAGAAGTAGGTATAAGTTTACCTGTGTTTATTTACATGTTATGAGCGAGCTTGTTTCCTCCAATCTGTCACATAAACCTTTACAGGTTTTAGACAAGCGTAATGTTTGTTCATGCAATTTGTAATAATGTTTTTGAAAAACAAAAGAAAAAAAAACTAATCGTAAGGAATGATTTGATCGGCCTGCCAAAGATATGCTTTAGGTTGAAGGGAATGCAAGTTTTTTCAACACACATTGAAGGTTCGCGGGCGGCGTGGCCCCGCAACGCTCGGCAACTTTTAATTGTAAAACTTGAATCATTGGTGGACTTTGCACGTTTTATCTCATCGCCGCTAATTGACCCCCCCCCCTCCCCCTGCTCTGTCCCGGGTCGCCCCGCTTGTCTTCGTCCCAGTGATCACGCGCTATCGCTTTTTGTGTGATTTTGTGACCATGAGTGATGTAGCAGCCGGGACCCATGCTGAATGGTCGAATGTCTTCGATACTCTCACCATGCTACTAGGAGCTAGGAGCGCATGAAGCTTGAACTGATCGTCAGTTCGTCACACACAAAGCACGCGGTCACAAGGTATCGAAATGAGGCACTTACCAGAGTAGTGAGGCTGCGAGTGTCGACGTGCGACTAAGTTTCGCGGATCATTTCCTTTCATTTCAAGAGCGTGATGGCGGATATGCGGGCCCTGGGGTCCCGTGCGGTGCGGTGCGGTGCGGTTGGGGGAGGGCACAGGGTACACACGGGCTTCGTGTTTGAGCTCAATCAGGGCCCGGCGCGGTGCCCCTATTTGCATATCTTTTGTCGCATCGCGCTGCTGACGCGGCCGTCCGTGCGGCGCGGCGAGATGAGACGGTGAGATGTCTGTCTATCGACGAGGCGCACGATGTAACTACACACATTGATCTAATCACACGTTCCATACCTCTGTGACGATATGTGTATTTTCTAGACGCGTAACTCGGGATTTTGTGTAACTGAACTTACCTTTTACTGACTCTTTATTTTCTAATTATTCGTAGGGTTCCGAACGCTCTCAAAGCTCTGAGATATTATAAATTAAAACGATTGTAATTACTAGATAAACTAACCTAAATAAGTAGTAGGTCGGTGTACCTGGGGAAAAATCTAAACTTCAATGTTCATTACGAGTTTTTTTTTACTTTAGCATCTTACGTTTGATGATTTTAAAATCGATCACTCACAATGTTGTTCTAATCAGTTTTTCATTTATCGGTAGTAATTAGTTTAATAGATGCGATCATCACATAGCTCGATGGCAGTGCGTGTGCTCATCAGTCTTGCTACTGCGTGCGGCCACCCTCTCACGCAACCATGCGACCATGTATCACGCCCTCTGTCTGAGGACGCTGTTCTTCCTGACGTCAGCTCGAGCAGCTCGAGCTCATTGAATCAAATTATTTATTCGGCAAATATGCCCCCGCTAAGTTTTCTTTTTATCCAGTCAAAAAGTTTTATTATTCAAATCCAGTGGGAGCTAAACAAGATGCCATTTACCGAGTTAGGAGTCGCGCCGCGAGGCCGCGACGCCAAACAGACTAACTAACGAAGCCGGACGACGCTAAATTGAATACGCAAACTGAAAAAACTCTGCCGTCCGCAGAGCCGCGCCGCGCCGCGCCGCCTGTGTCGCGCGTCGGTGTCGCGTGTCGCACTGTGCTGAGATGTCAGCGACAACCATTCACAACTTATACATTATAACTAAACAACCATACAAATACAATTATATGTATGAACACAAACGATCGGTGCACCCCGCACCGCACCGCACCACACCGCACCGCTCCGCACCGCTACGTCGGCTGCGCTCGGCTCCCACGGGATGTAATTATCGCGCTCGCCACTTCTTTTTGAAGACGCTTTTTTGTGGAAATCTTATTGCACGAGATAAGGCTGAGAACGTTTCTATTGTTTCACGTAATGAATAAAAGGAAGCGGCCTGCCTGGCTCGCCCCCCGCGGCCCCGGCCCCGGTGCGCTGCACAGCAGACTGGTTTATATTAAACTAGCGTGTTTGTACGCGCATATCCCGTTTCTTTATGTTTCCGCAGGAATTTCGGGAAATCCTCTCTTAGTTCTCCCCTACACTCCCCTACACTCCCCTACACTCCCTTACACTCCCCTACACTCCCCTACACTCCCCTACTGACACTCCCTACATGCCAAATTCCAGCTTCCTACGACCAGGAGTTTCTACAGTGCGTTATCTGTTAGTCACTCAGAAAGGTTGAATTTAAAATTTTATTTCGTCGCAAGTGAAGCAGGCTCGTTCTTACTGAGAATTTTTAATAGAAATTAATTATCAAACGACAAGCAGTCATTCTAAATAGCCGAGATATGGTGTCGACGGTGAGCGGTGCTGTTCAGAGCGGTGCGGCGGCGGTGCGGCGGCGGTGCGGCGGCGGTGCGGCGCCGCCTACGTTGTGCACGCGGAGAGCTCATATAACACATTTCCATTCGTCTGTTTTTTGTTGTCGTTAATCCGTCATTAGTATGCGGCGCCACGAGGTGGCTGCGGCCCGCGCACGCTTTAATTAAATTGAGAGCCCGCGGCCGCGTGACTGTGACGCTACTGTGGAGCAACTATGGTAATACTGTGGCGCTACTGTGGCGCTACTGTGGCGCTACTGTGGCACTACTGTGGCGCTACTGTGGCGCGGGGGAGCGCGGGGGAGCGCATGCAGCGCACAAATCAATGACAATATCACAATATGCCACCGTGCGACACTGTTGTGAAGTGCGACACAAGTATCGTGTCTCCTTAATTGTCAGTTGTTATTTATGAGAGGAGCGATGTGAGCATATGCTTTGCACAGACAAGCTGACATAGTGGCGTGACACCGTGGTGCAGTACGACACATGGGCGACACAAATATGTGTCTCCTCGTCAGTTGTTACTTATGTGATGAGCGATGCGAGCGCATGCATCGCACAAATCAATGACATTATGCCACCCTGCGACACTGTTGTGCAGTGCGACACACGCGTGACACAAGTAGGTATCTCCTCGTCAGTTGTCATTTATGAGAGGAGCGATGCGAGCGCGTACTGTGCACTGATACATTAACACAGTGCCGCGACACCGTGGCACTGTGCGACACACGTGTGTGTCTCCTCAGCAGTTGTATGTGGGGAGCGATGAGAGCGCGGACTGTGCACTGACACAATGACACAGTGCCGCGACACTGTGACAGTGCGATACACGTGTGTCTCCTCAGTAGTTGTATATGGGGGAGCGATGCGAACGCGTACACTGTGCACTGACACAATGACACGCGCGACTCAAGCTTGTGTCTCTTGTTATATTTGTGACGGAGTGAGAAGAGCGTGTCGTGACGCCGGCAGCAACAAATTGGATTTCAATATTGCGTCTGTATAATGCGGAGGAAGACCCATTTAGTGATAAAGTCCTTTAGTAAGTTTTCGCTAGCATCGCATGGAGCGCATCACTACGAGAACGTCGGTGTAAAAAGTACGAGAATATATTGAAAATAATCCGATTGTCTGGTGCAGATTGCACTCCAGTGTTGGTTTAAAGTAAATCGTTTAGGTATGCAGTACTTTGCAGCCAAAGTTGGTAAATTTTTGGACTTGTAATTTTATTGTCGTGTTATCCAGCGACAACACAGAAAATAGCAGCGACACTCGTGAAGGTACAAATGTAATTTAATTCGCAATTCCGTCCACTCTTTAGCACGAAAACTGTTCAGTGGCTTCGTCTAAAATGAATAAGTGCGCAACCTTTGCGCAACTTTGTGCGGCTGATAATAAACCGCCGCAACTTTTAATTGTGAAACTGCTATCTGTTCGAGTTGAGGCGCGCCGCTAATTGCGAACACTCATCGACTTACCGCTCCGACACATTCTCACCTCCGCATTTCCGCACCATAGACAATCAAACGTAAATAAATAATATTTACTGGACAGATCAGCAGTAGGGTGCAGGTGTAGCTGTAGAGCTGACTCACAAGCTATGCTCCAGCTCGTGTCCTATCTTCTGTGTCCCAAAACATGCAGCCCAAGTGACTTGTGCGTTGTCACCACCGATGCCGTGGAAGTGGGAATGTTACTCGAAGAAGAAGAACTATTATGTTTCTGAAACTCCAGCCTACCAAAAAACTCGTCAACAAGTCATCTTAATGACCAAACTATTTCAAGTGATGTCTTCCAGCTCCACTTGCCGTTGTAGCTTGTTATTTATTGATATTCCTTGAGGACTTTCTTCAACGATTGTCATGGTGACTGAGTCGAGGTAAGTGGGTGTGCCTCCACTCACAGAAGGAATGGTGGTCTAATAGATCATCAGTGTTTAGTTATTATTTTAGAATGTTCTGAACTTTCTGCAGCTTTTCATAGCGACAAGCTGCTGAAAGTTAAGGATTATAAATAGATTGTAATAAATCGCGGTGTTATTTTAATTAGAGCGAGTAATAATGTGGCAACATTATCGAGAGAGTCGCGACTTGCACAGACGGACAGATTAATGTGCCACCCCCGCCGCCCCGCCGCCCCGCCGCACGCCCGGCTCGCGGATACTTTTAATATTGTTCAAGTGTATAGACGAAGACGGAAACATTATTTGT
Organism: Ceramica pisi; assembly: GCA_963859965.1. NCBI lineage: Eukaryota > Metazoa > Arthropoda > Insecta > Lepidoptera > Noctuidae > Ceramica > Ceramica pisi. The sequence continues at coordinate 15,997,682 of OY982553.1, read as the reverse complement.
TATTCTCAGCAGTTAAGTAAGTCGGTAATTTATTCAGCAGACAGCTGCGGAACTGTTCGGTTCGTTTTATAATGAGTTGAGCTTTGATCTCGAGTAGCGAGTGTGGCGCCAGCTCATACATCCGCGCTAACGTGGCTTTTGTCCGCGGCGGTGCGTGCTGCTCGAGAGCCGCCAATCTAGCTGCACAAAGTACCCTGATTACCACTCTAACTCTGATTTCATAGCTTTTAAAACCATTAAAAACTCCTAAAAGCGGGAGGAAGTCCTGTACTAAAAGAGCTTCGGGAGCTCTTCAACTCTGTCATGTTCTCTGGGAGGACTCCACAAGCGTGGCGAAGGAGTGTGGTCGTTCTTTTTGAAAACGTGACAATGGCCGTCCAAATTCAGGACCAGCGAAGTAAACATATCCCACTGCGTCGAGGGGTGAGACAAGGGGACGTTATTTCACCGAAATTGTTCTCAATCGCATTAAAGGTGTTTAAACGCAAGTCTAGGAAGGACGCAGCATTAACATCAATGGCGAGTACATCTCATACTTGCATACTTGATTTGCAGATGATATCTTCATCCTGGCTGAATCGCTGCAGGACTTGCAGTAGATGCTAAACGACCTAGTTGATTTTCCTGTACACATTGGTCTCCGGATGAACTTCGACAAAACCCAGGTTATGTTCAACGAACACGTTACCGTGGGACCGGTTGTTGTCAATGGTGACGCTCTTAAGGGTGTTCGAGAATATCTGTACTTCGGGCAAACTGTGCAGTTAGGTAAGAACATCTTTGAGAGAGAGGCTAACAGAAGAATTCAGCTTGGTTGATCAGCTTTTGGGAAGCTTTGCCAAGTCTTCTCATCACGTATTCCATAGAGCTTAAAGACTAAGGTCTTCAATCAGTGCGTCCCACCTGTTATGACTTACGGAGCTGAAACGTGGACAGTCACGGTACGGCTGGTCCATAAATTCAAGGTCGCTCACCGAACTATGGAACAGGCTATGCTTGACGTCTCTTTGAGAGATCGAATCCACAACGAAGTGATCCGACAGAGAAACAAAGTTGTGTACATAGCTCACATAATAAGCAAGCTGAAGTGGCAATGGGCCGGCCGTTTTAGCCGTAGAATCGATGACTGTTGGGGTAGACGAGTTCTTGAGCGAAGACCGCGAATCGGCAAACGTAAGGTAGGACGCCCTCAGGCTAGGTAGAGCGACGATCTTCGCAGGGTGGCGGGCAGCAGCTGGATGAGAGTTGCCGGCGATCGAGACAAATGGCGTGCCCTTGGAGAGGCCTATGTCCAGCATTGGACTGTTATAGGCTGATGATGATGATGATAAATAAAAATAAAAACTGACAAAAAACTATACAAATGAACTCACTCAGAATTTAATACTCGCGGATTGTTTTATCACGTACTAGCTGACCCGCGCAACATCATCTGCGTCACATTTTCCATTACTGCTCCGCTCCTAGTTGTCTTAGCGTGATGATATATAGCCTTTAAACTTCCTCGATAAATGGACTATCTAACAATGAAAGAATTTTTCAAATCGGACCAGTAGTTCCTGAGATTAGCGCTTTCAACCAAACAAACAAACAAACTCTTCTTCTTTATAATATTATAGTATAGATTTGGTGCAATTTCTGTTTGTAGATATATTTACTCTAGTAACATCGTGTGATAGGTAGGTCGCCAGTCAAAAATGCAATAAATCAATAAATCAGCGTTGATTTATTCAATCGCCTTGTAATAAGTTCATAGCAATGTCATTTGTTTTAAGTTCTCTGTATCTAGTTTAGTAGGAGTTACACGATTTTATTTTTAAGATTGTAAAGATATGAAAAGTTCCTGAAATTGTTTATATGGAATACTAATATTCAGCTATTCAGCATTAAGTATTGCTAAATACCATAAATTGAAGTATAGACCACTGCCCCAGCAACGTATTATATTATAATACGTTGCTGGGGCAGTGGTCTATACTTCAATTTAGCCATCTCTTTTGTTTTCTTTTTAATGACTGCACAAAAAAAAACATACCGCAATCTCCACCAGTTTTTTCCATCCGTTCGTGAGCGGCTGGATAGGATATGGCTGGAGGTGGATCACTGTGTTGCCCAATTTCTCACAGGTCATGGCAACTTTAAGAGTAAATTATTTTCCTTTGGCCTTGTGGTTTCACCTTTATGTCAATGTTCTACAGCTGACCTTGAATACGAACTCCAACATCCGCACATCACATCTTATGGGAGTGTATTTTTTGGCAAACTGAACGTAATAATATTATGGTAATTAGTATTCAGGTTACATCTGGAGTAATTTACTATACGGAAGCAAAGGTAGCTCACAATTTAGGACCCATTAATTTCAGTGTTAATATATAATCCGTGGTGCTTGGCAACCGGGCTTAACCCAGTTGTATATGTCCCTTGGTGCTTATTGGCCTAACTCAAATTCGTCTCCTGCTTGATAAGGAGGGAGGTGGAAATTATATTTCTTTTTTCCTACTCCTCCGCTGTACTCTTCTGATTAATTTCGATGCGGGATCCAAGACAGTTGAATCGTTTTTCTGGGACTCGTCGGCGTCGGTGAATAGCTCGGCGTTTTTCTATATAGTGGTCACCACTGTTGATTCTGGCTTTCAGGAGTTGCAGTGGTTGGGAGTGTGTGGCGGGCTTGTCCCAATAAAAAAGACTGCAAAAAGTACTCGATAGGAATTCGCATCTCAATCGCAATCTGTCAAAAATATATGAAAATTAAGGCTTCTCATTAATCAAGGCGTTCGCATTCACATATCAACCGTAAACTGTCAACAGTTTGCGGTTGATATGTGAATGCGAACACTGTTTAAAAACCGGCCAAGTGCGAGTTGGACTCGCGCACCGAGGGTTCCGTACAAACCTGCAGGTATTAGGTATATTATAAGCAAAAGTTGGTAGGTATTAGGTATATTAAAGCGATTTACGATTTATGACGTTTTAAAAAAAAAACTACTTACTAGATCTCGTTCCAACTAATTTTTGCTGGTAGTTTACATGGTAATATACGTCATATATTTTTTTTAGTTTTATCATTCTCTTATTTTAGAAGTTACAGGGGGGGGTGACACATTTTACCACTTTGGAAGTGTCTCTCTCGCAAACAGATTCAGTTTAGAAAAAAATGATTTTAGAAACCTCAATATCATTTTCGAAGATCTATCCATAGATGACCCACACGTATGGGTTTAATGAAAAAAATTTTTTTAGTTTCAGTTCTAACTAAAAAAAATATGGGACTCCCAAAATTTATTGTTTTTTTTTCTATTTTTGTGTAAAAATCTTAATGCGGTTCACAGAATACACCTTACCAAGTTTTAAGCCGGAGAAAAGTGGCTGTGACATACGGACGGATAGACTGACAGACAGACAAGACGAATCTATAAGGGTTCCGTTTTTGCCATTTGGCTACGCAACCATAAAAATGATTAGAATTGGCCCTCTGTTCCATTTATATTTTAGGTTATTAGATGGTAAAAATGATGATTGTGTAACTGTAACCAGTAACCAGTCTCAAGGTCTGCGGCATGATGAGCTTGTTCGAGTTAATAACCTAGAGCTACTACATTGCGTGCTAACAGTATTTTTTTCAGAAATGGTATAATCTATGATATTATTTATTTGTTTTATTTAATTTAATGTATAATGTGCGACGAATTCACAGCAACCTTTCCCTTGTTATTTCACGTAGTATGCAGGCTCGCATCGCACTGGGGTGCTATTCTCTAAAAGACAATTTCGTGGCTGTAAGCTGCGACGAGCTCGTTGACGAGCCAGCCTTGAGATCGACCGAGCGTGTAGCGCTGATTCAAACTGTATTCACTAGCGTCGCTGTGCTTGTCGACGAACTTTAAGCTGTAGCCTCTCGTCGCTGTTTCGTAGACGAATTAGTAGGGCCTTGAATCAAATTCTTTTAATCATAATCGATCAATCTCGACTGAGAATTTTCGGGGTTAAGAATTTAAATAAATGCCTATCTTTAAGTAGGTTTTTAAAGAATATAGTAAAACTATAAGTACTACTTGAGTTTTTAGTTTCAAATATTATATGAAACGAGTATTGTAGCTATGGTAAAATTTAACGTTACGTTACTGTATGTCAATAATATTCGTGCTGGCCCCTCTTAACCTAGGCAGGAGATAGTATAAGAGACACGACTGAGCACCTATCATACCTACAGTTATCTATAGTTACCTAGCTGTTTAAATCATTAGTGTCCTTCCTTATCTTTCACCTTTCTACTGATTAGCTACCTACTGCAACTACTACCTCCTTGTAATTGTACAGTAACCCACCACCAGTGTCAACTAACAGCTGTCTATTCGTTGACAGGGCACACAGCGAGCTGAAAAGAAGTACCCCGTGAAGAGACGCTTAGTCGAAAGAGCGTTTCTTAATTTTTATGGTCAACGTTGTTCAGTTGTTCAGCAGCATGAGTTATCAATTTGAGTATTGTGAGAAACTGAAAAATAATCGTTAAGAAACAAGCATGTTAGAAGCTACTGGAGGCAGCCACTCGGAAAACGAACAAATGCTCAGCTGTCGAGACACGTGAGTGAGCGCGAGCTAGTGCCGCTCGCTCTGCTATGCTATTCCCTAAAGATTCAGCCTTGCGTACAGCGCTGCCGCAGCGGTGAAACTCGTTGACGAGCACAGCCACGCTAGTGAATACAGTTTGAATCAGCGCTACACGCTCGGTCGATCTCAAGGCGGGCTCGTCGACGAGCCAGCCTTGAGATATAGCCTTGAGAACGAATTCTTTTAATCATAATCTAGCAATCTTGGCTGAGAATTTTAGGGGTTAAAAATTTAAAATAAATGCCTATCTTGAAGTATTGTAAAGAATTTACTGCTTATTAATTGTTACATTTTAAGACTGAATGGCGATTCTTTTGCCTATTTCGAGCAACGCAACGCGACGACGAAAACGAACGTAAACAAAAATCAACAGACGTGACTCGCTAACTAAACTAGGTACTTGAGTTTTTAGTTTCAAAACTTTTATTTGTGTCAGTATCAGCAGATATTGTTTTGAAAGTTTTAGATAGTTCTGTGACCAATCGGATAAATAAATAACCCTACTGAAATGTGAGTAGGTATTACGAAAAGTATTTTCACTGTTTATGTATCAAATGTGGCTATTACATATAAGTTGGACAATTAATATTTTACGATACATGGGATATTAATAAAATTACGTTACTAGAGGTATTGTTTTATAATATAATGCTTGTTCTGACGGAACATTGTGTACCTATTTTAAGCATACCATGTGCGTTCCCCTCCCGTGCACAAGGAGAGATATTAGGTTAGTTAGAAGATAGTTTGGAGCGACAAATCGTCACTTTTCTTAGCTTCTTCTAATAAATGAAGCTTTATAATCAATCGAGCTGACATTTTCATATACTTTTAAGAAAAAAAAAAAGTTAAAAATAAGAGTCGAACGCGCGATTTTTGTAGCTTTTGGATTTGACAGTTCGAAACGAGGCTGTGGGCGAGGCTGTAAGCGACTTCGCCGCTGTTTTTTCGTAGGGAATACCAAAATGTATGAAGAACTGTCAAAAGTGTCAATTTGCTCGTTCGTTGGGAAGTTTTAACTCACGGCCGTCACAGCCTTGAGCGCTAGTGTAGCTTTACGCGGCTTAGTGAATACAAAACTGAGTTTCACCGCTGCGGCAGCGCTGTGCGCAAGGCTGAATCTTTAGAGAATAGCATAGCTGTACAGTGGTCCACAGCCACCGCACCACCGCACCGTACTCGTTAGCATCCCGCCCCGCGCGCGTGTCCGCGACAGCTCGAACAGCTGAAAAGCCTTTTGATTCCTAAACCCCAGTATAAAAGTATCATTGTGTTCACATGGTGTCACGCCCCCGCGCCCCACGCCCCGCACAGGGACTCACTTCCGGGTGCGCGCGGCGTCGCTCGCCTCACAAAGCCCCTCTTTTATTATGTTCACCATCGCCATCCATCTTTTCAACAGTGACGTCACATTAAAGCCTAAATAAAACATGTCACCGCGGAATAATATCTTCAATCTCCATGAAGACCGGCTCTGCACTTAAAAACGCAAATATTTCCATCAACTTTTGAATGCACATTAAAATACCTAATATTATTGTAACAGTTTGCGGTAAGAAAAGTGATTATGACTAATGACTAACGATAAAATGCACACATGCCTACCCGATTTACCAAGAAAACGTAGTAATTATTGTAGTAGAAAAATATTAATCTACACACTATGTAGATATGGTATTTTGCTACTGACTGGATTTTGCTGTCCTTCAAGTGAAGTCATCCTCATCACTAATTAGGTGGTCCACGTTGCTACACTGCGACCTTTTTTTGTTCTATTAAATCGCATATTTACGGCATCAAACATTTTTTTTTTAAACTTTTTCACATGTGAAAATAGTTACATGCGTGTACTAATAATCTTAATGCCATGGTTAAGGACTCGACAGTGGCGCCAACTGGTGAGTACAAAAACAGTAGCCCTCATTAGGTAAAGCAAAACATATTACTCTTTTCCTTTTTTATTATTCTCATATTATTACATCATAGTGCATGCACTTGCATGTAAATGATCTCAACAGACGAACTATTGATTATCTGTGAAAGTGCTTCGTGAAGTAATGTGAGCTGCTCTAGGGGTCAGCGAATAAGGAGTACTTTTCGAAGTCAGCTGGGTCGATTGGCTCCGAATTTTCATAATCGATGCCTCCTGATTGGTTGCCTTCATCGTCACCTTCTGATTGTTTACCATCATCATTACCTTCTGGTGGATTGCCTTCATCATCAGCTTCTGATGGATTGCCTTCATCATCACCTTCTGATGGATTGCCTTCATCATCACCTTCTGATAGATTGCCTTCATAACCTTCATTATCGTCTGGTGACTGGTTCTCATCATTGTCACCTCCTGATTGGTTACCATCGTTGTCTCCACCGGATTGTTGTCCAATATCTGCGTCCCCTCCTTCATCGTAGTCTCCTTGGTTCCCCGCGCCTGCGTCCCCTGCCCCCGGCTGGTCGGCAGCGCCGTAGTCGTCGTAGACGTCGGGCGCGGGCCGTGCGCACACGCAGCTCACCACCGACGCTAGCGCTAAGATCATCTGTTCAAAAAATGCCCATATTTTAGAGATATCATTGTGACACGAGTTTAGTCTACTTTAGCATTTGAGGTCTAAATTAGACTGATAGAAGGACAAATCTATTTTCATATAATTTTATTTAAAATATTTATTGAAACCTTTCCTCTTTATGACATTAGTGTAGAAGACTGAGCTAAGAATCAGAATAGAATATTATGTTTTTTTGCAAATCGTAAATACTTAGACGACTTTTAACACAACTATACAAATATTATAAATATGTAAAGTTTGTAAGGTTGTAGACTTTATCTCTTCTGAACCGTTTAAGAAAATTCTTTTACAATAGAAAAGCCACATTATTATTGAATGTCATTGGCTAAATATTAACTCGATACCGCCCAACGAAGTGGACAGCTAGTAATTGTAATAAAATAAAATAGTCAGCCAGCTTTATTGAGTTATTTATGTAGGGTATTAAAAAAAATATTTGATTGGAAAAAGAAATTAAACAGCTAGTAATGAAATAAAAAACAATAGAATATTATAACTCACCAATAACCGCATCGTGAATGGGAAGTATCGAATTAAAGCGATCGTAACAGAGCAGTTATTTATATAATTTGTCGGTAATGTGCTGACCACAAACACGCTGGTCGGCGCTGATAACGGCTCTATCGCTGGGGAACTAATTAGCGCGCGGCGGACGAGCGAGTGCAGCGGGGGGCAGCTACTGTACACAGATCTAAATTACACCTGTCTGACGTACTCGTAGATGGTCCAAGGATTATGAAATTGGTTTAAATAGTACCCATAGGGCAGTTATCACAAATCATGTCTGGTAACTTTCCTACATAAATTATTATTCATCGTTACCAGCCAAGCTCGCAGGTTCATACTAGTTCATGAAACAAGATTACGTATGATCGTCAAAAGTATGTACGTACATATTTTACGTTACACATTATGATATATAACGCGGTGTCCTGCGTGAGCGACGAACGCTACGCGATGCGACGCTGCGAACGCGACGAACGCGATCAACTCAACGGTAGACCGTACATGCGGCCTATATGACAGTCTGCGGCGAGACGCGACGTAACGCGGACTTGTTTTGAGGGCGACTAGATGCGACACCACGAACTACGTAGTGGTTGATTCAGAAGCGTTGACCGCCGCAGTGTGTGAGCAAAGATTGTTGTGGGACAAAAGACATAAACATTATAGGAATCGTTTATTTTTATCTTTCAAGCAAAATTGTACTGTTACTACTTCTCCATGATTCGAGAAGTAATGACCAAAATCACGTAGGACATTTGTCGCGTATAGCATCGCGTCGCATTACGTCGCGTCGTGTTGCGTCGCGTCGCGTCGTATTCGTCGCTCACGCAGGACACCGCGTAAGTATAGCGTTGTAGTGAAACTTTGCCTCTACCTCTTTTTGGATGAGAAATCATCAATGACTTTTCTCGCTGTGAGCAGAGCGGGAGAGAGCTTCAGACTTGAACTGACTGAAACAAATTGGTGCAAATTGTCACATACATATCCAGAGCCTGAATTGGCCCACCATGGGCCAATTCTACGCTCTGGATATGTCACTAATCTACAATTTGCAGCAATTTGTTCGATGTTTTATGCATTCTATAATTTGTACGTCTATCAGAAGGTATGCAATGATTTAAAAGTTGATGAGATCGTTGGCTTCGCATGCCTGCTTTTTTTATTTCTTAGTTCGGTTATTTTTTGTATGATAGGAAAATGAAGAGACTCCAAACTTTAGAAAAACATGTTATAGCAACAGGCTGAACCAGAAAAGCCTCTAAAGAAGTGTTTGAATCAAATTCATGGATACCTGATTTGAAAATAAAACCTCGCACTACTTCGCTTTATGTTTGTATGTACTTGTATAAGAAGCTTTATGGGGTGTATCCGTTTAACCCGTTAATGTACCCGACTCTGTTTATACTGGGTATGGTCGGGTACAATCAGTTGAAGGTGCGCCGGGAATTGTCACTGGTCACGTACCTGGTTAAAATACTCCGGGGCATCGAACATAATCCAGGAGTGCTTCAGCGCTTGAACTTGTGTGTACCGGACCGCTATGTATGGAGGCGGCGGCTCCCGCCACTGCTGGCTGTGCCGGTAGTCAGGACCAACCTCCTGGCCAAGGCACCGCTTACCCGGGCTGTTCGGGTCATTAATAAACTCCATGTTGAAGTGGATATATACGTATGTCATTTGAGTGAATTCGCAAAGAGACTGCTTTTTGTGATACGTTATAATACGGTAGATTAGGAAAATAACAATGTGTTGTATAATTAATGTATAGTATTTTGTAAAAGTGTGTGTAGTGTTAAGTAAAAATAGTTTTAAAATAGATGCAAGACTATCGCATTAGATTAATAAATCTGTAATGATAGCTCTAAGGTTTCATGATAAATAAATAAATAAATAAATATTCGATTAATCGTCATCTTGTGATCACGACAAATCGAAAATACATACATTATTAAACCAGCTTCAAAATTCTATCAAAATCGTTATACCAGCAAATATAATTAATGTAGATATTGAAAATCAAACTAAATACGCAAGTTTAACTACATCACCTTCAAAACTTTCTGAACCTGAAATCCTTCCCAGTGAATTTAGTGAAGCAATATTTAGTCGAAAGCCCGAAATATCGCCAGGATCTGATAAGATCACAAATAAGTTACTTATTTGTGATTTTAGTATATTTACTTGCCACAAATCATCTCACACACAGACCAATCTTTCAAGGAAATCAACAGAAGATCAGCAAAGAGTTGAAAAACTACTGGACTGGTCTGGTTCTAAACTAAGTATGGAAATTAAACGGAAGGTTTTTGATACCTGCAGCTGCATTCTCTCCTGCCTCACATATGGTTATGAAACCTGGTCACTCAAAAAACACAGAGACTGTCTAGAACACTGCCAAAAAGATAAGGAACACCTTAATAAGATCGATATTTAGAGTAGGTGTCATGCTTTTAAAGATAGACCAACTAACGTGGATATATACGGGTCAATCGTTGCGTTGTACCAAAGACAAGTGGAGTGGAGTACTCCACTTGGATGGTAAACGGAAAAAAGAAAGGATAGGAAGCAATAGAAGATGTTAGAGGAGGCCTAATACAAAAGGCACACTGAACTAAGAGACATTCTTTGAGCAACATCCAAATTTGTAAACAACTTTATGAATCGTTCAGGATTTGGGGCTTATTGAGCACCTGGCTAGCTAGTGGTGGCCAGGAGTAACTGTGGAGTAATGGTATCATTTTCAACTGCCCAGCAATGTAGGACATTTCCCGCAGGAAAATATCGCTCTTACAAATGTGGTAAAAAATGATTGGCTAATGTTCGCGAGACGTCGAAAAATGTGATACGTCTCGGCCGTCGCTCACGACTCACATCTGCGATTCACCGACTCGCCGAGTCGCCGCACACACGCCTCAAACCTTGCAAGGAAGGCGCTTTTTTAAATCGAACTACTCTCATATTGAGTGCTGATTGATGGGCGCCCATCGAGCTGTTTGTACGCACACCGAACGCTAATGATCGGGGCTCACAGCCTACAGGTAGTCTCATTTAACTATCGACGTACTGGCTGTTTCACGTATCGCGGAGTGCAACTTCAATATTCTGTGGCCGGAACTAAATCGCGGGTATTCGTGAAAATTCAAACAAGTAGAAGTGAATAAAATAAAAGCGAGTGTATCGTGCGGTAGTCGGTACGATACCGCGCGTGTCGTCACATATTTATGGAGCACTCAGTCGGATCGGTTCGCGATGCGTCGCTCTGTGTACCGACGTACGACAACGTCTGCTGGCTCGATCACTTCTCCATTACTTATATGTTCGCTTTAAGGTGATACGATGCACGATACTGGTTTTTATTATTTTATTTTCATGCACAAGTAAAACCTACCTACTGTAGAAGTGTAGATACCTACATATTATTTGTCTTTACAATTATTATCATTTAGGTTCACGCTATAGTGAATTGATTGGGTTTGTATGTTTGTACATGCGATGTGTCGTAGCAGCGTATACTAAGTCAAGATCTACAATTTTTTTACTGTAATATAAATGATTTTCTTTTTGGTCATTTTTAAGACGAAGACCCAGACAAGCCTGCTACACACAGACTTAGACGTAAATTATGTTAAGATGATTGGAGGCATTGTTTCTGGAGCAGAAGAGGTCGGTCGGCTTGGAGGGGGTGAGGGGCAGGTCTTCGTTTGTTTGATGGACCGCGGGGAGAGCGGGGCGCTGAGGATTATTCCGGAGAAGATTTAATTTGATGAACCACGAAGTCTTTTAACAGCGGTGCTTTGTTTCGCTACGATAGAACAGAGGGCGCGGGGCACCTCTGTGAGCTTTCAAAAGTACTCTGTGAATGGTTTTCCTTCGGTTTTTAGTGAATCAATTTAGTATTATCACGTGGCTTAAGTTTGATATGAACATATTGTTTGCCTCACTTGGGAGGAGACTGGACTCCATGACACATGGAATAATGTGGGCTATAGGGAATTTGAAAAAACCTTAAACTTAGGGCTGTTGTGTATCGCACTATATTAAACCGTACAAATGACAGACATGTTGTTCGGAGGGTGTAGTTAAGTGGAGAGGAGTAGATGTTTGTCAGTAATCAGCGCCTCGCGTCGTACCGCCGGTCACACGTCGACGCCCGGCGCGGCGGCTTGTGTCAACAGTGGCGTCACGCCCCTCACTACGCCAATACACCACTACGCCACTACGGCGTCGCTACACTACGCAGATGGTATTGCTATTAATTTCACGGCGCATTACTCTCGGAGACGGCTCGCATTAATATCAACCATTTACTCTAAGTACATCGTTTGTTATCGAGTCCCAAAGTGAATTTAAGTAATATCGCCGCGCGTCCCTGCCTCGCCCGGCCTGTAAGTACTTACTGCTGCTACACTGTGCTCGGCTTCGATATCGGCGTTTCAACACAGTTCCCTATGACTAAGTACTTTGTAGTCGTAATGAAAGGCCCTTCAGTATCAATGTAGTCTCTATTATCGCTACAAAAAAAAATTAAACCACCGCTTTCCAGAATCGAAAAACTAGGGTTCATTTCAATAAAATTCATTTTATGTCTTTCTAAGTAAATATATTATTTGAAATCGAAGTTATTTAGTGCCCTCCACCGCGTTCAGTGTAGTGTTGTCGCGGATTGGATTCGCTGCTCATCCATAGCCGGGCGGCGAGGAGCGCGGCCGGCGCAGCGCGCTCCCGCCCAGCGATGGACGCGGTCCGGGTTCGCCCGCTCGGCCACGCGCTCTTTCCGAGGCAGCCCAGGTTTGGTAAATGGAGGTAACTCGTAATATATTTTTTCATGTCGGTCATTTGTCTGACGCACGTGGGTTTTTGTAGACATTAAGCGCCTTAAAAAGGGCATTTACCTTCGGGCTGTTCCGCCGGGTCTCCGGAACGTTCAAGTGTTTCTTGAAGGCACAGCGGGTTGTGATGACATACGGCCGCGGCACAGCCCCGCAGAGCTGGAGCTGTAGCCGCCTGCAGCGGTCGGCCAGGTACGCATACGATACGCGCCGTATGATCAATTGTTCGGTTGCTCCGCTTGGCTAGGACACGGCGAGCTTCTCCTTACACATTCATTTTATTTGCGTGACCCTCTTTTGGACTACGCCTATCGTTAAAGTACCGGGGGTTGCATAATTGTATGTTCCTACTTCAGATGTTATTTTATACCAATGTGACAATATCCACTTTCAAATCGGTTTGATTCTTTGACATTGCGTAACGTGCCAACAATGTCAAAGGTGTATGACGGTAGTAACGTGAGTGGGGAGGGGCGCCGCAAAGTTGCAGGAAGGAGCCGCGCGTAGTCACGAGCGGACAACGACGCGTTCGTCTTGTGCTGAGAGTGAAGCTACTCGTAGTCACGAGCGGACAACGACGCGTTCGTCTTGTGCTGAGAGTGAAGCTACTCGTAGTCACGAGCGGACAACGACGCGTTCGTCTTGTGCTGAGAGTGAAGCTACTCGTAGTCACGAGCGGACAACGACGCGTTCGTCTTGTGCTGAGAGTGAAGCTACTCGTAGTCACGAGCGGACAACGACGCATTCGTCTTGTGCTGAGAGTGAAGCTACTCATAGTCACGAGCGGACAACGACGCATTCGTCTTGTGCTGAGACTCTGAGTGTCGGCGATAAGACTCCTTCTGCGTCCCTAGGCGCAAGTAGTGGTGGACGCGACCGTATGAAATAAGGAAATTTGTAAGGAAAACTAATCAGAATCTTAATTGAATCAGATTAGATTAGTTTAACATTCTTTAATTAGTGTCATAACGATATTTTCGCATCATAGGTTTAGTTAGATTGTAGTTTAAATGCGAATTTATTGTTTTATTTTATGTTTTGTTTGTACAGAAAGGTTTAATTAATTATTTGATGAGATTATGTTTTAATTACCTTCTAATTAGTTTTATAAGTTTTATGTATACATATTAGGTCCAATAAAACTCAAATACGAACGAATTTTGATAGTTTATAAGGATATTTAGATGTAAGGTTTTTGTATCTTCTATCTTCTATACTTATAATAAATCTGTAGAGAGGTCAATTCTGTACATGAAATATATTTCCAAAATAACTATCAGGGGGTGATTAGGGATCGATACTGATGCCAAAAATGCAATCAGTACAATTTTTGTCTGTCTGTCTGTCGGTCTGTCTGTCTGTCTGTCGGTCTGTCTGTCTGTCTGTCTGTATAACCGTTATAGAAACAAAAACTACTCGACGGATTTTAATGAAACTTGATACAATTATTATTCATACTCCTGAGCAGGTTATAGTATACTTTTCATCACGCTACAATCAATAGGAGCAGAGCAGTGAAGGGAAATGTTGGGAAAACGGGAGAAGTTACTCCATTTTTTAAGCTTCCGTCGCGTGTGCAACCTTAATGGTGAAAGCTACACAGAAATCATGTATTACGCAAATGTTCCCCTTTAAATTATATAAAAAATATCCGACGACAGCATATGTCTATCTTTTATGATTGACGAACAATAACACGTGTAACTCCCGATAGCTTAGCAGTTCGAAGCTTTCTGATTGTATTTGTCTACTCTTACGTTTATAAAACTCTCAGTCGTCCCTAATTAACATTAATAAAAGTTAACATTATTATCTATTCCATAAAAAAAAGAATCATAGAAATCGGTATAGAAACACCAAAGTTATACATGAAATACGCTAATAATAAGCCATCGCGCGTGAATACTGAATCATGCTATAAGGATTATTTTTGTATATGGTCGCGAACGCACAAGCAGGCGGCTAGCTTGGCGCCTAGAGGCTAGCGAGTAGCTTCGGAAAACGGCTTACGACAGTTTGCAATATCCTTCAATAATTATAATGTCGAGGGATGGTTATAATTTCGCTTTACACCAAACGAGTAATATTATAAATGTGAAAGTTTGGTTGTTTATTACTCAATCACGCCAGAACGGCTTAACAGATCTTAATGAAATTTAGAACAAAGATAGATTATAGTCTGGAATAGCACATAAGCTACTTTTCATCCCGGGAATATGTTCCCTAGGGATCACGCGGGCGAAGCCGCTGGCAGAAGCTAGTTGAGAATAATTACGTAGTTTGAAAATGTGATTTTTTGTCTTAAGTGATAGCGTTTTGTAATTAGTGTTAAAATAAAGGTCTTGACCCAAAACCACCTTGGCAAAAAGAATTGAGTTGATAGGACTTATAGTTTTCGAAATATTTCCTAAAATGCGTAGTGAAAATTTGTTAAGGTACAAAATTAGAAGTCTTAGTTCTAGAAACTTTTTGTATTGTAAGGATATCGAAATATTTTGTGTTTCATATTGTTAAGGTTTAAGGAATCTAAAAATATATATATTGTAAGGGTTTTTATATAAAACACAATAAATAAAGGCTCCAAAGGTTTCGGCTCATAGAGAAAATGACACACGAATCGACTTCAAAAATCACGGTTCTCAATAAGGTAACGACGGGCAGTATATAAGCAGAGCCGAATCTCGGCTCAATCGCAGTCGCAGCACAGCCGTCGAAGAGGCAACACTACAAGAACAGATACTTACACAACAGATACACCACGGGCGTGTGTTGCTATTTTATTATGGCAGGCGCACGCCACCACTCTATGCCGACACTAGGCTTTAATGACTTTTATCAATTTGAATCGAGAAAGCAAGTAAACTTTATTAACATTAGTTACTTGCTGACTCATAGCCACATCATGTGGCACTCCAAGGACCGGCCCGTTACAACGGGCCGAGGAGCGCCGTCTCAGTCAGGGGGCTTCGCCCCGACACTGATTGCCGCGCCCTCTAGAGGGTCGCAGCGACAACCACGTAAGCCACTACAAGAAGATAGGAGCCGAAACCTGCGGGTCAAGATTTCCTGTGAAGAGTTGTTTTATTGCCTCCCCGGCTCTTCGTCTCCGTCTCCCGAGGTCCCTTAACAGTAGTCGAAAAACGTTACGCATTCAGGGGTGCGTGGTGACGTACGTAACCAGCGCAAGGTAGTACAAGGGGCGTACGTCAAATTACGTGGGAGATTGTCCCAGGACGACAGTGCGAGCATTGGACGTGTTCCTGCCGTCCGAAACACTGAGAGTGAAGCTACTCGTACACGAGTACGAGTAGCTTCAGTCTTCGCTACGTACGAACGTACAACAGAGGCCAAGTTTTTTCGACTCACGTTCGAACGCGTTCGATTGCGAGCGCGTTAGAATTTAGTATGGGAAATTAGGTTCTACGAGTGACCACCAGGTGGCACTAAATACCCATACTAAATTCTAACGCGCTCGCAATCGAACGTGTTCGAACGTGAGTCGAAAAAACTCACACTAAGGCCTCCTAATGATCCAAATACCTTTGTCTAGAGAAACATTAAAATACTAAGCTGATTCTGTTGATGGGATAGCGTAAGAACTGACATGATAGTAATGTCATTGTTAAGTGAAGGACCACTAGTGTAGTCAACAACTTGTCTGTCGCGCGGAGGACCATTCTCATTATACTAAGATAAAAGAGTGATTCAGTAAATGTCGCTAGCAAACCCCCATAACTCGTGTTGAACACCCACGCCGCACAATGAAACAACCTGCAATTTTATATATATATATATATATAAATCGCGAAGGACTTCTTGCGTCTTTACAAACTACCACCCTGCGGCGTCCACTGAATGTAGTGAGATTTTTAATGTTTTCAATGCGTATGTAAGATGTTCTAATCAGTATCATATCAGTAGTCGACGTCAAATTTCATTTAAACGTTAAATGGTGATATTCAAATTAAATATTTCTAGCTGAATTTGTGCGTCCGTTCACTCTTAAATCTTTCTTGCACACTGAATATCCTCCGTATACGTTCAAAACACTGCATGCACATTATCGCCTCCGTCCAACTGTATGTTTAAATCAATTCCGTATAATGCTCTGCATATCATAATGATTATAATAACTAAATTACATCCATCTACTATTGAATTCAGGTTGGTTCCGAATACTGTTTTTGAATTATTGTATCCAGCTTATCAGCCAAGAGGCTTCCACCTATATAAGGGCTAATACTGACTCCAGGCACAGATAATAAATAATTAATAGTTAGCATACAAAAGTGACAATACCTATGTATAGCGTAGGTATTTTCTCTTTGGTGGTCTACAAAATCTTAAAAAGCAATACAATCATTTTTGACGAGTGACAGGTAAGTTTGTATGTATAAACAGGTAATAGTCTAGTCGACAAGTTGAAAATGGTACAAAATAGAGATACTGCTCTTTAAAATTATGTGCTAGCTCATTGGATCCGGAATGACGCCTAGAAAAATGTGCCAAAAGTTATAAACAATTAAAGATGAAAAGAAAAATGGCATTTCGATTTTTGCCAATATTTCATAAAATATTATATTTAAGAAATTTCAAATAAAAGATTCTGAAAGAAGAGGAAATTTCCAATAAAAAACTCATAACTCCCGGAACTCTATCTCCATGATTTGTAACATTAATTTAATGCTGAAAATAGGTTTGCGCGCGACATTTTTAGGTTGCACGCGTGGCGTCAAAAGCGAGTACGGTATATTAATCAATTTATTTAGGGTATTTAATATTTTTTTTTTAATTTGAAAAAAATATGGTGTGTTCTGAACACTATAAATAATTTATTCCCGTTGGAAATTTAACTTAAAGTTAATTTTTCAACAAGTTAAACAATTGTTAACTAACAAAATTTTCTCGAAAAGCGTCTTAATTGTAAGTGAAAAAAAAAAAGTTTAAATAATGGTCTTAAAAAAATTTCATTTCGTAGAGCCTTTCTTACATATATACTTAACAAGATCGCGCCATCAAAGTTACAAAAATATTTATACATTGATTATAATAATTTTTTTACTTGAACAAAACTTTGAAACTGAGGTTGATAAAATTATCAACAGCGACCAGCAACTATCTGCACCAATCAAACTGGTTACTCCGCGTAGCACGCACGATCCAACATTTGCAAAACAAAAAAGCTTTTGACCTTAACGGCTGAAGTACTTAAACAGTTGCCCAAAAAAGTAATTGTCTTCCTAACAATGATTTTTAATGCAGTATTTAGAATACATTACTACCCGAAATTGTGGAAAATATCTCAAATATGTATGATCCCAAAGCCGGGGAAACCGCCGGCAGATCCTAGCTCATATAGACCCATAAGCCTTCTCCCCATACTGTCTAAGGTGTTTGAAAAGACTCTTCTGCGAAGACTCAAACCCATACTCGATGAGAGCAGGATCATACCGGATCACCAGTTTGTTTTTCGGGAGAAACACGCAACAGTCGAACAAGTGCATAGGGTGGTTCACGTAATAAGGCAAACACTTGTGAGGAAGGAGTATTGCTCAGCAGCATTCATAGACATACAGCAAGCTTTTGACATGGTGTGGCACAAGGGACTGCTGTACAAGCTGAAAACACTTCTGCCTAACTCATTCTTCATGATCCTGAAATCCTATTTACACCAAAGGAAATTTCAAGTCAAATGCGAGGAGGAATACTCGAACCTGTACTTGATCACTGCCTCTGTGCCCCAAGGATCAGTTCTTGGCCCCGTGCTATGTTCTATATATACGGCAGACCTGCCTGAAACTGAAGGTGTGGTAACGGCCACCTACGCAGATGACTCGGCATGCCTTGCGAGCGACAAAGACCCGAACAACGCATCTTCGAAGCTGCAAGCACAGATCGATAAAGTTGATTCTTGGCTTCGGAAGTGGAGAATAAAAGCTAGTGTAACCAAATCAACACAAATAACATTCATTCTCACTGAGAAGAGGCGAATGTCCACCTGTTTGTATGGATAACAAGGCCCTGCCAAATCACGACAGCGTAAAATATCTTGGCCTACATCTGGATAGAAGACTGACCTAGAGTAAACACATAAAAGCCTAGAGGAAAGAAGCGAACTTGCAATTTCAATCGCTAAACTGGTTGCTTGGACGACAATCCACTCTGTCTCTTAGTAACAAGCTCTTGGTATAAGCCATCATAAAGCCCATTTGGACCTATGGAATAGAACTGTGGGGTTCTGCGAGCAACTCTAACATAGAGATCCTCCAGAGATTCCAAAACATCGCCTTGAGAACTATCTCAAGCGCGCACTGGTTTGTGAGAAATACCGAGACATGAATACCTGGAGATACCTACTGTTAAGGAAGAAGTCAGCAATATCAGCAAGAGATACAAAGAAAGACTGAGCAAACACACAAATGAACTGGCAAAGAACTTATTACAGTCACAGGAAAACATCAAACGTCTAAAAAGATGGCACGAATGAATGAATCGAAGCTCCAAAGTCTTGAGCATCGACGCCGAGTTGCTGGCCTGTCGGTTTTCTATCGTTTACATTTTGGGGAGTGTGCGACGGAATTGCATAACTTAATTCCGCCAAGCCCGTTCCACCATCGGACCACAAGACGTACGGCGATGTACCACCGGTACATGGTGGACATCCCACCTATACGCACAAAACGTTTTGGGAATACATTCATTGTGCGTACAGCTAAGGAGTGGAATTCCCTGCCTGAGTCTGTGTTTCCTGATAGCTACAACCTGGGAGTCTTTAAGTCAAGAGTGAATAGGTTACTTCTAGGCAAGCGTGCTCCACCTTAGACCGCATCATCGCTTAACATCAGGTGAGATAGCGGTCAAACGTACGCCTATAAATATTAAAAAAAAAAAAAAAAAAAAACATACTGGACCTGGACCAAAGAACCTGAAAGACAATAATTAATTTATATGGTGCCATTTATTGGAATGTCGCCTGCAAAGCTTACAATAGTGGAATACATCTGATTATGGCTTGATAGCCGATTGCAGACTAAAGATTAGAAAAAAAAAAAACTTGAACAAAAACTGAAAAATCCAAGTAATGTTGTTATTTTTTTTTTCTTAATCATCATTATTATCGTATTTTTAATACAAGAAATTTCTTAACTAATTATTTAAACAATAAAAATATGAAAAAAATGTTATTAAAGAAACATGTTTTTTTAAATAAATCATAATATTTGTAATGTAATAAAGTTGTAAAAGAAAAAAACTTTTTAAAAATACTGATACATAATTTAATCAATTTGTTTATAAAATAACAAGTGGCGGGAATTTTTTTTTGCAAATCAATAAATATCTTGTATTAATAAAAAAACGATAATATGATGATTAAGAAAAAAAATTAAAAACATTACTTGGAATTTCCAGTTTTTGTTCAAGTAAAAAAGTTAAAACATAGGTAGTATAAATATATATTTTTTACTTTTATGGCGCGATCTTGTTAAGTATGTATAAACAGGTAACACACACACAGGTACACAGGCTGGTGTGAACATGTAGGTTCAAATATAGAAAGAGGAAGTTTCATGATACGAATAATTTAATAGTAGTCATATTTATGTAGGTGAACATACGGAATAAAAGGCATAATATCGTAATTTATAATTAATAAAAATAAAACATTAAATGTTTTATACATTTCATGTTTTATTTTAAATTTTACAAAAAATGTGTATTTAATCATTAAAACTTTTCCATCAACAAATCAATGCAATTTAACATTGACATAATAATAAACATAAATTTGCTCTGCCTTGCGTAATAACAAAATAAACTGAATTATGAACATCAATCAGTCTTCATTACAATGGAACATGTATTTTTTTTTTTGAAATCAAAAGAAATTAGTAGGGTTTTTATCAACCCAATGTTGTCATTCTTATTTTAGATATATACTTAAAAGAAATGTAAACTCCATCTGCAACTTCTCTTTCAATTTAAAATTTCACTTTGGTGACAAGCTTACATCACGGCCGGCACATGTCTGTTTCTTTACAAACTTCGGCAAATCGGCACGCGAGCGCGCTGAAGCCCACCGCCCCGCGCCCCGCGCTATGCGTCTCTCGTGAACCCCGAATAGGCCCCTCAGACACCGTACCTAGTGCCCGTTTAAGGATATTTAAGAGACGCAAGATTGTTGTCACGAAAAAATGATAAAAACTTTACAAATTAAGTACGATATTCAATGGACACGATAAGATCAGTGAACTGAACTCAAAGTATACGTGGTAAATTATACGCTGAACACTAGCGCCCTCCAAATTTCAGTCGGACGATGGCGGAACTATATTATACGCTAAAAGGCAGTGATGAAATTACGTCCATGCCAATTTTTCGCCCATGCATTCTAAGGATGATAAGGGACCCTTGGGCTAAAAATGAGGGTCGGTCAATCTTGCGTCCGTATTCCGGACGCACAAAGTCAGTCGGACGCAGCATCATCGGTAAATAACGCCATATAGGACGCAACATGTCCTTCAAGATGTAAATATATATATATATATATATATATATTTTTTTTTATATATATATATGTATATATCATATTATAAAGCAGAAGAGTTTGTTTGTTTGTTTGTTTGGTTGAACGCGCTAATCTCAGGAACTACTGGTCCGATTTGAAAAAATATTTCAGTGTTAGATAGCCCATTTATCGAGGAAGGCTACAGGCATATATATCATCACGCTAAGACCAATAGGAGCGGAGCAGTAATGAAAAATGTTACGCAGCCGACGTTGCACGGGTCAGCTAGTTTATGAATATTATTTTTTAAAGTTGATTTTGAGTACCTACTTTTTTGTATTTAATTAATTTAGAACCTACAACAACCGACTTATTAACCAGACCGGAATAGTCCAAACGAGAGTCTTCACGTGACCACAGAGCCTATTCTACTAATTTTTAAAAAACTTTCGCATTCGCATATCAATCGCAAACTGTCAAAACAGCCTTAATTTTTATACATTTTTGACAGATTGCGAAATTGAAAATTAGTAGAATTGGCACTCTGATCAGAGCAAAGAAAAAAAAGCAGGAGAAGTAGCAAGAGTGGTTTAATGTTTATTTTATTTTTAAAAGTGCAAAGAACTTTTTTGTACAATAATATAAATGGAAGATTCAATAACTTTCCGATTTAGTCAATCTCTAGCGTAGGTATATGTAAAATAAATTGCTTTTGCACAGCACAACGATATCGTCCACTGTTTGTATTGTTACGCGCCAGAATTAATGCCGGGTTCACAACGTACTACTAACGCCATCTAGTATCGAGTAGTGGAACTAATTGTGTCACGATCTTTCTAGAATTTTCGATGCTAGAACATTCTCGATGTTTCGACACCTAGTCAGTCGGGACCGGTATGTTCCCGAACTTTCTAGATATTTCCATTCTCGAAGGTTCTGGAAATTACTGTCGGACTATATAAGGTGCGCAAAGCTCGCGACTCGGGCAGTATTGAATTGGCGATACAAGCGATATATCGGGAGCGATCTTCAACTGCGAATTAAGTGAAGTGAAGTGTTTATTAGTGCGATTGTGGTTGTAATTAGTGTGTTTAAAGTGTTAATTAGTTTTGATAATTAAAGTGTCATTTTTTTGGTTAAATAATCGGCTGTTTTTATTGTCACGAACCCCAAGCTCGTAACAATTGGTGTCAGAAGTAAGGATTATCATGCCGATTCTGCCAAAGGACGACACGGAGGGTATCCGTACCCGTAGTCAACGCCAGCAGGAGACGGATCAGAGGCGTTTTGGTGGTGCAACGCCGCAGACGTCGGAAAGTCAGCTACCGACCATGGAAGCCGGTCCGTCCACTGCAGCTCCGGCATCATCAGCACCAGACTTTGCTGCTCTGATGATGATGCTGCAGGAGCAGGCTCGCCGACAGGAAGAACAGGCTCGGCGACAGGAGGAACAGGCTCGCCGACAGGAGGAACAGGCTTGCCGACAGGAGGAACAGGCCCGTCGGTTGGAAGAACAGCTGCAGCACGACAAGGCGGAGCAGGCCCGACGACAGGAGGAACAGGCCCGCCGACAAGAGGAGCAGGCCCGTCGCTTGGAAGAACAGCTCAAGCTTGACAAGGAGGAGCAGGCGCGCCGCCAGGAAGAACAGATGCTCCTCATGAAGGAAATTCACGCTTCTTTCGGGAAAGACATTAAGGAAGTGAAGGATAAGGTTGCTCAGCATGACAACCGCCTGTCAGATGCTGAAACACAGATCAGCAAATGTAACAACGATATTGCTGATATGAAGAAAGAGTTGGGCAACCTTAAACTTGGAGATGGGATTGCAACTCCCGTAACTACTACACCTTCGCTACGTGGATTTAAAGTGCCGCCGTTCGATGGGACGTCTTCTTGGTCGGCCTACAAAATTCAGTTTGAGGCCGTCATGAAGGCGAACGGTTGGAGTAAAAATCAAGCCATGACTGCCCTCACCTTAGGCCTGCGCGACCAGGCCTTAACTGTCTTGGAAGCTCTCGGTAAAGAAGTAACTTACGAGCAGCTCCTTGAAGCACTGGAATCCCGGTATGGTGACGCTCATCTGGAGCACGTGTTTCGTGCGCAACTAAGAGATCGCGTACAACGTAGTGGTGAAAACCTGCAGCAGTGGGCCCTTGAAGTGGAGAAGCTGGTGCGGAAGGCATACCAGTCTGTACCTGCGCTTATTGAAGGAAACCTGGTCCAGGCCTTCATTGACGGCATCCGCGACCTTGAAGTTAGGGCTGCAGTGAGGCTCGGGCACCATGGGACACTTAAGGACGCTTTGGCACATGCACTGGAAGTGGAAGCTGCGCGGCAGGATTTTCGTCCCTGTAGCGTTAGGGAGGTTGCTGCAGTAACGGTTCACAACCGGTTTAAAGGATATAGCCCTAGGTGCTACGGCTGTGGTGAAAGAGGTCACCTTCGACCTAGTTGCCCTAAGCGAACTACAGAAAAGGAAGCTTTGCGGCAGGATTATCGATCTCACCGAACCAAGGAGATTGCAGCAGTTGCAATTAGTGACCGTTTTAGAGGATACAGCCCTAGATGCTACGGCTGTGGTGAAAGGGGCCACCTTAGATCCAGTTGCCCTAAGCGAAATGCAGGAAGGGAAAATAGCCGATCTCTTAAAGGTAGGGCGGCTAACGACAGCGCCCAGCGGCTGCAGGAGAACGACTTGTTGGTGGCACATTGCAGCGAGAGATCTCATGGCAACGCAGATACATTGTCAAGAAGACCTTGCCCTGAAGACTGCAAGCATTGTACTAGGCAAGAGGGTAAAGAAGCTGTACCTGTGAGGATGGTCAAGACAGACCTCAGCAACGACTGGAAGGAAAGCTTACAACGAGCACAACAGGAAGATTCGGACATCAAGCCGATTTTGAACTGGCTAAAGGCCAGCGCTTCTAAGCCTACATGGAGTGACGTCTCAGCGATGAGTTCGATTACAAAAAGCTATTGGGCTCAATGGGACAGCTTAGTGATTCAGGATGGAGTCCTGTGCCGTAAATGGGAGAATACTCGGGGTGACAGCTGTCATTTGCAAATGGTTGTCCCTAAAGCGAAAGTATTGGATGTTTTACAGCTGTACCATGATGGATGTTCAGGAGGCCATATGGGAGTTAAACGAACTCTACTGAAGATACGGGAACGTTTTTACTGGGTTCACTGTCGTGACGATGTCGAGGATTGGTGTCGCAAATGTACAAGTTGTGCGGCTGTAAAAGGACCTCAGACTCGAAGCAGAGGTGCGTTGAAATTGTACAATGTTGGAGCACCTTGGGAAAGGATAGCCCTGGATGTTGCGGGACCGTTTCCGGAAAGTGACGGTGGTAACAAGTATTTCATGGTTGTAATGGATTACTTCACCAAGTGGCCGGAAGTCTTCCCCATTCCGAATCAAGAAGCAGATAAACTCGTTCATGAAGTCTTCTGTCGTTTTGGAGTACCTTTGGAGATTCACAGCGATCAAGGACGGAATTTTGAGTCACAAATATTCCAGGAAACTTGTCGAGTTATGGGTACTCATAAAACGAGAACAACTTCTTACCACCCACAATCGGATGGAATGGTGGAACGATTTAATCAGACATTGGAGAGATACCTGGCTAAAGTTGTGAAAAACCGGCAACGCGATTGGGACAAGCATATACAACCGTTTTTGCTGTCATACCGAAGTGCTGTTCACGAAAGTACATCGGTGACACCAGCTTTCGCAAACTTTGGTAGAGAATTACGGCTGCCTGCAGACCTGATCACCGGAATACCACCTGATGCCCCACGCAGTATAACCGATTATGCGAATGACTTGCGGAGCAAAATGAACGACATTTATGAGCACATCAGACAATCGGGCAAGCAAATGTCTGAAAAGATGAAAACTCGATATGACCGCAAAACGAACAATAAAGGTTTCGACGAAGGTTCACTAGTGTGGTTGCACAATCCAGTTCGCAGTAAAGAGAAATCTCCTAAGCTTCAAGCTAAATGGGACGGGCCGTACCGGATTGTCACAAAAATCAATGACGTGACCTACCGTATCCAGAAAGGTACGAGAAGTGCACCTAAGATCGTCCATGTGGATCGACTGGCGCGTTATTATGGGACCGATGCTCGGGACGAGCATGTCTTAGGAGGGGGCAGTGTTACGCGCCAGAATTAATGCCGGGTTCACAACGTACTACTAACGCCATCTAGTATCGAGTAGTGGAACTAATTGGGTCACGATCTTTCTAGAATTTTCGATGCTAGAACATTCTCGATGTTTCGACACCTAGTCAGTCGGGACCGGTATGTTCCCGAACTTTCTAGATATTTCCATTCTCGAAGGTTCTGGAAATTACTGTCGGACTATATAAGGTGCGCAAAGCTCGCGACTCGGGCAGTATTGAATTGGCGATACAAGCGATATATCGGGAGCGATCTTCAACTGCGAATTAAGTGAAGTGAAGTGTTTAATAGTGCGATTGTGGTTGTAATTAGTGTGTTTAAAGTGTTAATTAGTTTTGATAATTAAAGTGTCATTTTTTTGGTTAAATAATCGGCTGTTTTTATTGTCACGAACCCCAAGCTCGTAACAGTATGTAGGTAAGTTATACGGTGCATGATAAATACACGCTGTGTTTGAAGCGATAAGGTTTAAAATTGATGGTTTAGTGGTTTGAGAAATACGGGTGTGTACGCCTATTGCTTTAACTGAAGTGCATGTGTAGTAGTTGGCATTTGGAAGGGGTGTACTGGAGACACAGGGTCCCTTTACAGTTGCGTCCACCGGGCATATTTCTTTGTTTATTATATATATGGAACAAAGGCATTGCAAAATAATTGATTTGATATCGTTCGTGCTTGTCCTGTCACTCGTGTGATCAAAATGACTGGTCTACTAAGTAGTACTAATCTAACAGACACTACACTGCTAAAACTGATTGTAAGAACTCGTCGAGTTCTCTTCTTGTACTCATTGAACAGAAGCGAACTATTCTCGATATAAAACAAGACGTTTCCTCGATCGCTCCACAAACGACATAAATACACAATTACACTGGTCTGATCAAACAAGTGCTTTGCCAAGCATCGACGACAAGAGCCGAGTACCAACGAGCGCCGCCGACGTCTGACGCAAGGTAACACAAAGTGTTTGAGCTCGAGATGGAAGAATAATGCAAATGAGCCAGCTTTGATTGTTAACTTGTACGAAGACGACTAGCGAGTGCGGTGACGAGCGGAGCGGGGCGGTCTACCGTGACGAACTCCTAGCCGCCCTGCGGCGGTGGCCTAGCGGCCCTGGAACGCAAAGGGTATTTGCAGGAACAGTGGTGAATGTCGGTGAGTAAGAATCTGACACTACCTCCCGTTCTGGGCGGAGCGGGATAAGTCATTTGATGATTTTTAATCAAACATTTTTTTTGATATCTTGAAGTGAACCCGCTCATCCGCTGATGGCAAGACAGGTAACAGTACTAATTGTGAGGAATGATGACAGAGCGTGAATGACAGCGGGATCCTTGACAGTGATTCGTGATAGTAGAAAAAATATGGAAACCTATCCTCAAGCGACAATATGGGGTAGGGGCAGGAAGATGAGATGCTCGCTGCCCGCTAGTCGCTGTTCACTCGTCGCAACACGCTGGTAGCTAGTCACCATGTCCACAGCCGCAGCGCCTATATCGAGCTTAATCACGTCATTAGGTTTCTCTCGATCTCCCGAGACAAAGGGATCTACCCGCTCAAATAAAAACTATATGAATAATGTAGTCGCACCGTTCCTCACCGGCGCGAGCGAGCGATGGGCGAAGTGAGTGGAAACATCCTGATGTATCCGTAACGCTCAACTCACCTGTATTGAGTTTACTTTGCTTGTTTAGTACCGCATTCCTTTTAAGAGAAACTAACTTGGAAACAGCTGTTATCAGTAGCTGTGTGAGCGTCTCTCGATGGCAAAGCTCATGAGTTACTGATGTTCGTATTCATTTACTGACGATACAATCAAATGTGTCGATAAAATACACTGACCTAGTCCGATACAGCAGCTAGGTGAAGCGGGACACGCTGCCAGTAATGTTGGACACTTGGGCTCTCTGCTCCGAGGGTTCGACGGTAAACTCTCAACCTTATTCCTCCTCGGCCTCATCTCGGCTGTTGTATTCCCAAGGAATAGGCGTGACAACAGCAAATTATGTCAGGTACCATGTCAAACTACTTTGATGCGTAAGAGCGTTTCTTGCATGGCCCCCATTATCTATACTTTATAATATTATAAAGCAGCAGAGTTTGTTTGTTTATTTGTTTGTTTGTTTGGTTGAACGCGCTAATCTCAGGAACTACTGGTCCGATTTGAAAAATTCTTTCAGTGTTAGATAGCCCATTTATCGAGGAAGGTATATATCATCGCGCTAAGATAAATAGAGCGGAGCAGTAATGGAAAATGTGACGCAGACGAAGTTGCGCGGGTCAGCTAGTTTACAATAAATTACCGAGTAGTTGGAAAGCTTTAAATACAGCTCAATTTAAGAGTGGACTGCGGAAATGTTTGGTAGATGAAACGTACTACAGTGTAACTGAGTTCCTATCGGAGAAAAATATTTGTTAATTAGTGACATGTTGATTTTGGAAATTTTAAAGTATGACAAAAATTTTTTTTTTGACATTTTGATCTTTGACATTTTGATTACTGACATTTTGATTTTGTAATTGTTATAATAATGATATTTGTAATGGTAATGACTGTTAATCGATGTAATGATAATGGTATGACAGTTATATTTGTAATAGTAGGTAATGTCATGATATATTAAATTTTATTATTATACTGATCTATATTTTCCTTTTAATACAAACATAATTGTATTTTTAATTGCTGATGATTTAAGAATTTTTAATAGTAATTTATAAATTGATCTAAGTATTAATAGTGATATAAATAATTTTAAATGTTTGCATGCTGATTGGTAAAATGTGGCTGGGCTAAATGTAATCTTAAGAACTATATGTTACCCATATTTGCCAAAAAACTTTTTTTTTTTATTCATTATTGCAGCGCGATAGCCATCATAACTTATATATTGACGACACGGTTGGCGCAGTGGTTGAGCGATTGACTGCTGTGCAGCATGTCGCGGGTTCGATTCCCGCACGGAACAAATATTTGTACGACCTACAAGTGTTTGTTCCGAGTCTGGGTGTTTTTCTATCTATAATATGTATGTATTTACAAAAAAAATGTATATAAGTAGTTTATCAGCCATCTCGTTACCATAACACAAGCATTAGGTTGCTTAGCTTGGGACTATATGGCGTTGTGTGAAATGTCCAAGGATATTATTATTTTGGGTAAACGTGCAGTTTTCTTAGCTCTAGGCTAGTTTTAAGCTACATTAACGGGCCAGGCCAAGTCAATGTAGCGTGGATGTGGAGTGAGTGTTGTGAGGAGAGATTTAATTTTCTTCGATTTGCATAAAGGAACTTTCTGACTATTCTGCAGGTGTTTGAGATTGCGGCTTTTTGGAGGGTAATGTATATTGAGTCTTTCAGGTCTATTAATTTGAGGCTATGGTGGAGGTGATTAGGTATGACACCTGTAGTTGAGACAAAAATGGGCACTACATAAACTTTCTCTTGTCTCCAAATTCTGGTCACTTCTTCTTTCAGTTCAGCATATTTGCTAATATTCTCACCTATTGTTTTTTGCAAATTATGTGTATTAGAGACTGCGATATCAATTAAGTAAGTGACTTTATTAACTTTATCTTGGAGAGTTATATCGGGTCTATTGAAGTGAATGGTCCTGTCAGTTAGTATGGCGCGGTCGTAGTAGAGTTTGTGGGTGGTATTTTCTAAAACTGTTTGTGGTGCATATTTTTTTGTAATATGGAGTATTTGTACCCTGCAGTGCTATTCTGTAACAACATTTTCGTGTCTTGACAGCGGAATCCGACGTGAGTTTCAAATTCGTATAAAGATAAGACCTTATGGTGTGTGAAATAAAGTTCAATTTGTAAGCTTAGTCACTCAGGTGAAGTCGATATCGAAATGGTTATTTACAGAATAGACTAGCTGTATGAGCTTATGTTTGAGTGCTAGGTTTTGATGGATGACGTTTGCTAACTGATTATGCCGATGTGTATAATCTGTTTGTGTGAGTGTTGTACATGCCCCTGTGATGTGTTGAATGGTCTCAGGCTGACTGAGACATTTTCGGCATTGATCATTCGTTACCGTGGGGTCTTTTATAATAAACTTCCTGTAGTTTTTAGTATTTATGATCTGATCCTGATCCTGTGATGGATGTCAATTAGGTCTCTCCCTCCGTGCTGCCGTTTTATGGTCAGTCTTTCTATAGCGGATTTAGGGTGTAAGTTATTGTGTTTAGTAAGTGTGGTGCGTGTAGTTCTTTCTATCTGCTGGATGTCAGTTTTTGAGCATTTAATCCTCAATGAGCTCCAAACGAATAAGTTAATATTGGGATGGCATAAGTGTTCAATGCCTTTATTAAGTGCTTTCCGGACAGTTGAGTTTTAAAAACTGCGGTCACTCTTCTCTTGTATTCAGTGTTTAATGTGTTTTTGATTGCTGC
This sequence comes from Ceramica pisi, assembly GCA_963859965.1. Lineage (NCBI taxonomy): Eukaryota > Metazoa > Arthropoda > Insecta > Lepidoptera > Noctuidae > Ceramica > Ceramica pisi. The sequence continues at coordinate 15,968,071 of OY982553.1, read as the reverse complement.
ATGATCTATTCCTTTGAGTTGCCTGTAACCTAAATATTTATACAAATCCGTTGATTCCATAGCTTTAATTGTATATATGTTGTTAACAGGAAAGTCGCCCGGTTTTATTTTGCCTCTTACTATATGGACTGTCTTGCATTTATCTAAGCCAAATTGCATGTTAATGTCTTTACTAAAATTATTCGTGGTATCTATCAACTGTTTCATTTCTTTTTCGGACTTCGCATATAGTTTTATATTATTTCATCCATGTAAATTAAATGTGAGATAACAGTTTCTTCTGTGCTATGTTTAAGGGGATATCCGGCCTGGCATCGATGTAGTAGGTGGGACAGGGGGTTCAGAGCGAGACAAAACCATAAAGGACTCAGAGAATCTCCCTGATAAATACCCTTCTTTATAAATAGCTGTCGAGTTCTAATAGTGCTGTGACGATAGTTTAACTGGAGTGTAGTTTTCCAATGCACTAATTATTATTACTATTTTTTTTAATTTTTTTTTATATTATTTTTATTTTATTATTTATTTATTTATTAACACTAGCTCTTGACAAAGCGCCATTCTTATATCGATGGCGATTGTTGAATTTCAGGGATTGATCACATGATATTTCGATAGAATTTCAATCCTATGATTTTTTAATGTTTTAACAATCGCTGTCGCCACTCAACCGCTTACAGAGTTTGTGTTCCGACCCAGTATACTGGGTTCCATTTTCGGAATACGCGCAGAATGTTACTTGTGTATTGCCTACGCTACTTCGTTTTGATTATGTAAAGTGTTCACTTGTCTTAGCGTCTCAAACATATTTGTGTATTGTAATCAAAAGGTAAAAGTTACATCATCAAGGGTCGGAGGAGTTTCTTTGGATTATATACATACTGTGTAGTGTGTATGTATCTGTTTGTAGGTAGGAGGGGCCGCCATACATGAGGACAGAATTACTTAGTCATAGAGTTGTTCATAAAGAGACTTTCATGAGCAACTTGTAATTTCTAATTCGTGACATTCGTATGAGTCACTTGTTTATTACAAGTGTCGTTGGAAATTGTTACGCTGTTTTAAAATTATCTGAGGACAGTATTTCACATGTCAAAGTTTGGCGCAAAGCTAAATTGTAAACTTTTGACGGACATGTTTTGAAATGAAATAAAACGCTGAGTGAAGCTTCATAAAATAATATATTTGAAAGTTTGACTGGACTCTGTATGAATAAAAATCGACAAAGGTACAAGCAAGGTATAACACGGTACATGTTGGTTCTTAGAAGTTAAACAAGGCGTATGTCAGTGGGACTCACACAAGTCAAAACTCCGTGATTTTCTGTGGCTAAACGAAATGTGTGTAAATTAATGCATAAAGTCGTCACTCGGCAATACAGCGAAACAACGCGACACAACACGATACGACACGACACAGCAAGGCACGACATGAGGCGCTCGCCGCGCGGTGAGAATGGAAATAGTGGCCGTTTGATAATGACGTGACGCTACCCATCTAACCAAATTATTCAAAGAAAAATTATACGAAAGTTCAACACCATAAACTACGATTGCAGTTGCTGACCAGGAACAAAACCACTGCTATTCTACCCTCCTCAATATTAAAAAAAAACTTATCACGACTCTGTCATTCTTCCTGGATAATAACACAGGTCACGTCGAGCTGCGACGTCGCTACAAAAGTTATAATTGTGTCGTGAAGAGCAGCGATCTAACTGATAACACTTGATGGACGCGCGATGTTATCAGTGACGTGTCGACTTTGGCACGACTGCGTAATACCCAGTAATAGGAAAATACTTTGGTAGATTTTGCGCTTATTAACTACACTTGTATGTACCAAGTCTGGCTCTCCTGTCTAAACAGGACAATCAGACACGTGACTAGAAATGGATCGTCGACGTTTTTATGGTCAACGAAACTATACCATCCATCCGTTCATCGACTAGTCGATCAACTAGTTAAATTCGTCGACTAGTTCATAACGTAAACTCCGTTAACTTTGCGACGAAGCGACGGACGTAACGATGAGGTGACGACGTCTACACGCGACGGCTCGACAATTCAACATAGTTTGTAGGTAGACTATCGTAGCGTAGTGTCTCGTTACTTTTATTAAATGTGGTTTAGTACCTCTGGTTTAGAAACTTATTTTGTTCGTAAATAGGTATGTTAATTATTAGTTTTACGGTTAATATTTGAACTTCCTTTCACACTTTACCAGGCTTAGATACAAACGTAAACAAGTAGGTACAAACCGGTTTCCTTCGCCCCATAGAAATGCCAACTCTTTGCAACTGGAGTGAGTAAGAGACAAATTTAAATTGCTCGTTGTTCGTCCGTTGCTGTTATTTTTCGAGCGAATGAACTTGTGCTACTTGACTTAGTTCACGCGTCGGTCGTCGCGTTAAAAGTCGACATGAACTTAGTGGAGTATTAGTTAGGCCGTCAACGAATTCAACTGGTCCGTTGACAATCGGTGAACCGTTTAGTGATCGTAGACCGTTGAATTAACTAGATCGTTAATTCAACGCCCATCTCTACACGTGACGTCTACCAGACAGCACTATGCACATACTCGGCCATGTAATCCAGCCCTCTTTCTTGCAAAGAAGAAAGCCCATTCCAACAGTCACGGTAGATTGTGTTGTTTATTTATTTAAAACTTCTTGGACAAAGGTGCAATGACGGCCTGCCTTAGGCATTCTCTTTCATTTAACCAAGGATTGTGCAATGCATTTCGCACTTTTTAGGCATGGGAAGCAAAAATAATTAGGCAGTAAAAATACCTTAAAGTCCGCTTACTTTGGCGCCAACTCGTTCACGAATAGGTATTATTTATGAAGTTTACCTATATTTCAAAATTAGAAAAATAACTACATAGGTACATTGCCTTCAAGTACGAAATGTGAGTACTTTGTTATAGTAAGAAGATACGTACGAATCGACACTCAAACTAATTACGAATGTGTAAAGAAAGCCCGATGGACTGTACCCAAGCACAGATGTTACATCAACTAGGTGGCCAGCACTATCACATAACATATTACGTAACTGTTATCAGTAACAGGCCATACATATATGACGAAGTTTTAACAAGTAACTATTTCTGACTATGTTGACTTGATTTAACGGATGACATGTTTAACATTCTGAAGACAAGTGTGGACACACCAAACACCTTCACATCTAGATAGCATGACTGTGTGAGCAGTGAGAGCACTCAAGCGAATGAGTTCGAGTGGAACCAGTCGTTAATGACCATCATAAAAATATAAATGACTGAGCAATTAATTCGCGCTCAGACGAAATACCTGGTAACGCAGCGGTCAGATAATTGTATTAAAATAATGAACCAAAGTAAATTAATTATTCCCTCTCCAAGATTACGATTAGCTCCTAGTTCAGTGCATTCAAAGCTTGTCTTTTCTTCGGCCAAAGAATCAGCATTGCCATTCAACGTGGCAATGCTGCCAGTGTTCTGGGCACTTTTGCCGTTGCCAGCGATGTGGATTATTTTTTAACCGACTTTCCAAAAAGGAGGAGGTTATCAATTCGGTTGTATGTTTTTTTTATGTTTGTTACCTCATAACTCCAACAATTATGAACCCTTTTGAATTTTTTTAGTTTTATCTGAAAGGATATACTTGCAGATTGGTCCCACTTAAATCATATCAAAATCGGTTTCGAACTTAGGATTTTAAATCGAAATAGCTGGAATTTGACTATTTAGATAATTTAGATGATTCTTTGATAATCGAAATTGCGTATTTTGCTTTTCTGCGATTTTGTAGTGGTGTTGTTAGGTGTGGGGCACCACTAAAAAGTGAAAAATAAAAAACTTTTTACAAAAAAATACAACCGACTTCTAAAAAAAAAACACTACAAAGTAAAAAATAACTTTAATTTGGGAAGTCGTTGTCAAAATACTAAGAAACTAACAAAAACACCGACTTCCGAAATTAAAGTTATTTTTTACTTTGTAGTGTTTTTTTTTGAAGTCGGTTGTATTTTTTTTTTGATGCCCAATGATTTATTTTGTTTTTATGACGTGTTTGTACATAATGTAGATTTATCTTTAGTTTATGATGTATATAAAATCTTAATATATATAAATCTCGTGTCACAATGTTTGTCCTCAATGGACTCCTAAACCACTTAACCGATTATAATAAAATTCGCACACCATGTGCAGTTCGATCCAACTTGAGAGATAGGATAGTTTAAATCTCAATTTTTTGTTGCAATATTATTTAGGAGCGGAAAATGTGACGCAGACGAAGTTGCGCGGGACAGCTAGTGTTATATAATAAATATCTAGATTTGAAAAAAAAGCTTGTATGATAGTCGGGGATAGGTCGCGTACCGAAGTTCCGCCGCTGATCTTACGTTCCGACGTTTTGGCTAATATGACACCCCATATGTGCCAAACTTACGCGGCAGGAATACAGTTGCGCAACTTTGTGCGTATTCAACGTCTCTAGCGCTGCCGTGGCGTCACGTCGTGTTATTTAAACAGCCAGACAGACAGAAAACAAAGTGATCCTGTTAGGGTTCCGTTATTACTTTTGGGAACCATAAACACGGTCGCGACCGAATCGCGATCATTTTTAAAAAAAACATACAAGAGGTAAAGGTACCTATGTTGTAATAACACAACAAAACACGTGCAGAGGCAAAATGCGCGGACATGCCGCCCGGATCTTCGTCGGCAATCGCGAACTTCGGTCGCGAATAATGTTTGCTCAACGGAATACGTTGTCGCCGAATGGTCGCTAAACTTACGCCCGACCGAATTTCGGCTGTACGCTATAACGCAACGTAATTTCGGAATAATGTGTCGTCAGTAATTCAAATAGCATTACAGGCGTAATCATACCGTACTTCGGTCGCGTATCTTCAGCATAGTGTGTTTAGACACTGTGCAAAAATACTGCCCATTGTAGGTAGTTTTGTAAGCATTCGTCCAGAGCTTCATAAGAGGTGAAAAAATGTAGTGGTGGCAGTAGAAAGTAGATTTGTTAAGTGTGCTGGTTTTATGGATCTGGCATGCCATCACTTTCAATGTGTATAACAGTGTATGTAGACAATCCGTTTTTCTAGCTATCAGACAAAATTTCCATCTGACTCGGAATAACTATAGTAATTACGCTGCTACATAGGAACTATGTGTATTTACTTTAATAAAATCTTATTGACAAAACTCTAAACAAGTAAATTGAATCAATACGAATGAGAATAATTCACAGAAAGAGTGCAGCGAGCAGCGAGCAGAGAGTAGTAACAAGAATGTGTTAGTGAGTTTATCGAAGCTGGTTAGCTAAATGTGCGCCGCGCTCCAGTCGACAGGCTGCAGCTGCAGGCTCTCGGCGCAATCCTATTGGCGCTAACGAGGGGCACAAAAACCTCTCTCGTGTGACTGTCAGTGCCTCGCGCTATGTTGCGACGACTCTAAGCGGATCCCGCTCTCACCGACGAGCCGTGTAACGGTAAGGTGGCGGTAAGGTGGCGGTAAGGTGTGCACTTCAGTGTGCGGAGTGAGCTCCAAATGGCATTTCACCTTGATTGTGTGGATTGACAGCCCACTTCTTGTTAACTTCACCTAAGTGTTCACATTGAGATGTTAATAGCTGGTCCATTCAGGGAAAACTCTCAGTGAATAGTTAGGTGAAGTATCATGCCTGTTGATGATAGGGATTGACAGCTCACTCAGGTGAGAGTGACCGATGAGCGCTGCAAAACACATTTGCGATCTGTAATCAAACTGAACAATACGAAATCCTCGTCAGCAAGGGTCAAATTCTCCGCAAGATTCGTTTGAGTACATAGTAAACATGTCCAACAAAGTATATCACAAGTATGAGTTACAGTAAAGTTATGTTATTGGGTGAGTCGACATAAGCTGTTGTGACTTGTGGAGAGAGTTGCGCCGAACTTAGCAAAGTCAAAGTGTCGCCAAGTATCGGCTCGTCATCGAGACACTATTGATTAGTTGGAGCTCTACAGTGTGTTGTAAGTGAATGTTAGTGCTGCGGTGTCGGGAAGGGTTCAAATGTTCGGTGGTGAGATATTTCCTCTTAATATCACTGAGTAGGAATAAATCACGCGCATTGGCGGCGGCCGGTCGGCGCGCCACAGTCCACGATTTACAGTTATACAATTCCAAACAAATGTAGGTGACGAGACGTATGCATACTTGCAAAGGTTAGCTTCATGACTTTTCGTTATTTCGAAACGTTTGTGACGTAGAATAATCCATATTGTATAGTCGGTCTTCTTCTATTCGCGTCGATTGACTTTGACTAAATTTTGTCCGACAAGTGTTGAGCAACCTGTACAGCTCTATCAGTGGCTTCGTCAAAATCTTGGATGGTACAGGTAGTTGTGCATGCTGGGCACTTAAGAAGTTGATGTGTGTCTTGTGTAGGGGCTTCGCACTGGCACTGCGTTTCGGATGGGTGCAGAATGGTTGGGTTTACAGCACCCAAACTGGATCCGCAATCTGTTAAGAGATTTAGAGGACAGCTAGCACTCGGTAACGCATTCTGAAAAACAAATGAACGCAGTCTAACTGACCTTTCACGACAATGACTCAAACACAAATTCGAACTCGATCAATGTATACTCGGCAAAACTCATATTTATATTACGATTCTTGTAGCTGTGGTGCTACAAAAAGACTGGCATTATTGTCTTATATGGTGGATCTTGGTCGCCATTGTTTTTTTACTCTTTTTAGCTCGTTTTAGCTGTGACGTGACTATTGAATTGCTACAGTATTCTTCCAATGCAGGCGCCTTATGGACCAGCTAGTGACTGGAAGTACCTAGCTTGCTCTCAACAATCATATAAACTCACTCTAGTGTCATCGCGCCTGGTGCCTATAATGACTAAAAAACTTTAATACGACGTAGCTGATGTAAACGTCAAATTATTTAAAAAGGACGTCGCGTGTCGGTTACGTGGTCTGATTCAGGCTCTTTTACAATTAGTCGCAGCGCACTCGTACAAGCATATTGTTGCATCACTGGACCCGCGCGACTGGCGGCTCGCGCTCGCACGCGGCGGCTGGAGGCACCTCCATACATCAGCAACTTTGATACAATTTGCCGTAGAAAGTCGCCACTTTGATGTATTACCGGAAAAATAACAGAGCCAGATTAAACGGCGAGTCACATCTTACTGGCGGCGCGAATGCGAATAACGCCCCTATGTGCACCACATACGGGCGCATACGGCGTGACATTCGCGCGCGGTCATCCGACCCGCCTGTTGACACCCACACACTAAACTCAGATCTATGCGAATAGTTTTAAGGTCAGTTTTCGCGGTGCGTCGTTGACACGAACGGAGAATTCAGCCATTATTCCGTCGGATGACTTTCGTGAATTTCAGTATTGCTCGGTTTTGTTCGTAGCGATTGTTTATGGCAGATTAAGGCGGCAGTCGATATGCTCGGGCTCTTTATGTTCTCCGCCGGCTTACGTTACCATGTTTACGGATTTTTCCTCTAAGCGGATAAAAAATACGTCTGTAGCTTTTTGCGTATGAAAAATAAACGATGTATTTATGTATGCGGCCCCCGCGCCCCGCACCCCGCTCCCTGCTCCCCGCACACCGCGCCCGCAGATTATCTTTTTATCGAAACATAATGTTGTCCGCCAGAGAGAGAATTTTTGATCGCCGCGAGTCACACCGGGGCCGAGGGCAGAGAGAAGAGATTTTTAGCCACAAAATGCGCCGGCATTTTAGATCGAAGTGGCGGCAGGAAAAAATACAGCTATAGTGAATAGTTTTGTTTGTTAATTGTGTCAGGAAAAAATACAGCTACAGTGAATAGTTTTGTTTGTTAATTGTGTAGCGACGGCGGCGGCACACCGGGACCTCCGGCAGACTAGATCGTACGGACGGGCACTTGTCCGCGCAGAGTGGAGACCAGCGGACCTCGGAATAGGTCACGGCACTTATATGAACACTATGAACTAAAGTCGTCGTAACAAAAGCAATTCTACGACATGTCAGAGAGCCAAAACTACTAACTTTTAAGCAACAACGTTAGCATTCGCATCTCATTCGAAATCTGTCGAAAAAGCCTTAACTTCCATACATTGTTGACAGATTGCGACTGTCATGCAAATGCTAATGTAATTTAAAATAAAAGTAGATTTGGAGTAGTAGAAGAAGTAGGTTCCTCTGGTAAATTTACTCACAAAACTCTGCGACGTTATTCTAATTACTAATACATAGGTAACTTTTTTTTACGCATTGACGCTTAAGTTCCTGGTATTCAGCTGAATCCGATTTGACTGGAAGCCGACCCCAATATAGTTGAAAAAAGGCTAAGCAGATAATTCAGCCTTACAGTTTTGAATCGATTAATAAAAATTTTGGCACAGATATAAATAAGAATCAGGAAAAAGGTCTGTAATCTATAATAACAAGCGTTAGTTTAGATTTTAGAAAAAACTAGTAACCTGATGATATATGACGTGCTACGAGCTGCTACGAAGCGCTACGAGCGACGTGCCGTGCTACGGCGTAACCTGTAGCGCTACGACACGGTAACATGGGCTACGGAGCTACGGAATGGTTACTGGTGCTGCAGAGACAAAAATAGTGGTAAGTTTAGTACAAAAAATAATTATTAAAATTTTATTAACGTTGTGATGATAGTACTGTCAACTTCTTACGAAAGTGCTGGGGAACCTGAACTCAATATTTTAATCGAAATAACAGTGTCATGGTAAGTGGTACGACTGTTTGAAGTGTCGAATACATGATCGTATGAAATATGTCTAGGATGATCTTTTGCTGCGCCACAGAAATCGTCACCATCATCATTTGCTTAGTTTCCATCTATTTTCGGGTCTGCTTCCACTCAGACCGGACACAGCTGAATAGAATATATTATTATTTTAGAGGGCTACTGCCTAACGGCTTAACGTACTTTCCAAGGGACGAGGAGTCTTGATATATTAATATGGTTTCCCATCCACAGATAGACCTCAGCGGGCGTTTTTTAACCTTGAAGATGGACCGGTGCGGCTGTTACTATTTAGCCACGAGTCATTTTCTGCGAGATACCGTCAGCAGTGACCAGAATAATGTGTCAGGCACCGCACATTGCTTGGCTTGCATTACAAAAGAGCAAAGTTTGTACGCCCGGTGTGTCACGTGCTGAACTAAATAAGCCTCGTTCATTTCGAATAGTTCCGTAGATCTGAGAAGCTCGCGCCTCGAGGAGCGCTTCAAGGAGCGGAGAGGAGTGAGGAATAGTTCGTGTGCAAAGGTTCTTATATTTTTTTAAGTTTTTCTGGAAAAATCCACGTTTCTAATTAGTAGTAAGCGATGCGAACCAATTTATTTAACAATTTATGTTCTTATTCAGATGAAGTGTACTAGATGTACTTACTAAGACCTTGTCCAGAAGGAGCGTATTCGCCGCGAATCATCTCGCGCAAATTCACACTTTTTCAGGACACAACGTAGGTACGCGCGTAATACGCACAAGAGAATCGCAGTGAATTCGCTCCTCCTGGACAAGGTCCAAAAGCAGGTCTTAGCATTATAATTATGATTAGTTCAATTTGAAGATTTTTGATTAGATGGAGGCCCTGCAGGGGGACAATACTCACTAAGAACAAATTCATGTTTGTTTTCTGTTTTTGTAACAGATTTAATTTCGTGTCGATAACTGACTCTAACTGACTGAATGGTCTCTATTCGATTAACTAATTATACTTTATCAATACTCTGTCATCAGTTCGCGTAACATGTCACGCGAGCCATCCGGGACACATTCAACCGACGCTTGACTCACACGACAGTGGCCGAACCGAGCCGATATTTAAAGCATGTGATAAACCTCCTAACCCCCCCCCCCGTACCCCGTCCTGCATCTCACTGGGAGGGGGAGGGGGGAGGGTCAGTACATTTTATTAGTCGCTTTTCTATCGGACAGCCCCGACCATGAGCTGCTACATCGAACTGCGAAACTATTACATCGACTACTTCTTAATTGCACTAACTTCTGCCAGCGGCTATGCCTGTGAAAATTTCCAAAATTTTCCCGAAGGAACATACTCCCGGGATAAAAAGCCTAAGTGCTATTCCAAACAATAGCCTATCTCTGAGCCAAATTTCATTCAAATCCGTTCTGAAGTTCCGACGAGACTGAGTAACAAACATCTATGCATTTATCGAAACATTTGCATTTCTGCAAACTCGTAGTAGTAAGATTATCAGTTGAAGAGCTACGGAGTGTTTTATGTAAATTTATTAGATGTTTTCGTAGTCTCTTGAGATCGAGACCATTAAATTTCAACGACATTAAGGTGGAAATAGTTCTTGTTTACACTCGGAATATTTCTGAGTTCCCTTTCCGTTCAAATTAATCCGAGATGACATTTATAATTAAAACAAAAAACCCGACTGCTTAAAATTAATTAAGTGAAAAGGAAAAAACAAGTTATAATTGCAAGTTACTTTACATTACACGCAGTCAGAGGCAATGTGTTGTTGACCAAAGATACAACTAATTAAATAATCATTTTATTTCCAACTTTTTAGTTAGTAACAAATATGAATGTTAGTGAGAACCCCAATTAAAAAACTTTAAATCGCTATATATCCTAAAATATTATTTCAACTGAAAAATGGTTTAAGAAACCTCCAAACAGGATTTCAAAATAGCTACTCAACGATACCCCACATGACATGTAGTTGGTTGACTTTAATTTTTTTTCATTTTCACAATATGGCGTCCTGTAGTCGCCATATTAAATTTTCACTAACGTCATGTCTTTAGTGACACTCGCCGAACTAAGAGGAATTGATTGACGTGTGAATCATAAAAATTGGCACAGGCGTTTGGTCTCCGTAGGCTATACGCGGGGGTCGTGCGGTCCATGGCCCTTTACGGGGCCCCGGTGTGGGCGCGTTCATTGAGGCAGCGTGCTGCGAACCACTTGAACGCGCCCCAAAAGGTGGTGGCCCTCAGGATGACCAGAGGGTACCGCACGATCTCGCGCGAAGCGGCGGGTCTCCTTGCCGGATTGCCGCCATGGGATCTGGAGGCGGTGGTCCTCGCGCGCCTGCATGATTGGCGCGCGGAGGTACTAAGCCGGGGGGAAACTCCGCTGACGCGGCAAATTGTCGCGCAGCGGACGGACTTCCGGCGCGATCTCATGGCGTCATGGAGACGACGACTATCGCAACCCAGCGCAGGACACGCCACAATAGCGGCGATAAGTCCCCTCTTTGAGGAGTGGCTTGAGAGGCGCCACGGCGTCCTCACCTTCCGCCTGACGCAGGTCCTCACCGGACATGGATGTTTCGGGAGGTTCCTGCACCGAATTCGGCGGGAGGAAACGCCCGGGTGTCACCACTGCGAGGATCGACCGGAGGACACGGTAGAGCACACTGTGCAGGTGTGCCCCGCTTGGGCGGCGCACCGCCGTGTCCTCGAAACGGCGATTGGCGGCGACCTCTCGCGTCCGGCCCTGGTCCAAGCCATGGTCCGGAGCGAGACGGAATGGGACGCCGTTGCCTCCTTCTGCGAAGCAGTCATGCTAGCGAAGGAGGTGGCGGAGCGGGAGAGGAGACCCTCTCGTCCCGGCCGCCGTGGTGGACGCCGCGGGCGTCGGGGGCCACCTGGTGACCTCCGGCCACCGTAGGCGCGGGCCTGTGGACGGCGAGCTATGGGTGGCTCGCCGTCCGTCCATCTAGACAGGCCGTGTCGACGGCGCGTTAGTGTTCCACGCGCGCCTCAAAGAGAGTCAGCAACACAGAGGGGCCCGAAAGGGCCGACGCCTGCCGGAGTCGCGGGATTATTCGCAAGAGACACCGTGGCTCCGGAACACAAAGGGCAATGAAGGAACATGGATAGGTTTTAGTCAGTAGAAGTCTGACACTCCCTCCCGCTACACCCAGAGCGGGAGGAGTCATTGGATGATTTCCCATCCCTAAAAAAAAAAAAAAAGGCGTTTGGTCTGTATAGTGCTTCAAAGGAACATACAAACATACGTAGGCTGATAAATACATTACCTCTCCTTTGCGTAGCGCAGTCGGGTAGCCTAAAGAAAACCTAGCCGTTGCCTGTGAATAGACCAACATGAAAAAAAAAAATTATGAGCAGACGATTTTCTAAAATTAAACGAATTTAACTTAAGTAACTCCTGCTGACATCAACTATCTATCAGGGAAAGTCTCTTTAACAAATTAGTCTAGCCATTTTAAAAATAACCCATACAGATAGACACAGAAAAAATAAATGTTTTTAATATAATACTTGCTTACTGATACTCCAATTTCATGTGTACGTCACCTCATTACCGTACCTGTCCACTGACTACACGACACCTCGGTACAGTACACAGTACTAGGACGTCACAGACAGTAACAGTTCGAGCGTATTGTTGGGCTGCAGTTGCTCGTTCGTAAAAACCTCATAGCTGTGGGTCAGTGCGGGCAGCGTGTTCCATTGTTCCTCTCGGCCCAGACTGCACCCCCTCCTACCCCCGGCGGCTGTCCAGCCGAGATTGCAGTGTTACAAGTAAATTGATTTAAAAAATTCCATTCGCAGTATAATTGTTGCGAGCTCCACCGACTCTTTCACACATAGTGACTGAGAGCGGGAACTGACCTGCCTCACCATACTAACGAGTCGTTCTACCTTCGTATTTTCGCGTGAATGTCGAAATAATCACAAGTGAAGGGAAACCCTTGAGATGAAGAGCCTATGTGCTATTCCAGAGTACAATCTGCCGTTCTGGCGTGATTGGGTAACAGACCTCCGTCCTTAGACAATTTATTATAAAAATGTATACATTGTCATCGAAACGAACAGTGGCGTAGCTAGTCCCGTGGAGGGAGGGCTTTTCGGAGGGCCCGTTGTTAGAAGTATTGTTTTTAAAGGAGTTGGCGGACTTAAATGTATAGCTTTGCGTCCACACGTCGGGCCCCTGTAGTCCGAGGCCCCGTGTCTTTGATACGACGGATACGATGGATACGGCGGTAGCTACGCCCCTGGAAACGAACCACTTATTTTCTTCAGCCTGGTTTTCGAAGCGACTAAATTGTGTTCTTCCTAGTTTTTATGGACATCACTGCTTTTTTTAACAGATTATTATTTTTAAGTAACTACATATAAAAGATTCTCATAAAATAATTATACTGAGAGGGTACAGTCATAATATTGATATCTTTAAATTTGTCTCTGAGGGATGACTTTTTTTTTTTAGGGATGGGAAATCAGCTACTTTATTTATAAATCTCACAAGTTTTTTTTAAGATAAGAACCAAGTACTATGAATTTTGGCAAGTAATATCGTCTTATAATAAGTACTACAATTATAGGAAATATCTGAAAACTACACATTTGTATAGTTTTAGGTTTTTTATGAGCCGTATAAAATGGCAGCGGCGCTCATGTACCTATACATCCAATGGAACTTTACTGAAAAGGTCATTGCATCAGATTTAATTACTTAACTAATGTAATATGATAAGAATTAAAATTAAGGTTTTTAAGGACGTTTTATTTTTGACGTTGCGTGCAAGCAACACTGTATCAGTTGGCGGTTTGAATTGATTTGATGTTGTGGCGCTAGGTTCGATATTTCAAACTTTCCGTGTGGAAGCATGCGGGGACTGCGCGGTGCCTGAGGTGAAGTCGGCGCTTTCGAGATATTACTTATTCCGGAGGAACGGTCTTAAGTCGCAATTTATTAAAAACTAACCATAATATATCAAGTAAGAGTTTACTCACATTATTAAAGTAATGTATGTTACCCAACGTGTTCAGTTCATCGCGTAGCGTGCGTGTGACTGTCTCCGTGCGATCAGCTGATTAGTGCGAGTCATCAGGTCCGAGAGCGGCGCGGGTAGCGCAGGGAAGGGGGAGGGGTGTCGTCTAGACCTTACCGAGCTTAGCATACCGAGGTCAGCAATGGATGGGTGACGAGACTCCTCTGTGCTTTGGATAGCACGTTAAGCCGTTGGTACTGGCTGTCATTTGCAGAATATATAGTAGTCATATGTGTCCCCTGTATCCGTATTTCTTATACTTACATATTCCTGGGCTGCGGCTGACCATGATTTTCCTGGTGTTTTCATAAAATGCTAATCAAATGCTTAGTTTCAATTTTGATTAATTGATTTCTCATTTAAATTTTCTATAAAGACATGAATGTTATTAAGATCTGCTGATCACTGTTTAAACTAACATAATTAATTATGGTTGAAATGTTTTAGGAATAGGGCAATTCGTGTGGACGCGGCTTAAGGCACGTGAGCAGCCTGGACAAAAACTTTCCACCGAGTATCGAAACCTTACACAACGGCGGAGATCGAGGCTGTCACTAACATGTGTGCGTCGCGCCCACTGGTTATCTACACAAATTACTAATTAATTACAGAACAATTATGTCATTCAACATCTAGTATGCTTGTCTAGTTACACACTAACTTTTATTTACCGTAATGACAAAAGATATGTAAGTGCATTTGGAACGGTTTGCTTTCGATGCGATATCTTATTTGTAGCGGCATCAATGCCGCCACAAAAAAAACCAACCGAGCAAAATGTACATCGAAGCAAAAGGAGCCGCGACGCCATCTATTCAACTACCAGCGAACTAAAAATTACCGTGCGATTTGAACATATATGCATCGGCCGAATATGAAGCATCGGATCCTCCATTTTCAATAGAGGTTGGCGGGTCTTTACTGTGTGTACCGCATCTCTCTTCTCTTCTCAGTCAGTCAGTTATCTTTCGTCAGTTATTTGGTTTTGTAGCCTATTAAGAGAAAAAATATTGAGCTAGGTATATTGCTTCAAAAGTAATATTGATAAAAATAAATATTGCATTAAAATATTTTTGTAATCTGGAAATATGAATCTGCATTAAAATCTTTGGCCGGAAATATTGAAGCCACTTATTACCATCAGAAAAAATATTACTTATAAACACAGTCATCTGTCGAACTTTCTGGGAATGACAAAAAATGGCTTTGTTTGATAGTAGACTTACCCATGACAGTAAATGCCTAGCAGCTTGCTTAACTAATAGCCTCTTTTTCAATAAACTCTTTTTCTTTCTCGAAATATGTACACATCCGCGGTTATCTGTTACTTATCGAGAGCTAGAGCACCGTACGACTACAACATAGCAATCATTTTCTACAGTTTAATATCCCAGCTCAGAGATCAACTCAGATCTTCGTATTTGGCGTGAGACGTACTCTCACAAATCGCTTCATAACAAAACTCTCGCGTTTGTGCGACGTGCAAGTTGCGTCGTGAATACAGGATGTTCCACAAGTGCGTCGTCTTATTATTTAACGGTGCTGTATGTATTTTCTTTTAAGTAAAAAAAAACTAAAATATTTCCCTACACATCACTTTTAAAGCCTGATACAGTTGGTGGCGTGCACTTTTTAGTAGTTATTTTTCTCGCGACGGTACGGAGACAGTATGTGCATTTGGGGTGAGAGGATGTATGTTTGTGCAAACCAATGTTACCATTTATCTTCAAAATCGCTAGTCCGATTTTGCTGCGGTTTTCAGTTATGGGTTTAGGTTTGTTGGTACATGTTCTTAGGTGGGTATTAAGGTAACAAATCACCAGGGGGCGCTGCAATAACCATTTGTTTGAAAACTATGTCGCCTTTTTTTAATTTGAAAAACCAACTACAATTAAAAAGTAATTGAAAAAGTATAAAATAATATTAAAACCCCCGACTTAAAGAATTTATATCCGTCGGGGGCTGCTATCACTCAACATGAATATTAATAAGTATAGCACTAAAATATCTCTAATTATTCACGTTACTATAAAACTGCAAAAAAACTACTTCATTCAATGGCAGCCTCGGACGGATACAAATTCATTAAGTTTAAAAATTATTTAACGTTTTGATCGTCGTGGGATTTTCAAAATTTTCAATTTTGTTTTTGAAAAGTCATTACCTACATTATGATTTATTTTGTTATTGTTTCCTTACTGTATATCAGACAAATAATATCACTCTTAAATTAGCATGCACATCTGAAACAACTTGTATGCTCGTGTCGGCGGTCGTGCGTGCATCGATATGTAATGGATTGGAGAGATTTTAGAGTCACGTGCCCTATAAACGTATAATAGTAATGTTAGATTATTTTCATTGCGATACTGAAAAAAAAAAACATTTTACTAAAAAATATAACCCACTTCCACATAAAAAAAAAACACTACAAATTAAAAAATAACTTTAATGTCGGAAGTCGGTGTTTTTGTTAATTTCTTCGTATTTTGACACCGACTTCCGAAATTAAAGTTATTTATTACTTTGTAGTGTTTTTTTAATTTGGAAGTCGGTTATATTTTTTTGTAAGAAGTTTTTTATTTTTCACTGTTTAGTGGTACCCCACACCTAACACCATACGCGTCATCCAAGTAATCGAATTCCAGCTATTTCGATTTAATATCCAAACTTCGGAACCGATTCCGATAAAATCTCAATGGGACCAATCTGCAAGTACATTCTTTCAGATAAAATAAGAATTTTACAAATCGGTTCATAATTGACGTAGTTATGAGGTAACAAACATAAATAAAAAATACAACCGAATTGAGAACCTCCTCCTTTTTGGGAAGTCGGTTAAAAAGAAGGAAAACTTACCTAGTTTAGGTGGTTCTGTCAAAATCACAAAGTGAACAAGACTATCATGAACTATCATTCCATCTGGGTCGTATCGTTCACAGCTCACTTCATGTTCACTTCACATGTAAGCTCGGGTGAGAAGTCAGAATCGCAGTGCAGAACCCATGACTTGGTGTTTCCGGTTTTCACAAAACCTATTTGATTTTTCATAGAAAAAATCCGACTTTCATGTATCTGTAAATCAATGTATTTGTGGTGTCACAAGCAACAGGTATGTGTGTTTCAAAATAGCTAAATAACGAGAGCTGTTCTGATAATGTTCTACAATCTCATTAAACGCTCCGCTTTGATAAAAATAATTTAAGCCTCTCCAAGCGGGTCAAAACAGGTTACAAAGTGAGGCTCAAAATATACTTGTTCGCGCTTCGTTGTGATAGTCTCCATTGTAAGTAGAGCTTTGCGCACAAAAACAAGCGCGAATTAGAAAAGAGATAAAAACACAAAAACATGACAGACGAAGTGTGACGTATGGTAGTATGTACCTACAGTACCTACACGTAGGCAGCCCTAACTGTGACAACTTTTTAAACAAACAACATCATATAAGTACAGATTTAAGTTTTTAATTGAGGCACATCATCACGCAGATTTAAAATTCAAAACTTCTATTTGAAAAAATCTGGTATCTATTAAGTCAATATAAGAGACGCCAAAAATGAGTTAAGTCTACAAAACGTAACATCACGGTAGACCCACATGTATTCTCTACCCACACGTACGGCCAGTAACAAGGGCCAATCCATTGCCAATCCATTGCATTGAATCGAGTCCGTCAAAAACTCTAACTCTATAATCCTAGAATCATACGTAACGATAGCGAAGTTAAACCAAAACTTAAATAATCACACTGCTGACTGGATGCTTTGACACTTGGCTTGCATGCAAGGCTGTCGCCTATCAGCAATTGAATACGATGCCACCTGACCTGACTCGATAAACAATAGAGTCCGCGCGACATCGCTTGTGTTTGCGACTCTCGTGTAGACTATAATAATATGAAAGAACTATGTGTTACAATGTGCATGCAATGTAAAAAGACATAGTTTTGTACAGTCGCGAGACGCGGTACGTTCGTAATGAAGCGATTCCATCGAAATGAGGCGGTGTGATGGCGCGCGAACGAACGCGTTGCCCTCGCACAGTGCCGCAGACGAATTGAGAGCAATGTTCCGCAACATGCTCACGCAATGATCACAGCTTGTTGCTAATTATGTCTCACTCTCAGAATGACTGTCCATGCCTATGTAAGACTGCTATTATAGATTTCAGGCACTGGCAGCGGTTTCACTCGTGTTATAGTAAAAAATCCCAAGAGGTCGTAATCTCAGTGATAAGTATGCTATGCCCTACTCCGGGAGATTAAATCTGTTCAGCCGTAACGACTTCAAGAGCTAATAAACATTATACAAACTCAGTGTCGCAATAATAGTATTAATTAAGAATAAGGTAATATTTTAGGTAAGAATGCGAAAGTTACTCTGACTGTCACTCTGATGGTTGCGTCTTCACGTCTGAGCCGCTGAACAGATTTGGATTTTGGACCTTTCATGAGATAGGATATACCGAGGACACTTTTAATCCCGAGAGAATATTCTCGTAGCATATTGTCGACTAGCTCGAACGACTAGCTCGAACGCTCATGCAGCGGTTTATTTCAGTCTCCATGGGGTTTATACTTATTTTGCTGAACTACATTTGACACGTGCCAAAAAATAAAAACCATTTTTTTTTGCTTGTACAGAAAAACGGAACGATGAAATTGAAACAAAATATAAATACGTTAACAACTCGAGCGTTGCCATAAAAAATATAAATAAAATATTTTTCCTTCAGAAATAATGTTTTTTGCTGAACAGATTTTGTAAATTAAGTAATGCATCAGGCTTAGCATTAAACAAACACTAATGTGTTGTAATATTAACGCGATCACGGGGCAGCTGGGATTGAGCAGAGATCGTGAATGTGTTTGTGGCACTGATGGAATCTCATCACAACTGGTCGGACAACAGATGTGCTGTTTCTTCAAATGTTAACGACTTAAAGAAAAGATAAGCATTAGTAGGGTGAGGGCGCACTGTTATTTGACTGGCAATGTTATTGTTACCGGGCTATGGTGAGACAGAAGAAGGGTTTCGGTTTTTTGAACTGCTGATAAAGGTTTTTGGGTTCTTAACATTGTTTTGTAAACTACGAACTAGAGACTGAGGTAATGGTTGAGGGACAGGTAAACTTAGTACAATATTTTATCTGCACCACCCTTGGTAGGCACCAGATAAATGTGCTTGATTGACTGATGTTATTGCTTTTTGTCTCCATACAAGCTTGAATTTAACAACAGGGAAAAACGTGAAATCATACATTTTCTTAGTAGAATTCACACCAACCCACGCGGAGCAGAAACCAGCTGCGAAACTACTGCACCAGTCTAGTGGAAATTCATTGTATTCAAGTTGACAGAGTATTTGTAACGCTTAAAATGTCCCATCGCTAAGTAAAATACCGTCCGACTTTTGTTTCTAGTTGTTATTAGTGATTATTCTTAAGACCAGGTGCGTAGCACTCACAACCGACGTGATTGTTAGACTAAGTACATACATGTTTCATCGTGAACGAGGCAAAAGGAGAAGGTAAGCAAGGATCGTAGCAGGTGCGTTCTGGATTTTCTGCCCTATCTGCAATGCCTACCTATCTATGAAATGCAATAAAGCAAAAAAAAACCATGTACAAAAGCTTATTTTTAAGTATATTGTGTAATAAATTAATTGTGCATAAATTAATTAATAAAAAATAAAACTGCTAATGGAAACTTTATTGAAGAGTAGTTAGCTATTCAGCCGATCCTGCATCGCGTTTCAAGCTCGAATACATCTGATTGTGGTGCGATCACATAGAAGTAATTAGTTGAGAATTGTTAGAATGTTACAGTTTTACGAAAAGTGTTGAGATATTATTTCGTCCACGTCATTGAACAATCCTGATCATTGCATTGTGCAGCTGACTGATATTGATTAACATAAATTTGATAAATTTAATTTGAATTATTATGATATTAGGAGCTCGTGGCTAAATAATAAGAGTCGCACGCGTCAACCTGCGGAGCTTGCGGATCTAATCAAAGAGTTATCCTGCGTGACGCGCAAAGCATTTAATTTTGTCAATTGTTACGGATAGTCAGAAGCTAGAGAGTCGTTCAGCCAGCCCGGCCATGTTGTGGTGTTACGTCATCAGCTCGATCATGGGTCGGCAGTGTACGACGATTGTTTTACTTTTAACTTCAAACTATGTCATAATGTGACATATATTCCGTTGACATGTGATAGAGTACAGAGCGCCGTGTGTTATTGTGGCAGACACAAGAAAACTAACTGACGCGGTGTTCACTTCAATCTGGCGCTCGGCTCTAGCGATATAGCTACGAGTATCTACTAGCAAGAAAACTGCAGAAGTTTCTTTATGGGGAGAGTTTCTTAATACAACCTGCCAGTTTGATACTAAACTACAAGCTTATTCATAACAAAATCTTACATAATTGTATGGTCAGTCTATGTAATGATTCGAGAATTTTAAATTTAAAGTATAGTTTGAAACCAAATTCCGGGTATTTTAGTTTTATTTATGTTTAATGTCAATACCAAAAAACTGCACCCAAATCAGATCAGAACTTTAGAGAAAAACGCGGAAAAACCAGCATACATAATAAACGGGTCAAATAAAAAAAAACTCATTTTGTTTAGAAGCACACTATATCACTAGTAAAAGTAGAAATGTGTAAATCTGAATTTTATGAGGTTTATCATTGACGTCGCAAGCACTTGAAAACTTGGCAGAGCAAGTCCTAGATTAGAGCATTGTTTGTTTATCTCGAGTATATTCCCTTGGAATAGTTCGGGAACAAATAATGCACAGATATTAGTACCTAAATATACTGGGCCAAGTGTCCAGACACCAAGCTGAAGTTTAATTATGTACAGCACACTCGTACAATCTTAACCTGGCCGGTAGCAGCTGGATTAAAGCTCAAAATTCACTTAATTCTCTTAGTAAAAGTAACTTTTTGGCGTAAACATTTAGGGCGGGTTGTTCCACGTTTACTTAACGCACGCGTAAACGTTAAAAATGGTGCTTACTAAGTTTCGTTAAATAAAAAGAATTAGTTGTTTCACAATTCGTCAGCGTTAACGAACGTAAAAAAATTACGATTATGTTAACCGATGGTAAGATCTCTGGTAAACGTTACTGTAGTTGCGTCCAATAGAACAATATTGTAAAATTTCTTTTGAATTCCTCAAAGTGTAGTTCTTCTGATGATACAAATAAACAAACAAGGGTAGAATGCAAAAAAGGTATTTAGGTAGGATCCGTGTTAATAACTTGAGCTATTGGGATGAGCAGGAATTTATACCAAACTGTTTTGAAACAACGCTTCTTATTTAACGAACGTTAAACATCTTCCGTAATCGTTAGTTTTTGACGTGCGTACGTATGTTACGTTAACCAACCGTTTGTAACAACCCACCCTAGTGTCTAAACACACTGCCGAAAGTACGCGATCGAAGGTTCCTTGGAGAGTGAAAGGGAGCACTAAGGAAGTACTTCCCGAAATACTCGCGGGAACGGGAGATAATGGGGGTGTGCGCGTATGAAGTCGCGGGCAGAAGCTTACTAATGCTTACTAAATACGTAAAGGTATAGGGTTTGCAGCTATTAGGTTGGTGATTATAAAATTTCAATTTACTCCCAACTGTGGCTAAACTGCTAAAAAAATATTTCTCTCATTGAACATTGTGGTGTCTTGGTTTGCTGCTCGGTTAGTAAATAAAAGCCACACACCGGTTCAACAAAGCCACAGCACACGTCCGCTGTGAGCGGGAGACCGTCGAGTAATGCCCCCCTCCATACAGCGCCCGTGCATGTGACACTTGTTAATACATTACAGACAAAATGTTATTGTAATTACATTAATGTAAGCTAAAGTAAATATTGTGGATTATTTGTGCACTTTCAACAGCTGCAATTAGCGCAAAACAAAACAACGAAATGAGTAACAAATTAGTTCTGTAATAAACACAATGCGCGTAATAATGTGTTCCAAACAACACAGTGCGATGATTACTGTCCTACAAGCAAACAGAGAGCGGTGGCGGCAAACAAATCTACTGAACAGTTTGTTAGTGACGTCATATACTATGTACCTATACATGTATGAAGTGTATTTGGTTACGTTAAAAACTATGTTGAGACGGCTTAAAATCTAACCGGACCACTTTACATGTAGCAAGTAGGTACCTCGTGACCTTCACACCCTTGTCCTCGATCATATGGCAAGACTTCTGACTACACGTAGAGATTGACAAAGATCTGCCAACGGCAGCCGGGATCTATGCTTTCCGAGCCAGAATGTATTGGTCTTCGGAGTTAATCCATAGATCGACCTCCGCTTGCGTTGATTAACCTTCGATTAACCTGTGGCTGTCTTGATTTAGGTGACCGCGATGAAAGTTTGTAAAATTTATCCAATTTAAAAACACACGCAGTGTGCACTCGTTTGCTTATTATATAGTTGACGGTTGACGGCACATCATAAGGTCTGTTGGAATTAAATTTGGCCAGTGAGCAGGTTACGAGCGTCACTGAACATGTCACGTCAGTGTCACCCTTGACGTAGGTATGTGGATCTACCAGCTGTTTGTGTGAAAAAAAAATCAATATGTTTGCTTCGTTAAACAAACAGAAAGCTGAAAATAATATTTTGCTTACTGAGGAATTGGTGTGGAACAAACTTGATTTCCATTGAATTATTAAATATGTCTGTGTTTTGTACTAGAACCAACCATGTAGGTATATTTACTAGCTTTTGACCGCGTTAATTTTCGATATTTTGTAATCCTAAGAGAACTAAAACGCACTATTCCAGTTTGTGATCTACCCGTACGCAAAGATTCATCCAAATATGTTTAATCAGTGATGAGCCTCAACGGATTAACAGACAAACACTTGTCATATCCATTCCTACCATAATGTAATTTTTACAGCGTCGTGAGCTGCAGCAACACATTCAAGCTTCTTTTCAATCGGCAATAAATCTCTATTTATTATTTATTTATTTATTTATGTACACACAAGAAACTTAAAAAAGAAATAGTATACAGAGAATAGAGCACAAAGGTACTGCTTATTTCATATGAAATTTCTTCCAGCAGACCTGCGACAGGAGAGTGGGAAAAGAAACATAGACACTGTGTGTAGAAACAAAATTCAAAAGTCATTTATTCAAATTAGGCTAAAGGCCAGCACTTTTTGAACGCCAAGTTTTACAAAAGACAGTCCCCCAAAACGCACGCCCGTCACCACTTCCTAGTGTTTTAGCTGTGGAGAAGAAGTGGCCAACAAACTCCCCAGCAACACAACTGTCTGTTACGTTTTAGGAACTAGAATTTTACAATAATTAATAATAATATGCAAAGTAATCCAAAATTCAAAATTCCTTCTAAAATTTACATGACACAAAAGTAAATATATACTTTATTTATCACTTGTTAGCTACTAGCACTATGACACTAAAACAAAATACACACTTAAGCAAGTGTTGACGTATGTGGATTAAATAGGTATAAAAAAAATAGGTCAGACAAATAAATAAAAAAAATATTATATGAACTCATATAACCTGTCATTAAACTACTATACTATCTACTTAAACACAAGGAACATGATAATTTGTCTTGCGTTCAACACAGCGACCAACTATTCTTATCGTCTAAATAATCTATATCTATTCTATATCTATATTCTATATCTATACATATAATAAAACTGTAGAAAAGTGGTTTTTGTACATGAAAAAAAAATCCAAAAAAAATTGCTAGGGTGTAAAAGAACAACCAATAGAACCCATTTCCAGCATTTTTAGATTTTTTTTCTGTTTGTCTGTTTATTTGTTCGGGCATCACGTAAAATCTGCGAAAGCAATGTAGATAACTTTTACACACAAGGATTGAGCGTAACTTGGAGTAACATTGGAGTTTTTGTTACATTGCAATCGGTTCAGTCTATCAAAAGATATTTGAATTTAAACTTTTCCAGAAGTAAAATTAGGGTTAATACATAACAATAAACTGTGCGTAAATTGTAGTAATATTAAGTTTTTTGTTTCATCGTAATCAGTTCAAACCTTATAATAAAAAAATGTGAATTAATAAAATTATAAATATATCGACTGGACTATGCCTAGAGATCAACTGCGTGCAGTATTCGATAGATGGCGTTGGCGTGTGACGTAAATTTTCTGAATCGCGGTGTTAAGATGTTCCTTGAAAGAATGACCTTCGCCCATGTCTGCATTTGAGTCAAGTTGATTTATATATTTTTCATTTTTGCTGATCTATACTAATATTATAAAGCAGAAGAGTTTTTTTGTTTATTTCGTTGAACGCACTAATGTCAGGAACTACTGGTCCGATT
Organism: Ceramica pisi; assembly: GCA_963859965.1. Classification (NCBI taxonomy): domain Eukaryota; kingdom Metazoa; phylum Arthropoda; class Insecta; order Lepidoptera; family Noctuidae; genus Ceramica; species Ceramica pisi. The sequence goes on along the minus strand of OY982553.1, from coordinate 15,943,901 downwards.
TGATCAATTCTTTCAGTGTTATATAGCCCATTTATGGAGGAAGGTTATAGGTTATAATATATTATCACGCTAAGACAAACAGGAGCGGATCAATAATGGAAAATGTGACGCAGACGAAGTTGCGCGGGTCAGCTAGTCATTAATAGAATATTATGCCTTGGAACAAAGGTTAGATTTTACTTTTTCTTTAAATGAGTTAAAAGGCAGATCAAGATAAGAAATTGGAAGTCTATTGTATAAGCGGATACCGAGCCCCATAAATGAATCATGGACCTTACGAAGTCGGTGTGAAGGAGCATGTAGTTTGTGCTTGTTTCTGGTGTTAAAGTTGTGGATGTCGCTCGTTTTACTGTATAAATGTATGTTTTGCCTAATATATAAAATGTTTGCAAAAATAAATTGAGATGCTACCGTGACAATTCCAATCTCTTTGAAAATTTCTCTTAATGAAGCTTTTGACCCTAGCTGATATATTGCTCGCACAGCACGTTTTTGTAAGACAAATATATTTTGTATATCAGCAGCTTTTCCCCACAACAAAACAGAGAAAGATACTAAATTTAGACTAAACTAACTGAAACATATTATTAACTACTAATAAATACATCAGAATACAATAAACATACAAACAAATATACAGAAATAGATTACATAAATACATTATTGTAAAAAAAAATCACACCTTTAATATATTTGAAGGCGTCAGCGACGGCTGAGCGATAGCGCCATCATAGTTTGGGTTCGGTGGTATCAGGATCATTGAAGAATAAAACACTCAATACAGTAGTGACCTTACTTTATTAACTGTGGCTGAGTGCTAGTTTTGAACGTCAAAACTTACTACTACTTAGCTGTGGAGAAGAAGTGGCCAACAAACTCCACAGCAACACATCTGTCTGTTGAGTTAGAAGAACTCACATTTATAACATTATTAAAGAAGTCTGTTTACTTTAATTAAAATAGGCAAACCGACAGTTTCGTTCTGGACGAGTGTCTTAGTCGGTATCTCGAGCCAAAGTGCGCTCGGCAAAATCCCCACTCTCTAATACGACTCTGTCCACGTGCCGCCATTACAACTGATAACTGACGTCACGGCGTTTACCACTACCCATTACTGCAATAATCAAATCAGGAACTAATTACTAAATAATATCTTTATCCACGACATATATTATAGTATAGAAGAGAGCTTATGAGCTCGTCGTATCCCGGTCAATGTGCCGATACTCGCCATAAATCTATCCGAACGAGTGTGCCTCACGCCCGGAGTGCAGGCATGTGCCTCGTGCATGCGCCTCGTGTCTGCCTCGAGGCATAGTGTCCGCGCCGGTAGGCACAGGATCGCCTGTCACTAGCCAGCTTGCAGCTGCCAGACACGGTAAGCTGTGCCGTTCACTACTTATGTTTAAAAATAACTTGAAAATATTGGAGGTGTCGAAATTTGTTCTAGATTTTTATTTGATTTTGATTAACAATCTGAAAACCGATGATAAGAGTACTTAGTGTTCCGATGTTTTAATTTATTGGAGTGCCTCTCCAAAAAATAAACTTGTCAAAATACGAAGATACTAACAAAAACACCGAATTCCGAAATTAAAGTTATTTTTTTACTTTGTCCCTAGTGTTTTTTTTTCATTTGGAAGTCGGTTGTATTTTTTTGTTTCCATTCATGCTACATGCCAAATTTCATTTTTTTACGACCCACATTACATTTTTTTCCCAAAAAACCAGACATGCCTTTTAAAATTATCTTTATAATCTATTTTCATAGGATTTGTGATTAAAAATGCGTGATGAAAACTCCCGATTGCCTATTTGCTATAAAATAATGAAAATTAGTACCTACTTGAAAAAAAATTCTATGGTTTCCAGAAAACCTGGACTGACAGACATAAAAAAATCTACTTCTGCGTTGTGTGTCAGTCAATCACTCACTCACTCAGTGACGGAAGAATTGTACATATTAGGATAAAATAATGTCTTTCTCTAATTTAAAAAGATTTTTAAAGGGACATGTTTAAATTGTTATGGCTTAGGTAAAAATTTAGGTACAAAAGTACACATCACCTAGTTATGTGGCTGTGTTTTCTGTAGAATGATAATGGTATGTAGTTGGAGGAGTGTTTCGGAGAATCTATTTACAAATGATCACAGGTAACACTTGAACTAGGAAACTCGCTTTCTGCAGCATACTTATGACGTGGGCTGCACTGCACAACCAAATGTATACTGTGTGAAGACATTAACATCGACACAACACTCAAAGAGCTCCAGCATCATTACCCATTTTTCTGTGCAGTGAATGTGAGAGCTAAAGTCGTCACGGCGACGTCACACTCACAAAAACTGTCTCCCGGCATAATGCGCCGTATCCGAGACGCGCGGCCATCAATATCTCGTGAGGGATCGCGCAAATCCGCGCCATTGAGAGCGTCCCGCGCGATCCCTGCGCCATTCAGAGGCCGATATTAGGCGGCCTCCGCGCCGAGCCGCGGGCGGGCCCGGAGGACGCTGTGCTCATTATGTCGAGTGTCCTCTTATGGCGTACGTTTCATATTTAAATAGCATGAGAAGAGAACTTATTGGATTTATTGTATTGTGACGTTTAGATGCATTTCACCCGGCACAGGACGTACGTTGTTTCATTCTCGCAACCGTACCAAATATTGATTACTATTTGTTTTTTTTTTATTAAGATTCCCATACATACTGTAAAGTGCACATAGCTCAATACGTAATTTAAATATTAACATTTCATATCAATTGGCTGGAACATTATCATATCAATCGCTCAGGCAATCTCGCTGGTGTTGAGTGTCGAACAATAAAAACAGAACATTCGGAGTTATATCGACGGCTTATTGTTTTAATTAAATCGGGAAAATAATAAACGTGTCTGGTATCACGACGCGCCGCGTGTTGACGCGCGTTATCGTGAGATCGACGCTCAACAAATTAAAATACACATGTTAATCCGCGGCCCGATAGTCGGGAGCCGCAGCGGCATCAGGGCCCCGGGCCCCGGGCCCCAGGCTGCGGGTCGCGGGGCCGGCGATGTAATCCGGCAATCGAGTGGACAAACATAACACGTACGTTCAGCTGTGACCGTAGTCTTTGGGAATAACAAAAGAATTGAATTTTATCGATTGTTTGGAACCTATCAATGATTGAATGAACTAATTAATTCGGCGTACGCTCGTATTGACGAAACTTAATTTTAAATTCGATCAATTTCTGATAGTCAATTGTTTGTCGGATAGCCTGGGTACCTATAAGATTAATATCGTCACAGGGAGAGGGAGACTTTGTATTTCAGTGCTGACAGTCGCTAAACTCAGCAGCGAGTGTATGTAATTGAAAAATTCATAATTTAGGAGCCATTAGTTTCAGTGTTAATATAATATAATCCGTGGTGCTTGGCAACTGGGCTTAACCCAGTTGTATATGTCGCTTAGTGCTTATTGGCCTAACTCTAATTTGTCTCCTGCTTGATAAGGAGGGAAGTGGAAATTATACTTATCCCACTCCTCCGCTGTATTTTTCTGAATCATTTAGTTGCGGGATCCAAGACCGTTGAATCGTCTCTCTTGGACTCGGCTTCATTGGCTCGGCGTTTTTCTGGTGGTCGCCACTGTTGATTCTGGCTTTCAGGAGTGCTTAGGAATGTGTGGCAGAATTTTCAAAAACAAAAAGAAAAAACAAACATTCGGTCTATAACGAGATAACGATGACTGACTCTGCTGAGAACACTCAAATTTCATAGAACAGACATACTGTAGAAGTTGTAAAACCAACAGAACTCACATACATAAGCAAGTCTATTTAAAGCTTGTAAAAAGGGATAATTAAAAGACATTAACGTGTGAATTTGTTACACATTTTGAAATCAATGAAAAATGTATTTATTATATATTTAGTATAGTATAATTGTCAAAAAAATAGGTCCAATCTATATCTATATCTATACTTATAATAAATCTGTAGAGAGGTCAATTCTGTACATGAAATATATTTCCAAAATAACCATCAGGGGGTGATTAGGGATCGATACTGATGCCAAAAATGCAATCAGTACAATTTTTGTCTGTCTGTCTGTCTGTCTGTCTGTCTGTCTGTCTGTCTGTCTGTCTGTATAACCGTTATAGAAACAAAAACTACTAGACGGATTTTAATGAAACTTGGTACAATTATTATTCATACTCCTGAGCAGGTTATAGTAAACATTTCATCACGCTACAATCAATAGGAGCAGAGCAGTGAAGGGAAATGTTGGGAAAACGGGAGAAGTTACTCCATTTTTTATGCTTTGTTGTATGCGTGAAAGCTACACAGAAATCATGTATGACGGAAATGTTCTCCTTAAAATTATATAAAAAATATCCAACGACAGCAAGTCTATCTTTTATGATTGACGAATAATAAAACGTGTAACTCCCGATAGCTTAGCAGTTCGAAGCTTTCTGATTGTATTTGTCTACTCTTACATTTATAAAACTCTCAGTCGTCCCTAATTAACATTAATAAAAGTTAACATTATTAACTATTCCATAAAAAGAAGCATAGAAATCGGTATAAAAACACCAAAGTTATACATGAAATACGCTAATAATAAGCCATCGCGCGTGAATACTGACTCATGCTACAAGGATTATTTTTGTATAAGGTCGCGAACGCACAGGCAGGTGGCTAGCTGGGCGCCTAGAGGCTAGCGAGTAGCTTCGGAAAACGGCTTACGACAGCTTGCAATATCCTTTAATTATAATGTCGAGGGGAAGATGGTTATAATTTCGCTTTACACCAAACGAGTAATATTATAAATGTGAAAGTTTGGTTGTTTGTTACTCAATCACGCCAGAACGGCTTAACGGATCTTAAAGAAATTTAGAACAAAGATAGATTATAGTCTGGAAAAGCACATAAGCTACTTTTCATCCCGGGAATATGTTCCCTAGGGATCACGCGGGCGAAGCCGCTGGCAGAAGCTAGTTTTTAATAAAAGTTTAATCTACTTAAACTAAACCAAACCAACACAAAGCCTTATGAATGACAAATTGCCTGAGCATTGGAGTATCCAGCTGTTCAATGGTGTCGTGTTATCGCGCCCCTGATAGGACGAGCAGGAAATAATAACACCGGGGAGGCTCGCACAGTACAGCGCCGCTGATTGCATTTTATTCTCGGCTTTAAAATGAAATCAACAATAATCCATCAACATAATCGTTCCTCGACGACGCGGCGGGAGCGGAGCGGAGCTGTGCGAAGTCGAGCAGAGCGGAGCGACATCGCGGATCAACTCGTAAATGAGTAAACTTGCTCCAAGCGATCCAAGCTCTCCTCAGATATAACTTACAATATTGGTGTTTATGAAATTCTCGGGGGATTCCGTGAGTAGCCCAAGTTTCTAGTAAGTTAAGGTGTGGGTAAGTAGCTATAATAATATGCTCACACCGCGATACAGGAGCTGGGTTGGGACAAAGTAACAGTACAGCAAGCTAGTACTAGCAAATCAGAACTAGTTAGTGCCACTTAAATTAACTGCTATGACTTTTCTCTTGCGGCAACAGGAGGTCTATTTATGTATTGTATGTTATACTTATAGATTTTTGTTTTGTTTTATATGGGTGGGTTTTGCAGGTGTGCTAGAAGAAATTTCTTTAGAAATAAGCGTCACCTTTGTACCTATTTTATGTTTCCTTTTTTAATTTATTTGTTTAATGTGTGTTCATAAACCTATAGGTCTATAACCCTACTAAGTAATGTCTCGCTCAGTCTCGCAACAAGTCTATACCTACTGATACAATAATATGCGATACTGAGCGATGCGGTCATTATTAGGACTTAATCCTCACCCAATCAGACTGTTCGTCTGACTGGGTGAGGATTAAGCTTGATAATTGCAGAGGAAGGCGCTGCGTTTTTAACTCGGAACTCATTATCTATATAAATATAATAATTAAATACTTATAATATAATAATATATAATTTATTTGTGCCTACTTATGAAGGGATGTGTGGTGCGAGTACTAACATTATGAATAATAGGAGAGAATGGGACAAGGACGTGCACATGATGTGTAGAACTTATTGAAATCGAGAAAACAAAAATTATGTTATATTCAATTATTATTATCTTTATTCATTTTTCTTGACCTACTTATATATATTTTTAAACATTTCTTAAAAAAACAAGTAATAAAAAGAAACATTTAAAAATATTAAAAGTAGTAGTCCGCCGGTGTCGGAAGCAGGGTCCAAGCTACCGGTGGTTAGGGCTCCAGAGAAAGGAACCTCCTCACAATACGAGCCGTATCGAGGAGTACTGCCTTCTGTAGCAGGCCCTTTACCCAACTGCGTAACGCCAGCTTTGACAGGTGGTCGTCGAAGCTTTTGGCCAACAGGCCATTGGCCGTAACGACAATCGGCACAATGACTGCCGAGTCCACATTCCACATGTCGACAACCTCGTGACCTAAGTCGAGATAGTTAATCTGTTTCTCTTTCTCAGCTTTCACGAGATTCTCGTCATGTGGAATGGTAACATCGATAATAATTGTGCGGCGCGCTAATCGGTCTATTACCACTATGTCAGGCTTATTGGCAACAATAGTCCTGCCAGTGATGATAGACCGATCCCAGTACAATGTGACATGGTCATTTTCGAGAACTACTGGATCGGGCACATACTTGTAATACGGTAGGTACCTCAGAATCCACAAGATTGTATTTCAAAGTAAGTTGCTGATGGATAATCCTGGCCACTTGGTTATGTCGGTGCAAGTACTCGCCGTTAGCCAGATGAGAACAACCAGAGATAATATGCATGCCTGATACACGTCAACCGTCCCGTCCTTCATAATATGCCTCCGGTAGTTGTTCGTCAAAATAACTTCGTCCATAATTGCACAGACAAAACCTTCGATTTTCCCGAAGAGATCTCCGAAACGCAGCTAGGCCACGGACGCAGAGAAATCAACATCGGGCCCATGAAGAGCCCGATAGCAACGCCCGTGAAGCTCCTTGCCTTTCCATACCTCCCTGCGATCATCTGTTGTAAGTATCACAGATTTGCGCCAGTTCTATTTAGCGATAGACAACGGGGTGTGTCCCTTGTCCACTGCGACCACATCTCGGTGCATACCCACATCAGTTTCTAGAAAATTTTCTCTGAGACTGCACATCTCGCGGTTGTGTAGACACAACACAATGTGCAGTCTCAGAGAAAATTGTCTTGGCATTTAAAAAGCCTCGACCTCCACACTTCCACGGAATGTGGTCCTCTGAGACTCTCCTATCTAGAGCCCAACGTTTCTAACATACCCAAATACATGTAGGTTTCGGTTGAGCTGAGGGATCTAACCTGTATGGAATCCGAGAGTTGAATTCCCTCAGATTCCATAATCTCCCCTTTCTTTACATGCATGACTGCTCATTTGTCCACACCAAATTCCATCCTGATGGTTACTGAAGGTTTCAGTAACCGTCAGTAGCTCCATTAATCGCAATATTCAATGATTTAAGAGTGTTTAATCCTTTAATCAAGAAACACTTGAAACACTATAGAGCTGCAAGATGATAGCTACATCTACAAGCAGTCGGTACAGTCGCCCATTCAAATATGATTTATTCAGCACTGAAGTGGGATCTCGTTGGTGCTCGCAGTTCGCATTACGCTGAATTTCAGAGCGGCGTGAAATATTCGCGCGCGTGTCGCCATACATCACGCGCCGCGCCGCGGGAGGCGGCCACAGTCACGCGCACTACAGAAGTGCAACTGCACGCGGTAACTGTATGATACTGCTAGTGCTCATTGCTACTGCAAATAATTTCGATGAAAGGTTTTTGTCGCGTTTTCTAAGCATTCATATTTGTCTTTGAAACATTAAATTTTTATGTAAATTAGTAAAAAAAGACAAACAAGAGGAAATTGGAATTTCCCTATTGAACTAATTTGAGAATATTTAAACAAACCCCGTCACCGGTAAGTCACGTCTCTTTTACAATCCAGACACTATATTCGTATTCGTTACTAGATTGATATGAGACGGTGTTCTACGGAGCAATACAGGAAAAGTAAAAAAAATTACAGAAGAATTTGTGATGCTAATTAGCCCCACAAGACGACACCCACCACACACGTGGAGAACATGCACAGTAAATATATTAGTTGTACTACTGTGGGGAGCTGCACAGTGTCAGCTGGCTAGTGACAGAGTGTCGGACGTCGCGCCGGCTCGTCACACGCCGCGGCCCCGCCACGGGACGCACACACCACACACGTGGAGAACATGCACAGTAAATATATTAGTTGTACTACTGTGGGGAGCTGCACAGTGTCAGCTGGCTAGTGAGAGAGTGTCGGACGTCGCGCCGGCTCGTCACACGCCGCGGCCCCGCCACGGGACGCACACACCACACACGTGGAGAACATGCACAGTAAATATATTAGTTGTACTACTGTGGGGAGCTGCACAGTGTCAGCTGGCTAGTGAGAGAGTGTCGGACGTCGCGCCGGCTCGTCACACGCCGCGGCCCCGCCACGGGACGCACACACCACACACGTGGAGAACATGCACAGTAAATATATTAGTTGTACTACTGTGGGGAGCTGCACAGTGTCAGCTGGCTAGTGACAGAGTGTCGGACGTCGCGCCGGCTCGTCACACGCCGCGGCCCCGCCACGGGACGCACACACCACACACGTGGAGAACATGCACAGTAAATATATTAGTTGTACTACTGTGGGGAGCTGCACAGTATCAGCTGGCTAGTGAGAGAGTGTCGGACGTCGCGCCGGCTCGTCACACGCCGCGGCCCCGCCACGGGACGCACACACCACACACGTGGAGAACATGCACAGTAAATATATTAGTTGTACTACTGTGGGGAGCTGCACAGTGTCAGCTGGCTAGTGAGAGAGTGTCGGACGTCGCGCCGGCACGTCACACGCCGCGGCCCCGCCACGGGACGCACACACCACACATGTGGAGAACATGCACAGTAAATATATTAGTTGTACTACTGTGGGGAGCTGCACAGTGTCAGCTGGCTAGTGAGAGAGTGTCGGACGTCGCGCCGGCTCGTCACACGCCGCGGCCCCGCCACGGGACGCACACACCACACACGTGGAGAACATGCACAGTAAATATATTAGTTGTACTACTGTAGGGAGCTGCACAGTGTCAGCTGGCTAGTGACAGAGTGTCGGACGTGGCGCCGGCTCGTCACACGCCGCGGCCCCGCCACGGGACGCACACACCACACATGTGGAGAACATGCACAGTAAATATATTAGTTGTACTACTGTGGGGAGCTGCACAGTGTCAGCTGGCTAGTGAGAGAGTGTCGGACGTCGCGCCGGCTCGTCACACGCCGCGGCCCCGCCACGGGACGCACACACCACACACGTGGAGAACATGCACAGTAAATATATTAGTAAGTTGTACTACTGTGGGGAGCTGCACAGTGTCAGCTGGCTAGTGAGAGAGTGTCGGACGTCGCGCCGGCTCGTCACACGCCGCGGCCCCGCCACGGGACGCACACACCACACATGTGGAGAACATGCACAGTAAATATATTAGTTGTACTACTGTGGGGAGCTGCACAGTGTCAGCTGGCTAGTGAGAGAGTGTCGGACGTCGCGCCGGCTCGTCACACGCCGCGGCCCCGCCACGGGACGCACACACCACACATGTGGAGAACATGCACAGTAAATATATTAGTTGTACTACTGTGGGGAGCTGCACAGTGTCAGCTGGCTAGTGAGAGAGTGTCGGACGTCGCGCCGGCTCGTCACACGCCGCGGCCCCGCCACGGGACGCACACACCACACACGTGGAGAACATGCACAGTAAATATATTAGTTGTACTACTGTAGGGAGCTGCACAGTGTCAGCTGGCTAGTGACAGAGTGTCGGACGTGGCGCCGGCTCGTCACACGCCGCGGCCCCGCCACGGGACGCACACGCCACACACGTGGAGGAACATGCATAGTAAACATGGTGGGCGTCTTACTATCATGGAAAACGATATTTTAAAAGAATGAGAGCCCAAGTATGGACCTTAGGTCTCAATTCTCGATTGTCAGGTTTATCCTGTCTTGATGAATCCTAGTAATTTTTAAGTCGATATATTGATTTTCTTTAAATCCGCACTCGACCTTTTGAGTTATATCCGGTATGATGTAACTGTGATATAATAACATTTACATTAAAACTGTTGTATTTAAATCACCAAAGTCAAAACTAACAGTAAATTCCATGAATTTACTATTTTCCGTATACTATTTACTTCTAATTTCATTACATGCTAATACTTTACACCTTCACCAATGAAAAACCAAGACTCATTAATCTAGCGATAGATTAGTAGCAATTACGTCGTCACACCTCAGCCTAGTCAGTCCTGGCTCGATAGTTCTAGCCAGACAAAAACTAAGTGACTAGTTTTTGTGGTAGACAGTGACAGTAACGGGTGCGGAATGGAACCGTCCCAGCGTGCCTCGCGTGCCCCGCGTGCCCCGCGTGCCCCGCGAGCCCCGCGTGCCCCGCGTGCCCACTAATACGACATAGGCGCAAACCACTCTCTGAGAATACGTTTGAGCTACGAGTGCGCGGTAAATACCAATAATAGTTTAACTATTTTAATGCATTGTTTTGACATACGTACCAAAAAGCTGTTATTTTTCAGGCTCAGATTGGTCTCAAATAAGTATCAGCGTGATATGACGTGAGGATTTAAACAATGTGCAATGCAATCAGCGAAAGCGATTGTCAAAATGCCTAGATGCTAACAGAATTCCACTTGAAAGATAGTAAGTTCAGTGCCACCCCAGACCCTAACCAGCAGTGATCAAACAACGTGAAGAAGTGTGTCAGGATGACGACACATGGACACAAACGATGGTGACTCCAAGACAGGAGCAAAGCAAGGTAGCTCACGATGATATCAGCGTGACAGACAAAAAATACAAGAGCAACTGACTGTAAACTTCAAGACGCTGAAAGTGTCATTCTAGTCATGAATGTAATCAAAATTAAAATCAACTTAAAAAAGAAGACAATCGTAGGACAGACAGTAGCAAGCCATAATTCTGCGTTGCAAGACGTTAAAACAAAGATTTCTACATTTTGTCTGAAGCGCCGCGTTCCCGCTCGTATCAGTTCGCGTCTGGTCGGGCGCTGTCGGGCGCTGCCCAGCTGTGATATAAGTTTATTTGCGTCGTTTGATAGACGGGGTTTCAAACGACGCAAAGAGACTAATATCAGTGCAAAAACTATCGGAAAATGTCAATGTTACGTTCTTCACTTCCGAGGCTTTGCTCGCATTAGTAAAGATTTTCACAAAATAAAGTAGCGTCTCCAGATCCCATCATCACTGTAACAAAATTCAGCAAAATCTGTTCAGTAATTTAGGCGTGAAAGTGCGACAAACAAACTCAAATTCACTATATTTTTTTTAAATTTAACCGCCTCCGTGGTCTCGTGGTTATACCACCTGATTCAGACCTAGAGGTCCCTGGTTCGATTCCCAGCGGGGGCAAATTTTTTGCTCGGTTTGGTTGGTGGTAGGACTTGTTCTAAGTCCGCCTGGCAAGCTACCACCATCATGTCTAAGTCTGTCGCCATAACAACAATGTCAACAGCATTGTTGTGTTCCGGCAGTTAGAGGTATGATAGCCAGTTCCTCTGTGTAAGAGGATTCCGGGTGAAACTCGCTTCCATCTTCGGCCTAATCATCACTTTCCATCAGGTGAGATTTGGGCCAAGAGTTTCCCCGTTTTGTATAAAAAAAAAAAAAAAATATTTCTAAGATTATATAGCTCCAAATTTTTCGTTATTATTAACTAAACATTTAAGTGCACTTACGTATCTGTTCAGATAAACTGCGATTTTTTTTGTTGATATATCAATTATTGTAATCAGTCTAACCTTTAGTATAGTTGGTGGAGTTGGTAGTTGGAACGTTCTCACATGCTGGAGGTTTTATGCAAAATATAATAATACGTAGTTGGAACAACGCGGTGCGTGCCAAGTGCCGCGCATTTGGCGACACACACTCTTTACACCACATGCTGCGTTTTAACAGCGCTTCCTGTTAACTGTAGTCAGAAGCAATTTATAACTCGGAGGGGCTAACACTGGTACGTCTGGTACTCAGTAGCTGTCTGCTAGACTGGAAGGCGACCCCAACATTGTAACCACGAGGGCTTTAAGAAGAGCGAGCATTATCAACTTTTCGTAAGCGAAATGATTTTGAAAAACATGTTTTGTCTCTTAAAGTTAAAACTATATTAGATAAGTTTGTTTTTTTCTGTATCAGTCTAGTTAAGAAAACACATTCGGCTAACTATCACTTACGATACGTCGGCGTTAAGGGCACGATACATTCAAAGCACCACTGTTTTATTATTCTTAATTGAATGTTCTTAATTGAATGTTTAAAATTATTATTCTTAATTGAATGTTCCTCAGCAGAACACACTATCTCCAGAACGGCAGTTGCATGTTCCAAAGAGTAGATTCTATGGAGAAAAACGCGCAAGACATACCATACATACACAAATTTTTTTTTAATCAGTGTTTACAAAATCATGGTTACATTCATTTTAAAAGAAGTAAAATTATTCAATGCTAAAGAGATTCAATGTGTTTAACGCTAATATGGTTTTACAGTCTACAGTACATTAACCCACAGAATTGCATGGTAACGCTAATATCTATAGATCGCGACCCTGACGCATCATGTCTGACTACCCTGACGTCTGACCGCTCGCCGACGTCAGCGTGTTAGCTAAATGCAGGTCAGCAATGTATTGAATATGTAATATTGGGATGGACATTAATCTCCGTCAGCGTTCCCTTCTTTTGACAGAATATATGGGTATTATAGTTGGCCTCAATAGATTGACCTTTGTTGTTAACGTGTGGTAACACGTTTATTTTCTCTGCGCAAACTTTCTTTATGCTAAGCTTAAAGTTCACAAACCAGGGTGTATCTTGATTCGGAATTTGTTCGAGAGAGTCACCGCGGCCCTGGAACGCATAGTAGATTATTAGGAACACGGATGGGTTTCATTCAATAAGAGTCTGGCACTCTTTTCTGCTCCCCTAGAGCGGAAGGAGTCATTTAATGATTTTTCATCCGTAAAAAAGGTATATTTTTGTAAGAGACTGGTGACAGAAACAGGTTTCTATAAAAACTTGTAGTAAAAGCCACTAGGTCCCTCACGCCGCTAGTGTCCCGCTGTGGCCAATAAACTGTTCTACATCTTTCTATACAAAAACAAGTGCAAGAAAGCTTTAATGCGACACAGGAAAGAGATAAAGTTAAAAATGTTAGGATATACCAGATTAACCAGAGTGCAGAGGAGGAAGGAAATCAAATTGTGGATGTGTTGTGTGTCCCTGACACACAAGCGCTTGAAGAGGGAATATTTTTGATGAATGTGGTTCAAATATACTTAATGGATACGTAAATAAGTTTACTCTCCAAATATTATGAACTCGAGTACATAACCTTACCTCTGCAGTATCACAGTAAACTTTAAACATGGACCCCGTACTCCATTTAACTGAATCATCACATTCCGGATAACTAATCGAAACTTGCATGACATTTCGTCGCTCACATCATGAATACACCTCGAGGCCCGTAACTGCAATCATCCTCAAAGTACATCATCAACACGGTGCACAATCCGATGCCCACCAGATCATTGGCATGCATTGATTACATGACACACACACACACGGCAGCGGCATTGAGTGTCAACGCATGAATAAAAGAACATTGCCCCGAGTGTATAGCGTCGCCGTCGGTGGTAAGACGAACGGCTTGCCAGAAGCTCGGTGGACAATTTGAGGCGCCACGCCGTGAGCCGCGCTAAGAGCGTCGAGCTCGTCACTCGAGCAATAACAGTGGCTGCTTTGATATCCACTTTGTTATTACAGAATATATTATGTCGGAGCATTAACAAGAATTCGATGTACATTATTTATAAAGACAGATTTGTATTGACAGTATGTGCATTGACGTTATTTATTAGATTCTTTATTTGTAATATTATTTAGTGAAAAGCGAGTCCCTTTATAATAATAAAACTATTACTCTTTAAATTAACCCGAAGCCATTTTTTTTGTATTGGGAGCTAAAGACTCCTCCTGCTCTGTATGGAAAGGAATTTTATTGTTTCTAACTCTTAAGGGCTTATTACACCACATATACGGTATACAAGGCCCTGTGGCGAGGGTGGGCGCGCCCCCTAATTAGGGAGTTAAGGGAGTCGATTATTACACTAGCGGATCGATTCGGCCCTAACTCAGTTGTCAAGTGACCAGTGTTGACAACGTGTGGGAATCCCCAAACTTCTAGGAATCCCAAGTGGATTGGGCATTTATTGTTGATTGGCAAGATGGGGAAAATGCGGGGATTCTAAATATCGATTTTATTCTACTGATATTATTCTAAGTATCGAATTTGTGGGATATCAGTAGATATTTCTTCCCCATTTGGGGACTATGTTAAATTGGCGTAGGCAACGCTGTACCCTGGCACCCTAAACGCTATTACACTGCCCGGTAGTAGGGCAGTTAGAGAGCTAGCGAGCCGCTCCGGTCACCCTAACTTCCTTACTGTTATAACACCGCCCTAAATCAGGACCCAGGTTCAAGTCCGATCCTGCATGGAGTATTGCATCCACCTCTGGGATGGCTCGGCCAAGTACCAGCTTGCCGCGCTTGACTCGGTGGAACGCAGAGCTAAGAGGCTCATCGGTGACGAAAAACTGGTAGATGAAGCTTGGCTCATCGCCGCAAGGTTGCCTGCTTGTCGGTCTTCTACAGATTGTTCTTCGGCGAATATGCCCAAGAACTCCACGACCTCATTCCAACAGCCCCCTTCTACCATCGGACATCCAGACGCACTGCAGCTTACCATCCCTACCTTGTTGCTATTCCACGAATTCGCTTTCGATTCCAAACGTCTTTTATAATGCGGACAGCAAAAGAGTGGAATTCTCTGCCTGCGTCTTGAGTTTCCGAACGCTTACAACCCTAATCTCTTCAAAGTTAGAGTAAACAGGCTCCTTTTGGGTAAGCTCGCTCCATCGTAAACTTTGTCTCTGTCATTTCTGACCAAGACTAAGGTCAAGAGCAGGGTTTGCTCTTGACCTTAGTCTTGGTCTACGTAATCACAAATAAAAATAAAAAAACCCTTTTTTTAAGGATGGGAAATCATCAAATGACTCCTCCCACTCCGGGCGGAGCAGAAGGGAGTGTCAGACTCTTACTGAGTAAAACCCATCCGTGTTCTTCCTAATGGCTTTTGCATTCCTGGGCCCCGGTGTCTCTTTCGAACAAAATCCGCAATCAGGACCCTAAACCCTGAATTCAAAATTCAAAAGTCATTTATTCAAATTAGGCTGAGAGCCAGCACTTTTTGAACGTCAAGTTCTACTAAAGACAGTCCCCCAAAACGCCGCCCGTCACTCGGGCACTCACACGTACAATAGCGTGTAGTGTGAGCCCTTTACCAACTGGCCACCCACCCGCGCTCCTGCGCATGCCCTTTGCGTAGCAGAGCCGCGATCACTCTCTCGAGCAATTCTGCGACCCTGGCAGACTACGTGGACACATAAAGCATCAGAAGCTAGTGCGTGGATCAGATAAAAGTTAATCTACTGACATGATTATAATTACACGAATAAATCTGAATGAATATCATAATCACAAAAGTTACTGATAGGCTGAGTCATCTTCTGTTACATGAAAAATATCGTGTCACGGTGTCTGTTATCAAACTCTGTATTAGGCGATTTTATTATTTTGTGCATATTTGGCAAAACAACATTTGACAGGTCAGCTAGTAATAATATAAATCAATGTAAAAGCCATGCCATGAATAAAATCGAATAGAAAAAAAAGTTAGCATTTAATAAAACAGCATAAAACAGCATTATGTTCCAAAAAAATCCTAAAACAATTACCTACCCTATTCCACAGAGCAGCTAGAACACGCAACAAGACGGTACCAACTGGCAGTAGCTCTACCGCTGTGTGATCACGGCCATTACTCTGTGGCGCTGAGCCGTCGCGGCAAATTACCGACATATTAACTTAGTGAGAACACACGACTGTTATTATTAATGTTAGCCTGCCTTCCGCCTTACGGGAACACACGGGGGCTGCTTTTTTATATAAAGGAAAATACTTTGGAAATGTTTAATGTTTTAACTAAATGGCTAATCAAATAAATTTTAAGAAGAGCGAGCCAAAAAGAGTTGCCAATTCCTCTAATTAAAAAAACTAGCGAACGCTGTTTAAAATTTAACAGAATTGGCCTTGTTGACATTGCATTCTGTTAGCGGTAGTGCGATAGCGTGGCAAAAGCGATTGTCAAAACAAAACGTCAAGAATGTATGCCATTGACAAACATTGTCGAAAGGTCACATGATCCCTTATATATCATTCTCAAAATTATAAACATTCAATAATATGTTGACAATTTGTCTCGAGCTCTCTACTAACTGACATGAGGGGGTCAGATAAGTAGTTTCTCAATGTTCATTATTGGTATTAGATGCATTCGGTTAGGTGTAGTTAGAAAACATCTTATCAGTATATTTCCCGGAATATTGATTAAGGTTATCCATTTTAGAGCCTGCTGTTTTGAAAGCTTAAATAAAGCAATTCAAGGAAGCTCTCTCACTCACTCATTCGAAACGTACCTGTGCAGATTTCTTATATTTAACACAAAAGAACACTATTCACACTCGGTTTCCCCAAACGGCTCTCTACCGACCAGTCCATAATCCCCCACTACACGACAGTCTGTCGCATCCTGTGTCGCAATCAGCGCGACACTGCCGACACTCCCGCCACCGCTGACACCGTGACACTCGTGTCACGCCCGCTCTATTGGCGTCGAAGGTGGTGTCGCACGTGTCGCGCGTGTCGGACACTGCGCGTGACGTCATCCGAATGCTCGGCTGGAGCGACTCGACTGCCATTTTGACGGCTTCGCTTTGCAGTTCGCATTACGACTGTTGTCATGTATTGGGCATTTTGTGAGGAATCTGTTTTGAAAGGAGTTTGACTTGGCGTCTTTATTATTTTCTTTCAAGAAGATAATTATTTCTATGAAATAGATAATGTTATTCATTTCTTGCTTAGTACCGGCGGCATCTCCCATGGCCGAGGCCTATAGAAACTGTGTATTTTCCTTTCTGTGTAGTAAAATTAGCCTATGGCACGTGGCGATAGCTAGCAGTAGCTTTCTGTAAGTGGAAACAGTATTTTCTGTATCAGATTTTCTACAATTATTTTATTTTATTTCACGGACGGACTAAAAACCTGACTAGCTGCCCGTGGGTTCATTCGCAATAAAATATATTTATTTACGCACTTTTTTTAAAGTTGGCGCGACTCTACCTTTACGAAAATTTCTCAAAATTAATTCAGCGATTTAGGAGTGAAAGCGTAATAAAGAAACCAATTCACTTTTACATTTATACATAGCGGCGTGTCACAGATTACAGCCTTCTGTATCGGACATGTGCGCCAGCCCCTCACAACAGCCGCAGGTGTAGGCGGACGCTGTCGACCATTAACTCGTCAGAATCACGCGCCGCATCACGTGTGCGCCTTGTGACCAACGCGTCGCGAATTAAATTAAACCTGTTAGTAGAGTGCAGCAGAACTGTTCGAGTGTAAGTATCGCAGCATTTTCCGAGAAGTAATAAGTTGCAACATGTTGGGAAGCTCTGTAAGTCCCATTGTATGTTAATTAACTTCAACGTAGAACTGTGCTACAGCAGTAAGAAGCAGAAGTACAACTTATTTGGAAGAGTTCTATATTTTGGGAAGGTAGAATACTAAGATGATATTATCAGAGTGCCACTTCTACTAATTTTCACATTCACATGTCAGTCGCAAACTGTCAAAAAGCCTTAATTTACATACTTTTTTGACAGATTGCGATTGAGATGCGAATGTGAAATGCGAAAGTTGTTTAAAAATTAGTAGAATTGCCCCTCGGCCTCAGTTATTCGTGTTTCTTGTACAACGGCAACAAAAATGTAATCAGTTCTCTTTTGAAGGAATATGCAGAAGTGTTCAGTGCGGTCAGTCAGTTCTACTACATCTATATCCCCTGAGTATAGCAACATTTTGATTCAAATGAAGAGTTTGTACGGTACAATTACAATACGAGAGTTATGTTTTAAATCCAGTGTGAAAGTGACACGTATATAAAAAACCCTAATAATAAATTTATAGATCTGGAGAAAATAGGAGAAAAAAAATAGGAGTCAACGATCCAGTTCTAAGGCGTGGCCGAAGTGAGGCGAATCCTGTGCGGGATGAACTGTGGACGAATGAACGTCTATAGTCATCTGACTGACTTACTACCCTAATCTTTTTAGAGTTAGAGTGAACAGGCTACTTCTGGGTAAGCTCGCTCCATCGTAGACTTTATTTGTCTCTTTCGTCTCTGAACTAGACTAGAGTCAAGAGCAAACCAAAACTAAAAAAGAACAAAACTAAAATAATAGTAATAGTCGCCACAATTTCAATAATAGGGAATATGCACGCGATGTTTTATTTGCAAAATAAAATACTTATTAGCTCTAGTAAACAATCATGAAATTATTTTTTAAATACCTTCATCATTTATTAAGTTATAAAGCTTCAAAGACTACAGTTAGAAAGAGAAGTCCGATACGTACTGTGACGTCAAATTACACGAAAACTATACAGTGTAACGTTACATTTTACAGGGGGAGCCTGTAAAATGTGAGGTCACAAGCACTCACCTACCTAGGAGGGGAATCGTGCTAAAAGGAAAAAGGACAAATAAATACTAGTATAAATTTAATGAATTACACAACGAACGTCTGATGAAGGAGAAAGATGAGCGGACGTGAGATGAAAATGAAGTCTTCCTTGAAGAACCGGAGGACTGGAGGGTCCGTTGAAGAACCGGAGGGCCGGCAGGGTCCGTTGAAGAACCGGAGGACTGGAGGGTCGTCACTCTTCAGAGGGCTGGAGAGGATGGGCCGAGTAACGTCTTCCTCCCAGGCTCGTTCAGCCCAGGCATCAAGGTGTCTTTTAAAGGCGGCAAGGAGAGAGGCCGACTTATCAGGTTCGAGGAGGTAAACTTAGAAAACGTCCTCTAAGTCTACTCTTAGTATAGGAGGGAGGGCGACTTCTCTGGTTCCCTGGAGGCAAACTGTCCTCTCAGTCACTCTTAAGAAACTTTTTCAGACTTCTTGCTGATCTCAGCTCCAAACGTAGACTGACCATTTCTTTACGACGGCTCTAAAATGAAGGCTCGCTTTTATTTTGAATTTGATATGAGTTTCTAGAATTTGATGGAAAAGGAAAAATGGACTTTATGAAGGTCTGATGACAGTTTCATATGCGACCTAAAACTCCTAGCTAACTTCAGAATACAAATAAAAAGAAAACTAGGCCTGTCTAAATGACATAATGACATAATACAAGAAATGTAAACAAAGCATTGAAGATAGCTAATTTGCAGAAAAACTTAGAAAATACAAGTTAAAAAGAATCTAGGAATCAAGTTATGGCTATGCAGCTATGTATTAATTTATCTAGGAAGTTTATAGAGAGCGTAAGTACAAAACAATAAGACACACACTACAACAGCTGCCATAGAAAACAGCATTTTCGCGAGAGGGACAGATATATTTGTTAAAAATAATTGTATCTCGTTCATTTTTCGAGCAATTTAGATTCTAATTTCACAGCTTTTTTTTTTTTTAGGGATGGGAAATCATCCAATGACTCCTCCCGCTCTGGATGTAGCGGGAGGGAGTGTCAGACTTCTACTGACTAAAACCCATCCATGTTCCTTCATTGCCCTTTGTGTTCCGGAGCCACGGTGTCTCTTGCGAATAATCCCGCGACTCCGGCAGGCGTCGGCCCTTTCGGGCCCCTCTGTGTTGCTGACTCTCTTTGAGGCGCGCGTGGAACACTAACGCGCCGTCAACACGGCCTGTTGTCACTAGACGGACGGACGGCGAGCCACCCATAGCTCGCCGTCCACAGGCCCGCGCCTACGGTGGCCGGAGGTCACCAGGTGGCCCCCGACGCCCGCGGCGTCCACCACGGCGGCCGGGACAAGAGGGTCTCCTCTCCCGCTCCGCCACCTCCTTCGCTAGCATGACTGCTTCGCAGAAGGAGGCAGCGGCGTCCCATTCCGTCTCGCTCCGGACCATGGCTTGGACCAGGGCCGGACGCGAGAGGTCGCCGCCAATCGCCGTTTCGAGGACACGGCGGTGCGCCGCCCAGACTAGCTAGTATTATATTTTCGAATACTTTTAGATAAACTGTTCAGATCATAAATACTTTTTTCATGCATATTCCCTATTACTTCCTAGTCACTGTAATATTAGCGCAATTTGTAACTCGTCCATACACGTTGGTACTTGTTACAAATTGGTGTAAACCGTTCAGCAAGGCGGCTTGTTACCTCGCAGCTATTCTTCTGAATGTGTCCGTCGCATGTCATCTGTTAGGACTCTAGTTAGCTCGTCTGCTAGTTTACTCACAAATAACGTGAGCATCACACGCGCCGCCTCATTGTTAGCGCACCCTGCATTATAACAAACGTATAAAGTCACACGCCTTGTACAGTTATTCGGTACTGTGTTTATATGTCTATAACACTAGCTGCCGCCCGCGTGTGAACGTTAAGAATGACTCCAAGGGAACAAACTCCCAAGGTAGAAAGTGTAGTACGTCCTTTTCAAGGACATGGACAATCGCGTGCAAAGTTTCATAAAAATCCGTACAGACGTAGAGTTACATTCACGTTTACATTAAAACATAGATAGGCACAAAGACTAATTTTCAAATCACTGCTATCTGCGAAGTAACAACAATAACGAGAGGTTCGTAGGTAAACAAGCCACTTTGTTATAGATATGCAAATCATTCATAGAGTAGGTGAACTTCCAGGGTAGAGGAATTTTTTCGATAGAGTCACCGCTGCAACGACAACCTGGAACGCAAAGGGCGATAGAAGGAACGAACACGGATGAGTTTTAGTCAGTAACAGTCTGTCACTCCCTTCCGCTCCGCCCAGAGCGGGAGGGATCATTTGATGTTTGGAGGGATGCGGTACAGAGAGTGAAGGCTCTCGCAAACCTCCAATAAAAAGGGACGATCCTTCCACCAGGTAGTTGTTGTGCCTGGCGGGCAACTGCCCGATGGTTGATATTCAGGCGTTGTATACATTTTCAAATCGCACGGTAAACTCTGCTTGTACGATGTAGGATTTTTAGTTCACTACTAGTTGGATAGATGGCGTCGCGGTTCTTTTTGTTGCGTTGTAGATTTGTTTCATTGTTTTTTCTTGTGGCGGCATTGATGCCCTTACAGATGATATTTCATCCATAAAAAAAGTTCTAATTAATTAATTATTAAACAGCACTTACAGAGCTAACATATACGTGTCATCGAGTTGTGAATTTAAGACCTCGCGTCGTGTTCTCTGAAGTCAGTGGGGTTGTAAATGGTTTAATTGAAATAAATACTTTGATATTTTTTTCGAGTTTCTTGATAAGCCATCTCACATTTTTTATGCATGTCAAGGGTAAATTAATTCAATCAATCAAACTGCCACGAAGAAACATTTTGTTTCGAAAAGTAAAATTCTTTCGAGATCATTTTACGAATGAAAAATAAGAGTATAGCATCTTTGGCAGCCGCAGTGATGATTAAAACAAACTCTGTTGTCTGCAGAACATCCTCCTCTTACCTGATCATAACAGAGGAGGACAGCAAACAAAAGTTATTACCTCTCCGCCCCTCCTCTACCTGTCCTCACCTCCCCTGCCTCACCGTGCACGAAACGTATTAAAGTATAAACGACGAAGAAAAACTCTAACAAACACAATTTAACTGAATCAACAACCAAGTTAATAGCTATTTCTTAAGACGCGCAGATATTCAATAATTTAAGACGATCATCCACCAGAGGACTGAGACCTTTGTATTCTAAATCTTCTAAAGAAACAACAGCTCACGTTATAATTGTCGTAAAACCAGATTATTTCGAGCTATGATAGCAACTAGCATCAAAGCACACATAGATCAACATATACCGATCATAAACACCACCAGAATACATCGATCTCTCAAATTAGCGTATTTTATAGGTTCTGTAGTTCATGTGAGATTGGGGTCGTGCCGCCACCGGATTGTTTACGGGCCGGTCCGTGATCCGGCATTATGGAACCGTTTACGACTACTTACCGGATACGCGGTGTATGACGAGTCGGTTTACTGCCCCTATGCAGTTTGGAGCCGGAGATGACGTATAAATCTCAAAAATCGTCAGTTAACTGCTCGTGATTTGGGACAGATAAAGGAAGTATTAGGAAAAGGTTATAGATAACTGAAGAAGGGTGTAGGTAATTGAAATAACTGACCTCTTAAGGAGTTAATTTATTGACTATTTTTACCATGGGAGCAATCCTGAAAAAGCGAAAATAAAATCATCAGTTCCCTACTGTTGTCCAGATATCGAAACGTTAATGTATAGAGATAGTTGCTGAAGAACAAAACAAGTAAGTTTACGGAGAAAGTTGTCTGTGACCGAGTGACAGCCAGTCAGACACACAAATGATCCTATTAGGGTTATTTTATATCTATAGGGGTATTTTCATAAGGACGAATGGATACTTACGAATAAACGGCTAAGAGCGAGTTGGACTCTTACACGAAGGGTTCCGTACGTATTACCTTTTGGAGCCTCCCTAATTTTTTGTTTATTTTTTATTTTTTGGTGTTATACATACTCTGTTAAAATTTTTCTGGTGTTATACATACTCTGTTAAAATTTTTTGGTGTTATGCATACTCTGTTAAAATTTTTTGGTGTTATGCATACTCTGTTAAAATTTTTTGGTGTTATGCATACTCTGTTAAAATTTTTTGGTGTTATGCATACTCTGTTAAAATTTTTTGGTGTTATGCATACTCTGTTAAAATTTTTTGGTGTTATGCATACTCTGTTAAAATTTTTTGGTGTTATGCATACTCTGTTAAAATTTCAACTGTCTACCTATTCTGGTTCTTGCGATACAGCCCGCTGAGGCGCTTACAGACAGACGTTCAGATGGATGGACAGCGGAGGCTTGGGGTTCCGTTAGTTACTCTTGGGGTACGGAACCCTAAAAAGCATTTTCATGATTATAACATTGGACTCGAATTATGTTGTTCATTTCATTATGAACCATGTGCTTAAATAGGTAACTGTTGAGGTCATAGACCCCAACACAACTGCACGTCGGCGGCAATGAAGGAGGGGTGCGGGGACAGCGGCTCGCCTTACGGCCAGCAGCCAAAGCCGGCTCCGCGACAAACCAGTCAGCTGTGGCGTATCTCCGAGCACGGCTGCGCTCGCGCATTTTAGATTTCATTATTTTATTGTTTTTCGTAAACCAACCGTACCGTTTGTAATTAGTTTATTGTTCAATACACCTTGTTATACAGTCCACTCTTACTTCATTTCACTTACCACGAGTTATCGTCGCCATCAGTAACTGTATCCATTTACTTCAGTTAGGTGTACATCAACGATGCTTGACGACAAAAGGAACGATTTTTTGAGTTCAAACAAGTCTTTTTACAAGAGGCTCTGCTACCACAGTTGTTTGACAGAATGAACATTTCGTGTCAGCCAGTTCACTGGTCCGAATGGTTTGATATTTCTCTATATTCTTTGTGAGCTTTCAACTGCTATTTCAAAGCAGACTGTAATTCTTTGTATTTACGAAACCCACTTGGTCATCGGATGATAATGAAGGACAACTCAATCAGCAAAAACCTAACAAATATCTAATTAACCGCAGAATTCCTGAAAAAATGACACAATTCTGATTGAGTGTAACTCGATAAACTAATCAGTAATCAGCTAACGAGCGCAACTTGTGCGGGCCGGTGTACGCCGCTCGAACAATTCACGCCGCGAAGCGTACAGTCGCCCGCGCAGATATGTTTACCCGTTTGATTGCCGTACGTCGAACGCGTGCCTTTATCGTAATGATCTGTTTATACGGATACCCACCAGCTCACCGCGAAACACTACGACTGTGAGAGTTGTGTACTATCCCTTACCGCTTTAGTTCATGAGTTAAAAAAGGAAATACATTTTCAGCGCGCAATGAATGCTAAATAAAACGATAGTGCTATAGCACATAGGTTAATGTTAAACTCCGTATTACAAGTCCCTGAATGAAAGTTACTTATGTTCGGTCACGTTTGAAGCATAAAAAATCCAGCGCTGTTTGCAGTGAAGCCCAGAGGATACGATCTATGCGAATAATGTATTATAAACAAATAAAAAGCGAGTGTTTTTCTGTTTATCCCCAATTTTATGGGCGTCTGTGGCTGCGATCTATCGGGACGCTCAAATTACTGAAGCACGTTTTGCAAATGTTCACAACGAGGGAGGGAGATAGCGAATGTTGTTTATAGCGTGTACTGCTCTGTAAGGGTTGTTCTCCACGATTGCAATCGCGTGTAGTGAGAAAATGGTTAGAATTCTATTCGACACACATTCAGTGGGACGCGCAAACTGACATTGATAACCTGGACCACTGCATAATTTTTTTATTTTGATTGAGATGGGTTTGCTCTTGACTCTAGTCTTGGTAGATAACAGAGACAAAGTTTACGATGGAGCGAGCTTACCCGGAAGTAGCCTGTGCACTCTTACTTTGAAAAGATTAGGGTTGTAAGGGTTCGGAAACACAGACGCGGGCAGAGAGTTCCACTCCTTTGCGGTGCGTATTATGAAAGACGCTTGGAAATGCTTAGTGCGAGTTGGTGGAATAACAACAAGTTAGTGATGGTAAGTTGCAGTGCGTCTGGATGTCCGATGGTAAAAGGAAGTTTGGATCATGGTTACTTTGGCTCTTTATGTTGGTTTGCCTGTCTTGGACACCTAGGTAATGTTCTCTTCTCCGATGAGGCTCGAATTTGTTTGCATGGTGCGACCGACGTCAAGTTTTTACGAAGACCAAGTGAACGTTGACGCGACATGTATTTTGAAGAAATCACCCCTTAAACCCCATATACTTCAAGCTATCGTACCGAGATAGTTTTAATTGAAAACGGCTCACTAAATGCGCTAAGGCACATAACAGAAATCCTTCGTCAACATATCCAACCCACACTGACTATTAACTGATGAAGATGCCATTTACATGGACGATAATACTCGGGCCCACCGTTCTGGCGACGTAGATGCATATATGCAAGAGATCGGTATTTGTCGTTTGGGTTGTCCAGCGGGAAACCCCGAATTTAACACCATTGAGCACGTCTGGGAGACGTCTTGGATAAAGAGGCAAAATCGATTTGTCCAACCACCTCCACACAACATCAGGGAGCTTAACCGTGTGATCTCGGCTGAGTAGGAACCAATTCCACTAGACACAATCAATAGCCTGGTGGGAAGCATGACAAGGCGATTACAAGCCGTAATCGCTGCAAGGAGAGGTCAAGAGTACGTTACCTAGTGTCCAAGATAGACAAAGCATCATAGACAGCCAATGTTACCATGATCCAAACTTCATAGTCGGGGATCGTTGATACCTGTATTAAAGGCATACACAGAGAAACCTAAAGGTTTTTTAAATTGCCGTACGTCTGATCGTCGCGGCCTCTTACTCTATAAACAAATGTATTCGTTTTATTAATTAATTCGACCTAAGTAAATATGATCATATTTCTTCCTTACATTCTCAGCTTAAATGGCTGCCTATCCATCAAAGGAGATCCCTCATATCTCCCTCTTCACTATTATAAACGATTCATGTGCTTCTGATTATCTAAAGCAATATTATAAAGTGTTGGTCAGTTCTCACAGTGTTAACCGCTGAGCATCCAAAAATTTGATTCTTCATATTCCTCTTCACTGCACCGGGTTTTTTGACAAATTCTTACGCCATTTCTACTATTAAACTCTCGAATACCTATATCAAAATTCTCCTTGAAAGACTGTCATTCTTAGATATTGGTCTTCGTCATTAGTATTAATCAGAAAGCTTATTATGACACATCAGATTTATCAGTTTATTATTTTAGCATTATATTTGTATTTTATTAGTAGTATACACTATTCTTTTTCCATAACTAAAATCTACTTAAAATTTTATTTATAATTAATAAAATTTTGTACACCTACCACAGTGTACCTCGATGTATTAAGTCTGTCTATGTACCAGTACTGTACACGAAGTTTTAACAACTTACAATTTTGCTATATTTTTTGTAGCTAGTTACAATAGTTACAAAAAATCTATTTTTTTTTTTAATTAAACATTTGAACGGGTTTTACGGTATTGCTTATGGAACAATCTACGTATAAATTCCTTGCTCCCAGCTTTGCTTGCGTTAGTGAAGATTTCCGCAAAAAAGCGCTTTTAAACATTTCCAGGGTCCCATCCATTTCTGTAGAAAAATACATCAGTTCAGCGATTTAGGCGTAACGTAAAAATCAAATCACCTTTTTACGAAGGTAAGATTATGATTGGAATACGTTTTTCAGCCGTAAGATAAGCAAGCAAATATCCAAACAGTTGTATATCAAGCATAGCAATTGTAACCACTTAATTATAATAATAGCACATATACACAAATGTAACGAAGTGCTCAGTGCACAACAATGAACACAACAGACTCATATATCGAGATCTATTTTGCATAATGACACTTGTTCAGAGCCCCGCAGTCGAGTCGTGCACTGCCGCTATGTCCGAACATGTTTATACGCCAAAAAGTTCAGCACAAAATGTCCTCGCTGCTGAAAACCGCACAGTTCTACGCGGTACATTCTGTCCTCCAGCACAAAACTAAATAAAGGACAAACAGACAACAACTTTAAATCCATTCAAGTTTCGCACAGTTTTTTCCGCGTTTTATGTGAAGTATTCTGAACTGTTTGGAGCCCAGTCACGAATGCCCGGAGATTACCCTAGAGACAGCCGTATTAAAATGTCCCTTGCGAGATAAGCAGTCAATACCTGCTTGATGAGTGGCCAAGTGGTCATTCTTCTGACTGTGAGAAGGCCTGTTTCACAGAAGTGAGGATTTTGTGGGCTTACTATGCTGCAAATAATTATTCTTGCATCTGTCAAGTCACGAACCACTCACATGCATTACACATTGAAGACTAAACAATATAGCGCTTAAAATTTCAACAGAAACTAATCTGCCACGATTACAGAATCGTTCCACCTTCCCTCTCTCTCCGCCACAACAAGAAACAACCAATTACCTCTCTCTCTTGCAGAGGCGGGTAAAGTTGTAAGCCGTCGGAAAAGAATGCAAACTCTGTAGTCGGTACTTTGTAGTATGAATCGGGCGTCGCGGGTGACGCGATGAATTCCAATGTGTTGTGGCTCTTTCCCAGCTCTACTTGTACTGCAGTACTAGTACTTGTGTACTCGAATGTTTTACAAAAGTTGGTCGAGCTGCGCTCATTGGTCGACTGACAGTTTTATAATTTAATCATGTGTAAAGTTGTGCAGTGGAGAAGACAGCGCTTTGTTCTGTGCTAAATATAGATGTGTGCTCTTATGTACTTAAGCACCTTTAGGAACGTTTTGAAGGAAAAAGTACGATTCCTTTATCCATCGGTGGAAGTTTAATCCATTTTGAAGGTTTGTTTGGTGAAGTATTACGCGGCCAGCTTTTTGTCAGCACTATCCTTTGGTTCTGGCTCGATACCGTAGGCAATATCGACTTGTCATCAGGTTTGACCGTTGATAGCTATATATGTAAAATGCAGAATAGTCGAGCACACCCCGATGGTGGCACTTCGAACTAAATAGTCCAGCAAAGTGCGGAATTCAATTTAGGAAATTTCAATAACAAATCTGCCAATCTATTTATCTATTTAAACTAAGTATTGGCACAGGTAGTTTTTTGTAAATAAACAATTTATTTAAACTTGTTTTGTATGGTTGCAAAGCAAGTTAAAATAAACTGTTTCCTCAAATGTTTTAATTTGATTACTTATTACTTAGTAAAACCGAAAATAGAAATATGTTATAGCAAATTGATCTGTATCTGTGTACCAGGGCATGTTGTATGTGTAGGTAAATGTATTGCGACAACTAGGCAAGCTATGTATTTAACTGATAGATACAATGTATTGTCCGTAGTACATTGTGGACAATGTAATTAATCTTATCTCGTTGTTATATCCCATCTGTACATTATATATAATTAGTAGCCAAATAGTAATGAGTTCCCCCGCGCTGCAAGTACGTGTACTAATAGTTTAGTGGGAGGTGCTGCCCTCTGTACGACCTCACGGGTACACTCAAGGGCAAAGATATGAATACACTTAGCTTTATTGAAAAGCGAAATGTCACTTTAGAACATAAAATATCATAAAATTCACAAAAACAAAAATACACGAAGTTGCTTTTCGTGTAAAGCACAACGCTGTAATTTTAATCTATGTTTTAAGAGAATGCTCTTGAAACATGGATTGAACCCCATTGGGCACTCAAGCCCAATGGGGTAATGGGCCGAGTGCTAATGGAAACTTTCGGGACATCAGCAACAACTTGTCGACTGGTCACGTGACCAGAGGGACGGGCTTTTCTTCGGACAAAGAATTAACATTGAGTTTCAACACGGCAATGCTTATACCATCGACAGCAGTGTCGATTAATTTTTCGATGGTCAATGCTTTATTTTTGTTTTTTTTTAAATACGTTTGGACATAGTTTCGCGGATTTATTAGTCAAGTTGTTTTTTAGTATTTAGTCATTACTTTAGGTTACAAGATTAAAAAAAAAAGGTTACCAGAAGATATTGTTTTAAGAAAAAGTCTTTGCAGAATATGACTACCAGTATGTAAACTGTGGTACACATATTTTTGCTCCTAACTGGAACACAACTTACTTTAATAGCACTTAATTATTTAAGTGTTTTGTACCTTAGAGTAGTTTGTAAATGTTGTTACTCTCACCCGCGTCTTATCTCAAGCTACTTCTTTTTGCAACTTGAACCGTTCCGCCAGACACTCCACTTAAATAGCGCGGTGGTTTGTTTAGAAATGGTACAATTAACTATCATTTAACATCATGTTCATGATAATTATTATTCTGACCCATTCATAACTTTAGTTCCAGGCTCATGCAGTAGGATAATGACTAAAAAAATAATAATTACAAGGGACCATTATAACTTCTTCCCAAGATCATCTATCTATATACTTATAATAAATCTGTAGAGAGGTCAATTCTGTACATGGAATATATTTCCAAAATAACTATCAGGGGGTGATTAGGGATCGATACTGATGCCAAAAATTAAATCAGTTAAATTTTTGTCTGTCTGTCTGTCTGTCTGTCTGTCTGTATAACCGTTATAGAAACAAAAACTACTAGACGGATTTTAACGAAACTTGGTACAATTATAGTATACTTTTCATCACGCTACAATCAATAGGAGCAGAGCAGTGAAGGGAAATGTTGGGAAAACGGGAGAAGTTACTCCATTTTTTAAGCTTCCGTCGCGTGTACAACCTTTATGGTTAAAGCTACACAGAAATCATGTATGACGGAAATGTTCTCCTTAAAATTATATAAAAAATATCCTACGACAGCATATGTCTATCTTTTATGATTGACGCACAACAACACGTGTAACTCCCGATAGCTTAGCAGTTCGAAGCTTCCTGATTATATTTGTCTACTCTTACGTTTATAACACTCTCAGTCATCCCTAATTAAAAAAGTTAACATTATTAACTATTCCATAAAAAAGAATCATAGAAATCGGTACAGAAACACCAAAGTTATACATGAAATTCGCTAATAATAATAAGCCATCGCGCGTGAATATTGAATCATGCTATAACTACCGGAGTCGCGGGATTATTCGCAAGAGACACCGTGGCTCCGGAACACAAAGGGCAATGAAGGAACATGGATGGGTTTTAGTCAGTAGAAGTCTATAAAAAAAGTAAAAAAAAACATGCTATAAAGATTATTTTTGTATAAGGTCGCGAACGCACAGGCAGGCGGCTTGCTTGGCGCCTAGAGGCTAGCGCAAGCTAGCGAGTAGCTTCTTAAAACGGCTTACGACAGTTTGCAATATCCTTTGATATAATGTCGAGGGGAAGATGGTTATAATTTCGCTTTACACCAAATGAGTAATATTATAAATGTGAAAGTTTGGTTGTTTGTTACTCAATCACGCCAGAACGGCTTAAAGGATCTTAATGAAATTTAGAAAATAGATAGATTACAGTCTGGAATAGCACGTAAGCTACTTTTCATCCCGGGAATATGTTCCCTAGGGATCTCGCGGGCGAAGCCGCTGGCAGAAGCTAGTTGTAATATAAAACTATAGTCGTATTCCGTAGAAGTATTTATTTGAAAAACTATTTATCACCGTTGCATCACAGAAAGACTCTTCTTCCTCAAAAAAAATGCCAAAAACAGCTTTAGAAAATTACCCTCTTTTCCTTGTATCCACAAGCGAGGTATCAGGCTCACATAAGCAGCTGGCAGGTCGTGGCGCACCGGTTGCATCTTTGTTAGTAATACGACGCGACGGTAATGTGTGCGTTCCCAACTACCTGATGGGTACTATAGCTTCTAACTTCCCAGGATCGAGGTAGCATAAAGATAAAGAAAACTATCGGTCCATCTCACTGGCCACAATAATGGCCAAGGTGCTTGACAGCTTGCTTTACAACATTCTCCTGCAGCAAATAAAGCTGAATGATGCACAATTTGGGTTCAGGAGTAGGCTGTCAACAGAGAGCACAATCTTGTGTCTTAAGCAGGCTGTCGGGTATTACACGGAGAGGAAGCCGCCGGTGTATGTGTGGTCTTTTCCAAGGGCTTTGCTAGGGTCTTATATAATACTAGTGACCCGCCCCGGCGTCTTGCCTAGTTTGTTAAATTATTTGGGTCAAAAGTAGTTAAAATGTTTTATTACATTGATGCTTTCATAATTATTTATAAAGGTTTTTTTTCTGTGTTATCTGTTTATGTAAACACTTCGATAAATATTAATTTCGGAAATATGAAATGCTTCTGATTTTTTTTTAAATCAAACAACAACGGTAGCAGTACCGTTGTTGTTTTTGAACTTTAAAATTTCTGCTATTTTTATAACATTTAAGGTCTAGTATTGCCTGCGGTTTCGATTACGTTAAAGTAGCCTAACCACTCCAAAAGATTTATCAAAACTGGTTCGGTGACTTAATTTTTTTTTTGTTTGACAGTAAGTATAAATCTTAAACTCCTTATAATAGCTCTGTGACTATAATTAGTCAAAATAAAACAATTAATTATTGTTTATGTGTCACACGCACGGATCCCGAGGTCTATACTATGGAGTACGGTAAAAGTGGCGACCTCTAACGACGCCCAAGGGAAAAGATAGGCCGTCCGGCTATTCTTGGACAAAATACCTCAAATAATAGCCACCTAGTACAAATTAAGCTTAAATGCTAGAAATAATTCGTCGCCAAAGATTAGGCCTAACGATCGTTTTTGTCGTCGTTCCTCAGATGTCCTTAGATATTCTGAGATAGTTTCTACATGAAGGTCGCGTAACACGGAGCGTGAATCATGTTTTTTTCTGATGAGATAATAGTTCACCTATGGCTAAAAGACGGATACTGATCTCTAGATGTCATTTACTATGTATTAAACATAGTTTCACGCTTTACTACGTGAAGGGGCGCAGTCAGAAATGAATAATACACGCGCAGGTCATGTGTTTTCGTAACGTCCCTTGAAATAGGGCACAAACATCAACACAAGCATTTAATGATAATGATAATGATAATTTATTTCTGAGCATATGGTAATACATTACGGTCTTAAAATTAAACAGTCTCACATACACTACCGCAGCGCGCAGATTCAAATCCTGACTTTGGTATACCGTATCGAGAGAGTGGGAGATTTCTGATGATAAACTCGAATACTATACAAGAATACTTTGTCCATTTTAGCGTTGAGAACCATCTGGAACGTCTTTTTTTTTTAAATAATTGATTTCGTGCTTCATTAAAAATTTACACTTATGTAATACTAGCAACCCACCCCGGTTTGCTCGGGAAGATACCAATCGGCGTGATGTTTTCATCTGAAAATAAGACGAAAGCCGCTCTGTACTCAGTTATATCCTTGCTGTATCAAGTGTACGTCGAGAGTGTCGAGAGCTCGCGACGTCGCTGATTCAATAATTCAGGAGCTCTCACGTTCAAATAAATTTGATTACGCTTATCCTGTTTTAATCCGCGCCGACGTCTGCCGGTGTCAGCGCAAGTTTAATTTTGCAGTAGCTTCACCCTCTGCTTCGCACGCTGGTACTCTCTAAAATTCCATAACATTATGTAAACGCATCTGCATACACGCCGCGGCAACTTTATTAAACGAAATAATGTAGTGAATACGTTGCTTGACTCACTCCGGAATAATGAGCAATCTCGTAGCGCTACGCCGTAGCACCGTAGCCGCGTAGCTCCGTAGCTCCGTGGTAGCGTAGCGCTGGAGCGGGCGCGTCAGTAGCCGCTAAGAATCAGCGGCGAGCGCACGCCCTGTAACGCTATGAGCACGTACTCACGCGGAGTGACTTCAATAATAATAATTAAGTTCTTGCCAAATTATTAGTGAAATTCAATAAAAAAATAAATAGTGTGATCCCTATATACCTCGAATAGTTTGACAATACTCGTGTAGTTTAATGTCCAGTTGTTTGTTGTAAGTAGTTGAGTAAGTGTCGACAAATGATCAAGATGAAAAGGATTTGTCACCTCATCTTCAGGCTGCTGTTCCTGCTAGACGGTGAGTGAGTTTTACTGTAATAATACCCATTTATTACAAAGATAGTGTCAGTTTTTACTGTTGAGGTTAACAGAAGCTTGACCACTTAGTTTGACGTGACGTGACGTCGGCTCATTAGTTAGAGGTTACGTTTGTCATGTTTTTGTTAATTATTTATTTAAATACGCAAGAGCCGCCGAAAGCGGTTATCTTGTTAACTAATTTACGGCTTCCCGTTTATAATGTTAACGTTGTTAACTTGCACTAATTACCTTACAACGGTTTGTAATTAAAATGAGCTTCGTGCTTTATTCAAATTGTCACCGAAATTGTGACGCGGTTTTAAAATTAAGTTCTTTGAGGGTAGAATTTTGAAATGTTTTCCTATATTTAAATAGTGTTAGGTGGGCTTTCAATTTGAATCTTTAGAAAATTGATCTCTAAAATATGATTCCCTCATGACAATTGTAAAACATTTTGCAATCCAATATTCCGTAGAGTTTCTTACCTGACTGATGGTTAGCGCGTTCTTTTATCAAAATAATACACAGTCCAGAAAAATTGTTTGTTAGATTGTTACTAACAATACCAGTGTGTCGAACCGTCGAAGTTAGTCCCTCCCGGTGCGTTATAATATCAAAAGTTTTGCAGTTGTTTGAGTGACCGGTAACCACAGATTTAATGACGCTGTTGTTATTTCACACTCCAAATTATATCAACTTTTGTCAGACAAATAAAAACACACGCAAAAGTTTCAGTGTGTCGATATTCGTATCTTCTCGCTATTTTTGAGTTATGAAATTCAGGAATATTTGTCAAACTTGGAGAATGAGTATTTGAAAACCCTTTTTTTAACTGTGGTTCGACACAGCATCATTTCTAATTCGTAATAATTCACCTCGCCGCGCGTCGCCAGCTGGACCCTACAAAATCAATTGTAATTTGGTAAAAGCAATCGCCTGAACACAGTATCAATTTCATTGGTAAAAGCAATTGCCTGAACACAGTATCTTAAAGAAGATCACTTAAGAGTTAGGTTTCATAAATGCCAAACTAAATTGCGTAAACTCGGCTATAAATATATCCGTATCAGTGCCAGGTCACACAAAACAAGTGATATTTCTCATTCAACTATACTGTGTTTGTTGTTTTTTCACGTCGCAATAGCTGAACGGATTAGGATGAAATTGGCACATTTTCTGGAGTAGGACATGATACATTTTATCCCTGGAGTATTCTCCTTTGGGATCATTTTTGACATCACGCGGGCGAAGCGGCTGGCTTAAGCTAATCTGTCATATTTATTTTTCCTGGAATAATACTCGTAGATGTGACTGAACAGTCGAGAGCAGAGAGAGCCGCGGGTGAAACCAGTCGACCTTACTTATTCCGTGTCCCGCTGTCTCATTGTCTCAGTAACTGTGTTTTTATTCAAAGTGTTATTTTATTCGCTTCTTGAGCATGAAGTTGTCTCAGTCAACATTCTAATTAACTTCGCTGTTCCTCAATT
This sequence comes from Ceramica pisi, assembly GCA_963859965.1. Classification (NCBI taxonomy): domain Eukaryota; kingdom Metazoa; phylum Arthropoda; class Insecta; order Lepidoptera; family Noctuidae; genus Ceramica; species Ceramica pisi. The sequence goes on along the minus strand of OY982553.1, from coordinate 15,909,553 downwards.
AGCTCGCTTGTATTTATAAGCAGTGATTGTGTTTGTGTGTGATCGTGTCAGATGTCGGCTATACACATTAACATATCGAAATGTTAGTTTAAAGCAAGGGTGTTTGTCCAGATTATACAGAAGTACGCGGTCAAATTTTAGGGTGATGTTCTGTACCAGATAAGCAGCAAAAACAAAATTGCAAAAATAAAATAAACTTGATTTTTATCCACAAATCCGACTGCCAATAAAGCTCAAAAAGAACCCGACGACGACCCACTGACTGAAAAAACTTTACAAGTAGTCATTTGGTGGCATCTATTTGAGTTCAGTCCTACAACTAAATAAGACTGTTTAAAAAGTTATTTTATGACCATGAGCTTCTGGAACGCCCTGTAGATATACACAGTGACACTAATAACAGATATTATGACTATCAGGTGACTCGCGTGCCTGACGACTATTAGCTGAGAACTTTTGAATCAATGCGTGTAGTCTGTGGGTGTCTGAATTTTAAACTGATCGCTTTTTAATTATAACGAATATTGATATCAAATAGTTTGAGATTATTTTATTTATTTATTAGGAACGAAAAAACAGTTACATGTTCAGGCGATACAATAAGAATCTTAAGATGAGTAGTTAAACATATAACCAACTCTATTGCCCACTGATTAATCAAATATGTCATGGAAAAACTGAATTTTTGTTTAGAAAACGCCTTAAACGGAGCTCACTAAGAGCGGATTTAACAAATGAAACTGATCGCGATCAAGCTGCGCTCAAGAGTTGTCACAATCAATATTCTTTAGAAAATAATAACACTGACAGGTCGTAAACGTGGCTCATACGCTGATCGCGTTCAGTTTCAGTCATACGTCACAGACTCAATCGAAATTGAATGATTGTTATAGTCCATTGCTTCAAATGTTGTAATTAAATATGCTGAACAACGCAAAACACACAAGAAATAACTTTGAGAAAACATTACAGTCGAATGCTTGAATTAGTATATCATCTAAATACTCTGCCGAAAATAAGCTATGCTATATTTATTCGTATTTATATTCTATTCTATAAATACGAATAATTTTAATTCGAAGCTGATAATTAGCTATGAAATCCATAATTAATCAAGACAATAATACTTCCCAACGAAATAATCATACACAACTTCCTACCAACAAACACCCGATTTCAACAAAAAAAAAAACAGATATTGAACAATACTTCCCAACGAAATAACAAATTCTCCGTCATCGGTAAAAATTCACAGTAAATAAAACCCGACTAAACTCGTAATCCTCAAGTTGGTGCGAATGTCGCGAGTCAGAGAGTGAAGTGCTCGCAGACCTCACACTCGCTCGCAGAGGCACACCGCGAGATTATCATCTCATGCATATGGAGGCACTACACTGTGCTCGAGTGAGGTTACAGGCATCCGTAGGAACTGTTGTTTATGTCACTAGACAATCATTCTGATACACGGAAATGGATAAGTTTCGGTTCACACCTCAAGGTGTTATCGAGGTCAACTTGCAGTGAGTGTCGGTGTCAATTACCTAGACGTAGGTAAATGCGGTGCAATTGATGTACAATGTCGTATAAGGAGGTCTACAACAGTCTATACATAATTAGCAAAGTCAGATGTCGGAAATTGCTTTAAGCTATGCCATAAAACAAGTGGCTGATTTGATCAGCGGGTCTAGAAAGATCACTTTAGCAGAAACATATTAGAATCATTATATTAACCACTCAACGATCTGTCAAATTTCACCTTCGTCTTTATCGCTAACTCATAAGGTTCAGTCTTGATTAAGAAAAGCGAACGGCAGGCTTGTATGGGAGTTTCGTATAGCTAGTAAATTTTCGAGTTTTGGGATCATGTTTGTTTTAATAGGTAGTTCATATGATAGAAAAGCCCTATTTAAAATCTTAGATTTTTAGATTTTGGGACATAAAAGCTATACCCAGTTTTATTTTTTGAGGTTATGTACTAGTGTAGAAATGTAGGTTGTAATTACAAGGTAGGTACATATTGTTATGATGATAAAATAAATGTTCTAGATTACTTGTCGTCATTTTTGTTGTGTTTTATTTACTATTAAGTAGGTAGATTGAGATGAGGATCGTACCTACTCAGAGGGAGGGAGGGGTGCGTTAGGAGATACCTATTGCCTAGCAGCGGACAGAAACAGTTTGATAATAATGAAGTTCTGATGGACACTAGACAGATTTTCTTTACCGGTCAATAAATAATTGCCAGAACAAAAAAAAAATTGATGAATTCATTCCAATCACTACCTACATCGTTTACTATTATGATTTTATGCAACAATTATGGGTTTTACTATTAAATCTATTTCTAAATAATTAATTGTCACTCCGAAGTTTGTGATATTTTACTTATGGCGACTTCGAAAAACATATGCGTTTAGTTAACTGTTTTGTTTGGTATAATTATTGAAATCTTTTAATAGATAGTATTAATTAATCCCATGTTCTAGAAGTTGTTTATTTACATGAAAATAAATGGCTGAGTTGCCTTAATAAGTGGTCCAAATTCTATAACCAAACAACAAAAAAAGTTTGCTCTACGAATTTTGCCGTTCGCCTTTGAATAAGACAGGTACCGTAATGTGCTTTCTGATTCTGCTAAAGTGGCCTTTTAGACCCCCTATTTTACAGTTTCAGGATCTTTTTTACCACACAGATGGTTTTTTTGGTTTAAAAGAAATAAATGACTGAGCTGAGTGTCGGCCGTAGTGAGGAAGTGTGATTTGATAATGTTTGCGAGTGTGTATACTACAGTCCTTCATACGTTACATCTCGGTAAGCGTGCGCCATGGTCGACCACATGATCGTTCACTATATAATTAACCTAACCTAACCAGTATTATAAATCCGAAAGTGACATTATTTGTTTGTTAGTAAAGCTTTTACGCCTAAATCGCCGATCTTTAATTTTGTTACAGACAATACGTGGGACCCTGAAGACGATATAGAGTTAGGTTAGGCCTGTTTAATGTTGTCTTATTTTGATAGAAAACACGCACGTTATGAAAACAAGAAAATGTTTTAAAATAATGTCATTAGACAAAAAATGTTTAAAGCAAAAATCAAGATTAAAGAAAGCTGACAAAAATAAACTTCTCATTTGACTTCAATGAACTTTTCTGTTTGAAGGAGCTCGCTTTGAATTGGCGACTTTCAATGTTCCCGTGATAATTTAATTCTATCAGAAATGAAAACTCAATCGGAATGAACTCTCCAGTAAACATAGGTGATTAGTTTTTATGGCTGCATTTAAATTGCAACGTCATTTTTCATTTAAAATATACCGTAAAATAAGATTTATGTTTTTATTTATAAAGTACGCTTAATAACGTAGCGATTTTTTTGCTTGTGTCTTATTTTCAGTAATCGGCTGAGTTTTTTCTTGACTTCTTTTATTGAAATGAAATTTTCAATCTTCTTATATTTGCAGTATTTTTTTGGATTGTTTCTGAATATTAATAGCCACACAGGTAGATTTCATAGGTGACGCAATATTTGCTGAGGTTGGTACGTGGATGGGTAATCATCATAACATACCGAGACCCTTCGGCCTCGGAAAGCACGTTAAGGCTGTACCTTCGAAATAAATAATAGCTCGAAAACAACGATTTCACCTCTCGCACCGCGGGGTCCCCGCATACTTCCACGCGGAAAGTTCGCGATATCAAACCTAGCGCCACAATATCATATTACATTAACAATTTAACAAGCTGTTGGTCCCAGTTGTCTTTGGCAGTCTTTACGGATTGTCCAGAAAAATTTACCCCAGTCTTGCCAAGAATTGCTGGGTTATGAAGGCCAGATAGGCAGTCGCTCCACGTAAAATTGGTTTTCATTGAATCAGGTTTGAATGGAAACCAACCCCAATATTGTTAAGAACAGACTAGGTAGAATGATTGTCAAACTGAAAATTGTTTTTTTTTTTTAATTTGAGATGGGTTTGCTCTTGACTTTATTCTTGGTTAGGTTACAGAGACAAAGTCTATGATGGAGCGAGCTTACCCAGAAGGAGCCTGTTCACTCTAACTTTGAAGAGATTAGGGTTGTAAGCGTTGTTTATTTTGTGAGTCGGTTCAAAATAACACATTAGTATTTTTACGTCATTTTAAAGCAGACTACGCTAGTCTGCAGTCGTCTTGTAATAATCAACATTGTCATAATTACTGCACAAAGCTTAAACTTATGACGTGTATCCAAACGCACATAACTCTGGTACATACTAATTAACGGTATTCGAATTAATCAAACGGTATCGCTGTGTCATCGGCACTGAAGCGTTCGGTGCACCAACATAAACTGTGATGTGTTGTGATCTCGGAGAGTTCGGTAGAGTCACGAGGTTCCATCGTCACCATCATTGGAGTAGTTAGACGTTCGCTGCTAGAAGTAGTCACTTTAGCGTCACCACACCGACCTGAGGGCAAATTATTCTTATAATTTTTGTTAAATAATGTTCGCATTTGCGTCTCAGTCAAAATCAATCAAATCTATAACAACATTATAAAGCAGATGAGTTTGTTTGTTTGGTTGAACGCGCTAATCTCAGGAACTACTGGTCCGAATTTGAAAAATTCTTTCAGTGGTAGACAGCCCATTTAACGAGGAAGGCTGTATATCATCACGCTAAGACAAAAAAGAGCTGAGTATTCATGGAAAATGTGACGCAGACGAAGTTGCGCGGGTCAGCTAGTTTAAGAAAAAAGGTGTTTTTGAAAGACTGCGAGTCTACGACTATGATGAGGATAAAAAAATTAAATCATATGAACGTTACTTAAAATTATTGTTACTTAAAAGTCTGTTCTTGGAGATTAAGGTAAAATTACGAGTCTCTATCAGTTTAGTGTTTAGTCAACACAATGTCCACTGCTGGACATAGGCTTCCCCCTATCGTCGCGATCTCACCATGTAAACTTACGTGAACACGAAGTGAGCTGACAATCCATACAAACAAGATGGACTGACAGCTCACTTCACCTTACACGTCGAGACTTGGATAGTATAGCCCGGCCGCTGGCCGCGTCCCATCCAGTTTAATCCTGCAACCTTTACGATGATATTTCGATTGTTATAAAAAATCTTATTCTATACCAGGTTGACAGAAGTTTCCAAAATATCTGTTCCAACTCGCAGAGTATTTTTAGAATCAATTCCAATTAATTACCTACTGCGTATAGCCTAGTAACAAAATGGTGTATCAATAACAGTATTACTGTACCGAATTCATAAAATAATTCACGTAATAATTAAACAAAACGTAAATCAGCTGCCAATTAAACATTATTTACGATTCAAACGTCTGTTTACAAAAGATACATTAATTAATAGCTCAGAATTTCAGAATAAATAACATCACATCAGTCGTTTCATGGTGCTTATTTAACAGATATTTATTTTGTCCGAAAAGGCGTGATATCAAATTAATCGCGCACAATTAGCTTCTTGAATCAGCAGAAGGTTCATAGTCCCTTGGCCCCCAACATTACCCCCCGCGCGTCTCTACCCCGCCCGGGATCATGGCGACCGTAAAAGGTCCCCTTATACTCATTCAGATTATAATGTAACACATAGATGAGTGGATCAAATAGATTAGTGCAGAGAATCTACTTCTTCTCATCATAATAAGTACCCTGGTACATTTGTACTACATTTTTGTACCTATCCGTCTCCTAAGATGGATCTGAATACATGAGCCAACAGACTTTTTTACCCTAAACAAGTTCTTTGTTTTTTATATATACTGTCCCATTTCTGAGCATAGGCCTCCCCTAAATCTTTCCAGGTGTTATATCTCTCAGGTCTCGCCTCTTCCTAGGCCGGTCTCGGCGGCGCCGTCCTTCGTCAAGCTCCAAACTTCGACTACTGGTCAATAGTTTGTACTCTATCACTAATCCTATTAGTCTTTGTTTGTCGTCATCAGAAGAGTTCATCCACAATTCTCCTTTAATAGTTAGTGACATAGAAAGAATTTGCAAAAATCCCGATCGAACGAACAGTTCCGAATAGTAGCCGAGTAAAGCCGCTTGCGAAAGCTAACTATCGAAAAAGCTGCGAAAGGTTCTCGCAGATATCGTGTTAGTAAATGAAGAGCGACAGTAAAGCGAGGATCACACGGCGCGGGCTCCGGGCGGAGTCACGCTCCGACGTATAGCGGTAGAATGAACGTCGGTGGAACCGAGTGGTTTTAAATCCTTACATTTTATACCTACGGCAATTTTAACAGAATACTAGCAACCTGCTCTAGCTTCACATGGGTAGCAGAGCATGAACAGTCGGTATAATTTATTACAATACTAGCTGACCAGCGCAACTTCGTCTGCGTCACATTTTCCATTACTGCTCCGCTCCTATTTGTCTTAGCGTGATAATATATAGCCTATAACCTTCCTCGATAAATGGGCTTTCTAACACTGAACGAATTTTTCAAATCGGACCAGTAGTTCCTGAGATTAGCGCGTTCAACCAAACAAACAAACAAACAAACTCTTCTGCTTTATAATATTAGTTTACATCTAAACAATTTAATCGTCATAATTATTTCAACTAATTGACAAAAAAACACAATGAATTAAATACTTAAACCTTACTCATAAATTCACATTTGTTTTTGTTGTTTCATCAATCAAAAGCTATTATTTATTTATTAAAACTTTGGCCAGCTTCAATTAAAATAAAATTGAAATTACTACTTTTTGTGGAAATCGAATCCATTCTATGCATACTAATATTATAAAAGTGAAAGTAACCTTGTCTGTCTGAAACCTTTTCACATCTTATCGGCTGAACGAATTTGGATGAAACTCGGAAAACGCTTATGCTTTGCCCTGTAATAGGATACTTTTCATCCAGGCTATATGTTCCTTTGGGATTATTTTCAGCATTCACGTGGGCGAAGCCGCTGGCAAAAGCTAGTTTAATATAATAACACTCGTATTTAAGTTGTTCGTTTGTGATAACTTCTAAAGTAATATTACAAAATGCCATGAGATTTTTTCTTTTACGAATATGCATAACCTATTCGTTCTGCGTCTTTACAAGCTGCGCTTCTTTCTCAGCGATAAGGCGGAACATTATGTCACTCGATGTAATGATATCTTCATCAATCTTTTCTGTAACTTATATATAGATACAACATTATAAAAAAGAGTGCTCTATTCTTACCAATCGAAAACGTAACTGTAATTAGAAATACCTCCCCTGTTCGATAAGGCCTTTTCTATAATGACCCATTGATTTTCTGCACTCCTCTGCACTGTGGCTAAAAGTCCTGGACACACTCACACACGCGGGCGTACTCGAAATGTTAATGTACTCTCTTTGTGAGCACACTCCTCGTGTAGAGTCATTAAAACTACCGGTTTTACTCTGTAGCCATCATTCTCTCTTGAATTTAGATTCCAATCATAAGTACATAGTTTGAAACAAGACTGTATTAGATGTAGTAACATAAATCTGAGAAATCACCTTCAGATTCAGATCAGGCACTTGCAGATTGTCAAACTCAGATCATTTGCGACTGCTCAGCTAGTAAATAATCAACCAAACCATTATAAAACCTAATGGAAATACAGATTAATGGAAAGTATGGTTTTGACTTGTGCTGTCTAATTGACGAGCTCTTTATGAGTTTACGACAAACGTTTTGGATTCCTGATAATATTATTTTGATAGAATGTCGTTCTCATGATAAACACTTAATTCTATTTATGTTTCAGAACATACACGTGTAAGACAAACAGAGCCTACTCTGAACCAACAAAGTACTAGAATGAACTAATTAAATCAATGAAGACCGCAATATTTGCGGAGGCGTACATTCGGAACCTTTGAGCTGAACTTCAAAGTACAGAAGAATGAGTGAATGAATGGGAAACAAAAGACGTTCGCCGCGGGAACAACGCGCACTAATTAACTAGAATAGTGATTGTATGGATTGTAGGCGGGATGTAGCGCGGCGACCTTTAGACGAACGCTGAACCTTTAGTATAATGATAGAAGTTTACTCTATTCCAAGGTACTGAATTGAGACTCTCAATAGTTAAAAATGTTTAAAAATTAACTTTATTGCTAAATGATGAAGTATGCATGCTAAAGTATAGATTTACAAGTTCCCAATTTAGAAAATCGTTTCTTATTCAGAAACCGGAGATGAGATCATTACTTTCTCATTTGGCGTATATGTCAAGTGCCACTGTACAATAATTAATGCAAATAAGGCAATACAGCGTCAAATTGAATTTTGATGATTAAATTTTGGTGTTGTTATCATGCTGTCTGTACATTTTTTTGACAGACATTATCTTTTGTATTATGATAGTATTTAGTCGTGCCTGGTAAGCGCCAACTGCGTCCACATCAATCTGTTCAGTTGTATGTCAACTGTCATAGTATCAGGTCTTATGGGGTTGGTCTTTTAAGCCTCCTGAATTTCTGAAAATAAAAAGTAAGGTTGTCCTGGAAAGAAAAATCTTCATTTCGTACAATAGGATGTTATTGGTTATCACAATATACTTACAATGCTCTCAAAAGAAGCTGTCACAACTATTTACAGAACAAAACGTTATTTGTGTCACAGCCCGAGACAGGGCACTAATATCAGTACCAAACATAACGCCTGAGCGCCACTACAGGCGGGATATATATCGCATCCATCTGTCGACGCGAGCGAGAAAATATCCAATAAATATACGACAGCGCGCGGCGAGCGTGACTAACGCAAGTGGACTGGCGCGCACTAATTTGTCTCGGCGACACGTCGCGTCGGTGTGCGCGCGCCCTTATGAGGCTTGTGACGTGAGTTAGAAAATTAGGCTCTTCAGTTTAAAGTTTGTTATTTTTGTGGGCTACTAACATGCTTTATGAATGTCACAAATCGGTTTTCCAATCCATAAATGTAACACTTTCAATAAAAAACCGATCAAGTGCAAGTTCGACTCGCAAACAAAGGGTTCCGTACCATAAACCTTAATTTTTAGGGTTACACCAAAAATTTATATTACATTTTAGGCTCAGTAGTTTTGGACATAAGGGGGGCCCTTATGTCTAAAACTACTGAGCCTAAAATTTTGACAAAACAAAGAATTAAATTTGCATGAAATTAAAATCATAAAAAAAAATCTGGCCAGTGCGCCAGTCGTATGAAAATGTTTTAACATGTGATATGTATGGCTAAGCAAACGCGAAGGCTAATTATATTTCTAGATATAAATTAAATCCAGAATAAAAAATTAAATAAAAATGTTGATTATGGTGGTGCAATGGTGTTGGTGTGTAATAATATTGGTGAACACTGTCTATAATATTTTAAAAGTTGCACCAATAATAATAACTAATTATTATGTTAGTGGGTACTTGGGAACCAGTAGAGCGGTTAATTGAGGTAATATTAAAATACAGTACAGTAGCTAGAAATACTATTACGCTTTTATGAATTACATGTTTTCAATGCGGAGCGCTTCCCCTGCCCGCGGACTATTAAAAAAAAAAGTATCCAGGCATTTAAGCGTATAAAAGTTCTATACGCAATCGGATCAGTGGGTACTAGGTAGAACAAATATTTTTCCCACAGTTAAAGAGACACTGACTGTCGAGAAGGTTATTTTTTCGTTTAGAGAGCGAGCACAATAGATAACATCTGAGCGCCTTGTGGCCGAGTGGAAAACACGATGTTTAACAACTGTTCCGAAATGTTTCCGTGTATTGAATAAGAGTAACCAAGGTATTTTATTTACAAGGTTTTCACAAACGCAGTTCTCTGTACCGACTTTGTGAGACCGCCTTTTCCGGTTCCAAAACTACTGGGCATACATATAAAATATCTGCTGCTTAGCAAATAGCAACTCGCGATAGTAGTACAAGACTTTTACACGATTATTGTTTTTCAATAGGTCCCTTAATCTTTCAACCAAGGGTGGGGATTATATTCTCGTATATCTATTGTCAAATATTGTTTTGGTCATTCGTCTCGCACAAGAATCGAACCTGCAACACCCTTGCAACTTAATTATGTTTCATTGATGGCATCGACTTGTGCACGGCGGCCGGCTTTCCTTCATCGTTTGATGTTTGAATTCGTTTAATATCACTTGCCTGACATCTAATGACTGAAGTTTAGTTTCAACTTGCTGCTAATACCTTTCCTCATCATCCGCCATTTAATTGGGCACTACATGTAGGTATTCTTTTTCAACAGGTATTTACATAATCTATTAGCCGCTATCTCAAGAGACACCCTTTTCAAGCCGCAGGTGTCGCCTTCCATATAGTTCGTCCACTATTTAATTGGTATTCTTCTACTTTTAGGCTACGTTTCCACGAGAAGGTGCGAGGATGCGTGGCGAAGGATATTATTTGTTACAATTGCTTCATTTACAAGATCCAAGATTCAAAGCATTTATTTCAAACTAGCTGACCCACGCAACTTCGTCTGCGTCACAGTTTCCCATTAATGCTCGGTCCTTTTAGTCTTAGCGTGATGATATGTAGCTTATAGCCTTCCTCGATAAATGGACTATCTAATACTGAAAGAATTTTTCAAATCGGACCAGTAGTTCCTGAGATTACCCCCTACATACAAACTTACAAACAAATGTTACCTCTTTATAATATTAGTATAGATTACAAACTTACAAACATACAAACAAATGTGACCTCTTTATAATATTAGTATAGATAAACCATTTACAGGCACTTTTGAAATGTCAAGGTCGGTCAGTCAAAAACATGAGGCTATTTGCACGTTCCAAAGCGTAGATCTCTATGGAGAAGAACGTGCAAGAAACTCCACGGACACTCTCTTAAATCATGTGACGTTTTACAAAATCTTAGACACATGTACTTGCTTCTTCATGTGAAGACAATGCAAAATAAAAAACTTATTACAAGAACTTAAAATATAAAGATCAAAATAAGCCGGTGTTGGTTAAGATATGACCAGTCTCAACTGACGGCGCCCGTTCACGAACCTGACGCACACTTTACATCGCCTCAGTTGATGAAGAGATTCTATTGGTAATTAAAAACACATCCCTCGCTCACGCATCCATGTGCGAAGATGCTCTAGTGAAAATGCAGCCTAAAATTGAAAACTCTCCGCACCCCATAATTTAAGTCGGTCCAATAATTTACCGTCTCCTTACATCATCGATTCTAGCACACTTGATGTAAGCCGAGGTCAAGCGAGCGCTGCACTTCTAACTCACAAGTTTGGGCAGTTTGCGAGTGATGGCCGCCCAGTCACAGGTGCTTCATAAGAATTGCACATCATGTAGCGTCGTATATTACCGTGAAGTATTGAGAGTATTAAGATCACTAGAACATAGTCTACGAGGTACTTTATAGTTTGAAGAGTAAGGTAATGAGAGTGAATTGAATGTACGTGTAACGTACTGGGGTACTCGTGCAACTAATTTAATTCATTTAATACAGTGGTATCGATCGTCGCAGTTTTGCAGGAACTACTTTATTATTGTTTGACATTTGGATGTTAAAATGACAGCAATTTGGTATTGATATACTTTAGCTATCGAAGAACTAATCACAGCTAAGCACAGTTTAATTCTGGCTACATTTTTTGCAAGCATTTTAATCTCGATTAATCAATTTATTTAATTAACTAAACATTTTAAAACCAGTCTCATTCTTCTTAGATAACTCTTAACGATCCAGATCTTCTCATAACAAATTCTTTAAAATATTACATATGTCTGTTTTGGCTATCCAAAGAAACAAAGGCGTCAAGCTCCAGTTCCCGTGCTACGTGCCAACACGGCGGCGTTGAACGTTCATGCAGGCGTCAGGTTCAAGCACGAGTGTAATCCACGTCGTAGTAGCAGCCGCGTGCGAGGTCGCGCGCTCAGAGGAGTCACGTCGGCGGTATTACCATGATACGGCCGAATGTGTTGCCAAGACGTTTGTGTGAGCGAGAGAAATTGAAGGCGATTTAGAGAATGGTGTTTTCAAGGCCGAGGCAGTGACTGACTTAGCTGTTGATACTGAAGTTCAACCTGCGATAGATGTAAATACATAGATCCATTTAAATACGTTTCAAGAAATGAACCGTTTAATGTCGGACTCTCATTGAGTTATCTAGATAATGAAAAGTTGGCATGCTTACCCTTTTTTTAATTGTGATGGGTTTGCTCTTGACTCTACATAGTTTTGGTCAGAGATGACGATGGAGCGAGCTTACCCAGAAGGAGTCTGTTACCTAATTTTACTCAATTGTACCCTTTGCTTAGAGAATTACTACTCGTAATTGGTATAAACCACCTGACTAAAGAGTCATAAAGATGAAGAAAAAAATCCAGCAGTAATACGAATTAAAATCTGAGATAATTGTTTCTATAACAATACGTTGCGAGCTGTTCCGACTTTGTACCAGATACATTTCTCATTATAAGAAGTAAACTCACACAATAACACTGTATGCGTATTTATTCCAGCAATGAGGAATGTATTACACAGACGCTATTTTGCAAACGAACTCTCAAAATCTTCTAAGCCCGGTAACATTTTCCGTTAGCAAATTCAATAGCTTTTAACTTTTAATACATCTAAGGTAGGTCCGCATCTGAAAGGACAACACACAGCAAATACTTGCTCTTCACAAAAAGGCTTCGAACTAAATACACCCTTTCACGTCGAGGGGTAAAAGGAAAATTTCTTAATACTTTTCTAAATAAATGTTTTCAAAGATTTCCTCATAATATTAAATCCCGAAGTTAAGTTTACATAATCTGGAATGCTCTTATTTCTGGTCCACGTCCCAGGGATGTTGTAAACAGTATCACATGAGTGTTATCTGGTAGCTCCGGCGGTGGTACCAGGAAATAAGAACGCTCAAGAGATGCACTGCTAACGACTTGCGATAGCACACACGCTTGTAAACGATATATATTACGTGATTGAGATAACTATAGCTGTAGTTTACCGAGTTATTTTGATAACTATGTCAAAAATAGATAACTTTAATAACATGTTTTGCGACAGTGTTCTCTTATCTCGCTTTTAAAAGCTAAAGGTGTGACCTCTCGAAGCAAGTTGATAAATTCCAAGAAATATCATAAGGTTTTGACCTAATTTTTATTATTAGAAAACTAGCAGCAAGCGCTGTTAGCCGTGATTCTATTACATTCAAACACTTGCCATTAAAATCGACCATTGAATTTGATTTTATTCTCACGAATTCGTTATACTGTTTATTTCGCGCTATATTTTGTCAAAATCAGATAATCAATTTCTGATATAACCCTTAACCAGGTCCAAGAAAATCGCTAAAGCTGGGCAAGTGGTTTCTCTGGATTTAAATTACTATTTGCGTCTTGTATGACGTGCAGTCGGTGAAAATTGGAAAAATGAATGGAAAATTAAAGAAAATGACGTGGGAAAACATAATCCCTTTGCCTGGCAAGAGGTGAAATCCGGCGCCTGCCAAGAATATTAATGTTTGAACCTAAAATATTCTTTTTTATGTAAATGAATAGTATAGTTACTATGTCTTAAAATATTTTAAATATAACTTATTTTCACTTTTTTACCTTATGCTTACATCAGGTGTACCTGTAATTATTTCGTGGTCTTTTATAGGTCCCTGTAATATTAAAAAGCATTGTCAGGATGGGGGCATATATATCCCACCATCACCACGACAAGTCCGTCAATGGACACAGTTCTCCCACATACTTTAAGAGGTCGTTATAAAAAATACCCAGTAATCTGCACAGAAATATAACAATACCACAGGAAAAATTCATGATCTACAACATATAAAAAATAACACGACTTACCTTTCGTGATTTCGACATGCACATGCACACACTCGACAACTTCAGGAATTCAAATGGCTGTCACTGTGACATTTACCTTCCGTTACAAGACCGTTCACTTTCGTTTAATAGATAATATTTATATATTTGGGATGACATTATATTAGCTTGTGGGTTTTCTAAAACCGGAACCTGGTTAAAATTAAGCATTAACGATGTGGGAGCGTAATGACCTAAAGACTTTTGGTATAAATACCGACTAACGATTGATATGCACTTAGTAAGAAGCTTTTATTCTGACATTGTAATAATACACACACTTCAATATTAATATTTGTATATAGAACTAGCTGACCCACGCAACTTCGTCTGCGTCACATTTTCCATTAATTCTGCGCTCCTTTTTGACTTAGCTTAATGATATAGCCTATAGCTTTCCTCGATAAATGGGCTATATAACACTGAAAGTTCCTGAGATTAGCGTGCTCAACCAAACAAACAAACAAACTCTTCTGCTTTATAATATTATAACTCAGAGGTTCTCAGATTTTGTTGTGCAAGGCGTTGCGAACGTTCGACACTCGACTCTCGTGCGCGTACCTGAGAGTTTCTCTGATTTTGTTCAGCAAGGCGTTGTGAACGTTCAGGTGAAGATTCTCCCATACGGCGTATTCTTGCTGCCCGTGCTTGAGAACTATGTTTAGTAAGTTGAGACATGGCTCTCTTTAGGCATTTTCAAATGTTTAAGAAAATGTTAATAGCGTGTAAGTAATATTCTAGCTCTGAAACGAACTGTTGTGTAGCCCTGAAAAGAACTGTTGGTTAGCCCTGAAAAGAACTGTTGTGTAGCCCTGAAAAGAACTGTTGGTTAGCCCTGAAAAGAACTGTTGGTTAGCCCTGGAAAGAACTGTTGCTTAGCCCTGAAAAGAACTGTTGTGTAGCCCTGAAAAGAACTGTTGGTTAGCCCTGAAAAGAACTGTTGGTTAGCCCTGGAAAGAACTGTTGCTTAGCCCTGAAAAGAACTGTTGTTTGGCTCTGAGAAGAACTTTTGCGTAGGTGTAGTTTTAAGAACGAAATCTAAAGAAAATCGCACGAAAATTATTAGACTTCGCGCACGACCGCTGCGTAGGGAGTCGACGTACTTATACTTATCTATGGAGCCAACCTCGCGGCTGAGCCGCGCGGGTACCTTACTCATAGATCTAAACTCCCCTACCTACCGCACGCGCACCCGGGGGCCTTGGTGACGTCCACTTCGCAACGGGTCGTGCAGCAGAAATCGTAATATTTTAATTTCGCCATAACTTCAAAACCAAACGTCCGATTTTAATCATTCAACGACCAAATATTATCTACATAAACTGTACTTAGTGATGAAATACTTTATTTTGATAAAGATTAATAGTATGAGTAAAATAAACGCGTTTAAATGTAGTCCAAAAAAAATCAAGATTTTTAAATTAAAAAGATGGTTGTTGTGCCTCACTCGACATAGATAGGTATAGTGTGTCGCGGACTTTTTTGTAGATATTTATAAGATCTTCAATTAATTAGAACAATGTATGGTTCTATCTTCTATAGTTTAGGCAGCGTACACAAAATAAGTTACTTTTCTGGTTGATTTTTACACCTTGTGTCCGAGAAACCCAAATATCTTACGGAACCCTATTTTTTTCCAAAATAAAATATAGCCTATGTTACTCGTGGATAATGTAGCTTTCGAATGGTGAAAGAATTTTTAAAATCGGTCCAGTAGTTTTTGAGCCTATTCATTACAATCAAACAAACAAACAAACAAAGTTTTCCTCTTTATAATATTAGTGTAGATGACTGTTTGTATACTTGCATTTTAATTGCATACGTAGCATTCAGATATATGCATGTTACCGCACAGTCAGTATCTGTATCGTTACAGATAGTCAGAAGCCAGAAAATCAGACACCAGTCTTGCCAAGGAGTACCGTGTTACAGTTAATGGGTTGTGGAGGTCTGGTAGGCAGTCGCTCCACGTAAAATACGGGTATTGAGCTGAATCCGGTTTGACTGGAAGCCGACCCCAATATAGTTGGGAAATGGCTAGATATATAGATGATGCTATATAGATGATGACTACACAGTCAGTATCCACACCTGCAGCTCCTATGTATATCTGGTATCCCAGTAACAGAGAGGTCCCCGGCGCTGTGCTACTTGTGCTTGGTGTCAGCGCTAGTTCGTTAACAGACAGATTGTATCGACCCACACTGCCGCCACACTAGGTTACGTCCACTAGCATATACGATGAAAAGGACAAGTTGTCACAAATCGTGATAAAAAACGTAGATTTGTGTTTAAAACTAGACATACGTAAAATCAGAACACTATTCGCATTAGATACTACTTCTTGCAGTAAACTCTAAAACAGATTGTACTCTTTTTTTTAAATTAATAAAATTCAAAACAATTTTCATTTTTAAGTTGACAAAAAGAGAGAGAACCTACACATTTTAGAGGATCAGAAAGAGAACGTCATTTGAGTAAATACGGTCTGTCAAACATTGTGAATAATTCACATCCTAATCGTTGATATAAACTTAGATTGTCTTGAGCAGGACGATTTGTTTATGCCAGGGAGAGTCTTTTATCCAACAATGTCCTGCTGTGGAAGTCGTTCTGCGCTAAGATGAGGACATTCTTCAACACAGACGCTTGATTGAATAAAGCCGTTTGGAAATGTTAAGCCCCGTGAGCCTTCTGTAAGTATTTGTCGTACGTCAGGTAGTACACAAGTAGTGAACATGTGAGTCCCGGAGGAACATGCGCCGTCAAGAACAATTCTTTGGAGACGGTAAGTGTTGACAAGTGGAAGTATCTGCTCTGGTCAAACTAATACTGTTTTACGCAATTATTTCTTACTGTGTAATGTGACATCATACAAAAATTCATACGTTTTCTAGCTTATTTCCAAGGTGCTATGCAAAACCACAGAACGCCACCAGCAACGATCCTTAAATATTCCCATTCATTAACGTTCAAACGTTTGAGAGTCTAAAAAGGCCACTTTAACAGAATCAACATTCTGTCATATTTCATTTTCATATTCATGGCTAACGCATTAGGTTTAAGGTTTATTAGGAACATTTGACATTGACGGGTAGCGTGATGTGCTTTCTGATTTTGCTAAAGTGGTATTTATAGACCCCTGAGGCTGTAGACATGTGACACTCTGCCAGCCGTAGTTTGGCGAAGGTAATTGTCTAAACGTCAAACATTTGTTGGGATTGACAAATACTGTCGAGTTGTCACGTAATCCACAATGTTTAAACCTAGCTGTTACAGTAACAGTAACCTAACCTAACTCCCCGCACTAACTAACCACCTTTCCAGTCAATGAACTATAATCTCTCTACCCACATAATTATCATAAAATGCCTAATTACGACACCTAAAGTGCTATAACATCACATAAACATAAAACTCTGTTTATGCCCTCTTAGCACTACTTAGCAATTCGCGGCAATAATGTGGCACTAACGTGGCCATAAGAGGGCACTAGCGGAGCACTAATCAATATTGTCATTAGTGGCTTTTATTGCCCCGCTGTGCTGGGGCAGGATTTGTGTTACTACTAGTAATTAGGAGATCGGCCGTAGGTGTCTGGGAATGGCAGGACTGGGTGTGTTACTGTAAATAGTAATAGGCAGAAGTGCTTCTTTGAAACGATTGAAAGTTTGCTTGAAGTGTCATGTTTAAATTCTGTGTACGATTCTTATTATTCGATACCCGAAGGGTAACCAATAGAACCCTATTACTCAGCTTCGGCTGTCCGTCTGTCCGTCCACCGGTCTGTCTGTCAGCGGACTGTATCTCAAGAACCGTAATAGGTAACAGATGAATTTTGATCGCTATGTGTATTTCTATGGCCGACAGAACAACAAATAATTAAAGTTAAAGGCTCCCATACAAGAAATTTGTTTTTTTCGGTTTATTGTACGGAATCCTTCATGAGAGCACTTGGCCGGTTTTTCATTTTACACCTTGCCTTTTCCAGTAGGTTTGCTTCAGTGATATATTTTGCACGATTTTTTTTTACCACAGTATGTGCCAGTAAAGTCTACAGTCTGTGGACCTTTACAATTAAATAGCGTAGCCATTTAACAAGTTCATCACGATAGCTCAGAGATCGTTCGCTCAGAGAACTGTACGTCAAACGAACTATTGTTAGAAGTTAAAGACTGTTGATTGAAAGAACGTTTACAGGATACATCATTTGATTGCCATGGAGTAACAATGCGAGTTTAAAATAGAACCATTCTCACTCCATACAAGTCCTTCTTGGAAAAATTAACATATGGTTCGGTTTGATCGACCAACAGCTCTTCCGTCAAACGAATTATTTTGATTTGTAAAACATTACCCCTTAAAAGAGACATGTAACTTTTCTCTCAATCTTGAAAATAACTTCTCTATATACCAACTTTTAGGTATAATAAACATAATGATTTTATCATGATACCTGCGTAAGGCGTAAGCTAACGTCGAATATATTAATTTCCTCCACTATATGTACGTGGCACACGAGCAGACTAATATTATACACGAAAATGTAACTTCACATGATTTCAAGACTGAATTATATTTATTTAAAGACAAAATAAAAAGGTATTCATGAAACAGTGTGGGTTACATCCATTTCAATTGCTTTCATCTTATCATTTGCTAAAAGGCTGAAGAAACACGTGTTCTGAATAATAATAATTATTACAATCTCTTATTTGAAAAATCTGTCGTTTGTATATTTCTTTGTAGCTTTTAATCCTTAAGTATAATTAAAATTACTTGAAAATCTGGAGAGGTATAATTAAAATGGAACCAAAACAAACAAACTGAAGTGGATGACAATTCGAAGCTCCGACCTCGCGGGGTACCGCGAGGTATGAATAAGATTTGGAGAACTAGCAAGTTTATCAATTTTAATTATGAAAAGGCATGGAACCAATGTGGCATAGCCCTCCCAGCACCGCCATTTTTATTTAAAATAGCGGTGCACATTCTTGCAAGCATTATATGGATGGGAGACATTTCAACAAACAAAAAATCTTTCGAACGCGGTGCTCCAAAGTGTCACTTTTCCGATATCTTTCGAGGTAAATTCAACAGTCACATCTTGAATTTACCTCGAAATATCTCGTGTACCATGACTATCATTAAAAATTACTTAATTATTTTCTTAAATGCGTTAGCTATAATTTAAATAATAGTTCCTAGCTTGATTGAATAATTTTCTGCAGGAAATTAAGAATAAAAACACGTGAAAACCACGTTATTAAGAACTTAATCGCAAAATAATAATGTTTAATTTACATTTATAAATGGTTAAATCAAGCCTAGAAATATTATTAGGATACAGTCTGCTGCATATAAGCGCGTGATAAGTTATTTTTAATGATTCTCATTGTTCTCATATCGCGTGTATCTGACATTGACGCGCAAACGATTTCCATGGGTCCAGGGCATGATTCTGGACACCCCAGTGTTGGAATTTTTCGTCGGTTCTTTTCTAATTTTTTTCAAGAGTACCACAAGTAGGTATCAGCTCAGCTGAGCTGATATCTATTTGTGGTTTTATTCAGATTGCTCATTTTAGTGAAAGTAGTTAATTAATTATTTTTTTATTAAAAATCTCATTGGGTTAGGTCAAAATAACGATTATGAGCAGTCTGAAGTAAAAAAACCCTTAAAAAAAAAATGAGAAAAAAGCCAACGAAAAATTCTAAGTCTAGGGTGTCCAGAATCATGCCCTGGACCCATGGAAATCGTTTGTGCGTCGATGTCAGATACACGCGGTATGATTACCTTCAAATATCTCGGCAACATGACTCATCATTTTTTGCTTGTTTAAGTATCCTCTACTCATGTTTGTATGTTAACTTGTGCGCGGTAAAATTGCTCCCACAGAAAAAAATTCGAACCCCTTTTATATTTTTGCATTCCTTAAGTATTTATCCGCAGTGTTTGGCAATTTAAGATTTTTTGAAATCCATTGGTAAGTCTTTTCATCCAAAATTACTTCAAGTAAAATAAAAATATATTAAAGAAATGCTTCTTCAAATCTCCATTATAGTCACAATCAAATAAACACAAAAGCATTTCTAGCATTTGGTTCCTCAGTCATCAACTAGACAAGAATAATATGAGCGTAATCGCAAAATTGAAGCATTAAATGTCACAAATTGATAAATTAACATTCACTGGTTGGATCGCGCGTTCTATTTTAGTTTAGTTGAGGTTCACTTATGCTAAATGCATTTAGCGCTAAATGAAATTGAAATCGCTGATCTATTCCTGCCAATCACAATAGGCAACGCACAGCCGAAACTAGTGTTCGTAGAAAGTTGTTTGGCATGTCATTGTGAGTTCTTTGACAAGTGTAGGGGAGCACTAAGGATTCCCTGAAATGCCTACGGGGGCGGGAACAAACGGGATATGCGCGTACGAAGTCGCGGGCAAAAGCAAAGGTATTATAAATAAGTTTAGTATTCAATGCATTATGTGATTC
The DNA here is from genome assembly GCA_963859965.1 of Ceramica pisi. NCBI lineage: Eukaryota > Metazoa > Arthropoda > Insecta > Lepidoptera > Noctuidae > Ceramica > Ceramica pisi. The sequence continues at coordinate 15,889,216 of OY982553.1, read as the reverse complement.
GTGAGATAGTGAATCTATTATTTTTTTACGATCAAGCAAAATAGGAGAAAAATTCATGAATTTCAATGAAAAGTTTTTCAAGCGTCTCGATTGTTTTTGGAATAGAAACTATTCGTATTCATTAAAGTAAAACAAAAATAACAAAAAGCGCTCCACATTTGTATCCGTACCCCGCAGCAGTCATCGGACGCCAAGAGGCTCTCATTCCCCCGCACTCATCAAACTTGCCCCATGATTGTCGCGAACAATACTTTAAATAAATTAAACAAGGAGTTTGTCGACGGAAGCCACTCGCATACAGCGAACTGAGGACATGAAAACTTGCTGTAATTGAAAGAGATCGAGTGTCGGACTGCTTTGACTCTGAGAGTTTGAATTTCTACAGGATTACAAGAATTACGGTATTCTATTTGGTGTTGGAAATAAGGAATTCAAGAGAATAATAATTTAAGACAAGAGAGTTGGATGGGGTTCGGATTTTACTGTGTAAATATTATTGTTATTATGAGTTGTGTATTTCTCTATGTTGGTTTTGGTAAAGTATTGTTTCTGATGGTATCTAATCATTGGAAATAAAATTCTATTAATTTTTTTTTTTAATTTTTCGGTAAAAATATATTCACATTTTGTTAAAAAGGAATGTTTTAGATCAATACCTGCCTCATGTATGTAGCAACCGTGACCTTTGAGCGCCGGATTTATTGTCGGACCGAGCGACATATTGCTTTTAGAATATTATAAGTTTTTGTATTCTTCGGATAAATCGAACAAAATTCTATCAAAATGCCAAAGGAGTCGTTCCTCGTTTTTTATTTTCATTCTTCTAATTCCTCTATTTTTTTCCTATTTATCTATAATTATGGTGTACACGGTGCTGGCCCAACATCAAACATTTCCTTTAAACATTTTTGATTACTTTCAATAAACTAAATGACAGGATATTGCCAACAAAAAGTGCGACTTTAATCGCAAACAACTTCAAGATTCAAGACATGTATTTGTAGAAACATACAAAACAAAGAAACTTGTTGAGCATTGAACCCAATGTTAAGCACAAAATTATTCTCTTGTAAGCGCCCAAATTCCTTCTGAACATAAAATCCATTTGGTCCGTTTAAGTATTTATATATTTATAAAATTCTTTGTGAGGGCACAGGTAGGTACCCGGAGAGAATAGTTTGCACTAATGTGGACCCCTCGGGGTCCAACCGTTGAATTATTAAGTGATGGGAGCTGACTCTCTGGCTACAATTTTATGAAACTTGTTACATGGGCACAGGAATTTCTGAATGTGGATAAGAAAGCAGAATTTTAGTTTTCATTTCCTGAATTATGGCTTGGTAAGAAAAAAAGCATATGATAAAATAATCAAATCTAATCTGGATCGTTTTTCAAACGTACGCCTATAAATAAATAAAAAAAAAAAAAAAAAAAAATCAGTTTTGTCTTCTTCATGGAGTGACAAGCATTATCTTTGTAGATGATATATGTAGTCTTCTCAGTGTTACTTCCGGCTTGCTTGTGAGTAGTTTAAAGCTAGGTTAGCAAGCAAGTAATGTCCTAGCTTTACATCGTGGCCTGACACACACAGACAATAAGCTCTCTGACAGACGAACTGAACCAGTTAGCTAGTCGCATCATTTTATCATCTCATCTTGAAAAACGGTGAACTTGGCATTATATTATTATTTCTAGCTTCTGCCAGTGGCTTCGAAGCATCCCAAGGGATATACTGCCGGGATATGAAGTATATTATGTACTAATCCAACTCTTAGTCTACCTGTTTGCCAAGTCACATCCAAATATAATAATTATGGTAAGAACCAGATAGACTGGCATAGTTACTTTTGCATTTAGAATATTAATAACATGGAAATTGAACTATCATTGATATGTGTGTATTCCTAAAGGAGGAATATTATATACCAGTATGATATCGCGTAGGTAATAAATAGGTAAAATATTGAAGCAGAAACACTTTGTTAGCGTTAGCCGCCGAGACTCTGAGTGTCGTTATTACTCCGAACCTAATTTACACCAGACTCGTGATTGATGATTCTCCACAAAATAAATCTATTCTATTCCACTTTATATTTACATTACTTTCCAGAAATAGTCTCTCAGATAGAAATATTAATCAGAATGTCGATCATATCTGAAATTGTATCCGTCGAATCGCAAATCCAAATAAAGTTCGGAGAATGCTGGGAAACAGCATACGGTTTTTTTTTTCGTTAAAACAAAAGGAATTAACATTTTCATGTATTGGAGCTTCCTTTTTAGGGTTCCGTAGCCAAATGGCAAAAATGGGACCCTTATAGATTCATCATGTCTGTCCGTCTGTCTGTCTGTCTGTCTGTCTGTCTGTCTGTCCGTCCGTCCGTCCGTATGTCACAGCCACTTTTCTCCGAAACTATAAGAACCATGCTGTTGAAATTTGGTGAGTAGATGTATTTCGTGAACCGCATAAAGATTTTCACACAAAAATAGAAAAAAAAAACAATAAATTTTGGGGGTCCCCATACTTAGAACTGAAACTCTAAATTTTTTTTTCATCGTATCCATATGTGTGGGGTATCTATGGATAGGTCTTCAAAAATGATATTGAGATTTTTAGGATCATTTTTTTCTAAACTGAAAAGTTTGCGCGACAGACACTTCCAAAGTGGTAAAATGTGTGTCCCCCCCACTTCTAAAATAAGAGAAAGATAAAACTAAAAAAAAAATATGATGTATATTACCATGTAAACTACCAGCGAAAATTGGTTTGAACGAGATCTAGTAAGTAGTTTTTTTTTAATACGTCATAAATCGTAAATCGCAACTTCTGCTTACGGAACCCTCAGTGCGCGAGTACGACTCGCACTTGGCCGGTTTGTATTTGTTTGTGGCCAAATAATAACAGCCGCACGGGTCAATCGTCAAGGTTAAAATACGCTTGCCGAGGTCGGTCGGTGGATGGGTGACCATCTTAACTTATCGAGACTCCTCCATGCTTCGAAAATTATGTTAAGCCGTTGGTTATTGGTTGTCGTTTGTAGATCGCTAGTCGTTATAGATTGTCAGAAGCCAGTTTGACACCAGTCTTGCCAAAACCTACCGCGTTACTGGGTTGTGGAGGTCAAAGGAAAATATTTCAGTGTTAGATAGCCCATTTATCGAGGAAGGCTATAGGCTATATATAATCACGCTAAGACCAATAGGAGCGGAGCAGTAATGAAAAATGTTACGCAGACGATGTTGCACGGGTCAGCTAGTAATATTATAAAGCAGAAGAGTTAGTTTGTTTGGTTGAACGCGCTAATCTCAGGAACAACTGGTCCGATTTAAAAAATATTTCAGTGTTAGATAGCCCATTTATCGAGGAAGGCTATAGGCTATATATCATCACGCTAAGACCAATAGGAGTGGATCATGGTAATGAAAAATGTTACGCAGACGACGTTGCACGGGTCAACTAGTAGTTGATACAGGCAGGCAGATGTCGGAGCATCGTTTTCACTTCCCGTATACGCCATTCCCCTCATCGCTTCAGATCGATGAGAGCGTGTATTTTACGAGCTCAAGTAAATTTAATGCGATCGCCGCGGTGGCCAGGGGGCGCCACTCGACGTGTTATCGCCCACTGGCCACATAAAAGGCTCGTGTGCTGAAAACTCCGGGCTCTGCACCTAATCCTCTGTGATATAAAGTTCGGCTCTTGGGTAGTTTTTAAGGTTCCGTAGAAACAAAATATTGTTACTAACTGTTGCCCGCAACTATTAAAACACTTCAAGTGGTAATTTCATGGATTTTATTTTTTTACACGGACCCAAATTATTCATAATCCAACATAAGAATAGCCAAAGTCTCATCGAAATCGATCCAACCATTTCTGAGTTTAACCAGATCTAACAGATGGACAAAATAATTGAAAATGTTAGTTTCTACAGGTTGCGAACATCCGTGAAAAACGGAACCTTTATGGGATCACTCGGGTGTCTGTCTGTCTGTCCGTCTGTCACAGCCAGTTTTCTCCGGATCAACAGTACCGATTCTGTCGAAATTTGGTATACATAATATGGACTTCTGCGACCCAAACCCGGACGCGTTACGTAAATAAACTAATTTTGAGTATAGGGGTCACTTTTGGCGATCAAACTAGAAAATTTTAAAAAAGTTTTTCATCCTCTATTGTGTGTCAAATGAAATGAAATATTGTTTTCATAATTATATTTTTTTAAATGGAAGTAATTCAAGAATTTAGACCTATATGACCAGTGCCCCCCTTAACTCCGAAACTACTGAGCCTAAAATTTTACACGCGAGTCCGACTCGCACTTGGCCAGAATTTTTTGTGTAAGTATCGTATAATTATATTTTTATATACATGACAAATCTTCTTTTTACCGCAATATATAGTCAGTTTACAAAACGAGTCATACTAAAGCCACTAATTTGGCACTTAAAATCAAGCTAGTGTATAATTTGGAAGTACGGAACCTTTGGTGTTGTACGTAACCTGCGCCAGTTCGCTCCGCACTTGGCCCATTTTTCTGACTCCCTGCGGGTACAAAAGGGAATTTAGCGAATTTACGTGAATTGTTAAGTCGTTCTGTGCGTATATTTGCCATAAACATCAAACGAGTGGAGGCAGGTTGAATGGAAGTCGAAGCCGGATCAGAGCGGACGGCTGCCAGGTCCGAGGTAAGCCGGGCGGAGGTCGCGCTGTATTATGTCGAAGGCGCTCTTTGTAGCTTTTAAATAAGGTTGATTATTGGAAGAACTTGTTGTTGGTACATTAAAACGAGTCTGTCACACGAAAGAAAAAAAACTTTTGTTGTATGGGAGACCTCTTAATTTTTTTTTATATTATACTAGCTGTACCCCGCGGCTTCGCCCCCGTTTTACCAGCATAGTTCCCATTCCCGTGAAAAAAATCCTAGTCCTTCTTCTGGTTCTAAGCTACCTCCCCACCAATTTTCAGCTAAATCGGTTCATCCGTTCTTGAGTTATAAATAGTGTAACTAACACGACTTTCTTTTATATATATAGATTATAGCGGCAATAAAAATACACACTGTGAAAATTGCAACTATCTATTTAATTGTGTACTAAGGTAGTAAGTACGGTTGTTGAGATAAAGCTCGCTGACAAACAGACGGACGGACAGCGGAAGCTCAGTGTGGTTACCTTCGGGTGAGTACAGAATCCTTATCATCTTGAGAAGTTGATTATTTATGTTGAGTGTCGATCGTAACTGTAAAAAACCAAAACTTTAGTATAACAGACGAAGAACATAGCAGTAATTTTCTATTTAATAGACAGTAAGTTTGCACTAGCATGATTAGAGCTTCGGAAAGGATCACTTTAAGTATTCCTTTTAATTTTAATAAACAATTTTAGGCAGAACAAATAAGACCAGTCCTTTTGTGATTATATTTAGCAGTCTATATCAATACATGTTGTATTAAACGGCGGATATAATTGAAGTTTACAACAAGACCCAAATCGTAGTCGCTATGCAAGAAATAGGTTACCCTCGCAAACGATAGACTGAAACTATTTGCTAGGGTTCGCAAATCGAAAATTGAGTTAAGGAGGTAGATATCGATGTTAAGGCTTTGTATGGTTCTCAGCATAGATTATGGATACGACTCGGCGGCCGCTGATAGAAACGGAATTGTCAGGACTGTTCATATAAACCCAGTATGATACTCACATTCATAGAAATTGTCGAGTTTGACGCCGCTCATGATAGTTATACTAATATGTCCATGGCAGCTGAAACTTGCGTCTAACGCAAGTTGCCAGAACACGAATATTATGGTGTCTCTAATTGCTGCCGGAGCGGCTACACCTTGCTCTTTAACTCTCAACAAAATATACAACCTCTATACTTTTCCTGGGTGACTCATATGAAGCTTATGATCATCATTGCCAACCAAAGAAGTACACTGCTGGACATAGGCCTCCCCCAAGTGTCGCAGTATAGATCAATCCAAAGAAGTACACTGCTGGACATAGGCCTCCCCCAAGTGTCGCAGTATAGATCAATCCAAAGAAGTACACTGCTGGACATAGGCCTCCCCCAAGTGTCGCAGTATAGATCAATCCAAAGAAGTACACTGCTGGACATAGGCCTCCCCCAAGTGTCGCAGTATAGATCAATCCAAAGAAGTACACTGCTGGACATAGGCCTCCTCCAAGTGTCGCAGTATAGATCAATCCAAAGAAGTACACTGCTGGACATAGGCCTCCCCCAAGTGTCGCAGTATAGATCAATCCAAAGAAGTACACTGCTGGACATAGGCCTCCCCCAAGTGTCGCAGTATAGATCAATCCAAAGAAGTACACTGCTGGACATAGGCCTCCCCCAAGTGTCGCAGTATAGATCAATCCAAAGAAGTACACTGCTGGACATAGGCCTCCCCCAAGTGTCGCAGTATAGATCAATCCAAAGAAGTACACTGCTGGACATAGGCTTCCCCCAAGTGTCGCAGTATAGATCAATCCAAAGAAGTACACTGCTGGACATAGGCCTCCCCCAAGTGTCGCAGTATAGATCAATCCAAAGAAGTACACTGCTGGACATAGGCCTCCCCCAAGTGTCGCAGTATAGATCAATCCAAAGAAGTACACTGCTGGACATAGGCCTCCCCCAAGTGTCGCAGTATAGATCAATCCAAAGAAGTACACTGCTGGACATAGGCCTCCCCCAAGTGTCGCAGTATAGATCAATCCAAAGAAGTACACTGCTGGACATAGGCCTCCCCCAAGTGTCGCAGTATAGATCAATCCAAACATAAGGAACAGCACATTCTTAAATAGTCTCCAAGAGTCTTCAGTCCTCAGTAGCAAACTGTTGATCATACAAACTGAACATGGTCCGACATCATCCGAAAACTCCCGACGCGGCCCGAAGTTGCCCGATGTGTCCGACAGCACACGATGGTCTCGCAAACAACTGTATTGTCCATTATGTACAACAAGTTGCAATGGCGTACTTGTACCAGATATAACCGAGAGTTGGTGGTTCTACTCAATAATGTATCGAGTGCGGTAAAACAGGGCAGAGGTAACATAAAAATAAACATGATATTAGTAGTTTAAAGTTAGTACTTACATTTTCAGATAGTGTATTGCAGTGATTCGAGTAGTTTTTAATAGAACTGCAACAACACTCGAATACTTGTCAAACATTTTACCTGTCACTTCGGTCCCGTTAACCCAAGCATGACCCATTAACACGTGTCGTAGCTATCCGTCAGCCAGGGTAGACTCTTGTGGATTTCCACCGAATAAAAAGTTAGCTGCGGTGCTCAACATGTAGCTTTCCATCACCGGTAAAATACTCGAATGTGTAATCGGGTCAAAACTTCCAAAGTTAATTTCTCACAAACGAACTAGTCAATCAAACAAATATCAATATTAGTAAACAATCAGAAACAAAAAAACCCGTAACAAATGAGCGATCAATCTCAATCCCAAACATTTGACATTCCGTATGCGCGAGCAAACAGTAAAGTTTACGAGAGGGTCCCACACTCTCGTACCTCGTACGACTTTATTTGTTGTTCCTCCGAGCAGATCTGGGTGATAAGAGGTTGTAAACGCAGCCCTCCGCCCTCCGCCCTCCGCGACTGTACCATTGACTTAGCACTCATTTATTTACACTCTACGACTGAGTTATGTGCCTTTTATTGTGACGCTAAACTGTTCGGTGATACTCGAAATTTAAAGAGAATTGTAGAAGATTAAAGCTAGGTATTCATTTTAGAACGGCGTGTAGCAATAAATATTTAATTTAGTAGAAGGGATGTAAACTACTAGATATTTGTGTTTTATTTAAGTGAAATTCAAAAATTATCCTAAGGGAACGTACTCCCGGTTATATGCGCCCATGTTATTTTTAAAACAACTCATATCGTGACCACCAGTTAATGATACGCTCTGGAACATCTTATTTAAAGTAATCCACTCAATTCCAACCTGTATCATTATCTGCCTAGCCTTTTTCCAACTATGTTGGGGTCGGCTTCCAGTCAAACCGGATTCAGCTGAGTACCAGTATTTTAACAATCATCCAGTATACTCTCGAAAAATGTTATTCTTTTTCTGGGGCAGTAGCGAACAGTTTAAGTCCCAGTGATTTGAGGAATATTCAAGAAAATCAAGCCTTGATAATAAACAAGACAGGACGTCAAACTTCTAAAATTTCTTGATTTAATTATGATTCAGTCTGTCTCATCCAAACTGTACATTAGAAGAACATTTACCTATTATTTTCTTATTTTAGCGCTAACGTCGCCAAGACAGCAGTGTTCGCTGCCATGGCAACTTCTTATTGTTATACTTATAGAAACTGCGACAAATAAGCAAAAGCGTTCCTTTGTTCGCGTTACCTCCAACTTATTGTTATTACTTTATAACTTTAACTTATGTATATCGCCTAAATACGTAAGCTGAACTCCCTAATGCCTTTCATGTAGATATCTGTAAGGCAACGGAACATAATGGGTGTAGGTGTGCTCCTTTGTGTTATGATGCCCTGGTACTATTACTAGAATGGTTATGGCAACATTTACTCAGCCTGTGATTTCGCTTAGATTTCATTGGATTGTAAATTCAATGTTAATGTAAATTCCTATATTTACATTAACATTCGTAGGCATATTTTCTGCCTACTAACTTTTTCACGTGGCTACTCCTATGGGTTATCCTATAAGGACCCTGTTTTTTTTTCTTTTCAGGATATAAAGTAATATATTTAAGAACAATTTTACCTATTTAAAATATTTGTTTTAACTTCACATGAAGAATTGCTTTGTATAATCTGTAGCGCACGTGTGAATCAACAGAATTATTTTCAAATAAATAATCGTTCGGTTCTGAGTCAGCCCATTGAGTTCACCACAGGACAGAACTAACCTCCACCGGACATCCGGAGCGAGATAATGAAGTTCACACGAGTGAAGCGCGGCGTGTCGATGCAATAACCGCCGTGACACGCTTACTGCCGCGAATAATCCGCTGTTGTTCGTGTTAGTGCGAAATGTCGCGAACTGTTAGCTGTCGGATTGATCCCCGAATCTATTCAAAGTTACATGTAATTACATGACGCTTGCGTTCCGCGAACAGATATATGTTGAGGTGTATTTGTATAGTGTGAGGCTGAAAGATTTCTATAATTACAAAATCACATGCTGCTCCAAACTAAATTTACCGAAACTTTTGTAACCGGATTCTTTCCATGGGAAATGAACAACGGATTTGAACCGTGCACTAGCTTGTGATGCAGTGCAAGTGCCCTTATGTGTACCTAGGCGTAGGCCTAGGTACACAAATCAAAAAAATAATGACGTATTTACCATAGGGTAAATACGTCATTATGAAACTGAATACACCACTACATATAACGTTGAATGACTGTCAATCTGACTTCCATAACCCAGTTATGGGGCACTATGATACGCACATTCAGATTATTTGACAACATAAAATATAAAATCAACATTTTAATATTCGCGTCCAACTTTTGCGATCCTAACTACTATTACAAATGCGACATTGAGTTTGTTACCGAACCAATTTTGATGAATTTTTGATACAATTAAGATGTACTTTAACGCGAACGAAGCTGCAGGCAAAGGTAGTTAATTACATAAAACCAAAACTGAGTACCTACTCTTCAAGACAGCCAGAATATACACACAACACACACGTTCCTCCAGTTGTTCCCACCTCCCAACACTAAGACATCAATAACTATTAAACCGTTTCCCTCAATCAACACAAACTTGATGTTGTGTCGATGTGTCCATCACATCATTTCGTCACGAACTTGCCTACCGATACCGATACCGGACCGACTTGTAGACGCTATCGTGAGTGAGTGTGACGGGTCCTGACGATACTTACCTACTAGGGGAGTGTAAACATGTCTTTATATTGTTGCGCCCGGCTTCACTCGCGTTCAAGTTTTATTTTCGAAAAAATCTTCTATATCTGTGTCCTGGGTACCAACTATATCTACAGCAAAATTTAATAAAATCGTTCCATTCAGGCCTTAAAGCGAAACAAATAAACAATTATATTCGTGTTTGTAAAATACTAGCGACCAGAATTGGTCGTTTAAAAAAATATACTTTGCTCATTTCTTGAGCAACAGCCACAGAAATATAAAAATTATATCTATGGCAACAGCATTCCCATCAGCTGATTACTTAACAAAAATATGTTTTACGTTGCACACACAAATTACGGGAATCTAGTCCTAAGTGGTGAATTCCTTAATACCTTATAAAGCTAATTGATTTTCTAAGAAGCTTTCAGGAAAACGTGTTAGGATCTTTAAATAGTTAATGGCCTAAAGATGAAACCTCTGGCGTTTTAAGATCGAATCTCCTTAAAGTAAGTAGCGTATAATATTCATCTTCCTTTCCTTATCCCTTATACATAATGTACAGCAAATTCACAATTAAATTAGTTTTACATCCGATGTACTCGTAATTTCCTCAAGAAAGCCCAAATTCGATCAATTCATTGGAAGGCAAGTCGCAACCGTAATCCTAAACCAACATATTATGTTTTACCGTATACATTTCCCTTTAAACTTAAACAAAACTTTAGAAACCAATATTTTGATTGACTTGGATGGACACCTGTGCCATACTTCTGAATTCCTGGTACTCCCATGTGTTGCGGAGTGTCAAATATGTATTAGATGAGATTTTACTCTCCCTTCAAACCTGAACAATGCCTCAGATTATACGCCGTTTTTCCATCACTTCTGTATTCTTAGTAGCTATCCTAGTTTGAGGGGTCATCAATATCTAACGGATGGTGATAGAACTCCCTTCAAACCTGACTAATACCTCAACCTTAATCAATCCTAGATAGATAAAAGGCAAAGCCGACTCACTGACTTCTATATCAACGCACAGCTGAAACAACTGGACTTAGAAAGCTGAAATTTGGCCATACGCATGGCGCTTACGTAGGCGCACTAAGAATTTCCCGAAATTCCTACGGGAACGGAGAAAAAAGGGATATGCGCGTACGAAGTCGCGGGCGGAAGCTAGTCATTTATTGAGTTGAAAGCACACCGGTGCATTATGTATGAATTCCTGGTACAGCGTGTGTTTACAACGTCACCAATATTCAGTTGGGTTTTACATAGTTTAATTTAAGTATTCGTTTTCAAACTGTAGGCACGTCTAGGACATACTTGTCACCGGAGAATGGTAAACTCCGTAAGATTGTAAATTTATATCGCCTGAAATTGTAAACTGTTTTTTTTAAAATAAAACAAGGATGTTTTGAATTTGGATGTGATATATAAAAACGATTTTATAATATTTCGAGAGATTATAATCTAATCAAGATTTATTACAATCTTACGTTGTCTGCTAGTTTCCGGTGACATACTTAGCTCAATAACGACTATGGTCATGTCATAATGCTTTAAAAAGTTTTAGCAGATCTATGTACGTACCTAGTTACAAAAGTAGATTTTCCTCAAATTATTTTATCGGTACCTCTCCCTATCGACAACCTAGCGACAGGCTTGATGTCACCACTCCAAATCGCTTATGCGCTCCTAGTATACGTTATCAGCAAATAGGGAACCCAAAATACTCATATTACGCTTACGGACGAAGCCCGCGGCGTGCAAACTTGGGCCGCTTTGCGATATTAATGGTCTAAACGTCGCGCCACTGCTGTGCGCCTGGTCATAAAATTTTCACTGGCTCTGTGTTACTCGTGTGTGTGATACGATTGTAGTATTGGAAGCACCAGCAATTTATTATTCGTGGTGTTCTAGTTTCTGGAATATTCTTTGAATGACATTCAAACAAAACAATAAGGGAGATTAATACCTTTGTTCAGGTGTCCATAATCACTAAGATATATTCATTGCATCAGGTCCATGTTACCCTTACAGGTGTAATTATATTAGTTGCAGAAAAGATAAAAGAAGTGAACATAATATAGGTTGAAAATATAGGCAGCCTTTTCGCTAAAATTGATCTTTTAATGGACTTATAAGACAAAAATAAGGACAGTACTGCAGGTAGTTTTAGGTGGTCTAATAAATAAAAAAAAGATCAATAAGTTAAGATGTTTGTTTTTAAATAATACTTAAATGAAAATGTAGGTACCTAAATTTTGTGAACCGATACATTTATCTTGTAGAACTTCACCAGAACGACAGCAAGTAGTAAGATAGTGCTGGTTGAGTTGAATTGATGTAAATGCAAGCTCATTTATTGTCTGAGCTAGAATTATTAGCCGAGTAATGTTTGGAATAAAACATAACTGTGCTTGTTACACTGAAGCTAGAATAATTTATAGATTTAAATTGGAATTAAAACTTGACTTTGAAAGTAAATAACATGGTTCATAAAATACACAAAATCGTGAATCTCCCTCATTAAGGTTTTATGTAAATTGGCTGAAACATGGTAATACTTGAAGATGTCGGAAAAATCATGTCAATCGAATAGGCAAAGCCAGGGCAAGTGAAAGTGTAGCTCGTTGTAGTATAAAACATTAAGGGCCAGTTTCACCGGTTACGGATAAAGTGTCGGTTACTTATCTGATGGATAACTAACCAACACTTATAATACTTTATAATACTCAAATACTTAATAAATCTGCCAGATATCGCTATCCGACACCTGTGTAACCAAAAGTTTTAGTTCATCTGCCAGATAAGTTCCTAATAGGCTAACCGACACTTTGTCCGTAACCGGTGAAACTGGCCCTAAGAATGAAAATAGCTAAAAGATGTCTAAGTAAATAACCGCCCAGAACTTATTAAATATCGTTTCACATAGAATCGAGTAATAATTTCCGATAGTAAATAGATTGAATCAGCCAACAAACCCATTTACTCGGCACGGTACGAGTTCCCCACGACTTGCCAACGACTTTGAGCCCGATAGTTGGGACTAACTTAACGAAGACCTGCGTCTTGTCTTACAGTACTAGTTTACTAATTAGCACCTAAGGATAGCTTGCTAACTGGCAATCGAAGAATAGAGATCGTTGGTAAACATGGACATGTTTATGTTTTTATGGAAAAGTGGTTTTGTCAACGTTCGTAGTTCTAGATGTTTCTAAACATCATAAGGATTTCATTTATAACAAGTACTTATTTGATAGTACTAGATAATAGTGGGATGAATTGGACACCACAAACGACCAATGGTCCTCACTCAGCATTGGTCGAAAGGACTAAATATCATAGAAGAGTAATAAATAGCCTTTGCCCACCAGTAATAATAATGAAGGTCGACAGTATCCAATAACTAGAATTCCTATACAGGAAGATTTCATTGTTGCAATAGTGCCAAACTTTCAAAAAGCAAAATTCAAAAATTCAATGTGAATGCGTTGTGTATGTGAAAATTAGTAGAATTGCCACTCTGATTTTAAGTCCTGGAGCTGGAAGTGACATTCGACCACCAATAGTAATTTTCGAAATATCAAAATGGTTGGAATTGAGCAAGTGACATTTCTCTCGCGCATGTCTATCCCATATATTGTTGACTATTCTACAATCGCTGTCGTCATTTTGCCTAAATAGTCTTTACACTACACTGAGACGAGTCCGACACGACTAGTCGTCGACTTACTGGCATCCTTTTACCGTCCATGATTGAAGTCCTCTTCACTAGAGAGGTGACTGTTTGTCGTCCTTATTCAGCGACTGGCGACCGTCGCAAGCGTATTATTTGAACCAGTCGGGAGCGATTGTTTTATTAGGAGAGAGAAAGAGATGTAATAGAGGGGGAGAAAAAGAAAGGATGATGTGGAGGTGAAATTACGATCTTGTTGTATTTCTGAGAGTTGAGCCGACAGTGTGTTTTGTGGCGAATGGAGTCGAGAGGAGATTTCGTTTTGTATCAGATTCTTTGTTAGATCAAAAGTGTAAAGAAAATTGTAAATTCATCCACGGTACTACAATATTAAATTACTGGTCGTGGTGTAATTTATTAAAAGCGAACTGTTTTGTTAACATTGATTAATAATAACGACAGTAACGTACGAGTAGATATAAAAAAATGTAATGGATAACATTCAGTCCTTTTATGAAGACTTCGAAACATGACAATAATTCCCAAACTCTTCAATCTTCTATTCATTAGAACACTAGAATCTTTATGAAAGTATCGAGTGGTTCTATTGTAAGTATAGCAGAGCATTCGAGCCCTCCTCCCGGCACACTCCCGGCACACTCCCGGCACACTCCCGGCCAGGCTCGAGGCCTTCGGGATGGAAATCAAAGATCGTATTATGATAGGCGCGGCCTATCTATTTCAATATTACATTCTGCCTTCACAAGAACTGAAATCTGTGTCAGACTAGAAAAGTAAAAAGGTCTAACCTAGATATTTTTACGAGTCTTAGCTGCGGATGAAATATTTGATTCTAACATGAAGTATAGTTTTCTCTTACTAAGTCTGGTTAAAAAAATAACGTATATCACTCCTGTGTTCCCCGAAAGCTTAAGTAGAAGTACAGCCTACAGTATAACATCTACACCCACAATTCGCCAAGACTTGTATAGTACTTTTCTAACATAAAGTATAGTTTTCTCTTACTTAAGTCTGGTTAAAAAATAATGTAATATCACTCCTCTGTTCCCCGAAAGCTTAGGTAGAAGAACAGCCTACAGTACAACATCTACACCCACAATTCGCCAAGACTTGTATAGTACTTTTCGCGAATAATGCGCGGAAATTAAAATACAATTACTTAAAATTTATTCGTCAATGACGTACAACCAACAACAATAAATTCCCGCGTAAAACCTTTGATAAGTTACCTCCTTGGCTGTCACGTTTCGGACTATAAGATCGTTCCATCTTTAAATTACACGATAGATACGAGTTTTGTATGTAATTTATTTGGCCTCAAAACTTTTGTCAGCCGCTACTTGACCAGAATGGCAATTTTGATTTATCTCGAAGGTGGTCAAAATAATGCTCACATTTCCAAGAATATTAACACTAAGAGATATTTGTAATACTTAGTTATTCAAATTTTAATAAACTATTACTAAACTATTACTATTACTAATATTTGAGAAAATGTCCCTTTCCGTACCAGGGCCGCAATCTTCTGAACTGATTACGCAAACTTGCACAAAAGGCCAGCTTATTGCCATCATCTGCCCAAGAGGCAAGCCTATTGCTATCATCTGCCCAAGAAGCAAGCCATGATCTGGGCCAGAACCCGGATTGCTACTGGGATATTCCAAACGGAAAAACCCAATATCTTAAAAAAAAACGAGCCAAGAAAGGAACTCAGTACCTTATGCTTAGAAGAAGCGCCAGACCAATGAAAGTATTCCTAAAGAAAAATCACAAACTAGAATGTTCGTTCCTCACAATCCGCGTAGCAACGTTTAAAAATAACTTTTGTACGGTCGAAAAGATATTTACTGGTGTGGCCTTTGACATTTGACTTCCGGCCTTCAGTCAAGCTTCACCAAAACCGTTACAATCAATTATACCCACTTTGACCCAACTTGAATTTAGGGTCACAATGTCGTCTTTTATATCATATAATCTTTATGTATTACAGCTGATGCCCGTGGCTATGTCTGCTTGACGAATTATGTACTAAAACCTTCCTCGAGAACCACTTTGTCCATTGGTGAAAAAAATATGAAGACAGGTGCAGCAGTTTTCGAGTTTATTGCGAACAGACAGACAGACGCAGCGGTGGACTTTGTTTTATAATATGTTGTGACATGTAGTGACTAATCCAATAACATGTAGTAACTATAGCTTCTGCCAACGGCTTTTTTCCCAACGGATACTGTCCCAAAGGAACATATTCCCGAGATAAAAAGCTACACACTATAGTCCAGTCATATATATCTATGACAAATTTTAAGTTTAAGTACACCCATTCCGGCGTGACCGAGTTCAAAACATCCATCCAAACTTTCGCATTTTGAATAGCAGTAAGATGGGAATTTAATGACCGTATTATACGGTTCAAGAGTACAACTCAACCTCTTTCTTACAATACTCCTTCTAAGCCAATAACCCGGTGTATTCGGCGCCTCCCCGCAGATAAATCTGTCGCCTCCCGATATCAGAGACATGATTGAATGGTCCATTCGCCGTCACACAACGGGCCATCTCCCGACCAAATATAGCACAAAAATCGACTTCAGCGACCCATCTTACAATACACACACATGCATATTCGTGATAGCTAATACGAAAGCTGTCAGCTGCAGAGGCGGGCAGAATACCAAAATACTGTAATCACGAAACTGTACGGAGACCACAATGTTGCCTGTTTTAAAATAACTTTGTATTAAAAATGTTGTGTTTTTTCCTCGTTTTTTCGTCGCGTTTGTAGATTATGTTTCGCTAGCTCAAAGAGCCAGTAGATAGTTATGTAGTGAGCTGAAAGGACACGTTTTCATGTACTTTTGTGTTTTACTGAACGCGATGTTATCTTTTTATGTTTTGTAGATACTGTATGTTCATATATCACATTCATATTTATTTATTTGCGTTCTACAAGAGACAAGATAATTGTTAAAAAAGGCTTACAGCTAAGAACCGTTGTAGATCCTGTTAGGGCACAGCAAAAGGTATTGTTATAATGTAACTAGGAAGGCACATATTATTATTATTACATAAAAAAATTATATTCGTAGAAACTAATATTTCGTAGCTGGGTGACTACCGAAACTCTTCCGTGCATCAGAAAGCACAAGACCGATAGTCGTTGTTTGTTGTCGGAAGCGAGAAAATCTGACAGCAGTTCTTCCAAGCGGCGTCGTGTTAACCAGTTATTGGTTTGTGGCGGTCAGATAGGCAACCTCTCCGCGTAAAGTACTGGTATTCAGGTGCATCTGGTTAGACTGGCGACCGACCCCAACATAGTTGAGAACAGGAACAAATCGATGGGTGTTGTCTATCATTCTATGTTTTGTAAGACGTCCTCCTCAATTTTATTTCAGAAAGAATTTGATTGTTTCACGTGAATGGTTATTGAGTTCAATCATCTGTTTAAAATTAATGACGATTTTTTGTACCCGGAAAAGAAAATTGAATAGGTATTTCAAGAACTTTTATATGTATCTGCCAAATCAAAACAGCTTTTGTGATAAACTGAAAATTTGCTACTGGCAGCGAGTAGAGATATTGAGTAAAATATAAGAGCAGTGTGAGCTAAGCACATGATCACAACCGAGCCACAATAAGAGTATGGACCGTCGGTAAGATTGTAATTATCAAATAAACCAAAAAAATTATAAACTGGCTCTGTATATACCGCGTGTATCTGACATCGGCGCACAAACGATTTCCATGGGTCCAGGGCATGATTCTGGACACCCTAGAGTTGAAATTTTTCGTCGGTTCTTTTTTCAAGAGTACCACAAATAGGTATCAGCTCAGCTGAGCTTATATCTGTTTGTGGTTTTATTCAGATTGCTCTTTTTAGTGAAAGTAGTTAATTAATTATTTTTTTATTAAAAATCTGATTGGGTTAGGTCAGAATAACGATTATGAGCAGTCTAAAGTAAAAAAAAAAACCCTTGAAAAAAATGAAAAAATTAGAAAAAAGCCGACGAATTTTAAGTCCAGGTGTAGTAGGTGTCCAGAATCATGCCCTGGACCCATGGAAATCGTTTGTGCGTCGATGTCAGATACACGCGGTATGTACTTATCACGGAGCTAGAACCCCAAAATTATTCAAGTAAGAAATATACTTAAAAACAGACGGTTTCCTTTATTTGTTTCCGATGCTTTGAGGAGATATTGACACATTGTTTTAATTCACGTGTCAGCATCTTCAGGGAAAAAGGTCCTATTCAATACAGAACACAAATATCTACGACGTGTTTCTAACGAGCTTTTTCATAGTAAGTTCGTCTCCCTAAAAAAATAACCGAGAGTGCCTCACTATTATATCCAGCTTTTGATTCAAGCCCAACCCGCTAAGTGCCGGTAAGTGCCATCGCATCGCACCTGTTGCGGCGCTGGAGGAGCCGGCGACATAATCACTGTGCTGCGAGTATCGGAACATGTGCAGAGACATTCGTGTGAATATCGGAACAGGTACAAGTATTTTGAAAATCGGAGCAGGTATTAACTTCTTCGTGAAGTTGTCGATTACATTTTGTTTCTTCGTGTGTCTTCACTACATCCGCGGTATCGTCTGGTTTTGATTTTTAGCGTCAGCGTTTCTGTAACGTCCAAGTCTGTAGTGGCAAACGTTAATGTCGCGTCAACGTGACGTTAACAAAGCGTTCTTGCCAACAGGTAAAATCACGCGATCCCGCTCTTTCCGTGTGGGCTTGGACAGGACGGCGTGAATGTACCTGTTGCCAAAAACCGCAACGTCAACAAGACATTGAAGAAACGCCAACGCTCGTAAAACGCCAGTGGGATAGCGGCCTTAGTGCCTATCTAGTTGATGATCTGCATTAATTTTGATATACTTTCAACATGTAATTAACAGTGATTGTTTGGCAGGCCTTACTGATTGCTCGTTTCAGGAAAATAAGTTGACAGAAATGTGTGAATAATAGAACAGGCAAATATGTACATAATATAATGTTGAACTGGGTTTCGTGTTCCGAGTATAAATACCAGGCTCGACTTTTTTTGTTTCGCATATGGTATTCAATACAGGATTTCAGAACTTTGATGAGAATAAAATTCCTACCCCAGTAGAAATCGACTGTCAAAAATGCTATACAGATCAGTTAGGGTGATGTGAAACCAAATTTGCAACTTCAAGAAGGTTTTGCTCGCTGCGCAGCACCCGATAAACTCTTTTCAATTTTTGCTTTAAAAGTTAAAAACTATGCATTTTGAACAAATAAAAATCTGTATTTATTATACAGGGAAATTGAAAAAATACCCGAAACCTCTTAGGCAGTGAAAGTACACATGATTATAAGTAACTTTTGTTTTGGTAAAACTCCGAAATCTCGAAAAAAATATCAGCTGTTTCATACAAAATGCAGTATTTAGCCAATGAAAATGTATGAAACAGCTGATATTTTTTTCGAGATTTCGGAGTTTTACCAAAACAAAAGTTGCTTATAATCATGTGTACTTTCACTGCCTAAGAGGTTTCGGGTATTTTTTCAATTTCCCTGTATATAAAGACACCTAAATTTGCAACATTTAAGCCGGTCGAACATGGACCACGCTTGCCTTGATGTAACCTACTCACTATTTTATGAAGTACTAGCTGACCCGTGCAACGTCGTCTGCGTAACATTTTTCATTACTGCTCCGCTCCTATTGGTCTTAGCGTGATGATATATAGCCTATAGCCTTCCTCGATAAATGGGCTATCTAAACCTGAAAGAATTTTTCAAATCGGACCAGCAGTTCCTGAGATTAGCGCGTTCAACCAAACAAACAAACAAACAATCAAACAAACAAACTCTTCTGCTTTATAATATTAGTATAGATTTAGTTAACATTTTATGCATGTATCTGAAATTGTCATGTTAATATTAATTGTTTTTAAGATTAAAAAAAGTAAAACAGTATAAATAAAGAAAGTAACACTGATGGCAATTTTTACATATAGTCCAATTTAGAACAATAGTATCTAAATAAAAAGCTTTTATTTTAGACAAAGTCTATTTGGCTAAAAGATTAACTTAGAAAAAAGGTCTTTAGATAACAACCATTTTGTAAATAATTTATGTTTAATCTTATTTATTTATTACCTTATAATATTTATAAAGTACTGCTGTTGAAGTATTCAATTAATCTCATTACTTGACATCAAAGTGTTGACGATTGAGAGTGTCAAGCCACGAATCTAAGCGGACGCGTTTTGTGTTAATTATCATGAATCACCTCTAAATAATTACGAATATTACTTAATAAAACAATTTGCGGACTCAGTCATATTGAGCTAAAGTGTGTCGCGCGTGTTATTTGTGCAATCTAACAATTTTTTCACAGTGCACGATGAACTAATTACATTAAAAATAGTGATTTTCTGTGTTAGTAATGTCGAACCAAGGGTTTAGCCCTTTTGGGCGTAGCCAACTAATGCGGCGAAGCCCACCGCCAACTCCAACAACCACTGACCGAAACCAACCGGTTGAAACAGCGCCACCAGCATCCACGGAGGATGACTTACTGGCTGAGGTCATCGCTACGCCGGAGATCCAAAAATGGTTAGGATCCATAGAGACCATCTTAAACGATGTTTGCTCTACTGTTGCCGAAGGAAAAATGAACTCTGACCAGAAGCTTCGCGTCACCAATCTTTGTCGAAAAGTCGCACATGGGACATCTCAAATGGCTGTTCTGTATCAATCCCTGAAGCAAAAATCTATTCAGGCTTACAGCACCATCCAGTTCCTTCAAGAACAGCAGGTCGTTGCAAACACTTTGCACCAGTTCAAAGAGGTCGTCGATAAAAAGATAGCGCAACCACAAACTCCTTCTTATGCCAATATGGTTAAAAAGGGAGCAGACAATTTTATTCGCCCAGCAAACTTTAGTTCTGTTGCCATCTATCCGACCGATAAAAATCATTCTAGTGACGATATCAAAACACTTGTCCAAAAAATTATCTCGCCGGAGGAACTGAAACTTCGGGTCCGCAGCGTTAGAAAAATTAGGAATGGAGGCGTTATTATTAGCACCGATAGCAAAGATGACATTGCTAAATTAAAAAACTCGGAGAAACTGGTTTCGTCGGGTCTTAAAATCGAAGAAACTTCAAAACGCCGTCCCAGGATAGCAATAATTGGTGTCCCTGTAGCTCTCAGTGAGAAAGAAGTATTGGATTGCATTTATGAGCAAAACCTATCTGAGAAATTGCCGAAAATTACTCGAGAGGCCTTTCTAGAAACAATAAAAATGAGCCATAAGTCCGGTAAGAAAGATCGCTCAACATGTAATTATATACTTGAAGTCCCGCCCAGCATCAGAAAAATACTGGTGAACCAAGGCCGTATTTTTATAAATTGGACATCATGCCCAGTTTGAGACTTCACTTTAGTGACCAGGTGCTTCAATTGCCAACAGTTTGGCCACGCAGCCAAGTTTTGCCGTGAAACTTCTCCAACATGTAACCTCTGTGGAGAGACGGGACACTCGTTCAAAGATTGCAGCAACAAATCTTCTCCTCAGTGTGCAACGTGCAAACGTTTCAAGAGGAAACATGATCACCCAACTGGTGACATAAATTGCCCAGCACGAAAATATGCTGAAGACAATTATATAAATTCAATAGACGAAGAGAGAAACACTTTAACAAAAGTAATACCTAGAAAGTACAATAACATTAAACCATGGATTACACCCGGACTTGTTCGCTGTATCAGACATAGAGACAGACTATATATATTATATTATAGAAATTTCTGTAACAATCTGTTGAAAAAGCTTAAAAAACAATATGACAAAGATCAACTACAGAAGGCAGGTAAAAACAGTAAGCTCATCTGGAAATATATTAAAAGTAACACATTTAGAACCAAAAACTCAGAACCTCCGCTCGAACTTTTAACAACCGAATTGAACCCATCCGCAGCGACAAATAAAGCAAACAATTTCTTTATTAACATAGGGAAAAATCTGGCAGAAAAAAACCTAACCCACATTTCTTCTATTCAAAGCACATGTATGACTCACGCTGCACTGAACTCTTTTGTCCTGTTAGATACAGACGTGAGTGAAGTGATAGGTATAATAGATGGGTTAAAGGACGTTTGCGCCGTCGGTTGGGATGAGATTCCTAATGCCATACTGAAAAGACTTAAACACCTAATTGCCCCTCCACTAACTCACATTTTTCAGATATGTTTAACTCAAGGAATATTCCCAAAATTGCTAAAAAAAGCAGTAGTCACCCCTGTTTTCAAATCCGGAGACAAAACCTGTGTTACTAACTATAGACCTATTTCAGTACTAACGGGACTCTCGAAGATTTTGGAAAGAATAATTAACAACAGGCTAGTAAAATATCTTGAAAATAACAAATTGCTTTCAGATCAACAATTTGGTTTCAGGCCTAAAAGATCAACAAGCCAAGCAGTGCACAAATTGACAAATTTTATAAGTAAAAATCTCGATAGTGGCATGCATACCATTGGGATCTTTCTAGATCTTGCCAAGGCTTTTGAAACTATTTCTTGTTCTCTTCTTTTATTTAAACTGGAAAAAATTGGAATAAGAGGAACACAGCTAAAACTGTTAGCTGATTATCTTAGCGACCGTTACCAGTCTCTAAAAATCGGTCAGTACACGAGCTCTGAACTCAAAAATAGTAATTATGGAATCCCACAAGGCAGTATTTTGGGGCCCACATTATTTTTAATATATATTAATGACCTTTGCCGCTTACAACTTCAAAATGGTTTAATTATGTCATATGCGGATGACACAGCTCTACTGTTCTCAGGTAAATCTAGATCTGATGTCTATGAACTTGCTCAGAATGGCTTTAATATGGTGTGTAATTGGCTACATAACAATTTATTAACGTTAAATTCAGATAAAACCAAATTTATTCTATTTACAATGAGAAATACTAACAAGATGCTTACTAACAAAAACATTTACGCGCACAAATGTAATACAAACGCTGACACGGCATGCACTTGTCCCACTTTAATTAAAGCTGACCACATCAAATACTTAGGCGTCACGATTGACACAAACCTAAATTTCCGTAAACACATTGATTTATTATGCACTAGAGTGCGTAAATTAATATATATTTTTAAGAATTTACGGGACATAGCCGATTTTAAATTAATTAAACAGATTTACTTGGCTTTGTGTCAATCTATTCTTACATACTGCATAACTTCTTGGGGTGGTGCCGCAAAATCAACCTTACTACTGCTAGAACGTGCTCAAAGAGCAATTCTAAAAGTCGCCACCCGTCGCCCATTTAGATTTCCCACACACCAGCTTTATATGGCATGCAAGGTGCTAACAGTTCGACAACTTTTTGTTTTAAGTATAGTTTTACTACAACACAGTGAACTAGAGTTTAAACCTGTACCTTCAGAAAAAAGAAGAAAGGATCTGGTTTGCACGAACCATCAAACTAAACATGCTTTCTCAAAAAGATTCTATTTATTTCTAGGACCATTCTTATATAATAAATTTAACATATTGCTTCAGATATATAATGTAAGTTTTTATAAGTGTAGTATAATGTTATTTGATTATTTAGCAAAACTAAATTACTCGGACACGGAAAAACTACTAGAGGTGCTGAACTAAAGTAGCTGACATAACTGTAGTTACCTAAAATTAGTATTTTAGTTGTAGATTTAAATCAGGATCTATAAGCGTAGTTTATGATAAGGTTATGCAAAATATTGTATCTGCTTAGATTTTGAAAATAATTTATTTTTATTTAATTCAATGACTTTCCCATTTAACAAATACTTTCGCAGAGAGGTGGCCTGAAACACAGGTTTAAGTAAACCTAGATCAGGCAACGCACTACATTACTTTCAGAGTTCTATTTTTGACTGTAAACTCATATTTGTCATCCATAGTTTAAATTTAGATAATTATTATCCTAATGTAGACCTAGATTAATATATACAACTGCACTATAATGTACACTTTTTTGTAAACATGTTATTTCAATAAATTTTTATTTTATTTATTTTATTTTATTTATTTATTAAAGTGGAAAGAATTAAATATTTTATTCTTCTACCACAACTTGTAACGAAAAATATTATCATTGGTCTTTGAAACAGGTTCTGTAATTATGTTTATGTTAAAAAAAAATACTGAAGAGCAAACTGTTATTCATTGAATATTTAAAAAGATATATTTAGAATAGACTAGCCGCATAGGTTTAATGTATTAATTAATATAGCCACAGCTCGGCAACCACATCTACGAAGGGCTATACTAGAAGGTTCAACTCGTAAATAGGTAACAGGTATATTTTTGTATTTTTAATTCCGACTTTAAAATACAAAAATATACCTGTTGATTTGGTGTCGTGTAACGTTGCAACGGGGTAACAAATCGGCATGATTTTGGCATATAAATAATTTATAGAGTGGAGAGTAACGTTGACTAAATTTTTCATCAGTTAAGAAATTTGAAAAAATAAAATTCGATGTTGAAATATATAAAATCAAATAAAATCTAGAACAAAGTCTCGCCAAAAGCTAATTATTAATAAAAGTGCAAGAGAGCGCTCGGAGCATCTCCATCCAAGAGTCGTTGACTACAGTCAAGGTCCTCGCCGAACCATTGTAATGTTGAAAATAACTTCAAAGTCTTTCTGTATTCCTGGTACAAACACGACTTCGCCCCACTTCGCCGCGGGGGAATTAGATTTCCCGTTCTGCGTTGCGAGCCGTGTTTTGTTTTCCGTGATATGTGAAGTTATTATTCTCGTTGTGTTAGTGCGTTTTAATGTAAGCTCGTTTTTAGTTTGTTCGAGAGAGTGCTTGCTGTTTTCTGTGGGGTTTACGTTAGTGATTGCAAAGTAAATCCATGTTTTTAGCAATGCAACTGTCAATTTAACGCATAGGTGGTGGTTGAGTTTATTTACTTATGAAGGTAAAATCTTGAGCATTCACAGAGCACAGTAGACAAATATGACTTACAAAGCGGAACATAAAATAATATTCGACTCTCGGTTGTTCGCTAGGGCGTAGGCACTATGCAATATCTACCTACTAATACTATCAACTTGAAATTTGGAATAGTTTTAGTACGCAAGGGCGCCAATAGTTCGAGGGACCAAGGGCGGGTTGTTTCACGTTCACTTAACGCACGCGTAAACGTTAAAAATGGTGCTAACTATCGTTAAATCAGAAAATCAAGTGCTATCACAATATGGTAGCGTAAACGCACGTAAAAAAGTAAGGATTACGTTAACAGATGGTTTGAGCACTGGTTAAAGTTACCTTAGAGTGCAAAAAATGTATTTAGGTAGGCCACATGTTAATAACTTGAGCTTGAGCTTTGGATGAGCAGAAAAGATTTTGAAACAGCGCTTCTTATTTAACAAACGTTAAACATCTTCCGTAATCGTTACTTTTTGACGTACGTTTGCTACGTTAACCAACCGTTTGAAACAACCCGCTCTAAAGTCTAAGTCTTTCACCCGAAGTGAAAACTGTGCTTTTCATTACGAATACAAGGAAAGTAAAAATAAAATCACGAGTCTGAATCTGATGAACTCATCGTGATACAAATCTCTGCTATACGAAAGTATGAACAAGCTGGAAAAATCAAATGAATATTGGATTGCCGCTTTCCCGTCTATTTTGTTTTTCTTTTTGTGACCGGCCAGCTATTCAGCCATAACATTTTTAAATTTCAATATTTTACATAATTAAATTGACGGTTGCAACTTTTGGCCTGCTTTCCGAGTATGAGTGATGAAATATTTTAAGGAGACAAAAACAGTTACTTTAAAAGGTATTTCAGCATTATTTATTCATATTAAGATTCAGTGTTATAAGCTAACATTTATAGTCTAGGCGAAAATATTAAACAAAAAATGTGTTAAATTAAATTCCCCAGAACATTGTTATTCTTTAACGAAATGAACTCAAAGCCTGTCTATTAACAATTCTGTACAGATTACACGTTGTGAATATACAAACACGCTTACAGCGTTCAGGGCCACAGAGTAATTATGATGCATGAAAACCGTTGCGTGGGCACGCAGTACGCATACAGTATTGGTAACAATGTAATGAGGCTGTGGTTCTGTTGTTACACTTATATACAGGGAAATTGAAAAAATACCCGTAACCTCTTAGGCAGTGAAAGTACACATGATTATAAGCAACTTTTGTTTTGGTAAAACTCCGAAATCTCGAAAAAAATACCAGCTGTTTCATACATTTTTTCATTGGCTAAATACTGCATTTTGTATGAAACAGCTGATATTTTTTTCGAGATTTCGGAGTTTTACCAAAACAAAAGTTGCTTATAATCATGTGTACTTTCACTGCCTAAGAGGTTTCGGGTATTTTTTCAATTTCCCTGTATATTTTTCCTGGATTGTTTTTATCAGAAATATTTAACATTGTGAAAAATTAATTAGTCGTGATGAATAAAGCTGTGTGGTTATACGGCGATTTTACAGAAGCATTAAATAAATGTTTCTGTAGGATAATTACACTTTTTAATTTTTTTATTTATTTATTTATTTATTTATTTATTTATTACAGCTTGGAGGACTTACAGCTTAAACAAACTAAAAATAACAAACAAACATAAACGACAGAAAGCCAATTACAAGTCCTCACGTATAGTGTCAGACTTGAAATTGAGAAGTGAGCATATCAATCTTTACTTCTTTATTGAGTAGTAACAAGAAACCTTTAGTTAAAGGAAGAATAAGTAATAAGTTAAGTGGTTTACGACCAACTTTTGTAAATAAAATGATAATGAGAAATAAAACGTTTGTGAAAATGACGTGAAATAGTCTCTAAATTAAAATCCTAGACGATGCCAACGAGAATTTTGAAATTATTTTATCATGGGTGTAATTTTCTATATTGCGCGTGGCTCGTCACGTATTTTGCTTGATTTAAATTTGAAGTTTTAAGCTTGAATTTTAATTTATTCGTAATAGAATATTAAACTATAATAATAAAACAAATGTTTATTTTACGATGGTAAAAAAAATGTTTTATCTAAACAAAAACAAACTAACTTATTGATGAAAAGACACGCTTCATTTGAATACATTTATTTATTCATGGGCACACAACATCCCATTCCACTCAATTTCCTCGAAACACAAAAACCTATAATTCGCTCAGTGTCTACATCTTCCATTTCCACATATTTTTTATTCCATTTCATAGAAATTGGATAGAATAGTTGAGTGGTAGAACTTTTGCAAATGTGCGTTATTTTCTAAATGTGCGTTATTCTAGCCTCCATTGTTATTGAAATACGGAAGGCTGAGTACAAATATATTCAATTTATTACTTTAGTTGGACCGAGTTTTTGTAGTCAATAAGTTCGACAGGGTTCCATTTGATTGTGTATAATATTCGGAGGTCCCATTCAAGTTATTGTGATACAATCAGGCTTCCTGCCAGGTTTCAAACTGTTTTT
Source organism: Ceramica pisi (assembly GCA_963859965.1). NCBI lineage: Eukaryota > Metazoa > Arthropoda > Insecta > Lepidoptera > Noctuidae > Ceramica > Ceramica pisi. The sequence continues at coordinate 15,862,136 of OY982553.1, read as the reverse complement.
GATGTATATTATTGCGTATTTCTTTGATGTCTTAAAGTCAAAGAGAACTTAATGTGAGGACTATTGATCCATTATTTATTGTTGAAATGGTAAGTTATATTAAAATATGAAATCACTTAAAGTACGCGCAGCTGATTTTTGTGTTACATTTATCTCGAAATGAATGTCAAATAAATACCGTGTGCTCCAAGACATTAGAGCCTTTTCTCCCTGAAAAGAATAAACACTTAAATGTAAACCTTACTGAACTTTCTCGACGCCGAAGGCGTTGAAAATTCATTAAAAGTTAAATGTAGTCGTTTATGATATAACCCATCCACAAACTCGCTGCGTTATAGTCAGCTTAACCTCATAAGTCATATCAATCATAAGTTCACACAGACCTGATACTTAGCCGCAACATCAAGTCCAATAGACTATTATAAAACAAAGAAAATATTGTCGTTACAACCGACACTATAAGATCAATATCAACTACGCCATAATAACAGAACAAATGCTAGACAAGCGTCTGTGTCTGCTTTAGATATCTGATATTCACAATACCTATACTATACTGATGTTTTCTCGACATGATTCCCATAGATATTTCAAACATAATCGATAATGGCCGGACATGCTGTGTAGACAAGAAATAGCCTCCAGGTGTTTTGGGAGCTTGTCTAAAAATGCTTTCACTCGCTTTCGCAAAACAAAAAGTAATGTCCTTTCCGGGATGGATTAAAAAGTTTACCGCTACTACTTATCCGAGCATAAAGTAATGTACCAGTATTGTATATGAGGCGCCTGCCTGGATCACCTCCACACAAAATCCAATTACTGAATAACACGGTACTGCTCGGCAAGTACAGGTATCTGATTTTCTAGTTACCTGCTCCCTGTAACGCCTGGGATCAACAGCTGAACGGGCTTTCCGAGCCTCGGAGGAGTCTTGCTACCTAAAAAAAACGATCACCTATCTATTAGTTGACTACGAAAAGCGTTGCTTAACTCTGTAGATCCACCCAGTAATTATATAGCCATTAAAGTTTCATAGTGCCAATTCTTTTACATACAATGGACAAATAAAGGCTTGTTTCAATCATAAGAACTCTATCGAATAAAATAAATAACAAACACAATTTCAATTACACAATGGTAAATAATTGATTAAAATCTCATAAAAAAGTAAAAGTTGTGAAACCTGCTATAACTCCACCTGTAGGTACAATGTGAAACCCGCTGAAGTCGTGATAAGAACATATTCTCGCTCATGGGAAACTTGAAGTAGTATCTTCGAGTGAGCTAACAAAAACAGAGGTGATCATTATCTCGCGCCTCGCGGTAATAGCCATGATAAATTAGTGGTTCATTACAAGGGTCATCCACAGGCAACACTTGCAGGGAAGGATACTTTTACTTTCATACATTCGGAAATAATCTGACAAACATAATATGTATGTCAGATTTTTTCAAGCAAGCAAATATTATTTGCTTGCTGCTTATCATCCATATCATGGTCATAGCTCATTAAAACAACATAAATGGAGCAAGCCATCTATCGTGGTTCACAACTGAATTAACGATTTTTATCTGCATTATATTATTAGCAAGCAACCTTATTTTCTTTTTTTTTCATACTAGCTTTTTCCCACGGCTACTCTCGCAATGAACTAGCTTATAATATTCTCCATTGTGCTATCTTTCTCGGTGCCAATTTTTTATTAATTAATTGCAGAACGACACGGTTGGCGGAGTGCTTGAGCGATCGACTGCTGCGTCGCGTATCGTGGGTTCGATTCCCGCACAGAACAAATATTTTTTGTATGTCCTACAGATAGTTTTTCCGGGTCTGGCTGTTTGTGTATGTGACTTTGTATGTTTGTAAACGCACCCACGATACAGTAGAAATTCCTAGTGTGCGGCAACGTTTTTTTTTTTAATAGAGTAGATATAATGAATACAGAGGTGGACTTGAAGCTTAAAATCACTTTCGCAACTTCGAATATAAGCTTGGCGTAAGCTTGAGAGCAAGTTTAAAAATGAAAACTTGTTTTACTAATAAAGTGCGGTCTGTATTTTCTTACACAAAACTGCTGGAGATTTCAGCTCCTCTCTGAAATCGCCATCTCAGCCGTCATGTCACTTAAGAGGAATTTCTCAACTAATAGCGGTTACTAAATCACTCAACTTTAGCGAACAATAAAATCGATAACTCGACACAACAGGCTACACTTAAGTTCGACATCTTTCGCCCAACATTATGAGATAGTGCGTATCGGGCGCGTGGCCGGTGACCGCCGGTGTTCGGCGCCGCCTAATGGCCGGTAATGGGCGGCGCTAAACACCGGCCACCGCTGCCGGACTAGAGCACTATTAAATATTTAAGTGTTGAGAGTAGCCAGTGTTGCTAGGCCGGTCTAGGAATAGAGGAAAATTACCTTGTGGGAGTTACCTAAATTACTGTGGGTGGAAATACTGTGTTTGTTGCTATAATATAATGCTCACGGTTATTGTGTTACATTCAAAAGAAGTAAACATACTAGCCAGTGGTTTTGCGTTCCTAAATCGTAAATTATTCCTTGGAAACAAAGTATCAGAAAAACAGGTATTCAATGTCCAGTTACCTTTAGCCGTCAGAGCGTTATCGAATCAAATCAAATCAAATTGTTTATTGCTATCTATAATGTACACATACAGGTGGAAAAATTAATTAAAAATATAAACAATTATGGACCCTGTCGGGCACAGCAAAACTTTTAAATAATTAGGAGAGAGGAGGAGCGCTATAAATAACATTTCTTGTAAAATAAACGTTTGTTATTTCCTGTCCAACTTGTTTCTAATATGTTTTAATGTAATTATGCCTACCTACATTTTTATTTTTGTATTAAATTGCATACTTAGTTGATTTACTGTTTATTCGCTTGCATTTTCTGCATTAGTATTGAATTATAAACGTTCAAACAGACTTTCAAATTCGTAAGGCTAGAAAGCTGTAGGTGACGGGATAAGATTTGATTCACGATACGTTCCATGACATCGTAAAAATCGAAACACTACGCCTTAGATTCTTAGTGAAATTATGTGGGTGGGAAAAAAAGTGACTCAGTTGCCTCAGTTAACATCCAAAATTCATGATCACTAACATTAGAATAGTTAATATCGGGATTGCTACCATGTCAATTCAAATTCAAATTCAAAAGTCATTTATACAAATTAGGCTGAGGGCCAGCACTTTTTGAACGTCAAGTTTTACAAAAGACAGTCCCCCAAAACGCCCGCCCGTTACCACTTCCTAGTGTTTTAGCTGTGGAGAAGAAGTGGCCAACAAACTCCCCAGCAACACAAATGTCTGTTACGTTTTAGGAACTAGAATTTTACAATAATTAATAATAATATGCAAAGTGATCGAAAATTCAAAATTCCTTCTAAAATTTACATGACACAAAAATAAAAATATACTTTATTTATCACTTGTTAGCTACTAGCACTATGACACTAAAACAAAATACACACTTAAGCAAGTGTTGACGTATGTGGATTAAATAGGTATAAAAAAAAAATAATGACCTACATGGTCAGAAAAAAAAATAAAAAAGATAAAAAAAATAACAAAAAAAAAATATAAAAAATATTATATGAACTCATATAACCTGTCATTAAACTACTATACTATCTACTTAAACACAAGAAACATGATAATTTGTCTTGCGTTCAACACAGCGCATGTACCTTTTTATTTGCGAGTTTCCGATATTTCGGCACTGTTGCAAGCGCCATGATCACGGAGTAACAAATTATATACTAAAACCTTCCTCGAGAACCACTCTATCCATTGGTGAAAACAGAATGAAAATCGGTGAAAGAGTATATGTGTGAAGTGATGTAGTGATATTGATTTAGTTTTGTTTAATAGAACACCACCAGAATAATGTAGATAATATTGCAGTCCTGCGATTATGCGATCCTGTGTCTTCACATAAATACCCACTTATATTTCTCAGTAGTTTCAGTGACACAAAAGCGCGCCCATCCGTCCCGCGCTACAAGTAATGACCGCCATCCACCGCGCGCCCGTCCACTAGTACTGTCCACTAGTAACTGTCCACAAGTACTGTCCACTTGTTGTCCAGTGACTGGTACAGAACATGTGTCTGCTAAGTGAACGTAATGGTTCATACATTATGGACACGCGATGTACTCGTGTAAAGGTTCTTTTGTTCGGGCGATGTGGACCGATGTATTTAGTGGACTGTACACTGTACGTGATAGAGACAGTTTTGTGTATGTGATTAAGAATTACCGATGATTTAGTAGGCTAAGTGCGCGTTTCTGAATTGAGTAATATAATATAAGTTAGGTTTTAACACGTTCTTAACTCAAAAAGAGTTAAGAACGTGTTAAAACCTAACTTATTTGATGTGATATTTTTTTTCACACTAGTTTTCAGGCTTAGTTACAATTTGGGATATACCTATTCAACTTCAAACGGTACGTATCTGAAACATATTTAGAGCATTGCTTCCGGATACGAAAGTTATTTCACTAAATGAAACCCACTCTGCAGTTGGGAATAATTTAGTGAAGTAATATTCAATACTCTAAGAGAGTATAGACTTCAATCAATACTGTATTAAAAGCAATGTCTCCGAAGTGATTTCGGAATGGATCCCGAATTACTCATCTCCGGATGTATGCTTTACCGAAATTATCTTTCACCGATGGTCGCTTCGGTGAAATAATCGCTTTCCAGTTGAACGGTTACGAAATACTCGTCGTCTGTTGGGTTACGAAATGATCGCTTGCCAACTGAATGGTACGTCTGCTACACCCTTTATCTGTGATTGGTTCGACGACTGCCTTTTTGCCGACACTTGGAATCATTGAATTGCAGTGCCGATAAAAATAATATCAATCTGCTGGCTTTTCTTATCTTTGTTGGGTCAGCGTCCAGTAATTTCATTTCATTTCATTTCATTTATTCGTATAACAATTTACATTGTGTTGAATATATAGGTACACATACAATTTATAAACAAATACAAAGGACTATGAATGATTAATTAGCAAAGCCAAAAGCAATTAGTAAAGCCAGATGAAGCCGCTGAATATTATTATTTGACATGGAATGAAAACTTATTTGAGCTCTAAAACCCAGTATCTGGGTAGCACGGTACCTCATGACAAGACTAGGCGTCAGAGTTTTGATCTCGTGACTATCCGCACAGAATGGGAAGAGTTTTCAAACGAAAGAGCCAATTAAAAATAGACTTTTCAATGAGAAGAAACTAAATGACAACGTAATAAAAATCGTAATTGCATGACTGTACAAAAATCGACAATAACCTATCAACTTTTCACAAGAGCCCTCTCTCGAAATATCAATATGAACAGGGCTGTCAAAATATAAGTAGAACAACAGGCCGCAGGGACGCGGTGGCAGCCCTCGATTGATTCGCATGTCGGCGTAATGACAGCCACTCGGGACGAGTCCGCTACTAGACAACCCTACGGTAGGGCTGGCCCTTTCACAATATCGATAGATTTTGACAATAAAATCATGGCTGTATTCCCAAAAGATATAAGCGGACGAGTTTGCTGCCTCCCACATTTTCGACCGGTTACAATTTTAGTGTTATGTGGGCGCGAGTCTATCGGGCACCGATTTGTTCTTACGGACTCTTATAAAATTTATTATTGAAGGAACTATTAACATTTTTGCTCGACTTGACGAATCAATCCGAGGACCCTGTGATGAAAAAACGTGTTGAAGGAATCTACTCTAAGGATAAAAAGTATCCTACACAGTCACGTCGTAATCCAGAACATGGTCTATCCGTGAGCCAGTTTACATCCCAATCCATTCAGCTAGAAGAAGTAAGAGGTAACAAAATGACGTACACACAAGATTTTTTACTTTCATAATGACAATCTTAGATTTTAAAGTTATTTGAAACTAGACTGACCCGCGCAACTTCGTCTGCGTCACATATTCCATTAATGCTCCGCTCCTATTTCTCCTAGCGTGATAAATGCGCTATCTTACACTGAAATAATACTTCAAATCGGACCAGTAGTTCCTGAGATTAGCGCTTTCAAGCAAACAAACAAACTCTTCTTCTTTATAATATTACAGTATAGATGAAGAGAGAGAGACTGGAGTCTGCTCTCAGTCAAACCGGATTCAGCTGAATACTGCCTTCAAACAAACAAACAAACTCTTCAGCTTCATAATATTAGTAAAGATTGTATCCCTTCCTTATAAGTAACTGTATTTTTGTCCTCCTTCTCTTTCCACCTACATGTCCCAGTGAAAAGCACTTGATTTTCCTGACAGCTAACATTGGTACCCCTTTCCCCGGCGAAGGGCTACAATATATTGACACGGCAATAAGCAGCCCTCGTCCGACTCACAATGTTTGCGGTGATGGCCACTCTGCACCACCCCTGTGGGAGGGTTGAGCTTTGGTACGATTGATTTAGACATAACTGTTGCTTATACACGTAGGTCCTTTTGTGTGACTTATTGATTAATTATTTTTGAGAATTTTACTGATCAATGTTAAGGCGATAACCGCGGTAGTGGGGGGGTCACTTAATTTATCAATTTATCTATCTAGTAACCAAATGACGACAGTACCAAGCAACAATATTTTCATATCAGCCGAAAGACTTCCACTGCTGGCCATAGGCCTGCAAGCCTGTTCGATCATCTGACCGCAAGACGTACGGCGATGCACCTCCGATACATGGTAGACATCCCACTAACACGCACAAAACGTTTTGGGAACACATTCATAGTGCGTACAATTAAGGAGTGGAATTCCCTGCCGGAGTCTGTGTTTCCTGATAGCTAGGTTACTTCTAGGCAAGCTTACCATCAGGTGAGATAGTGGTCAAACGTATGCCTATCAATAGTTAAAAACTGTATATTTGACTGGTATTTTTTGAGAGTATGTATGCTTGTCAGTCTATTGATTTTTACAAATGACGTATAATCTAATGATCGTTTCGTTATAAGTGCCGAAGTGACATAGGCTATACGAATTTTGAAAAACAAAACTGTAATTCTGATGATTCTGTAATTGAACTGAAATAAATACCCTTAACTGCATCAGACTGCTTGAAAAGTGTCTTGTTTGGAACTGTTTAGTCATATTTTGTGGCTTTTTTTCAAGGAGGCAACAGTTCCACACTCTCACCAGGGTGCACCCCTACTGGGTGCCGGATACTGAATCAGTATTTGTCACTGTGTATGTCCCTTTTCTTGAGCAAACTATGACCGGATAATAGATCGGTAACGGTGTTACTCGGGCGCACTCGTCTTCATTCGGGACCGCTCGCCTCTTACCAACTCATGTGATGGGGGTGGCAAATTACATTACTATTATTTTAATTTCCGGAGGATTTATGGGCCTGACGCACTAGGACCCGCTTGTACAATCCATTGTATTTTTTAAACTCCAAGTTAGTTTATCGGTACCCTCTCATTTTGTTATTTTAACTTGTGTCAGCAACTAACTCTGTGTAATTAAAGATAACTTTGGTTTGTATATAAACGGGCTGTATTAAAATGTTTCATAAACAGTTTTTTTTTCGCTTTGTTTTTCAGTATTACCTTCAAGTATAAACAACAGAAAAACCTCCGCTAGCGATTTGAAAAAGTAAAACAAAGCAGAGTGTTCACTTTTACCGCTATTTTCGTGAACAAAATCTTAAATGCACGAAAGGGATAACATTTAAAACCACTTACCACGGTGCTCGGTGAGCGCTGGGCTCGGATAATCCAGCGCGCCGCGCTGTGAGGCCGCCCTTCGAGCCGGATAGCTGGGTAATGCCGCAAAATGCCGACGGACGCAAACATCATAAATTGATACGCCCTTGAATTATTTTTGGATTCCTTCTTGTAAAGAGGAAAACAGAAAATAAGGAAATATCATAAAAAAATATGAACCTAAAATGAAATGAATTTATTGGTGACACATCACACTTGCAAAAATGCGTTTAACCAAACAACAAAGCATTTCTTTCAAACTAGCTTCTGCCAGCAGCTTCGCCCGCGTAGGCCCTAGCGAACATACTCCCTCCCGGGATAAAAAGTAGCTTATGTCCTTTCTCAGGCTCTAGACTATCTGTTTACTAAATTTCATTTAAATCTGTTCAGTAGTTTAGGCGTGATTGCGTAACACACAGACAGACAGAGTTACTTTTGCATTTATAGGTAAAATCATGGTTTAACACCTGAGACATTTATTTGGACACAAGAACAGTGACGAAAGCCCAAATACACCACTGCCTATCCTTTTCGGGTACTAGAGCGAGATTTAAAAAAAAAACCAGTCTTAAAGTACTCGGCTACCATAAAACCTAAAAGACTATCACAGTTTAGCTCATAAACGGCAATTCAGTAGCCAACCCCAAGGTTTAACTTACACTCCCAAAGAAGTACTAGGAGCGCATAAAACGTAGCGAATGTGTCCGTGCTGTCAATCAAAGGGTATCCATCGTAAACAGGACGGAGTAACAACCACTTTAGGGCTGTACCACACGAGTGTTTGCGAGTGGAACAATATTGTATGGCACGAAGAGTGGTTTCATAGAGCATGTCTTTTTTTGTTAGAGACTGAAATTCAATATCGAAAATATTTACTGTTGAACTTTGCATGCACTGTTAAACGTGAAACATTCGGCTTCGTTTATGTGGCCGAGAAAAATGTTTTGTGGGTGCTTGTATTTAAATGTTACTTAGACTTAGACTTACTCATATCTTAAGTACTATAATAAGTAGGTACTATAAGTAGATCTTTAATTAACTGAGGGATGGGAAATACAGTTGTGTAGTAAACTTCTGAGCTCGTGGCTCAATAACAGCCACATGGGTGATCTTTGTGGTTAAGCAAAGCTTGCCGAGGTTAGTCTGTGGATGGGTGACCATCTTAACATTTTCAATCTCGTCCGTGCCTCGGCACGCTAAGCCGTTGGTCCCGGCTGTCATGTCTTTGGTAGCCAGTTCGACAGAAGCCAGACAATCTGTCAGCAAGCTTGCCGAGTAGTACCGTGTCAACCAGTTACTGTGTTGCGGGGATCAGATTGACAGTTGCTCTTTGTTAAATACTGGTTTTCCGCTGAATCTCGTTTGATTGGAAGCTGACCCCAATATAGTAGGGAAAAACCTAAGCAGATGGAACTTCTGTTTACCCCTTTGGAATAACGAACGTTCTAGTAAGAACGAGCCATCGCATAAGCCAATAGTATTTTTTTTCACAATAATAACAGTGACATGCGACTTTTTGTTTCCCAATAAATAAAAACTAGGCTCGTATAAAGCGGTGCAGTAGTTACCGAGCCGAGCCAAATGGTCGGCGGTTCGATGCCGTGCCAACGATACGTGGCGATTAGCCAGCCCACCCCGTTGTGTCGTACTTTAATTATGATCACGCTTTACCCCGGGGCCGCGGGGGTAGGCAGGGTTAGGAGTTAAACAATAGGTTCTGATAGCAGCAGCAGTTTCAGCCTCAGGTCGCAAGTTTGAACCCTGCGCTAGAAATGAATACCTAACGGTTATTTTATATCTTACTGGCGTATGTTAGATTCACTTTCATCGTATAATTTATATACAACACAATAAGAAAAAGTAAGTTAAATTAGGTAAAAAGTCCTTACAAGCCCGTCCGATCATTTTGGTGCGTCCAATACTCAATAGCTGGTATGTCGCCATCACAACCATGCCGGGCAATCACTTCAAATATACTATTGTCATTCAGCTGCATATGGTTAGGGCCCCATTTGCCAACATTATTATGAAGTTATCAAACCGCTAAGTGAATGTCTATATTAATTCTATAATTAATATATTTTTAAATATATTTTTATATCACATAATTATGTTAACAGTGTTTAGAAACACATCAATAAACAATTGTCATACTTAGACCACGCAACCGACTATTATTTCAAGAGCACACACATACGAACGAGCGCCGATATTCATGTAGACTTTATAAAACACGTTAGAAGCTGTTACTACATTCAGGAGTAAATTCTGCACATTATGTGTTTAACAGCGAGACATATTTGACACAATGAAGCCAAACATCGTCGTTTTATTACCCTCAATACATTAATTTATCTTCATATTTCATGCTAACGTTAAGACGGGGATGGAATTTTACCGTCTCGTGCTTGTCAACGAAAAATGGTTTTGGGACTAGATTGAGGGTCCGTGTTTATGTGTTATACAAATAAAATTGATTTAGCTAGATGTTTTAGAAAAGACTAGTATTTGATGTGTAAGTAGGTATAAGCTGAAGGAGAGGATAGTCATTCTCTCATCTATTGGGAGTCCAATTGATTAACAAAACGGGACTCTCAAAGGATCACTCTTATGTCTATTAATCCATCTGTCACAACCAGTTTGTACAGAATCTAATTGACCGATTCAGTTGTTTGGAACACATTATGTATAGTACACTAATGAATTTCTGTAACCCAAATGCGAACTTGCCTTTTTTCCTCTAATAGCTGCCAATTCATCACCGATCTGTTTTACGAACCGCGCGTAGAACCTAGTGCTCCAGTAACTCTGTTGTGATATCAACCCAATAAGTACCAGGACGGCGGCGCCGCAGAGAATACGTCGTACGTCGCAGTTATGACAACGTCTTCGCATTGTTTCCGATACATTGCGCGCTACGAATGACTGAACTTGTAATTTGCTGACAAAACACGCCTTGTATTACGTACTAATATTTCCGTCGATGCTTTGTTTTTCGTAAATAAAAAGAAAACCAAAAATATTATTAGGTATATTGAAAACCATAACACTATGTCTCTATCCGTCCATCTGTCTGTCAGTGGGTTATATTTCATGAAGTACCTATAATAGTAGTTGCGTCAAATGTTTATATCATAGCGGTAGTAAAACTTCTAGGGCCGATATAACAACAAAAAATTAGAATTCAGCTCTACGAGAAATATGATGTCTTTGGTTTGTTTAACGGAACCCACACAATATTTGTTATTTTATTTTTTTACTGTGAATGAAACTTAAGTCCTAATGAACTTTTACTTTTGTTACAGGTATGTATCCGATGGTTATTATGCTGGAATGAGAATGCCTGCCGAGTTGTCGAGGTATTTTAGAGTGAGATCAAGATATTTGGAAATCTGTTGAAGTACCGACCTAAAATGTACCTATAAAACTTTTTATAGATTGCAAAAACATGATGAAACTCTTTGGAGCGTATTTGCTTTTTTACATAACATTTTTTTTCCAAATTTCAATCTGTCAAATTTGCCTTCATTTTGACAAGATATAGACATTGATTGTTCCCAAAGAGAGATTGAACCTTCATTCAAACTACGAGGATCAGCCTTCTGTTAAAGGTTTCTCTACCGGAAAATTCCTCCCTAATAAAATCAATAATGATGCCACCAAAGTCGCATAACAAAAACCTTTGGAATTAAAAAGCAAACCTGCTCTGCGGCGGGTCGGATCAACCAACAGATAAAAAACGAAGCTCGATCATTTTTAATTTTTATAAAATCTCCCTCCAAACAATATTTCAGTGCGGCTTCGGTTACAAAAGGCTGGCTGATAATAGGATCTTTGTTATAAAAGACTTGTCATTTCAGAGCGCCGCCATGATGGATGCGATGACGTCACCAGCTTCGCGCCAAAATTAACGTCAACCTACACGCGTGTTATATTGAAACATTCCAGACCGTTCAAAGGCCTGTTTGAACTTTATATTTAGGAGGTACAGTTAGCTTCTTAATTAACTGAATAAATTGAAGCTTGCGAAATATTAATTGGATGAAAAATAAAATCTAATTATTTGTGTTGCTCTAACCGAATAAATATTTGCTCCTTTAGAAATTTTACTAGAATTTTTTTTAGATTTTGTTAAGCCAATAATAAATTGAGATTTTTATGTCGGCTTCAAAAATAATGGTAGGTAATTAAAAGTACTTCAAATTAATTAAAACGTTGATTACATAGGTAAACGACGATGGTGATAAATTTAAACAAAATCAAAGTGTTTCGGCTCGTTTAGTAAAAAATCACTTAACTAATGTTCGGAAGAAAGCTTTTAAGGATTACTTTGTTCAGAGGCTCGCCAGTAAATTAGTTGATGCGAGGTCACACTGTTAGCGAGTAGAGGCTCCGACTAAAAAGTATCGGTATAGACTAACTGACTCGCGCAACTTCGTCTGCGACAAATTTTTTATAAATACTCCGCTTAAATTGATCGCAGCGTGATTTCATATAGCTTATCTGATAAATGGGCTATCCAACACTAAAATATCTTTTCAATTGGAACCGGTAGTCCGTGAGATTAGCGCGTTCTACCTTTCAAACAAACAAACTCAGCCTCAATATTCATCATCAACTTCAGCTTAATAATATTAGTGTAGATATGAACTTGCAATTTTTTTTATTTCTAAGATTCGCTACCAATTTTGGGATAAGTAGTGCCAATAGCACTTATCGATAAACGGACATAGACGTATTAAAAGTTTTAAAAAACCTAAACCAGAAATACAATGCAACACAATTATTTCTGTCTCACCCTAGTTCAGACATGCAACCGATTATCAACTCCACTGCTGACCCACAATGCTGAGACCGCCGTGAATGTAATAAAGCAAACTGCGAAGTTTTGTATCGATTGACTTCAATGTGCTTAGTAACTACTCGTAATACTGATACCAAAGCTATGGAACTGACCAATTAGTAAGCGGAGAGCGGAAAAATTTTAAATGCGAAAGTGATTTTTAACTGACTTCCCAAAAAGGAGGAGGTTCTCAATTCGGTTGTATTTTTTTTATGTTTGTTACCTCATAACCCCGTTTATGAACCGATTTGAAAAAATCATTTATCTGACTATCTGAAAGGATATACTTGCAGATTGATCCCATTTAAATTTTATCAAAATCGGTTACGAAGTTTGGATTTTAAATCGAAATAGCTGGAATTTGTATACTTGGATGATACTTTTTTGTCATCCAAGTAATCGAAATTGCGTATGTTGCTATTCTGCGATTTTGCAGTGGTGTTGTAAGGTGTGGGGTACCACTAAAAAGTGAAAAATAAAAAACTTTTTTACAAAAAAATACAACCGACTTCCAAAAAAAAAACACTACAAAGTAAAAAATAACTTTAATTTCGGAAGTCGGTGTCAAAATACGAAGAAACTAACAAAAACACCGACTTCCGAAATTAAGTTATTTTTTACTTTATAGTTTTTTTTTTGTTGCATGTCGGTTATATTTTTTGTTTGTTACGTTTTTACGCCTGAATCGCTGAACGAATTTTGGTACAGAGATAGATGGAATCCTGGAGTCTACCATAATAGGCTACTTTTGCAAAAAAATGTACTGAGGCGATCGAAGCAGTTGAAAAAATCTGTTTTCCTTTATTACTAGCTTCTGCCAGCGGTTTCGCCCGCGTTAGCCCTAGAAAACACACTCCCGGGATATAAAGTAGCAAATGTGCTATTCCAGACTATAATCTATATCTGTTCTAAATATCATCCAGATCCGTTCAGCCGTTTTGACGTGAACGAGTTACAAAGATCCATCTATCCTCTATCTGTTACACAAATCCTGATCCATGCCAGTATTAATAAATTATTGGTAAAATAGAAATAATAATAATATAATAAACGTTTTAACTTTTTCATTATATTTTACCACCATATTTATATTTTACCATTTTTATATGGTCTAACTTGTCTGCGCCTTTTATTAAATTAAATACATCGAAAATGAAGTAGGTACCGTAAAATAATAATAATAATAATAATAATATCCTTGGACATTTCACACAACGCCATATAGTCCCAAGCTAAGCAACTTAATGCTTGTGTTATGGTAACTAGATGGCTGATAAACTACTTATATACATTTTTTTTTTTTTTGTAAATACATACATATTATATAATAATTGTGTTATCACCACAAGTCAGCTGAACTAGAAAATTTCGTCACATCAGCTTATAAAGTCCCATTGACGTCCAGTGTAAAGCTCCCCACTCACCAGGCGGCTCCTAATACCGTTGTCACGCACTTGCGCGTCACCTTGCTAATCCCGTGAGGGTCGCAGCTGCGTCCTTTGTCCGTCATACCTACGTCAAAGCCTACATACCTATGCATATGTATGTACACAGCACAGGGTGAAAGAAGACCCATCATCAAGCTGAGTTCGTCTGATCTACTACTGAACAAAGATGACTGGGATGAGTTTATCGCCAAATAATCGATTAAACTCCACGTAAAAGATGCTGGTTCTTGCCTAGCAGTATAACGCGAAAAATGTGGTTTTTAAAATTAGATGTTGATATTATTTCAAAATTTGCACAAGTTAAACGAAAATGCGGTGCAATGGTAGTGATTCTAGTTCTCAAGTAAATAGCCCATTCATTGCAACGCCAGGAAGAATACGTGAATCTCAGCTTCGTTATGGAACTTTAAACACCCCTTATGAAGCTAGTTAGCACAGACCGTTAACGACCCAACATTCATTAATTCCCAATCACTGCCAAAAAGGACTCAATCAAACCGCTCTTTCAGAACACATCCTTCGCTTGCGGTGAAACTTCGCCCCCGCTTGTGGTGGGACCTTGCCCCGCCTGTGGTGGGACCTCGCCTAACAAATCGCTCGAATTAAACTAATTACCTTTTCGAATCGACTAACTCGTGTTTAGGAGCTCTTAAAACTAATCTGTGGATTGGCAGAGCGAATAATTCCACTTTGCGAGCTTGTGATTGGTTTTCTTGGGGCTGACTGTACTTGATCATTTGAAGTTGATACTTTGATTCTGTTAGTTCGTCTATGGTTACCGGGCTGGAGAAAGTATTTGGTGCTTGTTACACATATCATAGGAATTCCTTATTGAGTTGTTTCCTTTACATAACTCCTACATGAAGAATCTGGCGTTGAAATGCTGACGAGTTATAAGTACAACGTGTAAGAATAAACGCAATACCTCTTAAAGGGCCATTCCATCATTATAAACAACTTTTTAATAGGATCAACTCTGAAATAAGGATTGCTCAATACATTTTATGTGAGCAAAACTTTGCAAAATGTGTCTACTGTAAAGATGATTTTTTGTCCTTTAGTAAAACTTGTCCATAATGATGAATACAATGACCCCTTAAGAGGTATTGCGTGTATTCTGTTATACTTTGTATTTGTTATGTATATGGGATTTAACTCCTTGTAGGTGGGCCAGTCATTGAGTTATATGTGTTGCGGATTACAGGTTTGAGTAGCCTAAAGCCTGTATATAACCCTAAAAGATTAGGAGGAGAGATTTGGAATCTAGGTATGTTTCACCGTTTATAATTAAGTCTCATGTCATGGGGCGTCCACCTACTGTTGTGAACCGGGCGCAGGTGCAGGATGAAGCTATTTATGTAGTATGTGTTCTGTTAAAATTAACTGTTTTCCTTTCTTTCGTCTGAGAGCAAGTCGTAATGAATCATGTTATTTTACATGGTAGTTTTAACCCACAGACTTCTTCTTCGTTTTCCTGTATTTTATGAATAAAGAAAAACAAAACAATATTTCACTATTTTTAATATTCGGCTTTGTAGTTTGCATATGGGGAACAATAGTCCGTTCTCATGAATTTTATTAAATAACTAATAATTATAATTTATTGTGCACTATGAAAAAAATATTGAAAACATGACAATGATATTATTTCTATTGATAAATTACACGTTACAGTATTGTTTTTTTTTTATAATTGTTAAGTGGTACCCCTGATTCAAAACGTATTTAGATGTATTTACGTGACGTGTATTTTGGTCGCACAAGTTCATAGGTTTGGAGAAATTGTCAGTGACAGGCGGGCAGACAGTCACACAAGTGATCCTACAAGCGATCCTTTTCCTGACTGTTCTTTCCCCAAAATACAAAACGGTATCATTAACTCGACGGCCACAACATCCTCCGTCACGTTCACTCAATAAGTCCTCCTCCACCACTCATCGAGGCGTTCTCCTCGGGAGCTCAGTTCTTGCATACATTACCTGAGCACGTGAGCACGTCGCACTTGACGAAACTTGTTACGTTTAAAGATGCACGCGGCGCCGGGACACGTCGCCACAGCGCAGATGATCGTATCGTGTTGTATGACAGAGAGGCGACATCGATCACGGTTGAATGAGAGGGTTCGCATATGAATATTAGGTTCGCAAGCAAGGACAAAGTGAGGAGTTCTTGGCTAAACTATAGCAGCTGCACGGGTCGAACTGCGAAGTTAAGCAACGCTTGCCAAAGTTGGTCTGTGACCAAATGTGTCAAACAATCACATTCACATTTAATTTGTCACATAAAAGGCATTACACAGTTTGTTAGTTATTTGTTTTTTAAACGAGTCGTAGTTTAAGAAATTGCAATGCCTTTGACGAAACAGGTCATACGATAAGGTCGCATCGTAAAGTGTTGGTGTAGACTTACTTATTTCCGAACTGCTAGTCTATTCTGTAAATAACCACTTCGATATCGACTTCACCTGAGTGACTAAGCTTACAAAGTGAACTTTATTTCACACATCATAAGGTCTTATATTTGTACGAATTTGAAACTCACCTCGGATTCCGCTGTCGAGACACGAAAATGTTGTTACAGAATAGCACTGCTGTAATCGTGTCCAATCTTTCCAAATTGTATCTGGTCAGTTTTTACTTAGATCATAGCGAGCGTGACAGACGGTGACGTTTTGACGAAGACTGAAATCTATACTAATATTATATATTATCTATTGTAAAGCAGTACAGTTTGTTTATTTTGGTTGAACGCGTTAATCTCAGGAACTACTGGTCCGATTTGAAAAATTCTTTCAGTGTTAGATAGCCCATTTATCAAGGAAGACTATATATATATCATCACGCTAAGATAAATAGGAGTGGAGCAGTAATGGAAAATGTGACGCAGACGAAGTTGCGCGGGTTAGCTAGTATTTAAATTAAGGAAATTATTGAACAAGAAAAACATTAATCTAAAACTACTACTTTTCAAAAGTAGTTTTTTGGAATTTTTGCATTATATATTTTAAATACTTATCTAACATTATATAATTCAAATAACTTTATATAAAGTTGCCAAAATCAAAACCTCATACCTGTTAAGAAGAACTACAAATTAATATGATATTATCACATAATTAAAACCCCCATCTTACAAGTGATGAAAACGTAATAAATCACGCAATATGAATGACAAAGTAATTAATTAATCCTGCACTAATACGAAGTAATTAATCAGCTCACGTTGATAACAATAACTCGTTCAAACTGTTAATTAATATTTTCGTTCACTCTAACTTAAAACTCAGTCGCGTGGAATTATATAATCTCTTCGGCGCGCTGATTGCCTGGTACATATTTTTAGATACACAATAATTGATTGGTATTTATTTAAAGGTTTGTTCGCTGAAGAATCTCCAGACTCGTGTAATTCATTTTCCAGTGAGTTCACAATTTATATTTGGATAACTTTCGTCACTTGATTTAAAAGTTATATTTTTGTTCATCGATTGACTTTCATCCACTTTCAATGTTATGTTTATTTGACTTGGAATCATTGCAATGTTATAAATAACTTACTAACTACAATAAATAAATTTTTACATTAAATAAACATTTGAAAATTGTACCTTTATTGAAGTTATCATAACAATACCTTGGTCGGTCACCAAGGTAAGCTGACCTATTGTTATGATAACTTCATTAAAGGCACAACTTGCATTGGCGACCATATTACTCATAACACAGAGATTCGTCCGTGCCTCCGTGCCTCGACAAGCACCTGCCAAGGAATGTAACTCTAGTCTTGTAAAGATGTATTGTTGCCAAGTTACTGGGTTGTGCAGGTCAGATAGTTTGCTCCATGTACCGGATTGATCGATATGTGTAGTGGGGCACTTACCTACTTTACTGGTAACGACAAAAAAAAAAAATCTGCTCTTACTAAAAACAGATCACGGCTCTTTAACATTGATAGTTTACAAAAACATAGGTATTGACTTTTGTTTCCAGTATTTTATTTATTTTATCGAAATAAAAAATAATCGTACTGAAAATACACAAAATTCACCCGTCTTTATTTGTATTTTTATCACATTGCAAAAAATCAGCTTTGGACTCTATTGTTTAGAAAATAAACTTTTATACCTTTTTGTATTCAATATTTATATTATAAAGTTCAGTTCAAATATTTTGCTGATACGCACAGTATTATCTACGTATTGTGCTGAGAATATTTTCTTTCAAAAAACTGCATTGTTGTTTAAAACTGTAATTTTTATTCTTGTGAGGAGGTCTCGAGAATTAAGTTAATAAGTATGCTTTTATAAAATAGAAAGAAAATATGGAGTTATTTATGTTGTAGAAAATAAAGTAAACGTTCATTATTACAGATTATTTCAATCCGTCGCCCCCAGTACAAGTTTTGAGTTAAGCGTTGTGTATAACGAATTGATTTTGGGAGAATTGTTTTTTTAAAACGTCTCTAATAACAATTAAGTTACAATGTAAATTTTCCTTTTTTAATAGGAAATAGTTTGTCATACCAAAATTGATGGAAATTATCAAATTCTGCACTCAAATATAGTAAAACTTCTATTATTCCCCTGGTCATGATCATTGTTTCAGGGTTTTGTTTCTGTGAAAAATACAGAAATTCACGCTCAAA
Source organism: Ceramica pisi (assembly GCA_963859965.1). Lineage (NCBI taxonomy): Eukaryota > Metazoa > Arthropoda > Insecta > Lepidoptera > Noctuidae > Ceramica > Ceramica pisi. Next base: position 15,843,445 of record OY982553.1, on the reverse strand, counting down.
ACTCGCTTTAATCTCATTATTAAATGAACAAAAAAAAGTTTGTATAAAGTAGGTATGAAACTCTACTAAGTATAAAAATCCTGATCCTAACTAATATTATGAATGCAAAATTGAATATTTTGCAAAAATCTATATAAATGCGAGTGAAACGCGGAAAGAACTTGTATGATTATTAATATGACAAGGAGTTACAGAGAACGTATAAAATAATAGGCATCATATTGTGCTTACAATACTTTCGAAAGTCTAGCAACCCGTCTTACGTCAAACCATTGAACGTCACCATTATCTAGTAACTGAGTTCTAAAAGTTAGACGACATACTTTAAAATAACTCCAGATGAATCATGATAATCCTATAACATCTTCACAAAAACAACAATCACTAAATCTATTATCACTTCTTACAATATTAAGCAACAACTTTTGTCAAGAAAAACACAATCTTCAAACTCTGGCACTTATGACCACAACGTATTGACAGCTTCGAAGGTCAAATAAGCCAGATAAAGCAAATACCCTTTCTTCAGAATCTCACCAACGTCCACGGAAATATTGGTCCCTAGCTTCACAAACAGTGGCCCCTAGCTTCACAAACATTGGGCCCTAGAGAGCACGGGACCGAAGTTTCGTGGTCCTTCGCAAAGTTCTCACAATTTGTCACCGTCGAAGGCTTGCTTTGTTCACTATATTTCATAGGCACTTAAAGTTAAGGGTAGTTTGAGGTTGTGTGTCAATCATGCTTTTGTGATTTTTCATATTTTATGGATTAGTTCTTAAGTGTTTACTTACGTGGAGTTTCTTGAAGGCGGTTTTGTTGAAACTGATTCATTGAAATAGGTTTTTTTTTTTCAATATTTTTGTTTTATAAAAAGAAGATTATAAATATGTACTTTTACACAAATTTAATTCCATGGGTACAAAAGTGGTCTAATCGCTGATAGCGTTATATATCAAACAACTGTCTTATAATAAAAGGCGGATTGTGTTTGTATACGGTAAACTTAAACAGTATTGATTCAATTGCAAAAAATAGTTTAAAGGTAAATTATTATCGCTGAGAAAAATAAAAACTCAATTCCTTAAAAACAGGCAACAGAAGCGAAACAACAGGAAAAAATAATGTTTTTTTTTTTATACAAAACGGGGAAACTCTTTGCTCAAATCTCACCTGATGGAAAGTGATGATTAGGCCGAAGATGGAAGCGAGTTTCACCCGGAATCCTCTTACACAGAGGAACTGGCTATCATACCTCTAACTGCCGGAACACAGCAATGCATGCAATGTTAACATTGTTGCTATGGCGACAGACTTAGACATGATGGTGGTAGCTTGCCAGGCGGACTTTGAACAAGTCCTACCACCAACCAAACCGAGCAAAAAATTTGCCCCCGCTGGGAATCGAACCCGGGACCTCTGGGTCTGAATCAGGTGGTATAACCACTAGACCACGGAGGCGGTTAGTGTCACCTGTTTAGCACCACCCGGGGACCACGTGTAGGGATTCGCTGAAGGGTATGCTCCTACGGACGCGGGTGACTCGGCCCCTAAAAATTTGTTTATTATTGATTGATATAATTGATTTTTTATTGGAGAATACAGAAACAAAAAATGAAAAGTTAAGCCACTTCAGCAGGATGTTTAAGTGAAATTAAAAGCACTCGCTAATGAAATTATTAAAAGCCTTTAAGTAAAAGAAAAACGCCATTAAGACACTCAAATACTTTTAACTTAGCAAAGACAGATTTCGGACGTTAAAATATTTCGCCCATTAAGTTTTAAGTCAATTTGTCTCATCCAGCGGAATGGCTGTAAAACACCACTTTAAATGTTCTAGCAGCGAAATTGAAAATAATTATCTAAGTGGGGAGAGTAAATTAATAAATGAACCCTCCCCGAAGATCTCCGTCACTCTTGTAAGATAATGATATCTGCCATAATAGTCGCTATTATCATAATAATGGCGCAACCCTTATAACCGTTACGGCTACGGCGTAGCGCTACGCGGCTACGGTGCTACGCTGCCGCTGTAGAGCCGCTGTAGTCGGAAGATTTTATGAACATTTACAACAATGGCGGACTAAATGATTGTACCGAACTAAATTATGTTGGTTTTCAGAATATTCGAGACTTGTTATTTTACTTGATTTATTGTTCTCATTGTTGAAACTTGAGTCTGAAGCGAATTCTCAAGTTTCATAGTCTCCTAGTACCTTAATTCTCAAATATCTCTTTAAAGATGTGAGACGTAAAGTTTTACAGCAATGTTTTGCCACCCTGTTTGGTTCATTAGCGATATAATTAAATATTCAGGAAGGCGGCGACTTAAAATCGACAGTAGTTCATTATTATTCAAACGGAATATAAAAAGAGATGGCGATATTAAACGGGCCATAAATTATTAATATTACAAAGTACAGTTTGAAATGAAAATGTTAAAGTTATAAATAAGAAGTTTTTAAAGGTCGATGTTCTGCTTGCGTTACTGAATGAATAAAATAAGTACTTAGTAATTTACTTTCAGTTAAACATTAATGAGTTTTTAATCCGGAACTTTATTCTAAATAGCATAAAAGATTCATAATACTCGCACGATATAAACTATCAAATAAATCACAAAAAAAAACGAAATAAAATAAGTCTGTATAATCATAATCCCACTCAGCTATACAATTTTGTAAAATTAAATAGCAATAAGTGACTCGCATCGCGCTCAATAACCCTTCAGGGAATAAAGCCGAACCCTTCAAACCGTTCTAATGTTACAAGTCAAGCGCATAGATCGCTCAACCATCTAAAAACGCTGAAAAATTCCTTTCACTTGAGTTTAATGACACCGTCATAATTGTAAACTCGTTATTTTTCATGTGTTTTTACCACAGAGTACGGAACGAGATTGAGATATTTTTTTAAACACCTTTTTTAGCGATGAAGTTTTAAAGCTTCAAAGATTACAATTAGAAAGAGAAGTCCGATATGGACTATGACGCCAAAATCCAAGACCTCTATACAGCTGCCATATAAAAAACAGCGTTTTCGCGAAAGAGACAGATATATTTGTTTAAAATAATTATATCTCGTTTATTTTTCGAGCATTTAGATTCTACTGTCACTGTTAGAACAATAGTTTTGTATATTTTTGGATAGACTGCATAGATAATAAATATGTTTTTCATGCACATTCGCCATTATTGATGTACAGAATTTTAATACATAGGTACATGTACGAGTAAATGTGCTTGCTTGAACAGTGTTGATGTGTCGGTTCTATGAAGCCTGTTTCCAACTATGGTAGCCTCCAGTCTTAAAGGAAGCATCTGAGTACTAGTATTTTACATGGAGCGACTGTCCAACACCACTATAACATGATCCGCCTATTCAAGACTTTTGTCACATTTGCCAGGCTCCGATGACCCGTAATAAATGTCTAAGATCCACGACTGACAGCCAGGGTAACTAGCTCAACGTGCTTTTCGAGGCAATCTTGGTATCTTGAGATGTTTTCCGTGCCACGGACCGCCCCAAGCAAGCGTTCCTTTGATGTCTATTTATGTAGCTCGTATACAATGTTTAACAGTATTAACACAAAACCTGAGAGAGGGTAATTGTACTCATTATAAAACCAGGTCTACCGCCGTACAGACAGACAGACTGTCTGTCTGTTCGCGATAAACTCAAAAACAACTGCACATATTTTCATGCGGTTTTCACAAATGGATAGAGTGGTTCCCGAAGAAGGTTTTAATAAATTGTTTGTCAAGCGGGAAAAGCCGCGGGCATCAGCTTATTTTTAACAAATTATACTATGGGAACCACAGCGAAATTTAAAAAAATACCAGCGATATAGTGCATTTTGTTCAGATATGCGGACGAGACGAGATTTCAGTTTTGGTCAGTCGTATTTGTCACGAGCCGTTGATTTATAAGAGTAAATGGTGACACTCACTGCTAAGCTTGGTTTAAAATGCTCTTATTGGTATTTCAGTTGAGTGGCCTTATAGCTCTATGGTTGTAACCATGGTGGCTGTGAGGAGAGTCGCTCTCTTTATAGCCATTACTTTGAAGTTTATCGCTCCGCGGAGGCTGCGGTTATGATGACGTAACTTATGTGATACATGTATATCTTTGTGCTTGGTAACGCAACAGTGTTGATATGTCGGTGCTGTGTTGGATTTAATAAGTTGTAGTGTTGCTCTAGAATTTTCCTGCGATTTTGTTTCTGTGGCGCAGGAATCGTGCACTTCTCGGGCATAAACAACTACTCTGACGCGAAAGTACTTTTAGATACTTACGAGTAGTTTCAAAAATTACCAATTACGTTTTATCGCTGGAGCACCCGACATGTACTCGACGTTACACTTCGGCTAAATTGAAGGTAACTCATTTGTGCCCAAGTCTGATTTCGTCGGCTTAGAGTGTAAACCTGCTAAATCCATTTTTTGGCATTTTGAAGTTTTTTGTACCATTCTAAAGTTTAACAACAAATACACAACCTAGAATAACAGCTACAGTCAGTTTTCTTTTAAAATTGACAAAAATGCGTGATGAGTAAAACTGTCAAATCCATAACTTCAAAAGTTTGCGGCTTACTCCATGTAATCGGGAACAAAACGCGTACAAATAATGAATGTTCAAATTTTTTGGATTTTTTGAAGGAATGTTTTTTGTCTCTACTGAAAATTTACTTGATATGCAGTTAGCAGGTTTACACTCTAAGCCGACGATTTGGAAAACGTTGATATTGTAAGCCAAAATTTAGTAAGTATCTATAATACTAGTATTAATGTTGAATCTAGTGGATGCCTAGATGTGCAACTTGCTCACGTTTTAAAAAACCCAGCAATCATAAAACAGGAGACGCTGAGTGCCCTGCACGGAAGATAGCGGAATTCAGATACATAAATTCTGTCGATTATGATGCCTAGAGCGTCATACTCAAGGCCAAATTCCCGGACTTACACCTGGTGTAAAAAGAACATACCGCTGTGATGACCTACTTCCCCTGAATTTGTTGCTGTTTAAGTGAATTAGCCGCCCAGTGCAAAAATCGAATACAATACAATACATTGTGCAAATTCTGCAACATTGACCCATAAACATTTCTGCTGACGCTAATTGTTCACATTGTGTAGGAGAAAATAATGAAGTGTGAGAATTAATTTATGTAAACTAAACTTAGCTAGCATTTTTTATCTTTATTATTAATTTCAGGGGACATTTGTTTCATTAAGTAAATTAGGTTAGTAAAATAAATTAAGATAACTCAATTAACAATTATAATAATTATTAAGTAAATATTGTTAAAAAATCTTAGGCAATTTTTGTACACTGTTTGCGCCCTTGCCGCCTGTGATACAGGAACCTCCTAGTACAGGCATCTAACATCGTTTTACCTATATTATTATCTAAGATTTATTGTTCTATATTGTACCAATTTGAATTTTTGAATAAAGATTTATTATTATTATTATTCCGTTTATTCATTTCTATATACATAAATTTTTTTTTTTTTTTTGCTATCTCGTGCCCCTGGAGACCCGGTCCTTTGGTAGGCGTACGAGGGGCCGAAACCAACTCGCAGAGGCCCCGTTAGACTTTTCAAATGTAATGGGGCACCAACCGGCGATTATCCCTGTATGCACTGAAAGTATTCCCAAGGACAATCCCCGGTTGGAGCAGTACTATTGCAGAATATGGAAACAAAAAATGAAACGCTATGGGTTTGGGTGGCTTAGTGGAATGATAATCGTTTATTATAGAACTATTGGCCCCTGCCTGACCACTTACAATATACACGGCTTTTAAATGGCAGGGGGTGACTTGCACACTCAATGAATGGGCCCCCGAAAACGGTCGCTAGCACAAAGTGACGTAGCGCCAAGGGGGCAACATGGCCTGAGGTGCTAGAGGAGTGGAGAGGTATACCACGGCTATCAGGACAATGCCGGAAGTGCGGTCAAGATCCCTACCAGCATCTTACTGGATTATACGTCCTTCTCCCGAGCACGTATGCTCTAGCGAATCTCCACTCAGACCGGCCAATTAAGGCAAGGAAGAGGTGAGAGCTCTGTTCCTCGTCAGTTTTCACTCCGGCCAGCCAATAAAGGCAAGCCGTAGATGAGGAACAAGACTTCTCCCGGGAGATAAGGTTCGTGGGGTCGCTACTGCCCAACAGTTCGCCACAAAACTGCCTTGCGGATTGTATCTCTCTTTGTCTGGCCCCTCACCCTAGGTATGACCTAAGGTCCATCGGGACGCGCAAGCCCCACCACGACGTCAACGTAGAGATACTGCGGTAGGGAAAAAAATTATTATTATTATTATTTATTAGTATTTTAACCATTCAACTCAGCTGCCTGTGTCATAGAAATCTTATGAAATGTAATTATAGAGTTCTTGATCGAAATCGATTGACGGTCAATTCAGAAACATTATAGTTCCCAAATGTGAGCGCAATAGTCCAATTGGCAAGCAAACATCAGCTGGGAGAGATCAAGCACAGGCTTAATGTGCTTTCCGAGTCACAGGATGTCACTGGGCCAATAATGACACTTTTTCAGAGTACCTACTACACACCTAATATCTTCCAATGCAAGGATATTTCAATCACTAACACACGTAGAAACAAACCACTCCTCTAATAATTACAACAGTTCCTCACATCAACGTGTGTGTACTTTCAGCTTATGAGCCACTCTTGTTCCGGTCGCTGTCGGACCGTCGTCACGGGTATTTATCGGTGCGGTACCGGCACGGTACTGGTACAGTACCGGTATAATACCGCGAGTGTATGCTGTGCGTTGTTCTGGTTTTGTGCGCCGTCTTGATTGGCTGTCTGATTAGTTTGAATGTGTTCATGGCGTCGTCATATTTGGCAATGAAACCTGCGGCTATTAATTTTATTTGTAAACTAGCTGACCCGAGCAACTTCGTCTGCGTCACATTTTCCATTACTGCTCCGCTCCTATTTGTCTTAGCGTGATGATATATATATATAGATAGCCTATAACCTTCCTCGATAAATGGGCTATCTAACACTGAAATAATTTTTCAAATCGGACCAGTAGTTCCTGAGATTAGCGCGTTCAACCAAACAAACATACAAAAAAACTTTTCTGCTTTATAATATTAGTATAGATTGATTTTTGAAACGAGATCAAGCAACAATTAAGTGATAAGGTCTGCTTGTTTTATCTAAATCGAATATAACATAACTGTAATAAGCTCCGGCCTTAACTCAATGGGGAAGGCAAAAACAAAAATGCCAACAGTAATTTTGCCACATGTTTATCAATGATATATCAGTGACAGTCAATTAAAGTGAGTTTGACAGGTAACAATTCATAAAAGTCGGGAATGGCTCTTTGGCCATATCTCTATGACCTGGTGCTGAACACGCAAACTCGTTGCTAGGCGCGGCGGCATATTGTCCAGCGACGTAATTAATCTAACTACGACACCAACTTTATGAACAGACAGATTGAGAAGATTTACGACAAAGTTATCTTTAATCCCGCGGGAAGTATTAAAAGTTCTCAGTTGTTTGACATAACAGGCTTTAACTGTTAAGTATCCCGGCATCCTGTCACTCAGACGGCGGACGTTGGAGCGACCCTCGGGAGCAGGTGTCTTCAGGGGGAGGTCATGTTTCTGTATAATTTACGATGGGCTGTTAAGTTAGTTAATTTGATGATAGGGGATTTGTACAACTTTAAAAGGTATTTTATTTTATAATTTTTAGATGCGGGTATTTGCCTTAGCAGGTAATATCTTGTAGAACTCAATCGATTATGAGTTCTTTCACTGATTGGTAATATAGCAGATAGAATTTAAAAAGCTTGTTTTTGCAGTGTCTTTATCAGCTACATACTTCTCAGCTCTATATACAAGTTGTTCGAAAAGTGCGTGCTCTATTCAAGGGCGGCGATCTGTAGCTGATACAGAGTTTAAAAAAGCAATATAAAAAATGTCTTTAACATGAATTTACTAAAACATTAAAAAACCCTTGATAAGCAGGCTGGTGCATTAAACTATAGTAAACACAACTACCTGCATTGGACAGCTTGAAAAGTGTTTTTTTTACTGAACTTTTTGGAAGTTTTTTGTCGGTCGGATTTTTTTCATAAAATTCATTTATTATTTTATTTTGATAGTTTTTCCTAACTGTATACCAGAAAACAAAACATCACCCTTAAATATATCCACGCATTTACACGCAGTTGTACCGATCACTAAGCACGTTTAGCATCAATCACAAGATAAACTAAAAATATTTATTCGACACGTAGCTCTGCTGTTGGCCATAGCCGTCATTTCCAATCCCAAACACGAAACCTATCAAAAACATTTTCAATTCCATACTATATTCATAAAACTATTACGAAGCGACGTCAGCTATTTGCTTTTTTCATAAAACCTAAAACGTGTAGCATTTTATTCATGGCGAATTTAAAACGGACAAAAGTTCCGACCGCCAAAACTAGGCAACAATGAGGACACAGTGGCCTACTGTGGACACAGCGAGTGACCCATGTCAGGCCCGCAAACACGACCCCCGCGGACCTAAAGTCACACAATACTCTCCATTGTTGGCGAAAAACAGTCAGTTTGACAGGAGGAGGGTTGGATCTCATCTGCCTTCACGTGAAGGGTAACTTCTGGTCCCTTTGACCACGCGTTGTGTACAGTGGAGGGTTAACGTGTCAATCTGTGTGCTGGACGGAATAGTTGACTTTTAATTTACTTTCTATTGTGTAAATGACGGTTGCCTGCCGGTTTACAGATGCACGAATATTTTTTTTTTTTTTTATTCTAAATTTTTAATGGAGGCTTTTATCCACAATGGCATGTCAGCCTCATCATAACTTAAACTTATTCTAAGCTACACCTACTAATACATTTTACATTATTAATTTCTAAACAAATCAGCAAGTAGGTTTGCTATCTCAGGTGAAGGTTGAGCTAAAATTTTTGCATATGGACCAATATCATATTCGTTTGCTTTTATTCTACTCAACAGTATCTCTCTTTCCTTTTTACACGAATATTTACAAATGGAGGAGTTTGTTATTTTGTGTCTGATTACGTGTAAAACTGAAAAGTATAATAACCATGCAAAATTTGATGAGCCCCTTATGAGCTCGGATCAATAATATAAATCAATGTGTATGATGTTATATTTGACCAATTAATTGAAATCAAACAGAAAAGTACAGGTTGGTTTGAGATATTAAAAGTCAATATCATAATAATTTGTCAAATTGCCATTGCTCGTGAAGTTAAAGGAAACGAAAAAACGAGAGAATTACTCTAGATTCCAGCTAAACACATATAGCCTAATTGTTTTCATTTTATCAAAAAAAAAAAAAAAAATATAACAATTAAAAATCATTTGCGGAAGCAACCTTACGTGTTTGTTCAGCGGTTACAAAAATAAAACGATAAATATTTTGGTACCGTTGGTTTGCACCACAATATTTATTCAGTAGTTTGTTTTAATTCCGAGAATTGATTCCATTTCATAAAACTACGTACATATGTTCGTGTAGATTGTATACCAACAATCATATACAATCGAAAAATAAAGTTTGACACTGTTCGACAGTTCTCCTTTGTTTGTATAGCGCCATTTAGCCGAAAGTAATTTATCAGGAAATTTTTTTTTCATAGGACCAAAAGACTGTTTATCCGATAGTAATAATAAGGAGATTAACCAAAAACTTGTTGAAATAAATAACAATACTGTTACCAAGTCCGCCTACAGTTATAACATGAGAGTCTGACTGCTTATTTTACCATAACAGCTTTATTTGCATAAAAACAAAAAAAAACTAATGAAACTATAACTCAACTATTCCCTCAGAAGAAGAACGGAAGAAGACGCCCCGAGCGTCGGGATTCGCAGGGCGATTCCCGACCACTGTAGGCGCGGGTCTGCGGACGGCGAGCGTTGGGTGGCTCGCTCACCGATCAGAATCAATCACGAGTCAATGGCGCGTTGTGTCAATGCCACGCGCGCATCAGAGATATGTCAGCATAGTAGACGGGGCCCGCTAGGGCCAGTGCCTGCCAGGGTTGCGGAATTTGTTGGAAAGAGTCACCGCGGGCTTGGACCGCAATGGGTATTAGGAGGAACACGGATGGGTTTTAGTCCGCAAGAGATTGACACTCTCTTCTGTCCAAAGTGGGAGGAGTCATTTGATGATTTCCCATCCATAAAAAAGAGGCTCAGTGGGTCGTCTTAGGGGGTCATCTTACTAAAAATGCACAATTTTATGATAATAATCATTCAATCTTGCGTTGCGTTGCGTTTATCTTTGCGTTTATCAGTAATAATTATTTTCGTGGTCGGATCATTACTAGAGTGTACCAACGATTTGATCTCTTTATAATATTAGTCAAGTTAAATTCTCATATTTTGTATTTTAAGAATTTTGTGCACCGACATAATGGTTTGACCGATCTCTGTCTCACATGTAACACGATACTGGGACATTCTCACACAATGGAGCTTCATGTAACATATAACATATAACATGCTGTAACCCGAGCGACGCCAGTGGACGCACTTAGTGTATTTATAAAACAACCTTTTAGTACGTAGGTACTATTTTAGTAAAGCTTGTGGGTGGATGTTATCAAAAAGATACTATTGAACTAAACTATACAAGTAGTTTGGTGTTTATGCGTATAATATATAGTGTTTACTAATGTGTAATACAATGATCGAGTCTGATGATGGTGTGTTGCGACTGTTGCGATCGATGATTGTTACACTATCGTGCTTCATTTTTATTAACAACTAGTGATCCGCCTCGGTAGGTATTCGCTGACATCTCAAAACACCTATTATATGCTCGGGTGATAAAATATTATTTATCTTTTCACGACACAAGCCTACTTCCGTATTTCTCTTTTTCTACTAAATAGAAACACAAGGTACCTCTTTCTACAAGATAACATACCAGAATACGGAACAATAGATACGAGTGTATAAAACGTAGTTTAATTTTAGCGAGCGGTCGAGTCAGATCGATCGTCTCTTGAAGCAGCCACAGCCTGTAGACTGTGGACTGCTCACTGCCCAATCCACTATTCATTATACGAGTGTGCTATTGTTTTATAGGGTTCCGTACCCAAAGGGCAAACAACAGAATTGATCAGCTTCCGTAGTCCGTCCGTCCGTCCGTCCGTCTGTAAGCGGGCTGCATCTCAAGAACCGTAATAGGTAGATAGTTGTTTTCACAGATTGTGTATTTCTACGCCCGCTATAACAAAAATTAAGGTCTATGGCACGGAACCCTTCGTGTGCGAGTTCGACTCGCACGTGCCCGTTTTTTTTTCTTCATCAATTAAACTGGTAATAGTTTTTTTCTTAGGTAAAAATAACACAACATCACTCTCGTCACACTAAAGGGTTCATGTAAACTTTATGTCTTCAATAGGGGTCGAAACTATAATTAATATCAACTTGACTTATTGACTCCGGGCTGCAACTGAAAAAAAAAAACAGACTGGTTTATTCCTTGACCAGTCAATCAATCAATACCAGGAGTTCAGACTCAGCAGTAGCGTTTACGAACACAAACACACATTGAACATTATTATTGAAATTATTGAAAAATATTACGAGTTCCCATAACGATTAGACTAGAAAAGTTTTAATTTAATGAAAATGAATTAGTGTAAAACTACCAAGTCAATAGCTAGAACGGTCAAGGCAAGCAAATTATCAAACAAATATGTACCAAACACAAAATCATCTTCGCTAAACCGGCAGATTTGGCCAAAGTACCAGGGGCACAGAAACCAGTAACAGTTAACCTAATTTGAAAGGTTAATGTCTCTATTAGTGCTGCTTCGGTGACGGTTCTAATGACTCGCTGTATTGAATCACCAGGATATTCATGTTTGGCTGGGGACAATATTGACTCGGTGTTATTACCGAAAATCATGTAGGTATGGTTCAAAGCGTAGGTGATACTGAATGTATTGAAGAAACTGTGACGGAAAATGTCTTGAAGTAACTTAGAAATAAAACTTTCGCAAAGACGAGCACAATAGATGTACAAAAGCTATCTTAATCGTTCTTAAATATTAGGGGTGTGTTGTATTATTATGTTACTAAGTGATACTTCTATCTCACCTGATGGTAAGCGATCATGCGGTCTAAGATGGAGCACGCTTGCCTAGAAGTAACATATTCACTCTTTGTCATGTCATTTACACTTACTTTAGTTGCGAGTACCGCTTAACTACTGCATTATGCTGCAGTGTTTATTAGAGAAAAAAAACAGTTCATTCTGGATAGGTCTACTGTGTGATTGATTCCTCGAAACACCATCTCAGCAATCAACCTACATGGCTCGCATATAACTTACATATATTGATTCACATCAATTTTAAGGACTTTTTAAACCTTGACCTCTGAGTTTGTTTCGGTGTTTATTATCAGAATGGGAAACTTATCGAATCTTATCTACTTTAAATGATTAAATAGAGTAGATTTGGAAAAATGTGTTATTTTTATACAATTAAAAAAATATATTTTTATTATTCATTTAGTGACCAATTGCCCACCCACCAGGATAAGTCATAAACGAGAACTATGTTCAGTATTATAGCTGACTCTTCAAACTTAGCTAGCGTTATGCTAACAATCTGAAATCACCAACAAGACGATAGTGCAAGAGGGGTGATTAACGCTCGTTCCTTCCATAAAGGGAGCTCTATAATTTATCTCACTTATGGCAGCCAAAAGCCTTTTGTGATGCATAAGAAAATGCCTTTGGTTGGCTTAAGTGAGACAAATTATAGCTTCGTAGGTTTCAGAACAAAAAATATACCTCTGTAACAAGACGCACAAAAACAGCCACTCATTACTACAATACCTAATTCGGTGCCGCAAAGAAACTACTTACAATAATTCAGTGGCGCGCTTATCTGAGTGTCCGCCGTCCGGACACGGTGGCGTCCGGCGGTGTCCGGCACGATAAATAGCGTCCGCGAGACACTGGACACGGTCGGGCGAGCCATTGTCCGGCTTTCAGAGCAAACAGATCAAATTGCTTTAACATTTCTGCGTTTCTTCGCAGTGTTTGCTCAGACGTTGTGTTGCACTTGGCAGCGCAATTTTCTGTAAGTGCAATGAGTATTGGTAAATATAGGTATAAAATAATGGATAGAACTTATCCATACTGATATTATAAAGAAGGATAGTTTGTGAGGATTTATCTGCAGAACTGATTTTGAAAATTCTTGTATCAATAAAAGTAACGTTATTTGTAATATATACTAACGAAATGGGCACGGGTCAGCTAGTCTAATGATAACATTGTTCTTCTATACAAACGCTCGCCCATTATTGTCATCGTACCCAAGCAAATAGGGGTGGAATAGAGACTTCTTTTCACGCACTTAGATTCGCATTCGGTCTGTTTAATAAGTAATTGTAAGAGTGGTACTAGTTCAAAAATGGAACCGTATCCTATTAAACATGCTAGCATATAACCCAAACAAACAAACAAACAAGAACAAAAATCAAAACGGGTGTCAGAGTTTCAGGATTCGGACTACCCTGCGACTGTCAAATATGTTCTGATGACATCTGGGACAAACAGCTTAATGTGCTTGCTGAGGCAGGAACCGACGGAGTGTATACCCGTTATATTATGGATGCTCACCCATCCACAGACCAACTGCAGTAAGCGTAGCACCTCCCGAACCGTGCAGCTATTATATTTTGTTTAGCCTACACTTGTGATCCATCTTCCGGGCAAAGGCCTCCCTTTCTCCTTCCAAATCTCTCTGTCTTGGGCTATCTTTGTCCAAGTTTGTCCCGCTAACATGATGACATTATTAAAAAGAACAAAAATAATGAGCTTAGTGTCTCCTGAGTATAATAGTTAGTAGTTGTGCACCTCCTGCCCTACAGCGACAGTCCACTGGTTCCTGACATGTGTCACGGTAGCCGCGACTCTCGTTATGTCGCGCGACACTTGTCCGCCGCGACCCGCGAGACGCGACCACCGACGACGTTGACTAGAATAATATTGTGGAGCTGATTGTGTTAGAAATAGCTTTCATAATGCTGAAGAGGTTTTGTCGAATGCGGTGATTCGACGACTCGATAACTAATTGCTGACATTTAAACAGTAAATAATAACAGCCGCATTGATTTAAACAGTAAATAATAACAGCCGCATGGGTTGATCGTCAAGGTAAAGTAACACTTATCGAGCTCGATCTAAAGATGGGTGGCCATTCTGAAATACCGAGATTCCACCGGTTCTTAGAAAGAACGTTAAGCTGTTGAACTCAGTTGTCATTTGAGCATTTTTAGCAGTCTTTACGGATAGTAGAGAAGCCAAGAAGTGTTTCAGGTCAGATAGACAATAATCTACCTACCCTTGCTAGTATACTAGGACACTCACACTAGCCTGAAAAACTAGGCTCTGGTACTAAACGCTGCACTACCGCCCACTGACACTCGCTGTCAACAGGTAACTATTAGCCAGAAACACAGAAAAATCTCTCAAAATTAAAAAGCCCATTAATTTAATAAACCACTTTAAATGTTTCCATAATAAAGAAAGTAGTTGGTTCATTGTCAATTCGCGGCGGCGCTCGGCTCGCGCTGAATATTAATGAATACACAAAGTTTTCTTCAATTTGCAACTAAACCGATCCGCGAGCATTTGTAACTGTCTCTTTCTACTTTAATGACTGTCATTTTATAATAATTAGGCTTTTGGGGAATACAAATTGTTATTCTACGTTGTTTGTGTGTGCTGAGATGTTGTATTAGGAATTATGATGTAATTAAACTCAATTTGATTTAACTTACTCGTGGGGTTAATTTAAAGGAGTTTGTGGCTCAATATAACAGTTGCACGGATCGACTTTCAAAGTTAAGCAACGCTTGTTGAGGACGGTCTGTGGATAGGTGATCAGCTTAACATAACTTAATAACTTAACAACCGAGTCTTTTTCATACGATGGAAAGCACGGACAGCCGTTGGTCCCGGCTGTCAGTTGAGAAAAGGCTAGGCAGGTGATAACTTGCGCGGTTTATAAAAACTACGGAGACGACACTGTCCCAAATTTGGTGCATCTTTGAGACCCAAAGACTCTTAATCATCATTTTCGTCGACGTCCACTGCTGCACATAGGCCTCTCCGAGTCAATGAACAGGTCCTGTGCTTCTTATATCCAGCGGACTCCCGCAGCCATCACCTGATATTTTAACGTTGCGTGTTCCAACTGCAAATCATCCGAGTCGTTTCGTTTTAGATTAGTTGCTCTTGACACCAGTCCAGATCAGAGGTAACGGAGACTAATTCTACGGACTGAAAACGTTGCTTAACTTTAAAGACCGATCAGTGAGACTATTTTAACTTAGCCCCGAGCTTCCAGCTTCTAGCAATTCGACTTACGACTAAAACTCGTCAGCATCATAGGCCTCCCCCAAGTGTCACCACAACAAACGGTCCTGTGCGTTTCGCATCCAGGGGGTACCCACGAACCACCAGGTCATCGGTCCACTTTGTGGTTGGGTCTTCTGGTACATCTTGCAGAACAGATACCTGTTCTGCAAGATGAGACCTTCCTAATGCGCCTTCAGTTTGGTGATCATTCACACTATGTCGGTAAACTTCGTTTTCTTGCGGATATCATTCGATCACGCAAGGAAACTCCAACTCCTTCTGTATTGCCCTTTGAGTGACTTTAAACCTTCTGACCCATTGTGAGCGACCACGTTTCAGTTCCATAAGTCATCACTGGCGAAATGTGGAAGCATATATGTTACGTTTTGTAGAAACAAATGCTTATTAAACGTTAAATAAACAAAATACAGCAGGTACCTGTGTAGGTACCTGCTGTATTTTGTTTATTTAACGTTGAAATGATTTTTTTGAGGTACTTAGGTAGTGTTACCTAAGTACCTCAAAAAAATCATTTCTTCCCTCAAAATCAAATCCCAAATCGAACAAATATTAAATTCATTCCCGCACGGTAAGCCTAGACCTAACTCAGAAGCCACTAGCGGCCTCTCGGACCCCAATCACGTTTTTATCAAAAATCCAATTTTTCCAGTATCTCAACACGGAATCCAACCCTCCGCTGCTATTAAAAACGCGCGATATATTATGTTTTTATCTACGCATTGTCATCGGGTCTGTTGGACCCCTGCTTTTCATTTATATCGTTTTATTGTGCGATTGTAATTGAGTCGGTCGCGATACGTTGGAATAAACTGCGTGATCAATTATATCGCCATTGAAAGGGTTAGGTCGCTCTGATGGTGTGTTCATTGAGACAAATTGCTGTTAATTGATTTTATTTTTATATCGGAAAATTGAAATTGATTGATTTTTATTTCGTACTTTTTTGAGTAGAAAAATGAAAGGAAAAAATAATTTTATGACTGACATATCCAAAACTACTGGAACTTTGAAACTTTCCCAAAGCTTCGTTTTATAATGTAGGTGAGTACGAAAGAATTTTTAATAAACTTTGAAGGGGGTGAAGACGCAGATTTTTTTTTGTACTAAATCTGTGCAGACGACGACGCAGGCGAAGTGCTAGACTCAATATAATAACATTTAAAAAAAAATCTCAAAGGTTACGACCTCAAATTCAATACTTAAAAAGCCTTAAACAACGTCTTAAGGCTCAGACTTAATACATAAAAGTATAAATAAATAATCATAAGTCCCCCAGTGAATACTCCGCCTTATTCTTTGTACACTTTTTATGACTTCGAAGTATAACAAAAAATATGAGTTCATTTGTAGAAGTCTGAGCTTTCTCCAGTGAGGCAGTTAGTATTCCAGAGACTTGAATTATTTACTGCTGAGAGAAAAGAATGGCCAACAATATGCTAACATCCTCTTTTACATAGAATTATTAAGATTTAGTAGCAGCGTACTCTAGTTTATTACAGAATTATGTACATATTTTGTAAAACTGTACTAAATACAATCTGGTTGAACGTTTTTCTGCAGTTGTGAGAAATGTTATTAAGTGACTGCCTCTTTGGCGGAGTGGCGTAGTCTAACCATCAGCCGAGCTTGAAGACCTGGGTTTGATTCCTGTAATATGTTACTTATGAGTTGTCCCATCCGGGTTTTTCAATAGTAGACCGGAGTCGAGTGCTCTGTTGATAACAATACGCTCTTGCCTCATTTTCAAACGTAACTGGGTAAATGTGGGTGTAGTCCTTGCAAGAACTGTTTTAATATCTGGTGGAGTTATATTAGCAGATCAAAAAAAAAAACCGACTATTCATCCTTTTCGAAGTCCGGAGTTCAGAAATATGAATGGTTGATATTAAAAAGCCCATTACTCCTCATAGTTGCAGCCGAAATACGTCCAATGCTGGAAAAATAGCTCCTTCAAGAGTCATTACAGCGATCGTCCTGTGCTCCTAGCATTCAGCGGATTACCGCATCTTACTTGTCTTAATATATCTATACTAATATTATAAAGAGGTAACATTTATTTGTAAGTTTGTATGTAGGGGGTAATCTCAGGAACTACTGGTCCGATTTGAAAAAATCTTTCAGTATTAGATAGCCCATTTATCGAGGAATGCTATAGGCGTATCATACATATCATCACGCTAAGACTAAAAGGAGCCGTGCATTAAAAATGTGACGCAAACAAAGTTGCGTGGGTCAGCTAGTATTATATTATAAATCACGTATCACGTTGTTTGTCCGCGATGGACTCCTAGACTACTTAACCGATTTTAATCAAATTTGCATACCGTGTGCAGTTTGATCCAACTTGAAAGATAGGGTAGCTTACATCTCAATTTATAGTCGCAACATTATTTATGAGCGGAGCATTCATGGAAAATGTGACGCAGACGAAGTAGCGCGGGTCAGCTAGTAATATTATATATTAAAATATAACTAACATCATCTAGGTGTTCTATATAACACACTTCTGTCACCCCGTCGGGAAACACAATCGCTATAATCCGAAAACTCACTTCCCCTCAAAAGCTCTGTAAACATTCTGAACATTAAAACGATATCTACGTTATAACTAAAGCTAACTACAATAACCGTTACAGATAACCGATAACCGCTACATTACCGTGTAACTTCTATAGCTGTAACCGTCTATTGAATCATGAGGAGACTTCGCGACTGTACGAAGGTAGTATATTTGTATGGGAGAAGCGTTTTAACTGATAACAGTATTTTATTAGTTATGGGGTTCGGAATACCGAAGGGGGTTAAGTACGGTTTTCAATGATGGTGCGTTTGTCTGTATGATTTAAATGTCATGAATTCATTAAATTGAAGTGCGGGTCAGAGGACGGAAATGCTGGCGTGAAGACTTAGAGGCATTCATGACGGATTGCCCGGAGAAGGCAATATACTAAGAAGGCTGTGCCTAGCAACAAAGTCGGTTCATTAAACAAAAAGAATTTCATTAATATGTTTTTCAGCATTTACATATATATAAATATAGATAGATGTCGAATTTTTATGACGGTGTTTCGTGTGATTGTAGTTAAATCGGTTTTGTAGTTAAAGATTAGCACTAGAGGACTGATAGTAGTTACTGTGAGAGATGAATGTTTTGAGTTGGATTTCTTTCATGTTTCAATATATAATGGATTGTTATGAATAAAAAAAATTATAAGCATGAATTCGAATCTGAGGACATGTCGACAACATTCGCAGATCGATTAATAATGTAAGAGTAATTAAAATTATAGGATAATATTGTATCTCATGTCAAAAAATGTGTTTTATATAATTTAGTACCTATCCGAGGTATTTTATCTCTTTCCTACCTCTTGGTACCTATGAGTGGCCGACATTTTCTGTAGCTACACCCACGTTGTATCAACTATTGTTTCTATTCTTTTGGTAAGAATCGCTGACATCTACTGAACTCAAAACAATTGTCTTAATTAAACGATTTACAGGCACCTTTGAACTATTAACGAGTCGTAGATCTTTTATAATTGTAGTATTTATTTTCGTCAAAAATAACAACATAAACGACTTTTTAATTGCTACACAATACGTAGCTACTCTGTTGGGAAATGGGACTCAAACTGAATTAATTATTTACAAATAACACCAACGACACAACAATAACAGCTGTACAATAACGTTTCGTTTGAAATTACAATTTAACTAGAAATCTTTCATTAAATCTACAGAACGAAAGCGAAGCGAAAATCAACAATTCAAAATATCAGAAAGCAAGCAATCTGCGTCAAATCACAGGATCCAGAATAAATGAATAACAAAACACAACGCGACCAATTATTGAGGAAATTAACCAAATCATTGGATCCGCAATCCGGACTAATTGAAAAAAGTTTCGCGCGAGCCGCCATCAAATTGTTTCGCCGAGATTTCGGCGCCATTTTAATTTGCGAGCAATTTGTATAAAAATTAAATGTTTAACGTGCTCACTAATGGGACGGGAGATCGCGGATGGCGTGAAGGGATGGGATGGGGTGTCCCCCATCGTATGATTGGGTCCCGACACAGTCGCTTCATTTGCTACGTTTCGCGCGCATTCTTCTGCGTTACATGACATTTTCCTCTGCTCGTTCGGTTCGGAAGCAGTTTTAAATTGCCTCACGGGTAATTGTGTCCCGTGTGTTCATGTATGTTGTGATTGTGTCTTTTTACTTTTCAGGAAATATAATTTAGTGGATAAAGCAAATTCGCGTGCAGGCATGGTTATCAATACACGTTCTGTTTTATTTTTATTTAAGAAGCAAATTTCTGGATTACAAAACATAAATTTAATATCTTGTACATACCTCTATTACTGCTCAAGAAAGAGCCATTAATTACTAATTAGTAGCACCAAACAAGTCTATTTTAGAGGACAAGAGGAATTGCTATGGAAAAATATCAAAGCAATCACATATACTACTAAATCCAAAAAATTAAACACGGAATTGACCTACTTAAAACCGTCTCCTGTTGAGTCTGCTAATTTTGTTAATAACTTTTTCGCTAATACAGGTAAAGAGTTAGCTGAAGACATTCAATCAAATATGAGTGTGGATGATCAAAATTATTACATCAATGAGCTTCCAACACAACCTCAGTCTTTTGCCCTGTATGACACCGACTTTGATGAGATCAATAACATTATAATAAATTTGAAATCTGACAGCGCCCCTGGGTGGGACAATATTTCAACTAGGTTCATTAAATTTGTTAGACACGACGTTACTCCAGTTATTACTTATCTAGCTAATCTTTGTTTCAGAACGGGCACCTTCCCTTCTTTATTAAAGCAATCAATTATTACTCCTGTTTTCAAGGGTGGGGATAGAGACGACGTTAACAATTACAGACCTATTTCAGTTCTTCCCATAATATCTAAAATCATAGAAAAACTACTAAATAATAGACTACTAAATTACTTAACTTCTTTTAACATAATATCCCCATCTCAATTTGGGTTCAGACAGGGTATATCAACTGAGGACGCAGTAACATCTCTTAGTACTCTTGTTGTAGAACAGCTTGATGTTGGCAAGAAATGTCTATCAGTTTTCATAGATCTAAAAAAAGCCTTTGACACCGTCTCTCTCCCCATCCTTGCGAAAAAACTTGAAAAAAATGGAATCAGAGGAACACAGCTCTCTATATTTAAAGACTATCTGTCTGATAGAAAACAAAAGGTTAAACTGGAACAGTACATTAGCGACGATATTGGCATAACATGTGGTGTACCACAAGGGAGTGTCCTGGGGCCTACCCTCTTCATAATTTACATTAACGACCTCTGTAATATGAAGATCAAAAATGCCAAAATTTTTACATATGCAGACGATACTGCCATCGTTTTCTCTGGGTCTTCTTGGGACTCTATTAAAACTGACGCTGAATATGGTATGTCTAGGGTTGCTAAATGGCTAAAGTATAACCTCCTTACATTAAACACATCAAAAACAAATTATATTTGCTTTACTATCAATGATAGTACACAACCCAGTCAAGATTTCAGATTAAAAATACATGTATGTAATGAAAATGATAGCACAGCAAGAAATCAATGTGATTGCTCAATAATAGAAAAAGTGTCTACCTTTAAATACCTAGGAGTTATACTAGACCAGAGACTATCATGGTACCCCCAAGTCGAGCAGATTACCTCTAGGATAAGGAAGTTTATATGGATGTTTAAATCGCTGCGTCATGTTGTCCCAAAAACTGCGTCCAATACCCCCAACTCTGAAAAAAACCTCCTAGATGAAATTTATATTGCTTTAGTTCAATCTGTAATTTTATATTGTATTCCCATATGGGGAGGGGCTCTAAAAACCCGGTTTTTAGATGTATAAAGGGCTCAAAGAGCTCTTATAAAAGTTATGTACTTCAAAAAACAACGTTTCCCTACTGTGAGTCTATATCAAGTGTCCAATCTACTGTCAGTTAGAAAATTATATATTGTATACACCATATTAAAAAAACATAAAACACTAGCCTATGATCCTTGCATAGAAACTAAACGTAGGAAAAACATAGTCACAAATGTTCCTATAACAAAAACTACTTTTGCTAGTATCCAATTCAAAAAACGATCAGCTTATCTTTACAATAAAACGAATGAAATATTAGTTTTTTTTCCAAAACCTCTCATGAGTGCAAATCTGTACTAGTAAAGTGGATAAAAACCTAAGTTATGAAGAAACCGAAACACTGCTGTTATACGTGAAATAAACATACATTGATTACGCAAACACACATTGATACACACAGACACACACGCACACACCCACCCACACACACGCACACACCCACCCACCCACACACACACACACACACACACGCATACATTTCGTACCTACTAAATAATTAAAATACAAAACTTATGTTTACATGTTTCTTGCTATTCTGTTAATACGATAAAGAAGAGCGGAGCCTCCTGACACAGGCATATTTACATGCTTAAAAGGAGACTCCAGCAACTGATTATAAGAAGAAATTTGTTAAAGAAATAAAGATTTTTGTATTTTGTATTGTATTTGTATTTGTAAGAGATGTTTTTGAGGTCGGTCCGTGAATGGTTGATCGCCCCAACAACATACCAAAATTCCTCCGTGCCTCGAAGAGCACGTTAAGCTCCCTGCTGTCGTGTGTACATCTTTGACAGTCAATACAGGTAGTCAGGTACCAAGAATAGGGTAGATGACTAAAAAAAATCTAATTAGTCCGTCAGTTAGATTATCAAAAAAATATTTAACCCGTGTTTTTTCTTTTGTTACGGGAACCAAAAATGACGAAGTTACGACGCTTTTAAAATTCTCAATACGTCACACCTTCGCATAATTTTTACTGAGTCGTGACGTCACGAGCCCCCACTCGCGAGTTTTGATGCGTTTTATCTTTGTCAATATTCATTGATTTACAAAAACAAAAAATACGTGTCCATTATTTTTCAATACTCTAACTGACGGACTAAATAGTTTTGCAAATTGTGGATGATGGAATCTAGCCTATTCTGACAATAGTCCGGCCAAAGGACACCGTGTTACCTAATTACTGGCTTGTGGAGATTGGATAGGCAGTTACCATGTAAAAGCAGCATCCGGGTAGACTGGAAGCCGACCACAATAGAGTTGTGAAAAGGCTAGAAAGATTGCCTGTACCTGAGGTACCTGTCCAACAATCCTAACAGACAGTAACAGGAAACATATAGAAAAGTATTTCCAGCGCATATTGTCAGCCATGTCAGAAGAATTTGACGGAACGGAAGTAGATGAAATACGAGCGCGCCATTCTCGGTTCTAAGTTATAGACTCGCCGTCTGTCAGTAGTTGGAGACAAGTTGTGATCCGGAGTCGATGGCAGACGGGGAAACGATTTATGTGGCGTACCTTGGTGGAAGGAAGTAGATGTGGCAGTACTGTCAGTGAATGTGGTATAAGCTGCATTGTTAGAGATATTTCGAGAAGAAAAAGTTATATTCTCAAAATGCACGTAGTGATGATCGCTAAAATTTTGGAGGAATATAGAAAAATAAGCGAGATTATTAAGGCTCTGCAACTTAATTAAATACAAAACGTCAGTTTTCATTAAATTCTATTCTAAGAATGTTCTTAAATAAAATTTAATTTATCCATTTGAAGTATAACAGATGCAAAAGAAATTCTGTTTGTCTATCTGTTATGTTTTTACACCTACATAAATCTTCATCAAACTTACTTGAACTAAAATACAGAGTTACTTTCGCATTTAAAATATTAGTATGAAAAAAAAGAACCTGTACGTTCCTCGATTCTACAAGATTTATTCAAACTTCCATATAAAGTATGACTTGCTATTTCCTAATATATTCCGCCATTGTTTCAACACATTACATCCTCCATATATTCATATTACTGTTCTTTCGCCACAGAGTACCCGCGAGCCGTGCATCACGCTGGGTGTACTGGGCCCGGCCTGTCAATTTGCTGGCTGTTTACGCAGCATGTGGATCTATCTGTATCAGTTAGGATTGCTGCCAGACGTATTTCGGGGCGCGTAAATAAGAGAGCGGAACCAGTTTGGTAGCAGCACTTAATAATAAATTTCTATTCGCGGGAGTGGTCCATGATGTAAGAATAGGCGGGAAAAACTGGTTTTATTGGTGAAATAAAAAATACCAAGTTATGAACCCACCCTCATCGAAAACATGTTTTTACTGAAATCATGAAAATTTATTTCTATATGGGATCAAACAATGTAGTCTAAAAATAGACGTACCAAGATCCCAGTGTCTAGAACAATTTATTACATAAATACCGATGAAAAAGAAAAATTTCTAATCTCTTAAAGTTTTGGCAAGCGCCGACAAAATTACTGAATGACTTGACTGATAATAGATCGATGAAGCAATCGGTTTACCGATTTAATCTATTCTTGTGTCTATTTCTAATACATAAAGATTACAAATGTACAAGTACACTACGCCTTCAGTCTGGTTTTATTTTGCTATATATTAAAGTGCCCAAAACACAATGCCATAAAATACAACCAAACCAAAACATATTTTTCTCGCACACGTCCCAATAACACGAGAAGTATTAATATATCATTCGTCCAAGCGTCTATTTTCATTGCTTTTATTCCAAGTGTCCTTCTATTTTGCCACTAAATGTTATTACTTCGGCGTGTCGTTATATAAACCGGCCGTCGCCTTACACTTGGACCACCGCCACGGCGGCTGCCTTTGGTTCGGTGCCAACCGTCTCGTGCGAACTGACTTTGTCTCAAGAAAAACTCGATTTGTGTCCCGTATAATGACCGAAACGAATTGTTATAGTTTTTTCTTGTCCTCGTTTCTCAATGCTGTGGGGTAACCCTGTGCTGCTTGATTGTGGAATAGTTGGAGACAGAAGGTTCGTTTTGTCTGTGGAGATGGTTTAAGAACCTCTGAACTGTTCTCGATTTAATGATGTACAGAGAATTTCCATAACCATATATTATTATTTTTTAATCTAAGACTGTGTGTCTAAAACATCTTTAACCTTTATAAATGAACAGCTAGTATAAATTTACGATTCCGTGTAAAGCCGTTAGTCATGAAGATTATTTTAATAAAATTATGACAGTATTCAAATATTTTTCTCACCTATGTGCTCCGACGAGGCATTTTTAGTTGAGGCATTTATATGGTCCAGCGTGAGGACCTGGTTTCCGTTCTCAGGTTGGGCACAGATTAATTGGGGATTATCTCCAAGATTTATGTTTGAAGCAGTTTAAAGTTCGTTTTTGAGCCAGTTTGAAAGCAATGCAACTTAACATAGCTAAAAAAAATATTTAATTTTATTATAGGTATTAGGTATGTTCTTAAATTCTACTCGTACCTACCTGTCATTTCAGAGAAAATTAAATCCCAGCTGTAGTAAACCTACTGCTCTATGTACACTGTGTCTTAATTTGCTTAAACAATTACTGTGTACCAGACCAGTGCGGCACATATTAACATTTATTTGCGCCGCCATTTTGAACAAATGCCTTGTTTTTTCCACCGTACGTAACGTTTTACCATTCATATTTTAGTTTTATCTCTCGATCGTTACATTGTTTAGCTCAGCAATTGTTTTCGCTATTTGTTACTGCTGTATGTATGGAACCGTTTAATGCTTTGATTTGAGCGTTATGCGTGAAATGTTTTCGTATTATTTTCGCTTAGTTATTTGCTTCTGTTGTGTATGGCCAATTGTGTGATATTTTTTTCTATTGTGATAGCTTTAGGAAATAAATTGAGGTGTTTTGTATGATTACAGCATTTATTCAGGGTTTACACGATTCATACATGCATCTAAACCGGTATGCTTGGGGTATTTTTGGTCCAAAGCAACTGAATTGTAGTCGATTTAAGTTTTTCGTTACAGAGAGTGCTACGCCGTAGTAGTGTGCTACGCTGCAACTAACTGGGCTACGCCGTAGTGAAATATGCTACGTCGTAGCAGAATAGCTATGACGCAGTTGGGAGATTAGCTAAGCGCCACGATTTTTAGATTTCAAGAACAATAATTGGTAAAAAAGCTTAGAATAAAACCAAGACAGTGTTTTATTTCGAATCATTTTATATTGTTATTTTAATTTAGACTAGATTTGAAAGATATTATACAAATAACTTTTAAATGACGAAAAATATGCATAGATTGAGTTGAGTGAGCAGTCTTGTACAAAACTATTTGGAACATTGATCGAATAGAAGGCCGGAGCTATCCCATTACATTTGGCACATGGAGCGCACACATTATCTTATGTTACGAGGTTAGTTCTCTTCGGAGACCTTGATACACACTGCTGGTAACTACAGACAAATATTATTCAGGGCGACTATTCATGTATTGGCAATATTTCAGATCAAGGTTCTCACTAGTATCACCACACATTTTAGGGTTCCGTACCCAACGGATAAAAACGGGACCTTATTACTAAGACTTCGCTGTCTGTCTGTCCGTCTGTCACCAGGCTGTATTTCAAGAACCGCGAGAGCGAGACAGTTGAAATTTTCACAGATGATGCCGCTATAACAACAAATACTAATAAACAGAATAAAATAAATATTTAAGGGGGCTCCCATACAGCAAACTTGTATTTTTTTGCCATTTTTATAGATAATGGTACGGAACCCTACGTGCGCGAGTCCGACTCGCACTTGGCCGCTGGTTTGAGTTAAAAACGACAGCTGTTGGTTTTTTTTAAAGAGTTCACTAATTACCAAACTTGGTTGGAAAACCTGGTTACGTGCGAGTCGGAATCGCTCTTACAGTATCATACACAAAGAAATCAGTTTTTTCTATCACTTCTGTTTATTTTTTTTCGTTTGTTGTTTATCGAGAGGAAAAAACACACCGCGAAAACTCAACTGTCTACCTATTGCAGTTCTTGAGGTATAGTTCTGTCAGCGGCTGAGAAATGGACGGAGGACTATCAATTGGGCGCCGCTGGTTAAGTTTCGGTTAAGGAACCCTTACAAATTTCGAAGAAATTCAAATTCAATGTACTTAGTTAAACAATAACAGTGGCGACAATTTCGTTAGCTAGACCACAAAGACTTTAAAAGTTATAAATTAATTTATTCAATCGTTTAAAAGTAATTCTAGTTTCAAATCAAATTCAAGCGACTAACCAACAGTTACGAACGAACGCTTCAAACAAAACTCATTTAATATTTCATATTTGGAACAATCTACCTGCCACAAACTTCGTCACACTTCGGCCACGATCGGAAGCGTTCGGGCGCACTCGGCCAGCTGAAACTCTTTGGATAATAACTCGTCAACGAATCTTAATTTGGCAATAAATTCCGTTGTTGGATTGTTGCCGCGAATTCTCCTTAATTAAATATAATTTGGCGGGCTATTGATTTTGATGAGACTCCATCGAGTGGTCGCTTCGAGAGTATTGTTCCCAATCAACTGATTTATTTGAAGGACTGAGTTTCGGATACAATGAGGTCGGAATGAGGACTTGATGTTGTAAGAGTCTGATGGAGTGGAGATATTACTTATTCACAGACAAATGTTTTTCTTTTTATACTAATTTTTACTTTATCTAAAGGAGTACACAAGCACTCTGTTTGTGAGAGAGAGTGGACTGCACTCTACCAGGCGAGCACAGTGTGGAGTAGCCGATAGAAAATGTCTTCGATTTTTTTTTATTTTTTTAGTTAACGGGATTGCTACCATGTACCTTTTTATTTGCGAGTTTTCGAGTGGAGTGGTTACTCCGTGATCATGGCGCTTGCAACAGTGCCGAAATACCGAAGTATAGTAAGTTGTAAAATCTAATAAATTAATATAATCTCTTAGCCGAATCACTGCCTCCTATAATACTGGCTACCCTAGTATAGGAGGCAGGGTTTACCTATTGATGGTATACAGATTTCTTCAACAATCTAAGTATCTTTTGCAAATGCTCAATACCAACTCAAATTATGTATTTTTCTTTATCCCGTTATTCACTGTTCTAATGTTAGTGTCCATGACAGTTTAAAACAATATGTGATGTTATTATGTCAGTTTCGTCAATTTCTTAATCCTGTCAGTTATTTTGATGAGATGTCATGAGTAGGTCTAATTACATTATCATTTTCGATAGTCAAGATATTTCAGCACAAATATTAGTTTTAGCTTCATACACTAAAAGTCAGCAATTCAGTTTAAATTAAACCGTTAACTAACAGTTAGTTATCCGTTGGATGTAATATAATTGTGCTGTTATCCGCAAGTATTAATGGTAGCAAATTGAAACATTCCGAGCTCAGACAGCTCAACGAGACGTAAGGCGAGGTCCCGAAGAGAGCGGGGCTACTCGGACTTAGAATTATAAGCTATTCCGCAGTTACGCTCGTGTGTGAAAGTCAAAATTTACGTAATGACCTACTACAAAACATGGTCAACCAGTGTGCCTACTTCTCCGCTGTATTCTTCTGATTAATTTCGTTGCGGGATCCAAGACAATTGGATCGTTTCTCCAGGATTCGTCGGCTTCATTAGCTCGGCGTTTTTCTGGTGGTCGCCACTGTTGATTCTGGCTTTCTGGAGTCGCAGTGGTTGGAAATGTGTAGCGGGCTTGTCCCAGTGTTCTCAGTTTCATTCAACTCTGTTCAGCCGGTAAGACCAGTAAAGGTAACAAACAGTCAATGCAATTGAGAAGGCAGACAAATTTACTGGTTCAATAGCAGAATTAGTGTGGATAACATAATGTTATGCCTTTCTTTCCCGCAGTGTTATA
This sequence comes from Ceramica pisi, assembly GCA_963859965.1. Taxonomy (NCBI): domain Eukaryota; kingdom Metazoa; phylum Arthropoda; class Insecta; order Lepidoptera; family Noctuidae; genus Ceramica; species Ceramica pisi. The sequence continues at coordinate 15,815,207 of OY982553.1, read as the reverse complement.
CAGTGGTGTTCCTGAATATTACTTGGTTTAACTTTCATAAATAGTACGTTATTAAGGGTTGATTTGTCCAACACAAGATAATTTTTTATTAATATAAACGCGAGCCTGTCAAAGGCTCACGTTTGTGCACAGTTTCACCTGATGATGTATTTATCTAAGGGAAGGTGATAATTTTGATTTGAGGACAAATTTTTCACGTAAAGAATTGTCAGACAACAATAAAACAATTCTCAGTTTTGAAAAATAAGACTGTTCACCGTTTCTTATTGACAGAATCGAGGCAACAATCTTCACTGACAATGCTACCTTAAACTTGTACTTTAACTTCGCAGAGTAATGTTTCGAAGCCACACACAACTCGCTACATCTGTCGAATGCGACCCACCGAGGGATCACTCGGGATAAAGGCATGACTAATCAAAATTCCTAGGGTTATGGGTTTTGCCAGGGTTGCAGGATTGTTGTAACGAGTTACCGTGGCCCAGGGACGCAAAGCGCATTTGGTAGAACACGGGAGGGATTCAGTCGGTACGATTTTATCTGCAGTAAGTTCTTGTCGAACTAACGCAGGTTTGCGAGTACCCCTACGCCGCCTTACCAATTAAAATAACAAAATCTTTGAAGACTTCTGTTTCTGCTCCACAGTTTAGAGGTCTTGTCTACAAAATTATAACAGTTAGGTTAATATTTTCTTATTCTCCCTCCCTCCCTTTTCTCTGTGGTTTGCATGCCTATTTGTGTACAAAGTTCACTACTAACTACTTGTCTGTTTTAACAGCTTAGAATAGCGCACTGATACAACGTTTTGCACAATACTAAAAGTAATATATAACTTTTAATATTGCGGAAAATGTTGTTGGTTGCACATTGTATAATATTTTAATTGCTGTTTCTTTTCCCGAAAAAATAAAATAAAATATGAATCTTCCACTCCGCCCAGAGGCAGAGGAGTCATTTGATGATTTTTAAAAAACTGCTGCGGTGTGAATATCCCTTCAAGCCGCTTCGCAATCCGACAGCGCTGCTTAGTCAGCGCTGAGTTACGCTTGAAAAGTTTTTTAATATGTTGCAGTTTTGATCGGAGCGAAGTTTTAAACAGGTATGGTTACCACGAAACTATGAGATGTAGTTAATATGAAATTAAAACTTATTGGCTAGAAGTTTTAAAGCCGGAAATCTTATTAAATCTGAGCACCTCGTACGCTAGTTTTTAAAGATATTATTTTGCTCTGATAGTCAGTTACTATCTCTGTTTTTGAATTAAGATTTTAAAACGAAAATTACTTTTTGAACAAAACCAAAAACCGATTTAAGCTAACATAGTAAGCAAATAGAAAAAATGCTCTCCATTACAGAAACAAAAACTTTTCTGAACCAAACAAAACTCCTTAATCCACCTTTTAAAAATAAAAGACAAATTCCGATAACAACCACCTCTCACTTGAAGTTATCTGTCTCTATCTAACGGTGACGCTATCTCGCTCTATCTAAATGAAGTAAACCCGCGCTCGTTGCGACCTCGGCTCCACTCGGTATCGCTCGGCAAATGTTTCTAATATAATTAAGGGAAATATCCAAACACTTGGCGCGCAGAGGAGAGTGCTACTGATTTGTATTTGCAAGATGGTTGGTTATAAAAATTATTTTCATTATAAATAATGGTTGATTCAACCATTATATAAAGTGAAAATATTTTTTCATGTTGAATGGCTACGTTATTTAAGCCGCAAATGTCTGCTTGGTAAAGCAACGCTTTACCGAAGTCTAGTTGGCCCACCATTGATGCAGCAGTGGGCAGTTGTTACGGCGAGTCAAAAGTCCAAAGTCTGACGACTAGCTTTATCATAGTGTCAGTGTATCCCATCACTGGATAGTGGCGGTCAGACAAGCAGTCCCTCCATGTAATTTGTAAAAATAAATGCAAACTGTTTGATTTGTCTTGAATTTCTACACTTCATTTTGTGACTCGCAAGAGAATGGGCAGCAGCGTTCTCTGTAAAACTCAACACCATACACTGTGATCGCCAACCCGCCTGCAAAGCGTGGCGATTATGTCAACCCCCCTCCCCGTGGGGGAGGCCAATGTCCAGCAGTGGGTGTCTTTCGGCTGACATGATGATGATGCTGATTTTGTGACAGGACCTAGTGACTATAAAAACAAAAACAACACAAGGAAGCGTAACTCAACGTAATTCAACTCAATTTTCAAAAACTATGTAGATTTATTGCATCACTTTTTACGTGACCCATCAAACAGTCACGTAATATAAAATAGTGACATAAACCAGGAATCCGACGGTGCAAAAGTCCCTGATTCCCTGAGCAAACAACAGGCCAACAGTCCCATCAGTCCCAGAGACAAGACCATACACAATACAGACAAATAAAGAAGATCAGAGGGCCAATTCTACTCACATTCGCATCTCAATCGCAAACTGTCAAAAATGTATGAAAATTAAGGCTTTTTTGACAGTTTGCGATTGACATGCGAATGTGAGAGTTGTTTAAAAATTAATAGAATTGGCCTTCGGCTACATCCAACAAGCAAAAGCAGGCGCACGCACACAGAGACGCGTACGTACGACAAGCGCAAACAAATGCCGGTCGTGTTTGTTGCTTATACTCGATGTAGGTACCTAATGTGTGTGCGTGTTCGCTTGTTGTATAAAGTTAAACTTCTTTCTCTTATTTATTTATGGTGATGAGGATTGGGACTACAAACTTCAGAGTTGGGTCGCTGACAGCTAAAGTTGCAACTCGCCGTGATTTTTGGAAAGCAAATCAGTTTTCGGTTTAAACTTGTGTCATTTGTAATGTGATAAGTTAGTTTTGTGAAGTACGGAGAAAAGTCAAGTGGTATGATGGCCATTTCTCAGTTATTTTTCAGTTTTTAGAGGAATGTAAATATAACATGATCAATCAAATGATTGTCTCAGATCATAGCCAATTCCATTAAAATGCAAATGCTCTAAAATCCTACTTTTTCCGAATAACGAGAAGAAAATATACAAGAAATACCTCCTTTGAAATGCACGCAAAAGAACGTATAGGTACATTTCTATAAACATTTATTATTCTAAATATATATGCTGAACTTCTACCTGCAAGTTAAACAAAACCCCGACTTCGACGTAAATGTTGCCTGAAGACTTCACTTCTCGCGACTTTCGATCTGTGTACTTTACCAACATTTCAAGCAAGACTCCGAAAAGAAAATCTCTTGTAAATGAGATCATTAAAATATTCGAGTGAAACGTTGACTTTAGAACAAAGGTTCCAAGAAAGTTACGATCAAAAATCCTTTAGTTTTTGAGGGCCAATGACACTAAAAGTATCGCGACGGTAAATAAATTTCCATAGACAAACAACTCTAAAACCAGTTAACCAAAGGTAACACAATCGATCGAGTACCACAAACAAAGCCGTACTTTTTATTTGACTACCAAATACCGGTAACAAATCACTTCGGAGCTCGCCTCTACGGTCTACCCAATCAGGGGCAACGGTCAAAATTGGCATAGTTCAGGATGGACCACGAGGGAGTGTATTAAACAACTATTTGGTCCTTCGAGTCGGATAGACGCTCGAAGGGCCACATGGGTCCGTGGAGGAGGGGAGGGGGGTTTGTTTAGAATTCCGATCCGTTTGAGTATAATGCCATTAGTAATTGACGTAAGTGGAGTTCTGAATTGTTATTTAATGGACATTAATTTTAGGGTAGTTAAGTTGTTTACGAATTGATTTAGGAGTTGTCTTGTTGTTAGGGTGGCCATTAACTCTTTGGTGAGCGAGTGTGTGGTTATAGGTTCGATTCCCAGATTAAGAAGTTGTGGTTTTATAATATTTTTTGTTTACAAGTTTGTGATAACGCTTGCAGCTCTTGTCATATGTTGATTTTGACACAATACAAGTCACTGAATGCGCTTAAAGATATCGAGTGGAGTTACAGACATCATTAATATTATAAAGTTTAGCCTATATATACTGGCCCACAGCTGGGCAAAGGCCTTTCCCAGGCCACCTCGACCATTGTTAGACATTACAAGCAGAAGTGAAGAAGAAATATCAAATATTCTTCTTTACTATCTTCTTTAATCCAAACACAATAATAATTTCGAGCATGTTTCTACCGTTATAACATAAATAATATAAATTGCTACACCAAGACAGTGATCGCTTTAGGAGGCATCTTTAGGGAATCCTCGGAATGATACAATATGCTATATTATAAGAATATGTGAGGTTGTTTGTTTAGGTGATACCTTATTTCGTGTGACGGGTGTCTCTGGAGGCCTGGGGCTCCGGGCTGCCTCGCTACGATGATGGATGAGGACGCTACTAAATATTATGGTTGATAGCTCTTGCCAGCGACTTCGATTACTTGAATGTTGAGAATTATGAATTACCAGCTTTTGTCCTAGGCTTTGCCTACGTTAAAGTAACTTATAATCGTCTCCAGGATCTATTTATGTACAAGAATCCACAATAATTTACGCTTTGATTTATGAGTGAAAGTATCCACATGTAATTGAACTCACTTTAACATTCATTATACCAAAAAAGGATTGACGTGTAAAAGTGTTATGCCGTTAAGTGTTGTGTGTGTTACCTATTTACAAAATAAAATACAATTAGCCAAAAACAATCCAATTAAATTGCTGTAACCAGAACAATACAAGACTGCTACCAAAAACCGTGTCGCATACCTTAATATTCAATAGCACAGCACTGCACATTGCTAGAAAAAGCACAATAACAAAACATTCAGCATTCCGAGGGAGAGTATCAAAGCATATCACTACCCAATCCCGGTACGAATTGAAAATAAAAAGAACATTATAATAACGTACACAGGGGCCGCAATAGTCCGCAAAATGTTCGCTTATCGTTGCCTTTCATTTAAAAATAAAGCACCTTCGATGCTCCACAAGCCTTTGAGGCGCGTACCTAAAGACCACACCCTCCACTGAAAAAGGAACTCTATTCAGAGTACTACACAGTTGAATTTTGAATAAAGAAAAGCCCATGGATTGGTACGCTTTGCACATTTGAATTTGGTCCAATGAATATATTCTAAATCTGTAGATAAGCAAAATGGATCTAGACAGACTGATATTGTGAGGGTCGGAGCTCGGGAGAGCAAATGGTGGATTTGTAGCCGGCGCGGTACTTGGCGACGACGCGCGACGCGGGGGTATCTGTTCGGAACGTTGCACGTGGAGGCACAGCGGCTGACTCTCGTTTGGTAACTTAGCAGATTTGATCACGTTTCAATAGTCTCAGTTTCTTTTGTCGTTTTGTTTTGTATCTATTTATTGTGTTTTGCTTTCTACCTGAGTTTTTGTATTAAACAATCTTGGAATAATCGTTCAGAATTCTAAGCAGTTTTATGTTTTATTCTACTTTAGCTTTTTGCCACGGCTTTGTTCGCACTTATTTAGATTTTTGCTAAAAGTAGCATGTAACCGTATCCAGGTGTCGACCACCACCGCATGCCATCAGGTGAAATAGTAATGAATACGTGCGCCTATCAAGAGTAAAAATGAAAACGGCAAACAGACACGGAGACGGACGGACGGATAGACAGACAACGGAGGCTTAGTACCCTTTGGATACGGAGCCCTTAAAAACTATCTCTGTACTAAAATTCATACTAATCAGTTCAGCAATTTACGTGTGTATTTAAAATAGGTATATTTCTACTATGTTCATGTACTCTTGCATCAAGTATTCAATGCCAATCTATTTTTCATTTTTAAACCTACAGCAATGACACGTACTAGCAATCGTAACCAATGTATCGACAAGAACCTATCCCTGAAATCACAGCCTAAAAGAAAAAATAAACAGTCAAACGATTCCCTCGTACTACAATTTCACTTAAATATTCCCAAAGATTGCCCGAGTCCCTAAAATATCAATAATACTCACTACAGTAGAATCCCCGATCAAATCCCTGCACCACTTCAACCATGAGATCGTAGGTAAGCGACACGAAAACGTTTCACACAAACCATTGCGCGCTACACACGGAGGACAATTGAGACGTCTCTATTTTACGCTTACGTAGATTGGATGTTTTTTTTTCTTCGTGAAGAGTCACTTGGAGATAAAGGAATCAGGTTGTGTGAAAATGTGTTAGATGAGCCCACAATAGGGCTATCTGAGTGTCGCTTAACGTTAGTCGAAAAGTAATTTCTTTGAGGACAAGTTTGGAAGAGTAAAAGAAATGATTTCTAGATATTAAGTATTAGTCTTAGTATTGTGGTCGTACTACTGACTGATAGTTTCTCTCAGTAAACACTCAATAGCACCGGAAACAATTAGTCTTTGACTATCAACACATTATATAGCTTAACATATTGTGTATTCTGCGAAGGTTTTGACATAAATTTACCTTTAGTACACCCAATTTCTGCTCCTTATTTTTAAAGCTTTGACCTGCAGTCTGAAAACCCAGACTAAAATTCATAACGTTTTTTTACTGTTTATTGGCACACGTTTGACCACTATCTCACCTGATGGTTAGCAATGATGCGGTCTAAGATGAAGCACAATGTTCTTGAGGTAGGGGACAAATCATTAGCCGGGCATTCATCAAGATTTTTCAGATGGAGTCCGGAGTCCTTGCTCAAAAACTCCATAACACTTTACCCAGCCCCTGGAAACAAACCCAGTACTTCATTCTCAGCGTCACGTCTGTGACCGCTGAACCAACACGAACTATCTCACAGAAATAGGCATTATCCATCCTGGCGTTATCAATCCGAAATCTTTCATTACAGCTACATAAAAGGGATGGTTCATGTTATGCAATACATTATGCTGGAGCACGGAGTTATCTGTGGAGGAAAACACACGACAATATAAAACAAAACAAAAGTTGTGCTCACAAATGACGCGGCGTTGTCCTCCCCTTCGCTTTGAAGGCGTAGTTTCCGTTATTGTTGTTATCGAAACAGATAAAGTTGATCAAAGACGTACAGTTTCAGAGCGTGTGACGGTGCAGTTTAGTTGGAGGTATCTGTTTTATTGTATGTTTTGGAAGTTGGAGATTAGTGTTGTTTTAAGGTTCCGTATCCAAAAGGTAATCAACGGCATAACCATATTACTAAGCCTGCGCTGTCCGTCCGTTTGTGCGCCAATCTGTTCGTCCGTCTAGCTGTCAGACAGCTGTATCTCAAGAACCGAAAAAGGTAAGGCTAAGGAAGACAGTTGAAATTTTCACAGAGAGTGTATTTCTATTGCCACTTTAATAGTTAATAAAAAATTGATTACGGAATCCTTCGTGTGAGAGTCCGACTCACACTTGGCCGGTTTTGTACAACTATATTACAGTGAAGAAGAAGTATCGCGTTACCTATATAGTTCGTACTAGGTAGTGGAGGTCAGCAGTAGTTCCACGTAAAATACTGGTAGGTATTCAACTGTATTCGATTTGACTGGAAACCGACCCCATCATGTTTGGGAAAAGTCTAGGCAGATGATGATAAATAATGATCGACTGCTGGGGAAAGACTTCCTCCTAATATAAAATTTGTCTTTTTATCAATCTATCTGCATTTTCCCAGCTATGTTGGGGTCAGCTTCTAGCCTAAATGGATGCAGTTAAATATCAGTATAATAATAACATAAACGATCATACTCTTTGGTAAGAATGGTGTCTAATTTCTTGACTTCTTAGTGCCCATTCTGCTAATTTTTACATTCACAACGCATTCGCATGTGAAAATTAAGGTTTTTTTATAAAGTTTGCGATTAACATGCGAATGCGAAAATTGTTTAAGAAATAGTAGTATTGGCCCTCTTATCTCGGCTTATTTCTTATGTTTTAAAACAAAATATTGACTACTAGATTTATATAAGTGCCTCTTAGTTGAACAGTTTTTAAAATGCAAAAAGTGACAAAGTTTTCTTATTCCGTGTATTCGTGTATCATATACATTTTTCTGTATTTGGCATCCAATTTAAGTGAACCGGAAATACATAAAAATAGTAATATACAAAATTTTCGTTGGAAATAAACGGTTCCTTTGTACTATTTCTGTGTGTTTATAAACAATAAAATAAACAATGTTGTAAACCGATAACCATACCACCAATTACTTTTCGGTTTACCCCGAACATTTGTAAAAAAATGCTGTTCGGCTCATGTTCACAATATTTCGTGGTTGTAATAGTAGCATAGCATCATGTAATATGAGCTCAAAAAGCAGCACTTGCACAATATATACTAGGGCGGTTTGATAAGTCAGTGGCTTAACCTTCCTATACTCGCGCCAATTTTTGTAACACATATACTCGCGCACGGTGTCACAGACCGATAGTTCGCACCCTTACAACATATTTTTTTTACTATGAAGCCCAAACACTATTATTAATATTTTAAAGTTTAGGATATAATGAAACAAAATAGTATGAATAATACTTAATTTATTAATTATTTAATTGACTTTCCATCTATCACAAATCAGTCTTCGAATTTGAGATATTTTTCTAAGTACTAGGCAAAACAAAAATAAAATCTATACTTCTTTTTAAAAACTATAGAAACTTCTAAATAGTAATAAACAACATATCAAAGGACATATTTATCTATGTTTGGCTTAGTTTTGACCCTCACCATAACAATCAGGGCATACGGTTACAGCATGTTCTAAACGCGAGAACTTTCATTACTTTCTACCTCATATATCTCGTCATTTTCGTCTTCTTGCTCGGTGTCGTATGTCTCTTCTCTCTCCTCACCTCCACATAGTCTTCCACCTGACTATCATTTTCGTCTTCATAGCTAGAACCAGAACTTAATTCATCCAGCAGCAATCTGATACGATCATCGTCCATTTTGATATGAAGTATAATCTAAAAAGAATAATAAAATTAGTCTAAATATAATATAGAGCAACAAACATACATACATTTTACAATAAATACGTCATAAAGTATTCAAAGTTTGTAAAAAATATATAAATGCACTAAATATATTACATTATTACTTACTCAAAAAGTTGCACCTATACTCGCGTCGGTCTCATGGACCAATTAGCGCCAAATGCTACAACACGTGCACTTCGCACGAATGCGCGGCGAACACTAAAATGAAGTTAGTAACAAATCCGGCAGCTAGCAAGGACCTCGACTTCTTAGGATTTTCGTGCATAAAAATAATTACGAAAATAGGTTTCGTCGGTCTCACAGACCAACGCGCGAGTATAGGAAGGTTAATGAATTTCTGGCGCAATAACTTTTAATGCATCAGTGCTACCGTCAATAGGGAATATGCATAAAAAAAATATTTATTATCTAAACACTTTGTCTAAAAATATACAAAAATATATTACTAACAGTGGAAATAGAATCAAAATTGCTCGAAAAACAAACGAGATATAATTATTTTAAACAAATATATCTGTCCCTCTCGCGAAAACGCTGTTTTCTATGGCAGATGTATAGACGTCACGTAATGTGACGTCAAATTCCATGTCGAACTTCTCGTTCTAAAAGTAATCTTTGAAGCCTTATAACTTCATCGCTGATGAAGATATTTAAAAAATATTTTCTAGAGTGTTTACTGGAGCTTATAAGTAATTCATTTTATAAATAAAAAAATCGCGTGCATATTCCCTATTGCCATCTATTAATAGGCTGCTAACAAATGTTTAGCAAGCTACGTCATTTGTTTTGGTTTGACTGCCATTATGAAAGCAGATAACCTTGTAGGTGGGTTTAGTAATAAGGCACTGATATTAGTACTTAAGTTGCTGTATTAAAAAGAATAATTAATTTTACAAGAATCCGCCATTACTACAAAAAGGAGAGTGTCGCCGTGAAGCGGCAATTATTGGAACTACTCCGGTTGCGTTCCAATTCTACCAATATTTCTTACATCCTCCCCGGAACGCAATCCCATATTAGTGACACAATACACATGTTTTTCTACAGTAGTTCCCTTGGTTAAAATATCTGATACATTTTCACAACCCTTAACATAACAAAACTTCAAGTTATTATTTATTACATGATCTTTAATAAAATGGTATCGAATATCTATATGCTTTGAGCGAGGTAAGTAGCAATCATTCGCCGATAACTTGATGGCGCTCTGGTTGTCGCAGTATATGAGCTGGGTGTCGGAGCTACGACCAACTTCAGCCTGCAGCTGCCGTAGCCAGAGAGCTTCCTGCGCCGCGCTCCCCATGGCCATGTACTCCGCCTCTGCTGTGGACAAGGCGATGGTCTGCTGTTTGCGGGAACACCACGATATAGCGCCTCCCTGAAACAGAAAAATATAACCGGTGCACGATTTCCGGTCTCGAGCATCACTTGCCCAGTCTTCGTCACAGTAGCCCGTGATTTTTCTGTTACCGTTCTTGGTGTATGTAAGTTTGTAGTCTTTAGTCCCTTGCAGGTACCTCATGACTCTTTTTATTGCACTCCAGTGCTCAGACCTTGGTTCTTTATTGTATCTGCTTAGAGCATTGACAACATATGATATGTCAGGTCTGGTTCCTTGAGCAATGTAAAGAAGACTTCCAATAGCCTGTTGGTACGGGCAGTCCATTTCAACTTCAGTATTTTCATTAAATTTTTGTCCAACTTCTACAGGTGTCTTGATCGATTTGCATTCAGACATATTGAATCTTATTAATATTTCTTTGATATATTTTTCTTGATCCAGCATTAAAGAAACCTTTGTTCGGGTAATATTGAGGCCCAAACATTGGCTCACCTCTCCTAGATCCTTCATTTTTAATTTCTGCTGTAGTTTTTCCTTTATATTATTAATCATACTTCTTTGTGAACAGAATAATAAAATATCATCAACCCAGATGGATAATATAAACTCCAATGTTGATGTTAAAGTAAATACAAGGGTCAGTTTTAGATTGTTGAATGCCCATTTCTTTTAAGATTGTGCTTAACTTTGTATTCCACAATCTACTGGCCTGTTTTAAACCATATATTGATTTATTTAGATGACATACCTCATCACCTCTTATAAACATTTCAGGCTGTACCATGTAAATATGTGTGTCTATAGATCCTTGTAGAAATGCAGAAACTGCGTCCATCTGATATATATACAGGTCTTGCTGCGCAGCTAGAGCAAACAAATATCTGATGGATGTCCATCTTACCACAGGAGAATATACCTCTTGGAAGTCCACACCCTGCTTTTGTGCATAACCCTTTATGACTAGTCTAGCTTTATACTGAATGACCTCACCTTGTTGGTTGGTTTTCCTTTTGAACACCCACTTGTTGGGTAAAGCAATTTTCCCAGGGGGCAGTTTCACAAGATTCCAGGTCTCATTCTCCATTAGAGAATTCATCTCAGCATCCATGGCTTGTTTCCATTTATTAGCTTCTATGGAAGACAATGCCTCTTCTACTGTCTGAGGATCAGATAAACTAGTATATAAACAGAACATACCTTTCTTATCATCTTTGTTACGTGGTCTCAGTGTGATGTTACGAGTTTCTTGTTCCTGAGCTGTAATATGCTTCGGTGGGTAATATGTCTCATCAGGATCAGGATCATCAGTTGCGTCAGTCTCATACTCACTACCACTGTCATTCCCAGCTTCTTCCACGCTAGGCTTACAGTCCACAGGTTGAGAGGAAGAAGCGGCTTCTAACTCACTTCACTGGTCATCAGACTTTGACCCCTCTGACAATCCCAACCTGTCTTCTTCAGTTGAACGAGCTGAAATCAGAAATTCATCACACAAACCAGGTTTTTCAAAAAATATCACATCTCTACTCTTCATTATCTGATGTGTTTTACGATGCATGACACGGTATCCCTTTGTTCTCTCGCAATAACCTACAAATATCATTATTTTTCGATTTCTTGTGCCACTTTTGTCTTCTCTCTTTAGGAACATGCACCATCGCTTCGGAACCGAATATTCTCATATGAGATAATTCTGGTTTGCGACCTGTCCACATTTCATACGGAGTGATATTGTTAAGTGCTTTGGTGGGGGACCGATTTATAATGTAGGCAGCTGTGGCAACAGCTTCAGCCCAAACAGGTTTCTCTAAATTTGCATTAGATATCATACATCTAGCTTTTTCTACAAGTGTCCTGTTCATTCGTTCTGACAATCCATTCTGCTGCGGGGTATATGGTGCTGATGTCTGATGTATAATTCCACAATTAGCTAAGTATCTCTCGAAATTGCTGTTGCAGTATTCTTTTCCATTGTCTGTCCTTAAGATTTTAATTTTTGAATCAAGCTGATTCTCTACATATCTTTTATAATCTTTAAATATATCTAAAATACTTAGCTTATCTTTTGTGAAATATACATGCACCATCCTAGTATAATCATCTATGAAATTAACAAAGTATCGCATACCTCCATACGATGCATTCTCCATTGGTCCACACAGGTCCGAGTGTATTAATTCTAATGGTTTTGTTGCTCTGGTGCCAACTTGCTTAAAAGGCAGCCTTGCCTGCTTACCCTCGCAGCAGCTTGAACATTGCAACCTTACTTGTTTATTTTGATCTAGCACTACCCCGTCAGCATAATTTGGTAACTTTTGTAGATCTGAAATATTTAAATGTGCCATTCGAAGATGCCACAGTCTTATATTATTAGTACTTACAAGACTGGAAGCCAAATGAACAGTTTCCTCCTTTGACTGCATATCCAGAACATAAAGTTTATTATTCAGTGTAGCTGAGCATATGAACTTTCCATTTGCATCATTGACATTGCAACCTTTTTAATTGAAGATCACTCTGTACCCACTCCTTGTAATAGTGCTCACTGACATTAAATTGGCTGCTGTGTGCTGACATTAAAGTCCAGGTACATATAACACATTTTTCAGCTGTATTGTACCTCCTTGTGAAATGTTCAGATTTATTTCACCAGTACCTTTTACAGACAGCGGCTCACTGTTAGCAACTGTTATACTCTTAACGGATGGTGCTCTTAGATTGTACATCCATTCTTTATTGCCACACATATGCATGGATGCTCCGGAATCTACATACCATTGTTTCTTAATTTCACCGGCAGTTGCTGAAAATGCTGCAGCAAAACTTGAATTCTCTTGCTTATGTGACTCTCTTTTTGCTTTTTCTGTACAGTTTTTTGCTAAATGCCCATAGCCATTGCAATTGTAACACCGGGGTCCCTTGGTTGGTTTCGACTTATGTGTATTAAACTTTCCCTTCTTAGAATGTGAGTAAAGTGCATTATTTGTATCTGTAGAAACTATTTCTTGTAAAAGCTTGGTCTTAATAAGGTCTGCGCAGATTGTGACTCCTGAATTTTCGAGTCCTATAATCATAGGTTTGTACTGATCAGGTAGACCGGCCAACATTAATGTCCCCAGCCACTCATCATTAACATCAAAGTCAATGTTACGTAATTTATGTGCTGCGTTCATGATTTTACTCACATACTCCTCGATGCCACTGCTAGACTCTAGCGATGTGTTGATTAGTTCTTTGAGTAAACCCACTTTTCTGGTGAGTCCGTTGTCATCGAATGCTTTGTGTAGATTGATCCATACCTCCTTCGCGGTCTTACAATCCTGTATGTGTACATAATTTTGAGAATTTACTAATAGGATCAGTTTGGACTTGGCTAAGATATCCTTTGCCGGGTCAACTTCTTGTCCTTCCTTGGGTTCTACACAATTCCATAAGCCCTCGTGTTCGAGATACGTTCTTGCAGTGAATTTCCAGGTGGCAAAATTGTCGCGGCCGTTCAATTTTTCCAGATTGAACATGTGCGAATGCGAATTCATCGTGACGTTCACGTTTTTGTTGAACTTAACCTCACACACAGTACTCAACACGTTTTCTTCCGGAGAAACTTCGTACTTTCTGATATTACTTTATTTCTGGAACCACGCTCTGCTACCATGTAGGAGGGTTTAGAAATAAGGCACTGATATTAGTACTTAAGTTGCTGTATTAAAAAGAATAATTAATTTTACAAGAATCCGCCATTACTACAAAAAGGAGAGTGTCGCCGTGAAGCAGCAATTATTGGAACTACTCCGGTGGCGTTCCAATTCTACCAATATTTCTTACAAACCTCTATAAAAATAACAAAATCAAAATACAGTTTGGCGTCGAAGTACGTACTTCTCCTCATCGCTGTCATCCGGTAATGTGCCCAAAAGACTGGAAACGATAATGTTTTATTTAATGACGTACTTAACATATATAATTATAATTATCTTTCACAATTAACAGTACAAGTTATATTCGTTTTCAAATAAATCTATTGAAGAAAACAAGAATTTTATTCTGTGTTTAGAATATATTTTTATATTGGAAGTCGTAAATCGTTTTTTTAACCGACTTCCCAAAAAGGAGGAGGTTATCAATTCTGTTGTATTTTTTTTTTTTTTTTATGTTTGTTACCTCATAACTCCGACAATTATGAACCGATTTGAAAAATTCTTGTTTTATCTGAAAGGATATACTTGCAGATTGGTCCCATTTAAATCATATCAAAATCGGTTACGAACTTTGGATTTTATATCGAAATACCTGGAATTTGACTATTTAGATGATTCTTTGATAATCGAAATTGCGTATTTTGCTTTTCTGCGATTTTGCAGTGGTGTTGTTAGATGTGGGGCACCACTAAAAAGTGAAAAATAAAAAACTTTTTACAAAAAAATACAACCGACTTCCAAAAAAATACTACAAAGTATAAAATAACTTTAATTTCGGAAGTCGGTGTCAAAATACGAAGAAAGTAACAAAAACACCGACTTCCGAAAGAAGTTAAAAGTTTTTTTATTTTAACCAATTTTATTGACGCAGACGAAGTTGCACGGGTCAAATAGTTGTGTTATCGCGGGTCTCCTATTTGTCTTAGGGTTACTTAGATGATATTTAGTCTATAGCCTTCCTCGATAAATGGGCTATCTAACACTGAAATATTTTTTGCATATCGGACCAGTAGTTCCTAAGATTAGCGCGTTCAAGCAAACAAACAAACTGTTCAGCTTTATAATATAAGTATAAATACAATTTTAATTCATCGCTTTCGACACTTTGTTTAGCCCAACAACACTGTACCCGCGTTACTCTGTTTCACTTTCCATTCACTTAGCAATTTGTTTTTAATAAAAATGTATGTATCGCGCGTGTACGGTAATGCGTTAAAAGCTTTTGTTATTTATCACGTATCTGTTATAAAATTCTCGCTCTATACCTCACACGTTTTAATGTAAAACGTATTCGTTTACAAGCTGATCTCTCTGTGTCTATATTGCCAATAAGTGATACGGACGAAAATCAGTAAGCATAGCTCAATAGGGTATTTGGTAGCTTTGAAAATATAAGTAAATAAATAAGTGCTTATTAAAAGTATATTACTACAGTAGATTTGCGATACATTAGTGAAATTGGTGGCAAAACAGAGAAGCTATGCGCTTTCGTTTTAAGTGGATGGCGCCAATGTGCTATGATCTGACCTGCGAGTAACGTCTCGCGAATAACTGCTCTATTTTTTCATCAAATAGATTTCAAAAAACGACATCCAGCAACAGTACTATTATTCAATAACATTTTTTTTTTCATTTGCTCAATACTCAATACTCAATATCTTTATTGCATTCCACATGTATTCTTAGGTGGTAATTTGAAAGTCATAGTGGACAATTGGTAACGTTTAAGTTTAAAGCATCCTTGAAAAAAATTCCTACACAATATCGGCCAATTACAACAAGCAAACTATCAAAATTCAATGGTACCTTACAAAATAAGTTAAATGTTCTAGGATATAACATTGAGGATGCGAATAAATTTTATGATAATTTCTTTTCAGTAGTATTAAAAGAATTCAATGCAACTTTTGAAAAGAAGTCTAAAGATACTTTCCCTAAGTTTGTATTTAGTGACTGGGCGACTAAAGGCATTAGGATAAGTAGGGAAAGACTATATGAGCTATATGGCCTCAAGCCTTTCATAAACACTGATTCCTTTAATAAGTACGTAATTAAATATTCTAAAGTGTTTAGAAATACTTGTAAGGTAGCTAAAGCCCTATACATTAGTAATAAGATCAAATCGGCAGAAAATAAAATAAAGACAGTTTGGAAAGTAATAAATAATGAAACCAATAGAAATAAAGAACGAAACACTGCTTTTTTACTGGAGACTGCACATGGTGCCAAAAGCTCTAATTTAGAAGTAGCTCAAGAGTTTGTAAATTTTTTCACCAATATACCAACTAAAACTACGGAAGCTTTAAATTCTTCACCCGAGGTCTCATATAATTTATTAAGAGCAAACGTTCCAGGTTGTACGGTTGAATTTCAATTCAAACATATCAACCCTATGACAGTCATAAAGGCTTTCCGGCAAATTAAAATCAAATTGACCGAAGACATATGGGGAATGTCTATCAAAGTGTGCACGTCCATAATTGAGACCATAGCACCCTACTTGGCTTTAATATTTAATTTATGTGTAGACCAAGGAGTCTTTCCAGATGTAATGAAATACAGTAAGGTTATACCACTATTTAAATCTGGAGACAGCAGAGACACCAATAATTATAGACCTGTATCTGTACTTCCAGTTTTTAGCAAAGTGTTTGAAAAAGTAATGCTCAATCAGATGCTCAATCATTTTAACATCAATAAAATCTTACACGATCAACAGTATGGTTTTACCAAAGGTAGTTGTACGACTGACGCTGGTGCCACGTTGTTAAAACACATATATACAGCGTGGGAAGAGGCTCAAGATGCCATAGGAATATTCTGTGACCTCTCCAAGGCATTTGATTGCGTAAATCACGAAACCTTGCTCTTAAAGCTGGGACATTACGGACTAGGTAAACTTGCACTTAGTCTAGTGAAATCTTACTTAAGTGACAGACAGCAGCAAGTTCAAGTAAATGGTGTCAATTCTCGGGGCTAAAAAATCAAAATGGGGGTACCGCAAGGCTCAATATTGGGTCCTTTCCTCTTTTTAGTATATATTAATGATCTACCCCATCTTTTGAAAAATCAACCTAAAATAGTATTATTTGCTGACGATACTTCCTTAATTTTTAAGATAGACAGGCGTTCCATAAATCTTGACGACATCAATAACGCCCTACAGCAGGTCCAAAATTGGTTTACTGCTAATAATTTAGTCTTAAATGGGAAAAAAACTAAATGCATCAGATTTGCCTTACCGAATGTTAAAAGTAATGATTGCGATATAGTATTGAACAAAGAGAAACTAGAATTCGTCGAAAACACGGTTTTCTTGGGAATCACGCTTGACTCAAGGCTACAATGGGGTCCTCATTTAATATCTCTTGCGGGACGGCTAAGTTCGGCAGCATACGCTGTCAGAAAAATCCGTCAATTTACTGATATAGATACCGCGAGGCTGGTCTATTTTAGTTATTTTCATAGTATCATGTCTTACGGTATCTTATTATGGGGACGAGCTGCAGACATCGAGTCCATATTTATTCTGCAGAAAAGAGCCATCAGATCCTTATACAATCTCCGGCGGCGCGATTCCCTAAGGGAGCTGTTTAAGGATATTAACATCATGACAGTACCTTGTCAATACATTTACGAAAACATTATGTATGTTCGGAAAAATCTTCATCTTTTTAACAAGATTAGTGACAGGCATAATTTTAATACGAGAAATAGGAACAAATTAGATCAACCCCGGTTCAGATTAGCTAAAGTACACACTTCTTTTATGGGGTACTGTGTTAAATTTTATAATAAAATACCAGTTGATATTCTCGAACTGAATGAGAGAAAATTTAAAGCATGCATAAAACGCACACTATGTAGTAAAGCATATTATAAACTGGAAGATTATATCCTCGATAAAAATGTTTGGCTAAATGCCGGTCCTGATCCACAGTCACAGCGGCGGGGGTCCACTAGTTAGGTTTTAATGTCTGGAAGAGATGCTCACCCTCTTTTTTTGTTTTGTAGTTTATTTTATTTTTTGTTTTGTACTCATAATACAATATTTTTTTTTATTTTTTTTATATAATCTGTTTTATAGTAATTGAATTGTTTGTTATACATCTTTCATTACTTGGTCATTGACAACCATAGTTTTATGTAAAGTAGAAGCATTTTTTCAAATTTTGTAAATGTGAGTACCATGGGGCCATTTACATAATATTTATGTGATTAGTTTACTTGTTTGACATGAACGAGCATGGTGATCGAGAGCATGTCATGCTCACTCAAATGTTTTGCTGATGGCGGCGTGTGTGTTGGATCATTCGGTTCCCTTCAAAATGGTTGAGCTGAATGGTGCCGATACATACGTCAGGTTCGTGAACGGACGCCGTCAGTTGAGACTGGTCATCTCTTAACCACCACTGGCTTATTTTCATCTTTATATTTAAGTTGTTGCTTTAAGTTTTTTTTATTTTGCATTGTCCTCACATGAAGAAGCAAGTACATGTAACTAAGATTTTTGTAAAACATCACATGATTTAAAAGAGTGTCCATGGAGTTTCTTGCGCGTTCTTCTCCATAGAGATCTACGCTTTGGAACGTGCAAATAGCCTCATGTTTTTGACTGACCGACCTTGACATTTCAAAAGTGCCTGTAAATGGTTTATTTGAAATAAATGCTTTGAATTTGAATTTGAATTTGAATTTGAATTTGAATTTGAAATTTGAAATATATAATGTTCTGTTTTTCTATAAATATTAAGTATATTAATAAAAAAGGCAGTCAACTTGCAAAAATATAACAGCTAAAAATGGTTTGATGTAACGCTGTGGTTATGAAAATCACATCCCTTCTCCTATTTAATTATATTTAAAAATAGAAATCTGTAAAAGCTTCTCGGTTAAAGCGACCTCAAAATATCTTTTGTCGTATCTTTTAGCTAAATCTCATGCACTTTGGATGACAATCTTCACAATTTTTCGGTGGCACCCCGTTCTTAATAGCCGAGCCACGAAGGTAAACGCAAGGGGGTGAGCACGAGTATAAGTGAAGTTTCCCCCTTGGGCGCAGTACTTAATAGACTATTATGTTATCCAAGACTTAATAAGAGTTGAGGCGACGTCGGTGTCGTCGTCGTGTTTGTGTGTCGTGGGATTTTTTTTGTTAAATTTTGGTGAAAAGAGGAGATTAATATTGAATTGTTCGATGAAGAAACAAATTCTATCAAGATTAACTTGTCATTTTAACATTAGAAGACTTGGTAACGGGGTATAATCAAATTTAATTATATTTTCGACACATTTGCTCATAAAATGCATTTACGAAGCCTGTATACATTGTTCGAAAGTTAAAAATTACGGACCATACAATGGAGCGTGCGGTAAAGTAGGTACTCTCACCTAAGTACCTACTTTACCGCACGCTCCGATGTATGGCGCCGTGCGTATTCTTTACAGTATTTTTTTAAATTTCCATAAACAGTATAATTATAAGAATTCAATCCGTCTGCATCCGCCAGCCAAAAATGCTTCCGTCCGCGTCCGTTCCGGAAGCGTTCCATACGTGTTTTTTTTGCGAAGAACTTTTTGCTCAGAAGGTTTGTTGCACTTTAATATTGAAGAAAAAATCAGATAATAGATGTAGTTCTAATTACCCGACTGTTACACTTATGTTTTTTACGAGTGTATGTTTGATGTCATATTTATTTGGCACACTGTAGCCTAACCCTGTGTCTTGATAGATTTTAGCTTGAAAGGTGTCGTTAGATTCGTCTAAACAGTGAGAATGATACTGGATAGGTATATTAAAATTAAAATATCTGAGCTTCAATGCCATTTTAATTACTTCTGCTTTTTTTAACCTATCGAGTGGGGTATCAATGTAAAGGGCTCAAGGAGACAATTTAAAAATGTAACTTATTAAATAAATGATTTTGTCAAAAAAATCCGATTGGTACAATATATAATACAATTTACAATATATATAATTTTATTTCAATGTTTCACGCAGACGCATACGCAAAAGGAAGCGCGTTCTTATTTTAAAAACGCACACGTTTCCCCATTTGAAAATTCGCGCCATTTTCAATTACAGACGTCAAAGATAGTTGCGACTTTTAATAATAACTAGCTGTCCCCCGCGGCTTCGCTCCCGACAATTAAGTATTCATTGCACATATCGAGTTTTCATTGTTTTTAAGATGTATTCTGCTATTCGGGTCGGAGACAAATCCAACGAATCAATAACCATCAAAATTGGTTCAGCAGATCTCGAGTTATAAGTGTTGTAACAAACCCGTCTTTGTTTTATATAATTATATAGATTAGAATATGTGTTCAAGCGAGGAATCAGATTTAAATATGGAATCTACTCGACCTGATATCTTGAATGAGGCGCCAATTTCAGAAAATGGTCTCTTGCCGCCAAAATCGAGAGAACGCTTTTTAATGATTAACAATAATTTTTAATAGATAATGAAAAAGTTTGTTTAATTAGGTATCTATTTATATAATGTGTCGAAAAACGTTGTATGACACACGAGCGGATATTGGTCTTTACAAATTCGTGACTATGGTAAACCCTCGACTTCGTCTCGGGCTTACATTTTGTCTACTCGTTTGTAAAGACCAACTAACCGCTCTTGTATCATAAATAACTATTTTGATATTCAGGAAATTAATCCATTAATTTAATTTGTGTGTGCCTTGTAAATCAAATATGCGTTTAAAATGCTGTGTGCGTTCTGAGAAAACCTGGGTAATCGAAATAATAAGAAAGCTAGGCACGTATTATCCAATATTGTGTACACGTTATATAGATGATGTTTTTATTCAAGCTCAGAGAAATGTCAGTTTCGCACCAAAACTTGAAGTACATAAATATCCGTTTTATGTTCTAATTATACTTCAATCATATAGAACTCCCATAAAATCCGAGAACCACTCTCAAACACTAAAACCTTCCACTTCGAAGCACATAAAAGTATTATATAAAAACAAAGCCAGTGACGGGAGAGGCATAGCCTGCTTTATGGAGTGTGCATGCGATAAAAATTTAATTTGCGTGGACAGCGACGAGAACGAGATGTGACGGGCAAAAAGGATGCGGCGTCATCCGGTTAGCTGGGCGGTGTGTGTGTGTGTGTGTGTGTGTGTCGTAAAACTAGCAAATAGTATCGCGAAGCTTGTTATTTGATCAATGCGGAAAAGCTGGGAACGTGGGGATTTTTTGTGTGAAGTTTTAGTTAAAAGAGTAGCTAGAAATGATGCTTGTGTAGACAATAGTGTACTGTGTGTTACAATATTATTTGTGGAAGTGTTATAATTATTATGGGAGATGAGATAATTTTCGAATGGAAAACAAAATTTTTTATTTCCAAGAATCGTATGGAAAATTCATCGCTCAGCGTTCGCGGTTGTAATATTCTTATATTCACTGAGAATTTCAGTTCAATCCAGTTAGTAAATTTACAACGAAATAGCACTTTTTTATTGGTTTTACAGTTCAATTCTATTTCTAAATGAAAAAATAAAAATTCCTTATTCCAGTTATATTTTCTACTTTCATAAAAACTAGAAACTCCAGTAAAACACAAAGAGTTGTCAGTAGTCGAGCGCCACAAAGTAAAACTGACAGAATATCTTTCTTCAAGTCCAGTTAGTGCCGACGGCCGGCTCCTCACACCACTTCAATCTATTTTCTGTCGAGCAAGCCTTAGTCTGGGCTACGTCTGTCTGGTTATCTGTACGTATATGTACGTCGGGAACTTTCACATGTGAATGTTTTTAGGATGAAAACGTTTCAATATTTTTGTGTATTTGTCGTATTCGTGATAAGCTGCTAGGAAATTGGTTTTCATAAATTCAATGTTGATATTCACTCCACCTGCAACATCACTTTCGGAATTACTTTTGAAAACGTTATTTTATTTGACTTAGCGTAGTTTGTATAAGTTAGATTTACAACGATGATGGTTAAATTAACATTGCATTTTTTTTGTTTGCAGGTACGTAAAATAACAGAAACTGAAAAGAACTGCAATAAAGACGTCAAAAAAAAAAACGCGTAAGTGAAACAAATCTACCCAACTTTCACAGTTGAAAACCAAAGCAAGCATACTCTCTAGAATCCAATCTGACAACACTTTCATAGTTTAACTACCAGGATTGCAAAAATGAATTGATGTAGAAATCCCGTTACTGCCTCCATTTGTGTGTACTGAGGGGCTAGCAGTGAGCGAATTTTGAATGTGAAAAAGTACAACCCTATTGTATTTTGGTTTAATTGTATGGGACAAAAATAATTTATATCATTTAAAAATATGAATAAAGCTGTAAATTCAGATAAATATTATGTGCGAAACGAATTATGTAACTGTGGTAAAACTGTACGTTTCGTTGAAATACGTCAAAAATATTGGTGCCAGGCTCTCTGTACATAATCTAATTCTATTAACACTAAATCGTCCATAGTATATTTATCCGGCGGTTCTAAACGCTTGGCTATACTGCTATCGTTGCCTAGCGATGCATGTTTGATCACGGCTTATGCAGCAGTTGCTGAATCGTGAACATGGTATTTATAGTCGTATAGACATAGGTACATTATAGACAAACTACCAGATTATCCAGAATAAAAAGATAATTAAATTGCTTTCTGAAAACAGGTCAGCGATACCAAGCTCATTATACTCTATTCTTCCATTCGAATTGCTGGTATCTCATGAAATATTCCATCTAGAAATGCAAAATTATGATCTTCCTCCACAGTAAAATTACTTTTTAACCCACCTAAAAATATCAAATTAGCCGCCAATGTGAGTGCGGTGAGTCTCTATCCAAAATATGAGCCACATGTTGGAGTGGCTCGATTGCCCATACACCTGCACTTTGGGGGATTTAATGAATGCCATTGATGAGGTGCAATTCAAACAGTCTAAAAAGTAAAACATAGACTCAAAAAAAAAAATGACTGCTTAGCCCAACAAACAGTGCCAAATATGCTACTCCTCTACTTGTAAATCTTATAAAAGGCCTAATAACGCCAATTTCCTCATTTTTATACATTTCTACTACCTCTCCAAAATACACCCACGTTTATTCGTTGAAAATACTCATGTTGAATATTCCGGCACATACAAACTACACGGTACAACACAGCTGCACATCCGAAGCGATGCAACTTTGATCAGCTGACCGCGCCGCGGTTGCTAAAAAATCGTCTTTGATAGAACATGAGGATCCAAATAAAATTTATGGAGCCCTTTTTGATGTTGTGCAAAAAGAATATCACACTACATTTAAGACAAAAACCATAAACGTAACGGGTACCTCTGCTTGTTTCAACCAATGGGCTACTGCAGGTATATATAAAAGTAGAGCGAGATTATACGAGTTATATGGTTTAAAAAAATACCCCTTTGATATCCCTTTTTTAGAGTACGTAAAAAAATATTCTAAATTGTATAAAAAGATTTGCGTTATTGCTAAATCCAAATTTAAAGTGAGAAAATTAAAAATTCTAATAATAAAGTAAAAGCCACGTGGCAAATCATTAACAATGAAACAGGCAAATCGGTTAAACGAGACAATCAGTTAGAGATTGTAGTCGACAACAAATTAATTAGTGAAGTTGCTGACGTAGCTCAGGCATTTAATGAGTTTTTTTCCAATATTCCTATAACTACAACTCGCTCCTTGAATTCGTCACCTTCTAAAGCTGAAAGCCTTTTGCAAAGTAATGTGCCTAAGTGTAATCAATTATTTCGTTTTGAGCACGTAACGCCTCGTGATGTAGTTGACGTATTCAATACACTGAAATCTAAAAACACAGGTGATTTCTGGGGCATTTCCATTAAACTCCTGAGTAATATAATAGACATAGTAGCCCCCTATCTTGCTGTAACGTTTAATAAATGCGTTGATTTAGGAACTTTTCCTGATCTCATGAAGAGTAGTAAAGTTATACCTTTATTTAAATCAGGACATAAAAATGACATAGGCAACTTCCGGCCTATCTCCATCTTACCTGCATTTAGTAAAATATTTGAAAAGTTACACTCAAGCAGTTGTTAGTTCATTTTAATTCAAATAGACTACTTCATAATGAACAGTATGGCTTTACAAAAGGTCGTTCGACAACAGATGCGGGTGTCGCTCTCCTGAAACATATATTTAACGCATGGGAGAACTCGCAAAACGCAAGCGGAGTTTTCTGTGATCTCTCTAAAGCCTTTGATTGCGTACACCATGACACACTTTTACGTAAACTACGTCATTACGGTCTCCAAAGCGAAGCTCTTAACGTAATTGATTCATATTTACATGATAGGTTCCAATGTGTTGATGTAAATGGTGTAAAATCTTCCGGGCTGCCAGTGCAATTAGGTGTTCCTCAAGGCTCAATACTGGGTCCATTCTTGTTTCTGGTTTACATAAACGATCTACCATTTTTCTTAAAGGGTATCTGCGACGTAGTATTATTTGCGGATGATACCTCTCTTATCTTCAAAGTAGATAGGAATAGACAAGATTTCGATAACGTAAACAACGCTCTTTCAATGGTTACGGATTGGTTTACGTCGAATAATTTAGTTCTAAATGCTAAAAAAACGAAATGTATAAAGTTTGCCTTGCCAAATGTTAGAAATTTAGGTCCTAATGTAATCTTAAGTGACGAGGTGCTTGAAACTGTGGACACGGCAGTATTTTTGGGCATAACTGTTGATTCCAAACTACAATGGGGCCCACATATATCAAGCCTGTCGGGAAGGCTCAGCTCTGCCGCATACGCCGTTAGGAAAGTTAGACAATTTACTGACGTTGATACAGCTAGGTTAGTCTATTTTAGTTATTTCCATAGTGTTATGTCCTACGGTATTTTATTGTAGGGAAAAGCTGCTGATATACAAAATATATTTGTCTTACAAAAACGTGCTGTGCGAGCAATATATCAGCTAGGGTCAAAAGCTTCATTAAGAGAAATTTTCAAAGAGATTGGAATTCTCACGGTAGCATCTCAATTTATTTTTGCAAACATTTTATATATTAGGCAAAACATACATTTATACAGTAAAACGAGCGACATCCACAACTTTAACACCAGAAACAAGCACAAGCTACATGCTCCTTCACACCGACTTCGTAAGGTCCATGATTCATTTGTGGGGCTCGGTATCCGTTTATACAATAGACTTCCAATTTCTTATCTTGATCTGCCTTTTAACTCATTTAAAGAAAAAGTAAAATCTAACCTCTGTTCCAAGGCATACTATTCTATTAATGATTATTTAGACGATAAGAATAGTTGGTCGCTGTGAAAACGCAAGACAAATTATCATGTTCCTTGTGTATAAGTAGATAGTATAGTAGTTTTATGACAGGTTATATGTGTTCATATAATTTTTTATTTTATTTTATTTTATTTTATTTTATTTTATTTTATTTTATTTTATTTTATTTTATTTTATTTTATTTTATTTTATTTTATTTTATTTTATTTTATTTTATTTTATTTTATTTGTTCTTTTAGTTTCTTTTTTTTTATTTATTTGTCTGACTATGTAGGTAATTTTTTTATACTTATTTAAATCCACATACGTCAACACTTGCTTAAGTGTGTATTTTGTTTTAGTGTCATAGTGCTAGTAGCTAACAAGTGATAAATAATGTATATATTTACTTTTGTGTCATGTAAATTTTAGAAGGAATTTTGAATTTTTGGATTACCTTGCATATTAATTAGTGTAAAATTCTAGTTCCTAAAACGTAACAGACAGTTGTGTTGCTGGGGAGTTTGTTGGCCACTTCTTCTCCACAGCTAAAACACTAGGAAGTGGTGACGGGCGGGCGTTTTGGGGGACTGCCTTTTGTAAAACATGACGTTCAAAAAGTGCTGGCCCTCAGCCTAATTTGAATAAATGACTTTTGAATTTTGAATTTTGAATTTTTGAATTTTATTGCTGCAAGTTATGTGTCCAGACAGACAAACACGTCTTTAGTACCTATTTTTATTACTATTGATAGGTACACGTTTGGCCACAATCTCACCTGATTGTAAGCGATAATGTGCTCGAAGATGGAGCACGCTTGCCTAGATGTAACTTTTTCACTCTTAAGTTAAATACCAGGTATTAGCTATTAGAAATTACAGACTCTGGCAGGGAATTCCACCCTTTAGCAGTTTTTGCGTGTGGGTGGGAAACCCACCATGTAAATTAGTTTACCTAAATATTTATTTGTGAATTCCTGAAATTCCTGCAAGTGTTTAGCTTCTGCCTGTATCTCACATAAAAGTGTGAAAGCCGGAAATCTCACATATGTTCGGATTTAAAAATAATGATATCCTATTCCTTCATTCTAATAAGTTTAGACGTGAACAGTATTAAATAAACAGACAGCATTTCTTTCATAATACTAGTACGGATAGCATAACAAATCCTCCGACTGAACTAACATGTGTCTATTCTGTTCACTTCAAGTTTTATCATTCATGAACACAGAGCTATCTAAGACAAGTTCTAAGAAATTGTGTGCCTGTTACGCTTAGACGATTCCGTTACTAAAAATATCTGTTATTCGCACAAGTTCATGCACAGTTGCACATTTGCACAATTTATGCGTTCTCTGGCTTTCTGCTGACGTCACAGTTTTGTGCAGAAGTTTGTACTCTTGATAACAATGTGAAGTTATGTGCAAGTGGCGGAAAAGTGCGGAACGAAGTTGTTCGCTTAACTTGATGGCTTAACTTTATAATATCGTTCAAGTGTTTTGAAAGTGATAAGGATTTAGATTATGAGGGGTATGAATATCTGAAAAGTTTGAGATATTCTGTCAGTGTAAGTTGTGCTTGTTCAAACTATGAAACTAGGTGATCTTTAACGAGACATTGGGTTTTTTACAGCAAAACGATTTTGTGATTTGCTATATTATCTCTTCACTACCCTTCGTTGACTGGTAGAGAACATCTATAGCAAAATCCCAATGTATTTTTTATTTAAAGAAGAATGTTAAGTTTGTAATACCTCTACAGTATTACTACTAGTTCATGGACCACTTCCGGTCTATGAACTAGTAGTAATACTG
This sequence comes from Ceramica pisi, assembly GCA_963859965.1. Lineage (NCBI taxonomy): Eukaryota > Metazoa > Arthropoda > Insecta > Lepidoptera > Noctuidae > Ceramica > Ceramica pisi. The sequence goes on along the minus strand of OY982553.1, from coordinate 15,788,198 downwards.
TAGAGGTATTTCTGTGAGTATACCTAAATTATATCCTTGTGCACGGGGGCATCAAAATCTAACTTAAAAGTTTTAAGAGAGTAATACTTTAGAATTCACATTTTTTGGTACACACACCAGAACATCAAGCTACTACAATCTATAAAATTTCTTTAATAGATTTTAAACTTTATCACTACAGCGTTAGGTTCAAGGTTGATTGGAAAAGTTTTCAGTTTCCGCTAGCTTGATGTGCTGGCATCTCTACATTTTTTATTTTATAAACTGACTATTGAATGCTTAATGAATTTGTTTCTCTGCTAGACAAAGTCGCTTGCCACCCGTAAAGTACCCAAATTTCAGGTTTTTTCGTTTTATGCCGACTTCAAAAACAGGAGGAGGTTCTCAGTTCTTCGGAACCTTTTTTTTAATATTTATGTTCACTGAATACACGGATGTGGATGGACTGACTAAGAAATTTTTTTTTTGTTTGAAAGGTATTCATACCAAGTGTTCCCATTGATCATCTAATGAAGGGATCCTAGATAAATCTGAGGAACTCTTCAATTTTCTAAAATATTATCTTTCTCAAATATGTCAGATTTTGGTGCTCCTTTGCACAAGGGTATAATTCAGGTATCCCCAAATAAAAATCACAACAGTGTCTCTAATGGTTCTTAAAGCACTTTTGGTCAGTCCTTTAAATAAAGAAATGAACGCTGTTGACATCAGCAACTTTTGGATCTCCAAATATAGTTGTTTTCTGAAGTGGCCATAGCTATCCAATACCGAAGGAACTCTCTCCACTCATATTGTGTGACTTTTTAATCGGACTAGAGAACTTCAGACCTGGGAAACTTAGAGGTCAACTTGTTCCAGTAGTTGCTATCGCTCTCGATGGATCAAAAATTTACGAGCAGTGAGTTCGTAAACTACAATGTATTATTTTTTTGTAGAATATGGAGACGGAATATTTACAGGAAATAAATCTCTGTTTGGTCGCTAATATAATTATATTGAAAGATAATTTTGGGAAACGAGTATAAAAACACTAAGTAGTAGGTACCTACTTACTACGCTATGCCTTACTCGGTTAAAATAAACAAAGAAATAACCAAAATACAAGTGCTACATAAAAAAACATGATAATGTGGCAATGGTCATACAGCTTCCAAAGCTGCAGTTAGGTTAACATTTTATTACCCTAAAAATATTTAAAAATCTGCACCACTGTACAAGGAAACCGATGCAGCCACCGCGACCACACAACATATCTCACACAAATTTCCATATTCATACACATTCGCGCGACATTGTTGGCAGAAGTCGCGACAAGACGCGATTATGTCGCGCCCCCCGCGCTAATGTGCGACACAGTCTAGCGATACATGTGACAAGTACCCGCCAGTGTTGCCAATACACGCGACTGACACTCCATTCTACGGAAGTGGGAGTTTTATTACTGCAGGGTGTGGCGTGACGGCTCCGGCTAGATTTATTTAGGCTGTGACCTTGGCGAATGGGTTATGAAATTTGTTTTGTGTTGTCTCATTTTGTGGTGATGCCAAGGAATTTCTGATAAAACAAATGTCTCTCTGCTCTAAAAAACTGTACTCTCTTTACAAGCATTTATAATACAAATACTTTTACCCCCTTCCACGCCACATCTGTCGTCTTCCTTAAATAGACGTCTTCCATACATCATAATAAAGTTTCCCCATATCGTCACTTCCTGTTTGCAGCCAATCACACGGCTTCGCTCGCGTCTTCAATTCCTCGGCTGCTCCATTTCGTATCTCTCTGATTAGATTGTTGGCTCTCATATCGACTTCCATATCTCTACTTATCGTGTGTAGATATGTGAGGCTTCTTCGGTTTTCTTGTAACATTGTTATGAGGCACTTTTCCTGGAAATGCATGGTGTGGTTTGCTGTGGAATTATGAAGGAGTAATGTCAGTTGGACAAATCACAGTCTGCCTACAGATGTCAAGTTTTGTTTCTAATAACATTATTGTTTACATAACACCTTATGTTGTTTGACTAAGGTAGTTATAAAATTTCTTGTCAGTTTTACATTAGAAACATTCCAACCCTTTTTTATGGTATAACATCAAGTGAGCGGAAGGGAGTATCAGACTCTTGCTAACTAAAACCCATCCGTGTTCCTCCTAATGCCCTTTGCGTTCCAGGGCCGCGGTGACTCTTTCGAACAAATTCTGCGACAACATTCGAACCATGCTCTAGCTTATTACGTTTTAATACAACCCAGCTAGTCTATTCTGAAAATAACCATTTCGATATTCACTTCACCTGAGTGACTAAGCTTACAAAGTGAACTTTATTTCACACATCATAAGGTCTTATATTTATACGAATTTGAAACTCACCTCGGATTCCGCTGTCGAGACACGAAAATGTTGTTACAGAATAGCACTGCAGGTAGATTTACGTGAAACAAAATGATTTGAAATAAAAATGTTATGAACTTATATATTTGTTAAAATTTTATGTAACACAAAGGTCTGAAAGGCATCTTTAATATTTTAGACTTCTCTACCAGTGAGTCGTTCATATTGTGTGGCTAATATTTTGTTCCATCCTTGCCACGCCAGCCTTAAAACTTGCTACTGCAAAATGTTAGCTTTGCAATTTGAATTTACTGAAAAATACCTCCGCAACAGTAAAACTAGGAAACAAAAATCTCCAAAAGACATGTAGACAAGCTTCCCATAGTAAAGAATATGTGCCATAATAATGAGTACTAAAGTCTGGAACTACCACCAAGCACCACATATAATAATAATTGGTGGCAAACAAACAAATAAAGCTAAAAGCTCTGTCGGTGACAAAGTTTTAACAGTCGTGATCGCAAGTTGCTCTATTTCGGGACTACTTTCAGTTGTTCACCGAAATAGTTTGTTTATGGTGAAGTAGAGCAACTATGTGTTCCACTTCGGGCTAGTTTTAAGGGAATCTGTTCATAAGTTGGTGTGTCGCGATTGTTTTGTCGAATGGGCTTGTGTCCTGAAAAAATCTAATGAGTCCGTCAGATAGATAATCAAAAAATATTTGACCCGTGTTTTTTCTTTTGTTACGGGAACCAAAATTGACGAAGTTACGACGCTTTTAAAATCCTCAATACGTCACACCTTCGCATAATTTTTGCGAAGTGTTTTATCTTTGTCAATATTCATTGATTTACAAAAACAAAAAATACGTCTCCATTATTTTTAAATACTCCAACTGACAGACTAAATAGTTTTGCAATTTGTGGATGATGGAATCTAGCCTATTGATGACTATACGTTTTTAGTTTTATGTAATAGGCTAAAGTTTCGTGCTGCTTTTTTAATCTCGTCTCATTTTGGAATTGTGATAGAGGGCTGAGTATAATGTCAAAGAAATGGTAACCATTTCAGCAGCGCTTTTTAATTGATTAATCAATAGTAAAATAATTTTAACTGAGGAATTAATATGGCTAGTTTCACATAATTATGTGATCTATTGTCAAACCAACTTTTTTTTCTTCAGGTAAAAGTTATCAACCACCTGTCCCTTACTCACTGACAAATAATAAGTAATCGCTGCGACTCATCCGTCAGTATAAAGGGTCCCTAATCGTTATGATGTTGTGGTGGGCTCAAAGGGTTCTAAACCAAAGTGATATTGTATTACTTGCGCCGTTAAACTCTGCAACTGCTTTAATTAAAATTGTTCCGCAAGATTTTAGTAATTGCCAGAAGTTGTAGCCGATGCCAGATTGCTGGCCAATGAGGTGTGCACATCGAATGGGTGTGTGTTGGACTTTAAACGGGAGAAACGACGTGAACTAATGTTATAAGAAGGGTTGTTTGTTTGTTGAAGGAAATCTCAGCTAGTTGTGATCGTACAGTAAAAACTCTAATAAAAACTAGTAGCTACGCTATAGCTGAATGTAAGATGAAACACGGGTTCTGTGTGTCGGTGTTTAATTTATTTTCTGCGTTAACTGTGCAGTGCAAAACCTTCCATTTCTTTTTTTTATTATTTAATTGACTTGCTCTTGACCACAATCACACCTGATGGTAAGCGATGGATGAGGTCTAAGATGGAGCGAGCTTGCCCAGAAGATGCCTGTTCACTCTTGCTTTGAAGGCAGACGGGTTATATGTGGACGGGAATACAGACGTTGGCAGAGAGTTTCACATTTCAGCTGTGTGCATAATAAATGCTTTCATTTGTTCAAGCTTGTGCAAGTGTGGACTTATCCCGTCGAGAGGCCTCCAGCCTGTTCTGTCATATTCGCCTACCCCGCTATGTCGCCAGACATTTCCTGAGGCCCACAATCAAGGAGAAGCTTTTTCTGAATCTGAAAGAATTTTTCAAATCGGACCAGTCGTTCCTGAGATTAGCTCGTTCAACCAAACATACAAACAAACTCTTCTGCTTTATAATATTAGTATAGATTGGCTAGGAATCACGGGTTTTTATAAATTATAAATTACTTAAAGGAGGTGTTTTAACCAGTTTGATTTGCAGTAAGGTCTAACGACCCGACCAGTTTGATAGTGTAGTTAAATTCAATGTTGTTTCTCAACTCCCTCTATTCTCAACTGTTTTTGATTTTCAGTATTGTCAGTATTTTTTTTTAGTTATTTTACTGATGAAAACTTCTTAAAAATTTACTATCTAAGACAGTAAATTTTGTCTTAGCTTTTAGTAGTTTGTAATTACTTGACTTACCAACTCAGTTTTAGGTCATTACTTAGTCTGACCACATTCTTAATTATTCAGCATGATATAGAACTTCACCAACAACTATTTAGATCTACAACTCCAATTTGTTCAATCCAGTTATTTACAAGTTTTGTTTACTAAGTTGTAACTTTAACACCTTGGTAGCATAGTTCTTACTGATTACTTTTAATCTACTCCTGAAAGTTGTTGCTGGTACTGATATTCAGCTGCTTGCTTCATATTACAATACCTGCTGGTATATAGCATGCGAGCTCACAAACAGTATCTACAGCGGAGTTAGAAACCTCGGCCGAAATCGGTCGGATCACATCACATTACCAACACAGTTATACTGAAATTCTACCTCGAAATAGTTGGGAAAGGGTTCGGCCAATGATGGTACAGTAACCACAAATTGCAATATAAAACAATACAACATCTTCGGTGTTCACAATTTCGTTGAGATTCAGGCATCACAGGCAAATTTCTCGACAAAAGACATGACTGATCCCTGTGGTTCAGACCACCAGGGCTAACCAGGTTACCAGCTGGTTTAAACGGAGTCCAACTTGAAAATACATAAAGAAATTAAGTCATTCATCTATACTAATATTATAAAGAGGTAACATTTGTTTGTAAGTTTGTGGGTAATCTCAGAAACTACTGATCCGATTTGAAAAATTCTATTAGTATTAGATAGCCCATGTATTGAGGAAGGATATAAGCTACATATCATCACGCTAAGACTAAAAGGAGCCAAGCATTAATGGAAAATGTGACGCAAACGAAGTTGCGTGGGTCAGCTATTAATTTATAATTTGACCAAAAAACAGTCACTCCGAAAACAAAGCTCCATTACTTTAATAACCAGCTCTCTTACAAAAAAAAAACAAAACACGAGCACACACCAGAATCTATTTACACAGTCAAGACAGGCGGCCGAAAAAGTGTGGCGAGGCCGAGTGGCCGCTAGTGAGTGCGTGAAGGAACGTGCGCCGAATTCCGAATGCCGAGCGCCGAGAGCCAACTGATACCGCAAAAAATATTACGTCGCGGTATAACGCGAGAGAGAAATGAGGAACGTTTTTCTGGAGTTTTGTGTGAGATGCTTCTTATTGTGAATGTGGGGATTGGGGGTTTATGTGTTCGGGTGAAAATAATGCAGTTTGATATCAATTGGTAGTGTTTATTGTATTTAAGGTTTTACTTATTACTTAAAAATACGTGTATTGCAATTTAATTTCTTGAAGACTTCTAATCTAATTCCCATCCTTTTCCACAATCGTCGGTCCTCTGGCACTGCGAGCCAGTTCCTTTGGTGAGAGTCAGATCGGAAAGTAGGATGAAGTTGGATGAATGGATGTTTGTTAGTCATTCACACCAGAACGACTGACGGATCTGGATGAGAGTGAATTGCTTGAATTGCATTGCATAGGTTTTTTATTTCGAGCCTAGTTATTTATGAACCGATTTGAAGAATTCCAAGGAAACGAAATTGCGTATTTTGCTTTCCTGCGATTCTGCAGTGGTGTTGTTAGGTTTGGGGTACTTACCACTATAAAGTGTTTTTTTTTTTTACAAAACCATACAACCGACTTCCAAATAAAAAAAAACACTAAGAAGTAAAAAAATTACTTTAAAGTTTGTGTTTTTGTAAGTTTCTTCGTATTTTGACATCGACTTTCGAAATTTCAAAGTATGTTGTATTTTTTGTCAAGTTGTAGTTTTTTATCCACCCATTTTTTACCAGTATAAATTTATTTGGAGCCACACAATATTGCATTAAAATTAACTCATATACACTGGACCCATTACTCAAACATCAAATTCAACGAAAAAAAATAAAATAAAATGAAAGTCACATACAAACAACTGTAGGTCAAACGTTGAACACAGGTTTAAATAAACGTTCCAGTTTTCAGCTAAAACATATTTATATCAATATTTCCTAACTAGTCAGTGGAGTGAACACATTTTCGCATTATTTTTCGACTCATATTTTACCTCGGCGTCAGCTGTGTGGAATCTATTTTTTCTGGCCCATATTTCTGTAGAATTACAATATCTTTCGCTGGGAACGCTGCGACTTTCAATCGATCTGGCCTGGGTCTTTGAGAAACAGTCGAACGTGAACATTACAGAAATCAGCGCAATAGAAAAGAAAATTAAGAACTACATATTTATTAAAAAACAAAGTCCTCCGCCGCGTCTATCTGTCCGTGATAAACTCAAAAACTACTGCACCAATTTTCATGCTGTTTTCACCAATTGATAGATTGGTTCACGAGGAAGGTTTTAGGATACAAGGTGTCAAGCGGGCGAAGCCACGGGCATCACCTAGTAGGAAGTAAATAGTTCAGCAGATTAACAGATTGTAATACTCTAGATATTATGTATCGTGAACAGATCGTTGTAATTAATCTCATCCAAATTCAATAGATAACGATAAATTAAAAATGAGTAAATAGACTTATTGATTAGAACATGTTTGTAATCTCACGCGATTTATTATTAAGTAAGAACATCCAACGTCTTTAAGTTAAGGGTGAATAGGTTACTTCTAGGCAAGCGCGGTCATCTTAGACCGCATCATCGCTTAACATCAGGTGAGATAGCGGTCAAACGTATGGTCCACGTGTGTGGTCAATAGTAAAAAAGTGGCGGTAGTTACAATAACTCGGGGACTATAATAGTCACTTGACACGACATATGATAGGTGTAATTTCGACATCATTTATGATATTGGTGCTAAATGATCAAATTATCCCCCAATTTATACAACGTGTACGTCTTTTGGACACAAAAATGCAACAAACATTGTTGTGTTCCGGCATGTAGAGGTATGATAGCCAGTTCCTCTGTGTAAGAGGATTCCGGGTGAAACTCGCTTCCATCTTCGGCCTAATCATCACTTTCCATCAAGTGAGATTAGGGCCAAGAGATTCCCCGTTTTGCATAAAAAAAGCATACGTTTTTTTTTACTTTAAAAATTAATTAAATATGCAAAATTCTTAGCAATCTTCGTCTCCTAAATATTTATTTTCAGTTACCTTATTAGTGTAAAGACGACGCAATAATTAACATAATTCATGAAAGAACTAACGCAGCTGTCTTACAGTGACGCATTTCATACTCACGTAAGTAGTAAAGGCTCATTTACATGAAGCCAGTATCCTAGAGAATGCGAATTGAATTAGAAACCAACATTTTAATGCACAACCAATTATTATACTAATCAAAAAATCTTGCAGCTGATAATAATAAATCGATGATGAATCATACTATTAAAGACCTAACTTCCATAAGGTCATAAGCCACCATCGAGCTTCATTCGACGCCTACATGTAATAACATTTACACAGACCTCTAAAAATTTCTATTCCCCCGAAGAGAGGTGAATCGGTCTCTGCAAAACAAAGTTCATGTCACGGTCATATCTGACATAGACTGAAGTCAAGAGCAAACACATCACAAAAAAAAAGTTTTTTATCCCACTCATCATTATCAGTCGTCATTAAAACAATAATTTCGGCTATAAACGGAAGTGGAATCGTCAGTTCCTTCCCAGCTTGTTGTTATTGCTCCACAGAGAGTAAGAGTATTCTCGACTTCTCTTTGAATTGAATATCTTTATACCAGCTTTTGCCCATGACTTCATTCGCGTGTTTCCCGTTTCTTCCAGTTCCCACAGGAATTTCGGGAAATCTCTTAGTGCACCCTTACCGGCTGTAGGGAAGCTACATGCCAAATTTCAGCATTCTACAACCAGTAGTTTTGGCTGTGTGTTTTATATATTAGGATTGCTATTAGCATGATACTTAAGTAGTTTTTGTGTATACATGAGCTTACTTACCAGCAAACTTACAGTTAAATTATAGAATCTCGGCTGAATGAGCTTGTGGCGACATAATGACAGGTGAATGAATGAAATCTTCAGGTTTATGAAAGCTCGCCGAGGTTTGTCTGTGGTTCTGTAAACGTACTTTACATACCAAAATCCATCATGCTGCACCATGTCACGGAACGCACGTTAAGTTGTTGGATCCGGCTGACAATTGTAGAATCTTTGGCAATCGTTATAGAAGCCAGAATATCTAACAATAGCTGACCCAAGCAACTTCGTCTGCGTCATATTTTCCATTAATACTCGGCCCCTTTTAGTCTTAGCGTGATGATATATAGCCTATAAACTTCCTCGATAAATGGGCTATCTAACACTGAAAGAATTTTTCAAATCGGACCAGTAGTTCCTGAGATTACCCCCTACTTACAAACTTACAAACAAATGTTACCTCTTTATAATACTACTAGTATAGATGATTGGTATTTTATCACCCAAATACTGAGTTATGGACGTCAGAAAGGTAGTGCTCCAAGTGAAATCTGGTACTCAGCTGCATCCTGTCAGACTGGAAGACGGCTCTAACATAGCTGGAAAGAGGCCAGACAGTATGATTGAAACCCACCGCGGGTGCGCTCGCTGACGCTTGGTCCACTTCTTATCTTATTTCATGCAAACTCAAACTCAAACGGCATGACGTTTCGCAAAGATGGCGGCGATTAATGTTATTATTCGCGTAAAATACTTTTTATTGTTACAAAAGTTTTTTTTTTAATATTCAAAACGAGGAAACTCTTGGCAACTAATATATTGAAATAACCAATCAATTATCGTGTATGTCCGATACTTTTATTGTACAGGGCGAATCTGAACATTGTCCTATGACTAATTTTTGTGTAATTAATATTATGATTCTGCTAAAGTGGCTATTTTAGAAACGCTGATCACTTTCCGTTTCATTGGTGAAACCCGCTCTTAGTCGAGATCTATTGCCAAAGATGGGGACGCAAAAATGCCCGGACTAATAGTATCAGTACTTGAGACCATAATTCTTTTACAAACATTGGTAAACCACTGCCTAATTATAATTTTAAATAACTCAAACCGAACTTATCTGTTAGTTTTTAATCAGCCCATAAATTGGGCAACACTTGGAAAAAAAAATTTTCTTGAAAATATATTTGTTCTTCAAAACTCCAGCGACTTACAAAGTAAAGTTAATGTTAACTAGGTAATTTAATCTCAGCCGGGTCAAAGTAAAACAAGCTCGCTAGCCGCCTACCTGTATGTACACAAATTAACTTTTCTTTAACAAAATATAACCTAACTTAATCGAGTTACGACCCACTTACACGATAGCTCAATTTAAGTTCGCCTTAGGTTGTGTTTTAAGAAAACCAGCGTAAGTAGCGCCGTCACTAAAACGAAGATTATTTTAAATTTAATTTCTTTTGAGAATTTCTGATAAGTTAAATTACTTGCCGTCTTGTTGTTTAGTTAGGTAACCTATTAATTAAGTTTTTTTTTCCGTTATCGATAAGAATAGCATTATTTTGTTGTAAAATGACTTAACTGATGTTCCCGTCAATAAATTAAAGTATACGTAAGCATTAAAAAAAAGCCGTTCAGTGGAATATAATAATTTCAGCAGAGCTGATTTAAGCAGCAGCAAGTAGCATTTTTTATATTCGGTTTTTTTTTTGCTGTTGAGTTTTGTCTGTGTCGAATTAATGGTTTGTAATGTGGAAATTTTTCTATTCTATTCTATTCTTTAATTTGTTGACAATACAACGTCAAACAGAATAAACGCAATACATCTTAAGGAGTCATTGTACTTATGACTATGAACAATTTTAACTATAGGACCAACATTGAAATCGAACACGAATACGAAAAAAAACTGCGCATACATTTATGTGCACATAACTCGACAAAATGTTCTGAACATCAGATTTATTGTTCTCTGGTATATTCAGCTAAATAATACCGGAAATATGTAGTCCCAAACATATTTAGGAAAAGGCTAGTATAGGCAGATGATTGAATTAAGTCACGATGTATTTTGTTATGCTGAAACAACACAGTACCACTGTACAAACTACCACTACGTTATGATAAAACTACCAGTACCATAAACATTGGCAGGTCCTCGTTATGATAAAACTACCACTACCATAAACAATGGCAGGTCCACGTTATGATAAAACTACCACTACCATAAACATTGGTAGGTCCACGTTATATTAAAACTACCAGTACCATAAACATTGGCAGGTCCACGTTATGATAAAACTACCACTACCATAAACAATGGCAGGTCCACGTTATGATAAAACTACCACTACCATAAACATTGGTAGGTCCACGTTATATTAAAACTACCACTACCATAAACATTAGTAGGTCCACGTTATAATAAAACTACCACTAGGTACCATAAACATTGGTAGGTGCACGTTATGATAAAACTGTCGACCCCAGCAGACGTCAGACGTTTAATAATTTTAATGAACTAATCTACAAATTAATTAGATGTTCCTAATTAAGGGCTCCTCGTTATCAACATACTTATAATGAGCACGAAAGTTTAACGAAAATCTTTTTGGAGATTATTAATTTTAAACTGTCATGATTATGTTTTTAGTCTAGTAATAGTGATATTTAAATTTTCAATTTGTTGAAATTTTACTTAATTTTGAAGCATAACTAAATGTGACATGTATTGTTTGTCTCTAGAAATGTCTAGAAAATGGGTTAATTTATTGTTTTTTTTTTATTTATAATTCCATTATCTAGAAATTACTTCTGCCACGGATATTTTTCTGTTTACAATAAATTAATGATTCACATTTTTCCAGGAAATTGGAAAGCTATCACGAAAGAAATAAAATGTTAAGAAAAACCAGGCAGAAATTCTAAATGACTTGAGGATTTTCTTATGTTCTGTAAATTAAACCAATTAAAATAAAAAAGACAAATAATTTTTCTCATTTGATAAAAGAAATAATTTAATAACAGCAATTACGAGACTCCCCTTCAGTTGAATCATTCAACAGAAAACAAATTAAATTTTAGTATAACAGTGTTATCCCAAAATAGATGTGGGTTAAAATTAGCATCATATTAGCAAGTTAAAGGGAACAGATTCGAACTTGTGACCTTCCAGTCGACGTCTATGACACCCGGTATAAATCTGACACTTCCGAACTTTGCAGCTCATCGTGTTGTAACGGAGGGGAGTCAGAAGGTTTACAATCAAAATCAGTCTTAAAATGGTATTACACGACAAAGTAACGTTAATGATTTTTTCAATCATTGACGTTTGTCATATATAAAACATACCTAGCGTAGATAGATAGATAGATAAATCATTTATTTAGTGCACACAAAAGACATAGCACAACACACAGAAGTACAATTAAATGGTACAATTTACTTAACTATAAAAAGACAAGGTGCCAATATGCAAAAAGAAAAGCATGTTTATGAAATAAGTATAGTAACACCATGACATACTTCAAACAAAATAACGACTAAACACGGTGCGGTGCGCGTCTCAAGGTTGCACCAAATGGGAGTCCAGCGTAACATTTATAAAACATAAAGCTTATAATGACAACGACATAGCGACATAACTAGCGTAATATATAAAACATATTATAAAGCTCATAATGTTCCAAGTGTTACTATAAAAGAATTCTCTCTATGAGGTTACAAATACTTTATGTTTATGTTACTGCACGTATATGGTAAATTTGTCTCACCACCAAAAATTATTAAACCAAAAAAAACGTTTGTTATGAGGATGATAATCCTACAAGGCACACGTAGGCAATTTGAATCAGGCAACAACGACGTCACACATGTTGTTGAGGCGAGAAACGTTTTTTTTTAACAGTACACTGTATACGGCACTGCGTTATGTGTCCACTGATGATGCAGATTGTGTTGTACAAATTTACTTTTAAGTGTATAGTTTAAAAACAACACACAGCTGAACTCTAGACATTCTCTCACAAATGTTTTTCAGCAGATTCTCTCTCAATCAGTGACTGAAAACGCAGAAACAAGAGGAGAGTAGTGACTTTATTTCACAAGATACCTTGCAACCACTTCCGAATAGGTTGAGAGGTGACAAATAAGTGGGGTGCATATAAAGATATAGCTCCACCATCTAACTGAGCCTTCTGTTCCTGCCCACCGTACCCCTAACTCCTCAACATGAGTTCTCAACACGCATTAGCGTCGGGAAGGTGGCCGCGCGCTCCGAATACATTATTAGGTTGGACCTGTGTTCTGCATCCGTCAGGTTACTCGAGCCAGAGATTAATGTCAGCAGCTCACGGTGCTAGCTTGTTGGACCTGGTTGCTAAATTAGTGTTAGTATGCATTTTGTTATTTCTTCAGAACCTATGTATGTTAAATACATAATTACGTTGGTTTTGTGTCTTTTTATGTGAGACTGTCAATCATCATCTTCCTCCCCTTATCCCACGTTACTCATCTCATGTCTAAGTCTGTCGCCATAACAACTATGTTAACAGCATTGTTGTGTTCGGGCAGTTAGAGGTATGATAGCCAGTTCCTCTGTGTAAGAGGATTCCGAGTGAAACTCGCTTCCATCTTCGGCCTAATCATCACTTTCCATCAGGTGAGAAATTGGGCCAAGAGTTTCCCCGTTTTGTATAAAAAAAAAGGCGCAACTAGTTTTTTTCTTCCAGTCTGCCCTATCTGCCATCAAACTTTCACTGACTCCCTTTTCTTTCATATCGCTCCTCACACAATCCATCCATCTTTTCTTTGGCCTTCCTCTCCCTCTCCATCCATCTACAATTATGTTCATTACTCTTTTAGTTAAATGCGTTTCCTCCCTCCTCTTCACATGACCATACCAAGACTATTTAATTAAATTATTATTTTTTAATCTCAGTATAATTACTTCCACTCGCTCCATCGTTGAATTTGTCTCTGTCTTCTCTGACCAAGACAAGATTCAAGAGCAAACCCATCTTAAAAAAATTACATTCAAAAGTTTGTTATAGAAATACAATACATGAAGTATTTTAGGTATTGTTATAACATTACCTACTTCTATAATTGGTTCAAAAAGGGTTCCTCAATGGCATTTTTGGGGGCCAAGTCACCCGTGTCCGTAGAAGAATACCCTTCAGTGAATCCCTACACGTGGTCCCCGGGTGGTGCTAAACAGGTGACACTAACCGCCTCCGTGGTCTAGTGGTTATACCACCTGATTCAGACCCAGAGGTCCCGGGTTCGATTCCCAGCGGAGGCAAATTTTGCTCGGTTCGGTTGGTGGTAGGACTTGTTCTAAGTCCGCCTGGCAAGCTACCACCATCATATCTGTCGCCATAACAACTATGTTAACAGCATTGTTGTGTTCCGGCAGTTAGAGGTATGATAGCCAGTTCCTCTGTGTAAGAGGATTCTGGGTGAAACTCGCTTCCATCTTCGGCCTTATCATCACTTTCCATCAGGTGAGATTTGGGCCAAGAGTTTCCCCGTTTTATATTAAAAAAAAATGGCAAAATGGTTAATGTACGTGTACTCACTTCTTAATGTATGGGGCGTGAACCAACATCATAAAATAATATCAATCAAACCGCCACGCGTTTTAATAAATCTACCGTTATTTAGTGTCTGACAGACAATGCACAGCCGAAATTGGTCGTAAAAAGCTGAAATTAAGCATGTTGGGTTTTTGGGGAGCACTAAAAGAGAAAATTAAGCATGTTGGGTTTTTGGGGAGCACTAAAATAGAAAATTAAGCATGTTGGGTTTTTGGGGAGCACTAAAATAGAAAATTAAGCATGTTGGGTTTTTGGGGAGCACTAAAATAGAAAATTAAGCATGTTGGGTTTTTGGGGAGCACTAAAATAGAAAATTAAGCATGTTGGGTTTTTGGGGAGCACTAAAATAGAAAATTAAGCATGTTGGGTTTTTGGGGAGCACTAAAATAGAAAATTAAGCATGTTGGGTTTTTGGGGAGCACTAAAATAGAAAATTAAGCATGTTGGGTTTTTGGGGAGCACTAAAATAGAAAATTAAGCATGTTGGGTTTTTGGGGAGCACTAAAATAGAAAATTAAGCATGTTGGGTTTTTGGGGAGCACTAAAAGAGAAAATTAAGCATGTTGGGTTTTTGGGGAGCACTAAAAGAGAAAATTAAGCATGTTGGGTTTTTGGGGAGCACTAAAAGAGAAAATTTTCCGAAATTCCTACGTATAGGAACCTAAACAGGAAAAAACAGGATATGCGCGAAGTCGCGAGCAAAAGCTAGTAAAAATAAAGATGTTTGTACCTCTCCCGATAGCATGGCAACATTAACATTCACTACTAAACTTTGTCAACTAGTCTGGGACATGTTGTCTGCAAAGTTTTGATATCAATTGACAAATGAATGGAATGAAATTGGTTTCAATAAATGCTGAATACCTAGTAAGTACTGTTGGATAATGAGGGATAACCTTTTACCTAATGCTTATTTGTGAGCTAGGTAAATAAAGGTTAAAAGCTCAGTAAGAGCACTAACGCTCTTTGTATGATTTAGGGTTAAACCTCTTCACGCTTTTTAGGGTTACGTACCCGAAGAATAACCAACGAAACCCTTTTACAAAGTTTCCTCTCCGTCCGTCTGGCCGTCCATTCGACCAGTATCTAGTGAACGCTCAAGAACCGTAAAAGGTCGACAGTTGAAATGTTCACAGCGTGTGTGTTTTTATTGCCGCTACGACACCAAACATAAAAAACTTTTTACAAAAAAGCACTAACAAAGTATAAAATAAACTAAATTTTTTTTTTTTGGTTTTTTATCTTTGTTTTTTAACCCCGACTTTATTATTTTTCAAGATACGCAAAAATACTCAAAATAAGAAGTGTTGATCCAAACTGAATTTAATGTTGATGGAACCAAATTAATGGCAAATATGCCAATATCGAATCAAAAAAGATTCACACAAATCGGATCAGAAACCTCAGGAGTTATCGGTGTACCATAAAAAAAAGCGAAAATACTCGTCGAATTGAGAACCACTTCCTTTTTCGGAAGTCGGTTAAAAAACACAATATTGTATTAAAAATTAACAGAGGCTCTCATACAAGAAACGTATTATTTTGGATTATGGGAATCCTTGGTGAGAGAGTTCGACTTGCACTTGGCCGATTTTCATTCTTGTTCAGCGTGAAGTAGATTATGATATTAGAGTAACTGAAGCCTTGTCTATCTATAGCTATAAAAGGGCAACTATGTTACAATAGGTTTGTGTCCTGAAAAAATCTAATTAGTCCGTCAGTTAGATTATCAAAAAATATTTGACCCGTGTTTTTTCTTTTGTTACGGAAACCAAAATTGACGAAGTTACGACGCTTTTAAAATTCTCAATACGTCACACCTTCGCATAATTTTTACTGAGTCGTAACGTCACGAGCCCCCACTCCTGAGTTTTGATGCGTTTTATCTTTGTCAATATTCATTGATTTACAAAAACAAAAAATACTTGTCCATTATTTTTCAATACTGTAACTAACGGACTAAATTGTTTTGCAATTTGTGGATGATGGAATCTAGACTATTGCAATTATATTTTCTACCAGTCCTGCACGATATACTCGGGTCGAGTAAAGTAAGTTTTATTGATTTTTAGTGTTTTGTACATTACTCAGCCTCCGTTATCTATTCGCCCGTCTGTCTTCGGGCTTTATCTCAAGAACCACAATAGGTAGACTTGACATTTACACAGTTTCTACTGCTGCTATGACAACAATTAATATATAGAAAAACACGTTCTTTTTTTCGGTTTACGGTACAGAACCCTTAGTGTGAGAGTCTGATTCGCACTTGGCCTGTGTTTATCCCATCTCGATGTTTTTGTCTTTTAAACATAACAGGCGAAAACATCAATTTACGAAACCTTTTCCGAACAGCCGGCTTCCAGTATTGGTCATTTGAACCCCACAACCAAGTAACGGTTTATCGAGTTGCTCCTTGGCAAGACTGGAGTCAGATTTTCTTGCTTCTGCAACATAACTGGCGTAGTTAGGGTGTGATACAAGTACACTAAACTTCTGCATTCAGAGCTAAACGGCTTTTATGTACTTTATGTCAATATTTCAATGAATAACCTTCCTGGCCACTTCACCCATCATCATCATCTGCCTAGCCTTTTCCCAACTGTATTGGGGTCGGCTTCCAGTCAAACTAGATTTAGCTGAATACCTGTATTTTACGTAGAGCGGCTGACTACCAGAACTCCTCAACCCGTTAACTGGATAACACGGTACTTATTGGCAAGACTGGAGTCAGGTTTACTGGCTTTTGACAATCCATGGCGACTGCCAAAGATATACAAGTGGCAGCCGGGACCAACGGCCTAACGTGGCCACTTCACCCACCGCTACAAAATCAATAGTGAAGCTAACTTATCGCGCAAAGCTTCTCTATTTTATTAGCTTTCCTTTATTTCTTCCAAACAAACACACTAACTTCACGGATCAACATCCTTCCAAACTTCTAATAAGGTCTGCCGTTCCACTTTTTTATCGCCGAAGATATCCGAACAATGCCGAGGATTGCCGAAGATTGTCGAAGATACAATCTTTAGTGGGACGTTTCGCCAACTATTCGTAAAAAGTTGAGGGTAGACGACAAAGAGATGCGTTCGCCTTTTGTTTCGTAAACAATCTAATTAGTGTAGCGAAAAGACGTCCGACGAGAATAGGGGTGGGCTTTTGAGGCTGGCGATTTCCCGGGGTTTCTGTTTTGTTTTCCCGGCAACCTTCGATCCATGTCTTTTTAGGGTTCCGTACCCAAAAGGTAAAAACAGGACCCTGTTACTAAGACTTCGCTGTCTGTATCTCCGTCTGTCTGTCACCAGGCTATATCTCAAGAACCGCGATAGCTAGACAGTTGAAATTTTCCCAGATGATGTATTTCTGTTGTTTTGGTCAATTTGTGACAAAATTAATACTGATGTGTTTTAATTTGATGGAGAGCCAGCCTGGACTGTTTTTTAAAAAAAAAATTGACAGGATCTTCTTTTTAGTTATATCAATTATACATTCAGTTAATTGTTTGTATGTAAAATACATTATGTACAGAAACTAACATCAAACTTAATCATTTTAAATTAGCTGCGGTATTTAGTCGAGATAAATGTAGAGGGGGGACTTGTATTTTAATTAATAATGTATTTGAGACTAAAACATTAAGAATTCCTTCAAATTTAGCTACTATGTTTTATTTTGAGTGTTGTGGTATAGAGATTATTGGCTTAAACCTGATAGTTGTTAACATATATAGAATACCCGACCAGAGAAAGGCACAAATCGGTACTTTTCTTCATAAACTCGATATTTTGTTAAATTACTTGACTGACCAATATAAAAAGAAGAAAATTGTAATTTGTGGCGATTGGAATATTGATATATTGAAACATAACAATGCAACAACGGAACTTTTAAGCATACTTTCTAATTATACCTTTGAAGCTCACATAAAATCTCCAACGCGGGCAAACTCTTGCATTGACCAAATTGCCAGTAACTTAAAAAAAATGTTCAATCAGAAATTCATCACCTAGGTCTGTCAGATCACGAAACAGCACAAGCGGTAACCATAAAAACTAGTAAACACCAAAAAATAACGTATTGGTCTGAATTAAAACGTGACTATTGTTCGGAAAACCTCGAGAAATTCGTTAAATGTATATCTTCTCTTTCTTTTTCGGAAACATTTAACTCTAACACTTTAAAAGAAGCCTTTAATTTATTTTATGAAACTTTTACATTGTTTTACGATCTGTGCTTTCCGACAATTATGGTTAAAGTTAATAATAAACCAGTCGCACAAAACTGGGTAACGAAAGGCATAAAAAAATCTAGCAAAATGAAACGTCAACTATATCTAAAACTCAAACATAGTAAAATGAATAAAAAACAAAATGAGAAAAACTACAAACTTTATAATCATTTGTTCAAACGATGTACACAAACAGCACAGAAACTTATAAACACAAGACGTATACAAAATCATACAAATAAATGTAAAGTCACTTGGAATGCAATCTCTTCAACTATTACTAATAATGACCTATATAAAAATGATATTGACGAAATAAATTTAAAAAATGTGACATATAATAATCCATCTGACATTTGCAATATATTTAATGACTATTTTATTAATTTGACATCTAATCAACAATCTAATTCTAATAATAATATTAATATAAATCCAAATAATAAAAATCTAAATACTATTTTCCTGAATCCAGTAGACGCACAAGAAGTGTACAAAATCATAATGTCTTTAAATAATACCAAGACTAGTGGATATGACGGTATTGCCACACAAGTTTTGAAGGCTTGTGCTGGTTTGATATGCCATCCATTAGCACACGTTATAAATTTATCTTTTGTAGAAGGTGTTTTTCCTGATCAGCTTAAAATGTCTATTGTGAAACCGCTATTTAAAAAGGGAAATAAGTCAGACCCCAATAACTATCGGCCGATCACCATAGTACCCATTATATCAAAAATTTTTGAGAAGGCAATGCTTACCAGATTTAATAATTTTCTTAGTACACATAACGTTTTGTGCAAAGAGCAGTTTGGCTTTCGTAAAGGTAGTTCAACTGCTCTTGCAGTTTTCGACTTAATTAAACTTGTGACAGAAAGCATAAATAATGGCAATCCAGTGGTGTCTCTATTTTTGTATATGAGCAAAGCTTTTGATTTTGTAAATCATTCGAAGCTTTTAAGCAAGTTAGAGTTCTATGGTATTAGGGGCAAAGCATATGAATGGATATCTAGTTTTCTGAAAAACAGAAAACAGTGTACAGAAATTTCCAAAGTCGTAAAGAGTAATGACAAATCATATTCCAAGGAATAGTTCACATCTACTGCATTAACAAATAACTGTGGTGTGCCTCAAGGTAGCATTCTCGGTCCATTACTTTTCTTACTTTATATAAATGATCTTCCAGAAACTACTTTGCAGAAATGTGTCCTATTTGCAGATGATTACTACACTTATTATTAAATGTCAAGATAAAAATGAATACAAATCAGTTATAGAAAAGACCTTATCAGACATCATAAGTTGGATGGAAGATAATAATTTAAATATAAACGTAAATAAAACGAAAGTAATTCAATTTAACTCTTATAATTCCAAAAAATTGCCTTTAGACATTATTTGTAAAAACGGAAAAGTACAACAAGTAAATGAACAAAAATTTTTAGGACTTATTGTGGATAACCATCTAAACTGGAAAAGTCATGTGGAACATATTTGTCAGAAACTAGACAGGTTTGTGTTTGCTTTAAAAAAGCTAAGACAAAATGTATCTGTAGAAGCTGCTCTGTCAGCTTACCATGGTTATGTGTCATCTGTGCTAAGCTATGGAGTAATAATGTGGGGCAACTCGACCGACACCGACAGAGTTTTTAAACTTCAAAAACGGTGCATACGAGTTATAAACAAGGCGTGGTTTTTAGACAGCTGTAAACCTTTATTTCAAAAATATAAAATTCTTCCATTGCCCTGTATGTATATAAAAGACATCTGCATTTTTACAAAGAAGCACATGCATTACTTTAAGCAACGTAGTGAGGTTTTGCCAAGGCAAAAAAGGGCTAAATTCAACAACTTATTGTATCAACCACCCAGTCACAAAGATATTTATAAGAAAAATGTATACAATATGTGTGTTTTGATTTATAACAACATCCCAAATGAACTGAAATTTTTACAGGGTAATATATTTAAAACAAAATTGACAGAGTGGTTACAAAATAACTGTTTCTACAGTATTAGGGAATTTATGGAAGTAGGTTATAAAATGTAATATTTTAATTAACTATCTAATAAAAAGGAATGTTGACGATAAATCTGTATACAATAATTAAGATAATCGAATTTATGAAAGCTGTATAATTATAATATTAATAATATAATTGCATGGAGAATGACATAAATATAAATAATTTGCACGCTTGCTTGCAGGCAGAATACAGTGACTTTTAGGAATTTTCCTTGTAAACAATGTATTTCTTGCAAATAAACATTTTGATTTGATTTGATTTGATTTGATAAATTTAATTTGATTTCCTGAACAAAAAAAATCTCAGCTAGAAGAAAAAAACTATTGAAAAGGTAATTAAAGTAAAGTAAAGCTACAGGCAATATTTTTAAAATTCATCACAAAGCGAATCAGTTGATAACTGCTACAACCTAATGCAGACAACTAGCTCTACTCATTAAACCATCTGAATATTTAGAGAAAACAAAACAAAATAAAAAATATCCCGCGCTTATTCCGAGCGAAACAAAACAAAGATGAAAAAATCCCGTATTTTCTACTTCAAATCCCGTATCGTTAACAACACTAGTGAGGACAATTAAAAAAAATGGCTGACATCTGGAGACGAGTTGTCGGGATCAAAGCGGCAATGAATGCTGAAGTTAAATGAATGACATTGATCCTATCTGTCAGGGCTTAGTTCGTTCACTCACTCGTTCATTCGTTAGCTCGGTCTTTTGGCGGTACTAGTACTATTTTCAACTTTATGGAAATTCTTGCAGTTTCTATTATAAACTTTTTGGGGTCGTCCGGTGTTTGTGAGAGGAAAACGCGGTCTTTGTAAAAAGGAAGAGATAAGGTTCTTCCTTAGATTGAGTTTGTTAAAAGTTTTAGTGATAAATAAACTTTATTTTGGGGTTATTGTGAATAGAATGGCTTCTAAATTGTATTTTTGTGTTTGACGGCTCCAAAGAGCAGGTTTTCCTGTTGGTCTTATAAATTACTTTATTTTGGGAATGATTAGAAAGTTGCCAAGAGTTTTATCTTTGAGTAGGTATTTCATTCGTGATGGGTTGTAACTGTTTTTGTATCATTTTAGTAGTGCCATATTTTAGAATTAGGCTACGACGGTATTGCCACAAAAATATTGAAAGCAGTAGCATTTGAAATATGCACTCATTTGAGTTTCATTATTAATCTTTGCATTAGTGCAGGTTTATTTCCAGATGCATTAAAGAAGTCTATTGTGAAACCGCTATATAAGAAAGATAATCATGAATTAATGATAAATTATAGACCGATCGCGCTTATACCAGTTATGTCAAAGGTGTTCGAGAAATATATTTATGGTGAAATAAATACCTATTTAGAAAAATATAACATATTATGTGACGAGCAAAAGGGATTTCGAAAGAGTAAAAGTATAAACTTGGCTGTTTATGAGTTTTTACAAAAAGTCATGCTAAATGTAGATAAGAGAACACCAGTCTGTGCCATATTCTGCGACATGACACAAGCCTTTGACTGCGTCCATTATAATTCCCTGGCAGAGAAACTTGAAGCCTATGGTGTTAGAGGTAACGTTTTAGAATTAATTAAATCGTATCTTCATAATCGTAAACAAGTTACAGAAATCAGTGCAATAAATATAAAAACTAAAAGTGAAGAGACTTCAAGATCAGAGGAGCGTGAAGTTATGTACGGAGTACCTCAAGGCAGTGTATTGGGGCCTCCGTTGTTCACTCTGTACATAAATGACTTGCCTAAAGTAACTGAGCAACCGATGACACTTTTTGCTGACGATTGCACTATGACAATAGCTTGTAATGACATAAACACTTACGAACTTGACATTAATAACTCACTAATATCTATCATAAATTGGTTAAACGATAATAACTTAAGAATTAATTTAAACAAGACTAACGTGATGCACTTTAGGCAACGTACACAAACAATGAACAATCTTAGTATTCAGTTTAATAATATAACTATCAATGAAGCCAACACAACAAAATTTCTGGGACTAATAATAGATTCTAAATTGAATTGGAAACCTCAAATAGAGGCACTTTGTAAAAAAATGAGTAGTGCAGCTTATGCTCTGAAACAGCTTGCTGCGGTTCTGAACACGGATGCGCTAATTACTGCTTACTATGGATTAGCCGAATCAATTCTTAGATATGGAGTCATCTTTTGGGGGAACGGCACGGACAGTGAAATAGCGTTTCGGGCACAGAAAAGGTGCATTAGATCAATGTTTAGACTGCAAACAACTGACAGCTGCAAATCTTATTTTATAGAACGTAAGATATTGACATTGCCCTCATTATATATCCTGGAAACAGTAATGTTCGTAAAATCAAACTCTCATTTATTTCAGCTTTTGTCTGATGCTGTCCCTAGGAATAGACGTGATAATTTCAAACTCTGTGTTCACGGCGCTAAAACGACTCTTATGCGTAGGAGCATCTTTTGCATGGCTCCGACCATTTTTAATAAATTGCCGAAATCATGGAGAACATTAAATATATCTGCTCTTAAAAGTAAATTAAAGAGTCTACTAATAGAAAGAGCATATTACAGTATAGCAGAGTTTATGAAAGAGGACAATTTTCTTCGTTTTTGAGATGACGATATTGTATTTTTGACATGTTATGGTAATCTATTGTATTTATTGGAATAATTGTAATTTGGAATTGACATTTAATGATAGTATTAATATTCTATTGACTAATTTATTTAATTACTACTTTGACATTTATTATTTACAGTTTTTAACTTTGACATTTTTATCTATAAATGCTGGCTGAGTTATTGAGCTGGTAGAGTCTTAAGTGAATTAATAAGTACCTACAAAATGTCTTAAATGTAATTTTGATGAATATTATCACGGTTTAAGCACCATCTCTTCCTACCAATTTGTACGCCACGATATGCGGCTGAACATGTTAGAACTTTTTGCTATACTTCATTGTTATCTTGCATGTATCATGTACACCATGTTTAAACAAATAAACTTTACTTACTTACTTACTTACTTACTTACTAACACTTAAAAAGATACATGTTCCTAGAACGAAGCTCTCGTAAAATTCAAAAATTATTGTAACGGAATGTTCCATTTCGAGACTGTGCTAAGTTTCATTTCAATTTGTTCAGCCGTGTTAAGACGTGAAGATATACCAGACAAAGTAATAATAAAAAAAGAGTAACCTTTAGCACCTCAGGCTATGTTGCCTCCATGGCGCTACGTCACTTTGTGCTAGCGACCGTTTTCGGGGGCCCATTCATTGAGTGTGCAAGTCACCCCCTGCAATTTAAAAGCCGTGTATATTGTTAGTGGTCAGGCAGGGGCCGATAGTTCTTCTATAATAAGCGATTTTTTTTTTTTTTTAAATGGGACAAGCCCGCCACACATTCCCAACCACTGCAACTCCTGAAAGCCAGAATCAACAGTGGCGACCACCAGAAAAACGCCGAGTTAATGAAACCCGACGAGTCCCGGAGAAACGATTCAACTGTCTTGGATCCCGCAACGAAATTAATCAGAAGAGTACAGCGGAGGAGTAGGAAAAATAAATATAATTTCCACTTCCCTCCATATCAAGCAGGAGACAGATTAGAGCTAGGCCAATAGGCACCAAGGGACATATACAACTGGGTTAGGCCCAGTTGCCAAGCACCACGGATTATATATTAACATTTAAACTAATGGGTCCTAAATTGTGAGCTACTTTTGATTCCAGTAATAGCCTAGGTATGGCAAAATCGCCTGAACGCACGGAAATTTGGTCTGGTTTCTACAAGGTCCGTATAGTAAACTACTCCAGATTTAACCTGAATACTATCTAACATAACATTACGTTCAGTCTGCCAAAGAATACACTCCCACAAGATGTGATGTGCGGATTGTTCGTATTCAAGGTCAGCTGTAGAGCATTGACATAAAGGTGAGGCCACAAGCCTAAAGGAAAATAATTTACTCTTAAAGTTGCCATGACCTGTGAGAAATTGGGCAACACAGTGATCCACCTCCAGCCATGTCTTCTCCAGCCGCTCACGAACGGATGGAAAAAACTGGTGGAGGTGTCGGCCCTTGATGGAATCTTCCCACCTACATTGCCATTCGCATAAAAGTACCTCCCAGACGTCAGTCTGGGGTTTTAATAATCTAGAGATCTTAGCACGGTCGCGTTGCGGTAAAAACTCTGGGTCCGTGATCTTTCTAGCGTAGAAGTACATTGCAGCACGCCGCTGCACCTCAAGATCGACTGGGAGAACACCCGCCAGCACCGGTAAGGCTTCAGTACTAACCGTCCTATACGCCTTGCATAAGAATATCAAAGCCAAACGCTGGTTTTGAAGTAATTTACGTCGTACCGCCCCTATGGTGGCCCTATCGGCCCAGACAGGTGCCCCGTAGCACATACAACCCAAGTAAGTAGCCCCATATATAGTTTTTAGGGTTTGAAATGATAGACCCCAAGTAGCCTTTGATATTCTCGTCAAGGCGTAGAAGTTCTTTTTTGCTTTTTCTCCTACTGTTTTTATATGATCAATAAATGAAAAGTTTCTTTCTAGTAGCATACCGAGGTAGCACACGGATCCTTTCCTTTTAACGGGTACGTTATTAAATTTTATACTAGGCCAGGATTTAAGGTTTCCTTTTAAAAGAAGTTGATAGGTTTTATGCGGTGCAAAGGTCAGACGGTTTCGATCGCCCCACTGAGATATTAAACGTAGGCATGTGTCAGCCAAGTTCTCGAGTCCAGCCCGAGTACTTGCCTGAATGAGCAGCAAGCCATCGTCCGCGTAACCGGTTAATGAACAGCCGTACGGGAGCGGAAGCGCGAGGAAATCATCGTAGCCAAAATTCCATATATATGGACCGATAACTGAGCCCTGAGGACATCCCATGGTTAGAGACTTAGTAATGGAATGATGTCCAAGTTTGAGTTTCGCGGAGCCATTTAGAAAGTACGAACAAATCAGATTATAGATGTTTTTGTAGCAACCACGGGTTTTCATTTTAAGTAGTAACATCGGCCACCATGCGTTATCAAAAGCGATTATCAGTCCACTAAACCACCCAAACCCATAGCGTTTCATTTTTTGTTTCCATTTTCTGCAATTGTACTGCTCCAACCGGGGATTGTCCTTGGGAACACTTTCAGTGCATACAGGGATAATCGCCGGTTGGTGCCCCATTACATTTGGAATGTCTAACGGGGCCTCTGCGAGTTGGTTTCGGCCCCTCGTATGCCTACCAAAGGACCGGGTCTCCAGGGAACCGAGAAAGTAAAAAAAAAAAAAGAGTAGAGAGAGAGAGAGAGTATATAATATTAATGTATTATATAATATATATAATATTAATGTATTATAATGGACAGCATGAAATACAAAAGCGAAGTGTATCAAAGTTAGCCAAGTAAGATAGTTTGTCCCATAATTATTATTAGTTGATTAAAGCTAAAAGGCCCGGGGCGATATTCCCAATGCCATGATGAATACGGTCCATAACTAATACCGTGTTATAGCCCATAAATACTGACAAATGGCCCACCTACTTACTGTGTTATGGTCTGAATTCATTTCACTAAGTGTTCTACGTAGTGATATTGCCGTATTTTGTCATATTAGTCCGTAAGCGTCCATTGTGGAATATTACTGGTAAAAAGAATAGGTGTAATAGAATATTGTCATAATCACCGCGTTTGGTAAACAAACCTACTTTTTACTGTTGTTATTAGGGTCCGTACCCAAAGGTTAATCGACGGCCCGTCCGTCTGTCAGTATGCTGTACTCAAGAACCGTAATACGCTGACAGCTGAAATTTCAACGAACACGCAACAAATAAAAAAAACACAAAATAAAAAGGGGTTCCATACAAGCAGTGATTGTTCCGGTTGATGGTATGGAACTATATTATGTATGGAACCCTTCGTATGAGAATTCACTCGCACTTAGGTGGTACAAACTAGCTTTAAACCCGCATTTTCGCTGGCATTAAAGTAGCTAAAACCGACCTACGGGTTTCCTATCTCTTTCGTAAAACTTTATCGTTTAAAATCAACAATAAACGGTAGGAACATCAATCAATTATTGTAAAAATTGCTGAGACGACCTTGTTTGACAACTATCTCAGCAATTAAAAACTAGCCAAGCGCGAGTCGTACTCGCTCACTGAGGGTTCCGTAAGCAGAAGTTGCGATTTACGATTTATGACGTATTAAAAAAAGCTACTTACCTACTAGATCTCGTTCAAACTAATTTTCGTTGGTAGTTTACATGGTAATGTACATCATATATTTTTTTTAGTTTTATCATTCTCTTATTTTAGAAGTTAGGTATCACAACAGGGGGGGGACACACATTTTACCACTTTGGAAGTGTCTGTCGCGCAAAGTATTCAGTTTAGCAAAAAATGATCTCAGAAATCTCAATATCATTTTTGAAGACCTATCCATAGATACCCCACACATATGGGTACGATGAAAAATAAAATTTGAGTTTCAGTTCTAAGTATCCACCAAATTTTTTTTTTTCTATTTTTGTGTGAAAATCTTTATGCGGTTCACGAAATACATCTATCTACTCACCAAATTTCAACAGCATAGTTCCTATAGTTTCGGAGAAAAGTGGCTGTGACATACGGACGGACGGACGGACGGACAGACAGACAGACAGACAGACATGACGAATCTATAAGGGTTCTGTTTTTGCCATT
This sequence comes from Ceramica pisi, assembly GCA_963859965.1. Taxonomy (NCBI): domain Eukaryota; kingdom Metazoa; phylum Arthropoda; class Insecta; order Lepidoptera; family Noctuidae; genus Ceramica; species Ceramica pisi. The sequence continues at coordinate 15,761,113 of OY982553.1, read as the reverse complement.
TGGCTACGGAACCCTAAACAGTGATTATGTGTACGACGATAGAGCACGCTTGCCTGGAAGTAACCTCGCAACACACCCTTTTTTACCGAACTGTGCGACGCAACAGAGTGGTAATGTGTTTATCAGCCTATGTATGTATGTTCCTTTGAAGCACTACCTATACAGACCAAACGCCTGGGCCGATTTTTATGATTCACACGTTAATCGATTCCTCTTAGTCCGGCGACACTAAAGACATGAAGTTAGTGGAAATTTAATATGGCGACTACTGGACGCCATATTGTTAAAATAAAAAAAAAAATGAAAGTCAACAAACTATGTCATGTGTTTCTTAAACCATTTTTCAGTTGAAATAATATTTTAGGATATAAAGCGATCACTAATATTCATATTTGTTACTAACTAAAAAGTTGGAAATAAAAATATTATTATTTGTAAAACAAAAACCCCGACTGCTTAAAATTATTAAACTGAAAAGGCAATGTTTTGTTGACCAAAGATACAAACTACCTTTGCCTCCCACTGTGTGTAATGTAAAGTAACTTGCAATTTTAACTTGTTTTTTCCGTTTCAGTTCATTAATTTTAATTAGTCGGGTTTTTTGTTAATTTAAGGATGGGAAATCATTAACTGACTCCTTCCGCTCTGAGCGGAGGGCGGAGTGTCAAGACTCGTACTGACTATAAAAGCCCATGCATGTTCTTCCTAATGCCCTTTGTGTTCCAGGGCCGGCCGCGGTGACTCTTTCGAACAAATTCCGAAACCAACAAGTCCCCCAGGTTGTAGCTGTCAGGTAACATAGACTCCAACCGAGAATTATTCAGCCTTAGAATAGAATAGAATATTTAATTTTATGTATTCCAAGCAAATTACAATCTATTTGAATAACATGTAGGTTACTCCTCAGCCTAACGCACAATTAAATGATTCCCAAACATCGATCACAAATAAAAAACTTTTTAGTTTTTTCCCAAAACGTTTAGTGCGTACGAAGGGTGACTTAAAGGAGCAGGATTGCGGAATTAAAATTTTAAATATTTATACATTTCTTTAGGTCAATCACTCCTCAACGTTTAGAAATTTGTCACACCCAGTGACTTTTGACTTGGATAAATCTCTAAAATACTTTCTAGATTTCGTTCTTGTTGGATTATTTTTGTATTGCACGAGGATAAAGGTGATGGAGGAGCTCGTGGCTAAGTCGTAACAGCCACATCGATCGTCAACGTAAAGCAAGGCTCGCCAAGGTTGGTCTGCGGATTGGTACCAATCTTAACATACCGAGTTTCCTCCGTGCCTCAGAAATCAAGCTAAGCCGTTGGCTCTGGCTATCATGTGTAGATCTTTGGCAGTGGTTGTGGATTATCAGAAGCCAGTAAGTCTGTTTTGCCATATAACTACCATGTTTCCCAGTTAATGGTTTGTGGAGGTCTAATAGGCATCTGCTCTTCTTAAAATACAGGTATTCAGCTGAATCCGATTTGACTGGAAGTCGACCCCAATAAATTTGGGAATAGGCTAGGCAGATGATGAAGGCAAACACTAAAATGGTAACGTAAAGTAACTATCATGACATCCATACTGATTCACATTCTATGATTATACTCTATCATTTACATTTTAGCTAGTTTATTCATTTCAAGCATGTTCCTATCCATGTTTTCGTTCCCCAGTCGGAACAAAATAAACGTTACCAAAATATTCAGTTATAAAGTGTGTATTTGATGGAAAACTGAATTAGTTACAATATCGTTTGGGACTATTTTAGCACTGTAGATACTAAATAGAAATGCGTTAATAGAAATAGATAATTCTAAAGTTATTCGACATTAATTTTACAGTAAGATATCAACGAAACCCTTGAAATGAGTTGACATCTCTCAAAGGACTTTTGGTAAAAGGCATTTTCAACTGCATTCTATAATGAATTGCAATAGACGATGACGAGGAATCTAAAAATGGTTTCATGTTGAATAATAAATACTAATTATAGTCAAGTTATAGACACGAAATAGCTGTGACGTTTGGCAACGTCAAAACTGAAAATAATATCAGAGGACGAATGCTACTTATCTTTAAGATTTCACACGATAACATTTTAATATTGTGTAGCTTTCGACTTAAAACAAACGCTACAACAAAACTGTAAGTACCAGTGTAATGAACGTACCAGGACAACATAATTATATGTAAGACGGTGTCACGAACGCAGAGCATTGATAATTACATTCCCCGAAGCCACCCGATCTCTCCCGAAATAATTACGAAGCACGTTTCATTAACCCTGCACTGTGTGCCTACCGCCGGGGGAGATCCATCATCGCCGTAAAATGGAAAACAAACAGGCAATCACCGCAAAATACAAACAAATATGAGGAGAAAATACCAAGATACCAGGAGAGATGCGAATATGAGACGCCTCTGTAAGGAGTGAGTTTTTGGCATTGAATAATTCAATCAGAATTTATTTTATTTCAGCCTGTTGTGTCCGACTGCATGGGATCCCTCTATGGGCTCTTTGTTCTATTCGTCTCAGCTTTGGACAAGTGTGGACCAATCCTGCCGATAGGTGTCAAGTTCGTCTCGCTATCTTCGCCTGGTTCTGCAGCGATTAACGAAATCCGAATTAATTTTGAATTATTTAGTCACCATTTTTACTGCATTTTCCTACAATGACATCATAATACGCCTTGATTTTTCCCTACTTTTTTTTTTCTTTAAAGAAAGACGTTGCCCCACACTAGGAATTTCTCCTGTATCGTGGGTGCGTTTACAAACATACAAAGTCACATACACAAACAGCCAGACCCGGAACAACTATCTGTAGGCCATACAAATATTTGTTCCGTGCGGGAATCGAACCCACGACACGCGACGCAGCCGATCGCTCAACCACTGCGCCAACCGAGCCGTACTATGTTGGGGTCGGTTTCTAATCTAACCAGAGGCGCCGGAAATTCTGGATATCACCAGTATTTTGTATGGAGCAACTCTGACCTCTATAGGTCCATACAAAATACTTGTGATACAAACTAGGTTAGGGTCATAGGACCCAAACATAGTTTGAGCGCAATACGATATCATTTAGTCAGATTTTTAGGTTTCTAAGTAAGAAGCCACATTACTTTGTCGAGTTTTGTTCTGTAGCGGTTTAAACCAATGAAACGAATCTCGATAGTCGTACGACATATTGCAACGAGCTGTTTAAAAAGAATCGTGTGATGTTTGAAATAGAACGTATTGTTCCGAAATTTTAAAATCATGTCGAATTCTGAATTTCAATCCAGAACCAAATATTATCCGACCTTCATCTCAGTCTTCCAAAAACTTGAAACAAGCGACAAAAACATATAAATAAGCACGATACAGTTAATTAGGCAAGTTAGTAAGTTTTCCCGGCAAGATGTTCCCCCCGCAGGTATGCTACTAGTTTTAATTAACGCGAACATACTTTGAGTTAAGAGTTCACAGAGTGTGGCATACCTGCTGGATGGAAGGAACATAGTAAATGTACGGTGATTTCGCTGGTGTTTCTAACGAATTAATTTCTTTATTGTGTTGTGTCTTATTCTTTAGTTGTGCTATAGTCAGTGTAGCAACGTGTAGCTCCTTAATTAATTCAACCAGTTACATAATAAGTGTTTTTTAATTTCATCTTCTAAAATACATACAGACTTACAAACTAGTCTAATAATCGCGGCACTATGTACAAACGCGTTTAAAAACTAAATAAATCATTGGGCATCAAAAAAATGTTCCACATCGCTGCCAATGACAAAAGTGCCCAGAATTGCAGCATTGCTGCGTTGAATGGCAATGCTGATTCTTTGTCGAAAAAATTGCCCAGCCGTCTGGAGTTTATGCTATAATCCTCAGTTACGCAACAAACCATTTAACTAAATCCTTAAATATTCGTCTCTAATCGATTCGTAAAACAATTGAAATTACAATGACAACTAATCAAACGTTATAATTTTGATTTGTACACAATCACCGCGCAAATAACTTACAGGCCGACAGACGGAATATTTTGTGTTACAGTGTTAAGGTGTGGTTCGATGAACGAATGTGAAATAAGAATTGAGTTCAAGATCGTAATACAGCCACACTCAATTCATGGAAAACTTGCTTCTGCCAGCGACTTCGCCCGCATGATCCCTAGGGCACATATTCCCGGGATAAAAAGTAGCCTATGTGCTATTCCAGACTATAATCTATCTCTGTTCCTAAATTATTCCTGTTTCATTCAGCCGTTCTTGTGTGATTGAGTAACAAACATCCATTCTCTTTCTTTGTTATCTTTTTTTATAAGTGAACAGGCTACTTCTGGGTAAGCTCGCTCCATCGTAGACTTTGTCGCTGTCACCTCTGACCTAGACTACAGTCAAGAGCAAACACATCTGGATTAAAAAAGAATAGCTAGTGTTGCTAGCCTATAATCATCTACAAGGTCCCATCTATCTCTGTTCCAACAATCATCAAAATGTATTTAAAGAACAAACTATATACACTTAAAATAGAAAAAAAAAAAACTCCTAACTAAAAAATGGCATCAAAAATTCGTCCCCATCGCTATCGACTGGAAGTGAGCCCAAAAGACTGGCTGCATTGCCACGTTGTATGGCAATATGTCATCAAAATTGGTTCAAAAACTCATAATATTAGCTATTTCATGCTAAAACTTCTTCCTTCTGTGGAATATTTTCTAATTGAACAAAAATTACTTTGTAGGTAATAATTTAGCTAATACACCACAGTAAATTATGCTACAAGTATATTATAAAAAGGTAAGTATGTTTTGTGACCCGGTGGTCGTGGGTTCGATTCCCTCAGGAACAGGACATAGCAGGCTTGGATCACCTAATTTTCTGACAAAAAGATGATTCCGTGCTTCGGAAGGCACGTATAAGCCGGTGGTCCCGGCCGGCGGTCGTCAAATAAACCATGTCAGAAGCCCTTGAGGCAGTTAAGAAACTCTGACGCTAGGGTGTGTGGGGTCGTAAGACCGTTCTGTCCAAACTATAAGAAAAAGAAGACTAAAAAGACGTCAGCGGAGTCGCGGGGTGCAGCGAGAATAAAAACATTTACTGGTATAACCAAATTGAATATCAAGTGAATGGTTACAGTTATTTGAGAAATGGATGAATCTTAGAAAAATGTTTACTTTAGTAGTCATTTGATTTGTACTAAAATAAAATTTCGACACATTTGACTGTAACTACATTTTACTTTGTACGCTGACTTTCAAGAGTTGGCAGACTGTTGGCTAAATTTCTAAACTACCCACAAAGTTTGGTCTCACATCAACCTTAAATGTAGTACAGACTTCATTTCGTTCGCGTACAGTGAAAACCCCCCTTAACGCGCAATGAATTAAATTCACGAATTCGTTTCGCTTCTCTTCGCTCGGCGTTCGCTTGATTGATTTAAAGGTCGTTATCGAAAAGTTTATGCGAACAATGCCAGTTTTAGTGTAACAGTATTACAACGATAAATAAGGCACGTTTTAGAATTTAATGTGTTGTTACATTGATGTGATTGAGATGGAGTTTTTAAAGGCTACCTAGTTTTGTCCACGGCTTCACTTGCATTCAAGTTTAACGAGTTTTTCGCAAAAAAAATGCATAAGAGCATTTCCTGGGACCCATCTACCTCTGTACAAAATTTTATCAAAATCGGTTGTGGATTTAAGGCGTAATAGCGTAACATTCCGCATTTATTATATTAGTTAGGAAAGTATTTCGGTCCCACATCCCTGGCCACAGGAATAATTTACTTTTCTGATTCAAAAAGTAGTGATCACTCAAATATAGTGTCACTATCTATCAGTCATGTATAAAAATCAGAACTTTTTTGAGATTACCTCGCACATAGATACGTACAAAAAATAACTTTCCATAAAAAGTATTTTCAAAGCTATAGTGAACAAGCTACTTCTGGATAAGCTCGCTCCATTGTAGACTTTGTCTCTGTTATCTCTGACCAAGCCTAGAGTTAAGCGCAAACCCATCACCATAAAAAAAAAGTATGAACGCTACTTTGTATGAAGAATTAGTCATTAATATAATATTCTCATGAATCCCTATTCCCCGTGTATCAAGCTGATGTCCACACTCGAACGTAATTAAAAGTAGTTAGTCTAATGAGCGCGAATCAGCCGGCGCTTGTGTCGGAGCGCCAATCAGCCGTGAGGGGCAAATACTACTGAATGTTTGATAGTCAGAGTTAGGGGGCGAAACGGAGTCGCGTGTTAGTTTATTATTACACAGAAAATATCAACCATTATACCAAAATATATACGGATCACGATTTGTGGTCAGTTGGACTGCAGTAGCTACAAATATCATTCTTGGTTTTACTGCTTAATATTTTTCTTGACTTTCATATGTAAAAGAGAATGAAAATAATTCCATAAACCGGTTTACACATGTATTTTTCTGCTGATCACAATACATTTAGTAAGGGGTAATGCAAACATTCTGCAATTAAACACGAGCCAGCTTCTAATAAAATTAAAGACTAACAGTGTTGCCTCAATTGACGTCATTCGAGCGATCACAATTTATTGGATTTATTATATCCGAGAGGATACTAAGGCGGCATTGCCATACAACGTGGTACTGGGTCTAAGTCTTATGTACATAGGAATTACTAGCTGCCAGCAATGCGAAGAAATTTTCGACGACATATTTTAAAATGTTGATAGGTTCAATTGTAATTAAGTTTCATAAAACAAATAGTAATGAATACATACAAAATTGTTAGATTGGAACTTTGTCAAATTTTCATTTTACTTGACACATTTGGGGAGCCGAGTCACCCGCGTCCGTAGGACACGTGGTCCCCGGGTGGTGCTAAACAGGTGACACTAACCGCCTCCGTGGTCTAGTGATTATACCACCTGATTCAGACCCAGAGGTCCCGGGTTCGATTCCCAGCGGGGGCAAATTTTTTGCTCGGTTTGGTTGGTGGTAGGACTTGTTCTAAGTCCGCCTGGCAAGCTACCACCATCATGTCTAAGTCTGTCGCCATAACAACTATGTTAACAGCATTGTTGTGTTCCGGCAGTTAGAGGTATGATAGCCAGTTCCTCTGTGTTAGAGGAATCCGGGTGAGACTCGCTTCCATCTTCGGCCTAATCATCACTTTCCATTTGGTGAGATTTGGGCCAAGAGTTTCCTCGTTATGTATAAATAAAAAAAAAAAACTGAGGACCAATTTTGCTAGTTTACAAACAACTTTCGTCAACTGTCAATCGCAAGCTCTCAAAAAAGTCTTAATCTTCAAACATTTTTGAAAGATTGCGATTGAGATGCGAATGTGAAAATTAGTAGAATTGGTACTCAGATCCACCCTTTTTTTTTTTTTTGATAATGGCCTCTCGCAGCTAACGACTCTAGAAAGCCTTAGCTACTTAACCGGACTTGCGCTCAGATCCACCCAGTTGAAATGTCAAAGGGCTGTCAAAACCAAAAGCCGTGCATCCAGCACAACGGTAAGCAAACACGGCGCGTGTGTATCACCCCTAACAGTACGAATATTTGCGCGGCGGCCACGGGCGACAATTACTGGGCAGTGTCAACTTCATCAACACCCTGTATTACATACCGGCTGTTTTGTATGTGCGAGCAGGGAATTGAATTTATTTGAGCATGTTTTATGTGCAAGCTAGGACAGAATGTAGTTGGAAAATGGCGTGACAGATAATGTTACTATCATCTGTCAGTCTTTCTAAGTATATTGAGGTTTGGTTGCTTCCAGCTTCAAGTCAAATAATATTTTTTCTTTTTTTTTTGGTTTACTGCTGAATAGAGTGGGTTTTTCTGGCAGTGGCTTTGCTTGCGTGAATTTCGACAGTTATCCCAAGCGAACATAACCTCGGGATAAAAATAGCCAATTCAGATTACCTACAATCTTTAACTGTGCCATGTGCTAAGCATCATCCAAATCCCTTCAGCCGTTCCGGCGTTAATGAGTGCAAACTTCCGTCCGTAATGACTATTTAATTGAAGTTTTCGTTTGTTTAGTTTTACAGTGTGTGTTTCTATTGCCGCTTAAACAACAAACAATAAAAATATTAAAGGGGACTCCCACACAAGCTTTCTCGGCTTAAAGTATGGAACCGATCGTGTGAGAGTCTGATTATACTCAATTCAGTTTCTGGGTAACAAGATAATTGAGTGTAAGGCATTTGCAGACTGTCAGGCCTCCAACTACTACACGGTAAGCAAGTTAGGTACTATATTGACGTACAAGGACTGTTCAATTGATAGAAAAATCCAAACAGACGTGAACTTCACACGACGCCGACAACATAACGTGTACTTATAGCTACCTATTTTATCAATATGTATTAGTTTATTATTGTTTTTTTGTATATAAAACAAGTTTTTATTTGGGACTCGCACAATACACATAATGCCATGCTTCACATAATGCCATGGTTTATATTTTAATTTTGTGTATTTATCTATAGGTCTCAGTTACATGATAATAAAATGATTATGAATTATTTATTATGAAACAATCTGTTTGGGTATCGCGTTATTTCCTAAACTATTACTAAACCAATTGAAAAACTATTACTAAACAAAACCAATAGAGGATTTTTTGAAATTCCTACGGGAACAGGAAGAAACGGGAAATGCGCGTACGAAGACGCGTCCTAAAAGCTAATGAAACATATTTAGTCATTAAGTTTAAATAAAAATGTTTAATTAAGTGCCATGGACAGCTACGTCGTTAGGATTTTTACAAGGACCACTGGATTTTACGCAATTAGATTCTGTAGGGCCTCGTTCAATTAGGCATATTTTTTGGGCCTTTTAGCTTTAAAAGCGGTCTATAAAGAATCTTAAGTGCCTACTACTCCAGTTGTTGAATTTACATCAGGTATTTTGTAGTATTATGAATTCTATTATAGAGTTCTAGGATTTAGGTCTGGAGAGGTCTAGAGAGTAGATTATCCGGTTTTTGCGGGACAAAGCCGACAGTCCACTTAATAGTAAATGGTCTCCGCCACTTGTACACAGACTTGCTGACCCGCGCCACTTCGTCTGCCTCATATTTTTCTTCAATACTTCGCTCCTATTCGTCCTAGAGTGATTTTATAATAGCCTACGTATCCTTTTATTTAGGATTCTTCAATAAATGGGCTATACAACAATGAAAGTTTTTATTGCAAAATTAGCGCGTTCAATAAAACATACAAACACTTTTCAGTTTTACAATACTTATTTATTATTTATTTATTTATTTATTCTTTATTGTACAGCAAAATATAAAAACATACAAATGGCGGCCTTATCGCATTCCGAGATCTCTTCCAGGCCACCAGGAATGGAAAAAGATAGCCCCGACATGAAACGGGGCTACACTTGGTGCAAATATTAAGTTTAACATACAAAAAATATACATAGGAACTGAAACATAATATAAATAATATAATATACAAAAATACATACATACTTAATATACAGTGTAAGCAAGAGAATATACTAATATTGATGTAGATTAAACTTTAAAGTGTGACTGAAAAGAACATAATATTTAATGTATAGCTAATAATAATTTACGGTTCGCAACACATAAAAACATACATTAAAATGTTATTTTTTAACTCTGCTTGGCGAAACAAAAAGGTAAAATGATAATACGTAATTTCCTGGGAAAGCTCATCACCAAGAAATCTGATACTAAAGGAAAAGGAAGGCTTTCTTTCACTAACCAACAACCTAGCATGAATTCAAATATACACTTAATGTACCAGGATATCATAAAAGACCTGTTATATACTAAATATTTTGTATGAGATACTTTTACGCTCTCATATAAAAAGGTTTTTGTGTGAGCTGTAAAACGTACGGTAGGACGGCGGAATCTTTCATATTATGCGAATATTTTCACTGAAATGACCTTGAAGAGGTCTTAAAAGAATCCGTATACCAGAGTTATTTATAATAAGTCTTTATTTTCACGAAAGTTTTGCCGGAATATATTTTAAAGAGAAATACGATATTTTCTCGGAATCCGTGTTTCCTGTTGAGAGTATTTCGCACGAGGACAATGCTATATGATCTTACAGCATCATTTTATTGTTGGGGCGTATTTTATACGCAGATTATTCTGCTGGAAGATATTTGGGTTTCACGCGGCTGCTATAGGTTACCTTATATAATATCGTACTGAAAAAATGTCATTGATAAACACCACTGTCTCTGATAAATCGATACATCGAAATATAATACATTTTATTTTAAAAACTCGTTTGCTCGATAAATGCATAAAAAACATGGGTACATAACTAATTTTTTATTTAATTTGCGATGGGTTTTGGTCATCTTGACTCTAGTTTTGGTCAGAGATGACGGAGACAAAATCTGCGATAGAGCGAGCTTACACAGAAGTAGCTTGTTCACTCTAACTTTGAAAATATTAGGGTTGTAAGCGTTGGGAAACACAGACGCAGGCTTTGCTGTACGCATTATGAAGGACGCTTGGAAACGCTTAGTGCGAATTGGTAATTGTCAATATGAAGCGATTGTGATTATCTTACGTGTTGTATGGCATTATTTAATGGAGGTAGGTACAGGCCGGTTTAAAATTTTATCACTCCAACAAATCCCAGTGATTTACTTGACAGATTGATTGATTGAAGCTCAGGTTAACTTCGCCAATCAATCAGTATTAACCCTGCCAAAATATCCTAACCAAATATCGTATGCGCGGCCGTCCAAACGTCCGTATGAAAAATCGGGATCCTTACAGGACAGTCGAGTGTTTGCCGGGTAGTCAGAGCCAATTTGCTTTGAATCTATTGTATTAATTAAGTTCAACTACCAAATGTAACTTATTCGTCATCTGCCTGCCTTTTCCCAACTATTTTGGGGTCGGCTTCCAGTCGAACCGGATTTAGTTGGATACCAGTATTTTACGTGGAGCGGCTGCCTACCAGAGCTCCACAAACCATTGACTGGGTAACACGGTAGCTCTTGGTAAGGCTGGAGTCAGATTTACTAACTGGCTTCTACGACTATCCGTAACGACTGCTAAAGATCTACAAATGACAGCCGGAACCAACGGCTTAACGTGCTTTCCGAGGCACGGAGGAAACTCGATATATTATGTTAAGTTGGTCCATAGACCAACCCTGGCAAGCGTAAGCAATTAGAACTTATTATTACTTATTTAATTCATATGTTTACCTAACAACTCGTAAACAAATACATTTTGAGTATGGGCTGACCTGATGAAGGCTGTGATAATCAGTAGCATTTCGTTATGGAGACGCTGGAGAAGACCAACATCTGAAGTGGCTTTCAGCTGAAGTGATAACGATAGTGACACTGACTCCTTTCTGTTTCTCAGAACCTTAGGGTGCCCATCGCAAGCGAGCGGAGAAACGGAGAAATATTAACCAGTCATGTCAATCAAATTGTCAGGGATTCACGTGGGACTCATGTGGTACGGCGATTTTATGCAATTTCATTGGTTAAAATTACGCCATTTCTCCGCTCCATCGCTTCGCTCGCTCGCAATGGACAGGCAACCTTAGACTCTAGACAAGTGACATTTGCCAGCATTAGCGAATGCGACTGTCAAAACGTCAATACGCTTTCTAAATGTCACGTTCTTTATATTTTGGCACTTCGACAATCGCATTCACTGGTAGAATGCCTAAAGTTTTGACAGTCACTTTCTGTAACTCGACCTGTCATATTCTCGGCCTTTGAATTATAATTTTACTCGTACTTTATCCAGTTTCAGAAACTGAATACTAATCTAGAAATGAGCACACATGTCTGTGTTCGTCACACAGAAAGTTCGCCAAAGTTGGCTCAACGAGATCCGATGTTTGTTTGTTTGTTTGTAACATTAGAGCACAAACATACACATATTAGACTCGGGTTTGCTTGTCACACACAGCTGAAGTTCCGTCACACTTTGCTTCATGAATTTATATTGCGTTGCTTGGAGCTAAGAGAGATGATACTTATGAACAAATTGACAAACTGCTCAAAGGAGTACTTTGCAACAAGAAATGCCGTCGTTTAGGTATACAGACAATTTAAATAGAACATTTATTTCTAGTCAACCGCTCGTTTGACTAGAAATGCATTTTTTGACAGCCATGACAGGCTGGACGGCTGCCAATAGATCACAGATTAAGTTACTAAAACATGGTTGAGATTATTTGACCATATCCACTATTCTAATATCATATCCACTATGATATTAGCAACTTAATCAGTGTTATAAGGTTGCTAATATGATAGTGCATAATACCCCAAAACGCGCACCCGCCATCCCTTTCTGTGAAGAAGAATTGGCGCAAAGAACTCCATACAATACAAGAATAGGAAGAGATTTATTAAACACAGACAAAAAGCAACTGCAACAAACACAAAGTAAAAGCATAATATTTAGTATTGAGGATATAATAAGCGACTGTAGATTGAAGTGTTTGGTTTAATTTCAACTCGATATCTCTACGAGTTACTGAAATAAAGGGTCTTGACAAACATACGCAAGGCCAACAAAGTGATCTTAAAAGAGTTCTGCTTTTGCCTTTTAAGTACCTACGGAACTCTAAAAATATTTGTAAAATTATTCAAAAACCATACCATAGTACAGTATGTACTAAAGTCTGTCTCCAACATAGACCTTATAAAAACACTTAGAAGTAATAACTGGAATCGATATTAATTCAATTGGAACTGAACTCAAGTTTGATTGAACTCCCTGATTGGAAGATGAAACAAAAATACTTCCGTTTCAACTTCCGTTCGCAAGTTTTATGAGTTGCTTCACTTTGCAGCGAACTTTCAATAAAACGATGGAATTGAAGTTCTTTCTCTGTAAGTGTAGCTACTGTAGATAGAACAGAGGGCCTAGCACGAATATTTCTGACGGAGGTTTAGTGACTTAACGTAAAATTTTACCATAGCTACAATACGCATTTCGCACATGATATTATTTTATTTGAATTAAAACTTTATTCATATTAATAAATTATGTATGTCTCATAAAATTAAAACAAAACACCATGGGGTTGTAGTTTTTCACATTAAAAAGTAACTTATGTTAACGTTACTTTACGTTCAAATATTTGAGCTAGTCGCCTTTGATGTAGTGTGCAGTGTTACTTTGTGTGTGGTTTTATTTAACACATAGTTAGAAAAAGATGGTGCAGCATCACACATTTTACCACTTTGGAAGTGTCTCTCGCGCAAACTATTCAGTTGAGAAAAAATATTTTGGAAACCTCCATATCATTTTTGAAGACCTATCCATAGAATGATATCCCACACGTACATGTTCGATGAAGAAAAAAAAATGTTGAGTTTCAGTTCTAGGTAAGAGGAACCTCCAAAATTTATTGCTTTTTTCTCTATTTTTGTGTGAAAAGTCTTTATGCGGTTCCCAGATTACATCTACTTACCAAGTTTTAACAGCATAGTTCTTATAGTTTCGGAAAAAGTGGCTGTGACATAAGGACCGACAGACAGACAGACAGACGTACATGACGAATCTATAAGGGTTCCGTTTTTTGCCATTTGGCTACGGAACCCTAAAAATGAGTACTACTGAAAAACAACTACAGCTACATTCAAATAAAAATACTCACAGAAAGCTAAAAGGATCCAGAATTGAGTTTAGTTAAAAGTAAATTTCTTAAATCTTATTAATATTATAATAGTGACAGTACTAATATTACATGTATGTGGTTCAATCACGCAAAAATTGCTACAGGGATTTGAATGAAATTTGGCATACAAATAGTTCTGTACATAAAACAAATGTTGTGTGCAGTGTAACTTTATGTATGGCTTTAGGCACGGAAGGGTCCAAGATCTTTTGTCAAAACGCGTCAGATAGCTGGAAAATGGTTTTTTTTTTTTTTTTTTTTTTTTATTCAATACGGGGAAACTCTTGACCCAAATCTCACCTGATGGAAAGTGATGATTAGGCCGAAGATGGAAGCGAGTTTCACCCGGAATCCTCTTACACAGAGGAACTGGCTATCATACCTCTCACTGCCGGAACACAACAATGCTGTTTGCTGGTTTCCCCCATGGCATACCTTTTCTGTCACCACCTGGAACCTGCCTTCGTGGTACGCGTTCAAATCTTCTCGCCACTTTCGGCAACGTCCTCTATACTCTGGCACACATTGCGTAGAGACTTTTGCCCAGGGGTACAGATGCCGCCGATGGGACGCGCCCAATCATATATTTGAGACCTCTGGTAAAATATTTCATGCCCCCTTTTTTTTGTTAAGGATGGGAAGTCATCAAATGACTCCTCCCACTCTGGGTAAAGCAGGAGGGAGTGTCAGACTCCTACTGACTAAAACCCATCCGTGTTCATCCTAATGCCCTTTTCGTTCCAGGGCCGCGGTGACTCTTTTGAACAGATTCCGCAACATTTCATGCCCCCTGATCCATCAATTTTGTTTGTATTTTTTCTGACATAGTAATAATTTCCTCTGCTTTAAATAATATTAAATACACAAAACACTCGCCATCAAACTTCTAAGTCTGGCAAGTTAAATTGTAAAAATAACAAATAGTGTACCTACCTAAGTTTAAAAAAAAAAAACTATCTTATTCTCACTAGAAACGTCCACAAAAACCATTAATTCCTCCGCACCCCCCAGACGATTCCATCAGCACTTGTATCCCAACCCTTCCCACCTGACCTCAGCCCCAGATCACCGGCACACATAAATCTCCCTGGCGAGGCATAAATTTGTTTTTTTTTTCATTACCACCCCGTACATTTCATTACGGGGTCGTCGGGGGGTGGGGGGCTAATTTATGGGACTCTGTCGGCAAAAAACGGTTAATTACGTGTATAGGGATGAAGAAGACCTTGTTTGAGGCTGACCTTGTGACTTTTCTTTTGTATATCTTCAATGGAGTGTTGCAAGATGTTTTTCTAGGGTTCCGTACCGAAAGGGTAAAAACGGGACCCTGTTACTAAGACTTCGCTGTCCGTCTGTCTGTCTGTCACCAGGCTGAATCTCAAGAACCGCGATAGCTAGACATAGTTGAAATTTTCACAGGTGATGTATTTCTGTTGCCGCTATAACAGTAAATAATAAAAAACAGAATAAAATAAATATTTAAGGGGGCTCCCATACAACAAACTTGACTTTATTGCCGTTTTATAGATAAAGGTACGGAACCCTTCGTGTGCGAGTCCGACTCGCACTTGGCCGCTGGTTTTACTTTTGATAGGCACACGTTACACCACTATCTCACCTGATGGTAAGCGATGATGTGGTTGAACTGCAAATTGCACCTGTTAATACCAAAATATGGATATACATGAAAAAATTTCTAACGAATTAATCGAAAAATGTAACACGATCGGTGTAAGCAGGATCAAAATTGATTGAAATACTATGCGCACAGCCAATGTGAGGAACCTTCTGCTAGCATCTGTGTTCCCTATCACCTATCAGCCGTCAAAGTATGAGTGAACCAATATAAAAATCTCTCAATATAAAATAGGACTAAATAGTGTCTAGCCTGATTTTGTAACGGAGATTCACTTCAGATTATCAAACTTTATTCAAAGGTTAACATTCAAAGTGTCACATTCAATAGAATTATCACAATTCTGCTCAGAAACTAACGGAATTAAGAGCGTGTATTCCGTCCACTAGCGCCGCCAATCGTTTTTTTATTATTTGTGGTAAATTTAAGACACGTAGATAAAAGACCGCTCTGTAGTGCACTGAAGAAATGTATTCATTATGTTTTGAGGGTTATGTTTTGTACTTTAGAACATAAATAGTTGCCAAAGTCGATATTTTTGCTAAAAGTGGCCACTTTTAGCAATAATTGCCATTTTGGCTATTTAGCCATGAGTTATGTATTAAAAATAGCTGTCAAAAATAATAGGTACATTTCTTCAGTGCACTACAGAGCGGTTTTTTATCTACGTGTCTTAAATTTACCACAATTAATAAAAAACGATTGGCGGCGCTAGTGGACGGAATACACGCTCTTAAACCAGCTATTTTAAAATAAACTTCCGATGCACTATAAACCAGCATTGGAAAAACTATCTCTTTTTCTACCCTGTATCAGAAAAAACGTCAATACCACACTCTAGTAACAAAGGAAAACATACATTGTCAACATTTTTCACTTTGAATTAATTATTCTAGTCACGCGTACTAATTATTTCTAATTAACTCGGATTATCCTCTGTCTCCCTCTTTACCCATACACTGCGTGATCCAAAACGACGGCTTCGCAAAACTCCTTCATCAAAATACATTGAACGCTGGCTGCGCGGGAAACGGACCGTGGCGCAATAAAAACAAGAAAGGGATGAAAAATAATGGCAAAGAAGCGAATGGAGCGAGAATATCTGAGTAATTGTTGCATGGAAAGATCTCTAACGAGCACCTCGGGTAATAAAAAGGTTTGTGGGGCCACGTAGAGAGCGATTGTTGAGGCGTCGAATCGTCGAGTCGCACCGGGAGGGAATATTTTTTGTTTTTGTTTGACGTTGACAATGGAGGGGCTGAAATTGAGACAGTTTTAATGAAGGTGGGTTCTATTGTCACAATAATTTCATCAAGATTTAGCGAGGTTGATGAGCAAGCCTTTGGGAGAAGGAAAGAAATTTAAAGTTAAATATACAAACAAAGGCTCAATTTAAGAATTGTTGCTAAGTTCTTTTGAAACTGCCTCGAATTTATCGTGAATATTAAAAGTTATTGAGACAGCATAAATATCTGGATTAATAATACTTAAATAATAATACATCGTTCCGGTATTTTTTTAAACAAATTGCTATTGAAGAATGTTTTGTATTTTCTTCCGCATATAATTAAAATTCCTCTCTCGCTGGCGTAGTGGCCGCGTTACAAAAAAGACATATTTTTTTACAAATAAAAATGGCGTTGGTTTATGAAAATAAAAACCGCATTCATTATCGGGTGCACTTGCATGGCTCATTTATTAAGTTCTGTAGTGAAGTGGAAGCATAGGGGTGGGGCGTCCCGGGATCCCGGGGCTTATGCAATCTGTGTACTTATTCAATTCAATTCAATTCAAAACACCCACCAGAGCAAATGATTCATGATTCATTCATGTGTGAGCTTAGAATAAATAAGTAGGTATGCCGCTATATTCTAAGTATTTTGTACCTCTCGAAAACAGTTTAGAGCTCTTACACACGAGCGGCATGTTCCCAACGGCAGAGGTAACTGCAGCCGTCGACGCGCGTCGGCGGCAACCGTCGACGCGTCGACGGCTTCCGTTGACGCGTCGACGGCAGCCGTCGACATCTCAACTTCGAAGATCAGCGGCAGCCGTCGTCTGCTCTCTTAGTATAGGAGTCAGTTGTAAAATGGATTCCGAAGAAGAAACACTGTTATTGCTTTTACTTCGTCGACGCCGACGGAAACGAAAAATAAAAACACGTTCATTGTGGGTTCAAGAAATATTAATCAATAGAGATCAAGATGGGCATTTTTTTACTCTCTATCCACTGTTACGAAGAAACGACCAAAAGTTTTTCAATTATTTTCGAATGTCCATTGCTTCTTTTGATGAGCTAACGGCTATTTTAACAAGTTCAATTTCTCGCCAAGATACCATAATGCGGAACAGCATTTCAGCTGAGCAAAGGCTCGCTATGACATTGAGGTATAAATATGTTATCATTTTTCTAACGCATTAAAATGAATAATACACTTACCAATGGCGTTTTTTTTTCTTTTAGGGATTTATTATTAAAATCATTTACAACTTCTTCACAAACCGCCATCCATGCTCTGTTTTTTATTGTTTTATTACTATAATCATTCAATTTATAATTCCAAATACAAGCATTTTTCTTTACTGCCATAATTAGAAATTCACTATCAATTTCGTCAGTAGAACTCATTTTACAAATTTGCGACGTGTGCGCACTCTTGAACTATTTGCAGTCGACTGACAAAATGGCGGACGCGGCACACTACAACTGCAAGTGTCGTTATAAGTCGACTGCTGCCGTCGACGCGTCGACGGTTGCCGCCGACGCGCGTCGACGGCTGCAGTTACCTCTGCCGTTGAGAACATGCCGCTCGTGTGTAAGAGCTCTTATAGGGCTTTATTGACATGAACCGAGGGTTTTTTCTTTTGCATCGAGTGGAGTTTTGATATCTCGAAGGCCTTTGACAGGGTCTGGCACGCAAGTCTACTCAGCAAGCTTCCTCCTTATGGCATCACCGATGGTTTTTGTAGCTGAATATCAGACTTCCTCAGTGAACGGTCGATCAGAGTCGTTGTTGACGGTTGCTCCTCTGACCTCATGGCTATCGATGCCGGAGTTCCTCAGGGGTCTGTTCTCTCTACAACTCTTTTCCTGCTGCACATCAATGACCTACTTCAGCCTGGTCTTATTGGGTACGCAGATGACAGTACGGTTTCAGAGAGATACATGTCCAGCGCAACAACCAGCGGGGGTGAAGTTCGTTAATTGAGAGAGGCCATGGTAGAGCGGACAAATTTTACCTTGAGCCTTGTCTCCCAGTGGGGTGACGACAATCTGGTCACTTTTAACGCCACCAAAACTCTGGCGTGTATTTTTACCGCAAATTCAAATTCAAATTCAAATTCAAGCATTTATTTCAATTAAACCATTTACAGGCACTTTTGAATTGTCAAGGTCGGTCGGTCCAAAAAGTTGAAGCTATTTGCACGTTCCAAAGCGTAGATCTCTATGGAGAAGAACGTGCAAGAAACTCCACGGACACTCTTTTAAAAATAATATTTTTTTTACAAAGATTTATTTACATCGGGTTGAAATTATACATACATGTGAGAACGATGTAAAAGACGAGCAGGATAAAAGCGTCCGGAATAAAAGAGGAACAATTCAAAGAAATAATTAAAATTAACCATGGCAGCTAAGAAATGACCAGTCCCGACTGACGGCGCCCGTTCACGAACATGACGCATGCGCCAGCACCATTCGGCTCAACCATTTTGAAGGGAGCCAAATGATCCAACGCATACGCCACCATCAGCTAGACTTTTGAGTGAGCATGACACTCCCAACCGCCAGGGTACATTCAAGTCAAAAACATACCTAAAACTGATAATTAAAGTTAAAGGTACACAGTACTCACACATGTGCTGTTAATGGCTGAAATTATACAATGCTTAGTAAGTTGATTCTAACAATGCAAATTTTTCTTACAATCTTCAGCCGGTCCAACAATGTTTCCGAACTATTTACAGATTAGTTTGGGCTCCCTAGTGGCTGTGGAGCAGGACCAGCATTCAGCCAAGCATTTTTATCTTCAATATAATCCCCCAACTTATAATATGCTTGCCTGCATAGTGTGCGTTTAATACAAGACTGGAATTTCGTCTCATTTAGTTCTAATATATGGGGAGGTATCTTATTATAACATTTTAAACAGTACCCCATGAAAGCTGAGGCTACTTTAGCCAGTCTGAAGCCTGGTTGAACTAACTGGTCCCTATTTCTAGTACCATAATTATGTTTCTCGCCTCTTTTACTAAAAAGATGTAAATTCTTTCTGACATACATGATGTTTTCGTAAATGTATTGACAAGGTACCGTCATGATGTTAATAATCTTAAACAGTTCCCTGAGAGAATCGCGCCGGCGGAGATTATATATCACTTTGATGGCTCTTTTCTGCAGAATAAAAATAGACTCGATGTCTGCAGCCCGTCCCCATAGTAAAATACCGTAAGACATGATACTGTGAAAGTAACTAAAATATACCAGTCTCGCGGTATCGACATCCGTTAGTTGGCGGATTTTTCTAACAGCATATGCTGCTGAACTTAGCCGTCCGGAAAGAGATATTATATGAGGGCCAAGCGTAATTCCCAGGAAAACCGTTTTATCGACGAATTCTTGTTTTTCCTTGTTCAATAGTATGTCACAATCACTGCTTTTGACATTAGGTAAGGCAAATCTTATGCACTTTGTTTTCTTTTCATTTAGAACTAAATTATTCGCCGTGAACCAATTTTGGACTTGCATTAGGGCATTATTTATGTCATTAACATTGTTCGTCCTTCTATTTATCTTAAAAATTAAAGAGGTATCGTCAGCAAACAACACCATATCAAGATTTTGTTGCAATAAATAAGGTAAATCATTAATATAAACCAAAAATAAGAAAGGACCCAAAATAGAGCCTTGGGGGACGCCCATTTTTACGTTTAATCCCGACGAATTGACACCGTTTATGTGAACTAATTGCTGTCTATCATTCAAATAAGATTTGACTAAGTTTAACGCTGTTTTGCCTAAAATTTTTGCCGCTAAAAGGAGTTTCGCCCAAACTCCTACTTTTCGGGGTATATCTGTTCCTGTGACTGATCGGCTCGAGCTTCTAGGCATGGAGTAGACATCCAGTCTAAACTGCAGCGCCACCATTGAGTACAAAGCCAAAACTGCAGCCAAAAAGCTGGGCATCCTGAATAGAGTGAAGTGATACTTCAGACCTGGACAGCTTTTAACCCTTTACAAAGCACAAGTCCGATCCTGCATAGAGTATTGCAGCCACCTTTGGGATGGCTCAGCTAATTACCAGCTTGCCGCGCTTGACTCGGTGGAACGCAGAGCTAAGAGGCTCCTCGGTGATGAAAAACTGGTGGATGCCAAGCTTCACAGCTTGGCTCAACGCCGCAAGATTGCCTGCTTGTCAGTCGTCTACAGATTGTACTTCGGTGAATGTCTGGCCCCTTCTACCATCGGACATCCAGACGCATTGCAATTTACCATCCCTACCTTGTTGCTATTCCATAAATTCGCACCAAGCGATTCCAAACGTCTTTTATAATGCGGACAGCAAAGGAGTGGAATTCTCTGCCTGCGTCTGTGTTTCTGAACGCTTACAACCCTAATCTCTTCAAAGTTAGAGTAAATAGGCTCCTTCTGGGTAAGCTCGCTCCATCGTAGACTTTGTTTCTGTCATTTCTGACCAAAACTAAGGTCAAGAGCAAACCCATCACAAATAACAATAAAGTTTCCTGCAAAAGGACTCAAATATTATTATTAGTGTTCCTATAGCTCAGAGGGGCCCGAAAGGGCCGACGTCGGCTGGAGTTGCGGGACTATTTGAAAGAAGGAACATGGATGGGTTTTAGGTAGTAGAAGTCTGACACTCCCTCCCGCTACACCCAGAGCGGGAGGAGTCACTGGATGATTACACAACCCTAAAAAAAAAAGTGTTCCTATAGCTCTTATTGTTAGATAGGTAGATAATACAGACAAGTAATACTGAAACTCCAACAATCAACTATTAAAAAGAAGAATAAAGACTTTAAATATTTGAAAAAGTTGTGAGTACATCAGGTAATCAAAACAATATGGATGGATTATGAAAAAAAATGATTTGGCTGCAGAAAATGACGGCAGAAGAGGATGTGATGATGTTTTTTTTCTCTTGCAATAGTACCGCAAACATACTGATCCGATCAACACACAATCTTCTATCTATATACATAAAAAGGCAAACCTGACTCACTGATTTACATGAAAGATACAGGGGCAAAACAAGGGATGTCACAAAAACCAGTTTTTGTGTAATTTACATTTGAATTTTTCTAAGTGAAAGGATTTTCTTTTACGTCGTATCTAATCTTACATACACTTAAGTGGATCTCAAGTTTACCCTACTGACATTATCTTTAGGTACAATGAAGCTTTGGTAATTGTTTAAGTCAGTAAATAAATAAAAGTCCAATGAATTGTATGTGGCAGTCCTTGTTTTTCTTCTGTACCCTTCATACCTATATCAACGCACAGCCGAAACTACTAGCCGTTGAAAGCTGGCATTTGGCATGTAGCTTTTTTACAATCCCTAGGAGTGCAATAAGGATTTCCCGAAATTCCTGTGGGAACGGGAAAAACGGGAATGCTAGTCTGAATAAAGACCAAAAGTGGTGTAGATTTATTCTAGCAAAAAGTCTTCATAAAGTTGAGAATGATAAAGTTACTGCTCGGCTAGTAATCGAGTTATTTATTATTAATTTATTGTCTCTCCAATAATTCGAAAAGTAAATTACAATCAATCGCTTACAATTCGATTACAAGTTTATTTCAGAACTGCGAAATAATAATGTTGTTATCTCGGCAAATTAATTAAAATTATAGCTGTATTAAAATCCAATTTCCTTTGATTTAAACATCGTTTACGTTTTCATTTACGGTAAGTATTTTACAAAATAAATTATCTGTGGCCACTGTTTGTATGATAAATTATGTTACAATGTTTAATTATTTAAGCTTTTATAATAATTATGTGTATCAACACAATATTTTGCTCTTATGAGCCTAGTACCTTGTAGATCTTCAAAATAAAATAAAAATAGCAGTGCCTTAGGTTTATGTAAATATATGTAGCTGAACTTTTCACTTTTACTTTGTTCTTCAATTAGTTAATAAGTTAATTGTAATAGTCCACGTAAGCACACTCCTACATACTTTTGTAATAGTTTTGAAGAGCGCGGCCTCCTAGTGCAAGTATTCCTTATACTAAAAAGGAGACCCCTATGTATGATATATTGTAGAAGTTGTAAGGTTCCTGAAATAAATTATTATTTATTTATTTAATTTTGATTACTGCTATGCTCACGTTTTACCACAATCTTGCCTGGACGGAGGATCTTGCTTGGAAGGATGGAGGACGCTTGCTTAGTACTAACTTATTCACTCTCGATATAAAGGCTCGCAAGTTGTGAACATCAGGGAACACATACTCCAGTAGGCAATCCCTCTCCTAAGCTTTACGAATTGAATTAAAGTACACCCATATTTCGCCAGTAATTTTATAAGCTCCTTTAATAGGAGGCGTCCCATCACCATCAACCAGGTAGGTAGGTAGTTTAATGTTCCTAATTGTAATTTTTATTAATTAAACCACCGCTTTCTTCACCCCTTTGAAAATTAAATTATAAAATATGCCAGTAAAGCGCCACTCTTTTCCAAGCGATAGTCACTCTTCTTAAATCCCGTAAAGTAAAATAAAACGCCACAACAGTGCCACTTACTTTGACAAATACGGGGTTTGCTCCAATCCCGGGCGATAATAAACTTATCCCGTATTTTTATGACGGCCCCACCTCGCCCCGTCCTGGCACGACACAGCGACACGGGACGCGAGATCCCGGACGCTGGTGACTCTAATGGGCTCAATTTGTGGAACACTTCGTTTCACTTATGACTGCGGGAATTACTGTGTTCGTCGCTTATTTTAGTTGGAAGATTTTTTAAGTTGCTTGTATGGTTCTTTTTTGAAACAATCCAACGAATCAACACATCCACTAAATAATCACTTACTTTAGTATTATAGTATGTAAATTGTAATAAAACTGTCTTGATATGTGTCTATGAAATTTTCCATTAAAAAAATAGACATTAGTTAAGTACACTAATTTTGTAGGGAGATCTGACTACAAAATTAATGCTGGTGTAAATATAAATTGAAAAATAATTCCCGTACTTTACATCCCGGGATTTGCTGTATTTGACAGCACTAATAGAAAACTAGTAGCCACAAAAAATAAAAAACCTATTCTCAAACATAGAGATTAAAACACTAAATAATGTTTTTTACGTTAATAGAATTAATTTGGCGAAGTAATTATTCATAATTTCAATATCTTAATTGATTTTAGTAATAAATGAAGAAAACGTTTTAGTTTTTATCGTAAAAGAGATATTGTTCGAACGTGGCGATGTTTACAGCGAGTGTTTCAACGACTTTGGTGTCAAAATGTCGAGAACTATGTACTAATGAATTTAGCTCGCGGCTTGTTGGACGTGAAACCACTAAGTGCTGGTGATTTATGAACTAGAAGATAATTTTATACTGTTACACTGTAATGGAATGATGAGTTGAGTGAAATAGAATTAATTACCTTGCGTACATAACGATATTTCAAGTGTCTTGTTTTAGTCTTTTCTTATATCATCTGAGTCAGGTCAGTCGTAACTTGTTGATTTGAAAGTTATCAGATAAAATAATGAATGATTGTAATAAGGTTCAAGATTCTAAAATCATTTGAAAGGCAGTGTTTTTTATATTATTTTTCATGGAAAGTGATGATATATGGTTGAAGATAAATCACATTTGCCTTGAAATAACCTGTTCATTCTTGATTGAAAAACTCCTTGGTTATAGCTGTGAATACACTGAATCTTGAAGGGAATTCCACTCCTTAGCTTAACGCACATAATCCATAAAATCAACCAGATTCATAATTACAATTTGCATTTTAAACGCTGGTATCTCTCTTACTCACAAGTTTCTGAATACAATGTTACAAACACTAATCGATTTAAGAGTCCTATTACATTTTTTACAGAAATTCATGATTTTTGACGCTGTAATTATCAGCAGCAGTAAGATATTTCAATTATTTGATCATTAATAACGATAGTGCCAGTCTCTTTCTTGTAAGTTAGAGTTACACATTTTCATTTTTCTTTTCGTGTAATTTACTATAAATATTTTACGAACTCAGTTTGCAAGAAAAAATGTCGGCGATGGAACTTTGACGGTCTAATTCACATTGTTACAATCAATTCTTTTAAAAGCTAAAATTACTAAAAGTTAAGTTGAATGTTTTACTTGTTTATTGGAGTTCTAGAATTTCTTTAAATTCCTTGAGTTTTCACGGAAAAAAACGTAAAGAAAGCCTAATTTAAGCCAGAAATGTCTTGATTCAGAGTCCATTATATTCCAAATCAAAACAATTTTATCAAATAAATTAATATGATATAAAATTTCAATCTACAATGAATACGTTTCATTAGTTTTCGTTTGTCAATATAATTAAACAAAATTACAATAAATAAAATTAAAGTACTATATATTCTGCGTCAATTCAGCGCGCGCGCTCCTCAGTCTCGCGCGAGCGCCCAAATTAACTATAATCCTTTTCAGACTAGTAAGTATCAAAATCGTTTCGCGGACTGTATATGTACTCCCAACGCAGACCAACGTAACTTCGTCTATTGCAAACGAGCATTTACGATTCGTAATAGGACTCTTAAGGTATTGGGACAAAAGAATTGACCTCCCCGAGTATATTTACTTTGTTTTCGAATTAAATAATAAATATAAATAAGAAACACATAATAGATGTGAATTTATTCGGCATCATCAACTATTTTGCAAGCTAAACCATAATTACTTATCCCACTAAAACCTCTTAACTAATTACCTTTTTACTACAAACGCGTTTTAATGAATAGTGCTAACAAGCGCCAGCGATGTAATTACATATTTTCTCTTGCAGGTAAGTGTTCGCTGAATCTCGGGCTGTGGATGAATATTTATGAGTGCTGTTAGCACACAAGCGCCTTAGCTCCCTAACCAGGTGGCTTGCTGGCCCTGGTCTGAAGGTGAGGTGAGCTGAGCGGTGATTTAGTGCTGGTCTAGCCAGGTGAGTATGCTACTTGTAGTTTGTTATTTGGTTTGTTATGAATCAATTTCTGCTGATTTTCAGTTGCATAGTTATATTTCAAAGTTTACAAGGAACATTTAAATAATAGAGAAACATGCAATTTAATGGAGTCAGCTATTCCCCAATTAAGGTGAGCGTACAGGACTAAAATTGATATTTTTTTGTCAAATTTTATAGTTACAACCCTGATATTGTTTTTAATTTACGGCGTTGTCTAAAAGACATTCAAATTGCGCACATAATCGACTGTATTGATGCGCATCTTAATAAAAAATGACAGTAAATTGGTTATTACACAAACCACTTTGCTAAACTTTATGAACTCCATTAAAGTTCAAAACAAGTGATTGTCAAAAAAACCCTATAAGAGTAAAACTACCATGATATTGTAAGTACTTACCGACTGATTCAATATAAATAAAGACATAAAAAAAGTTATTCTTTTTTTTTAATTTCTTTTTTTAAATATCCTTGGACATTTCACACAACGCCATATAGTCCCAAGCTAAGCAACCTAATGCTTGTGTTATGGTAACGAGATGGCTGATAAACTACTTATATACATTTTTTTTTCTCTTATCGTGTCGGTAGTAAGGTCTAACGACCCCATACACCCTAGTGTCAGAGTTTCTAAACCGCCTCAAGGGCCTCTGACATGGTCTAACGACTGCCATTTAGCGGCCGGGACCACCGGCTTATACGTGCCTTCCGAAGCACGGAATCTTTTTATCAGACAATCAGGTGATTCAAGCCTGCAATTTAAGAATTAAATGCAACAATGTAATACAAGAATTAGTGATATGATTTGTCCTTTCAGAAAATCGCTTTTAAAAATATAAGAAGCAACTATTAACTAATTTCCGTGTCCCACCGAAACCATTGACTGGAAAGAATACCAAACTCCTTTTCCAAAGCCGGTAGCCGGTCTCCCGATCCGACGTTAATCCGGCGGTTAATATTCCGGCCGCGTGCCGGATAAACACTCGTTATAATCTATTCATTAGCACAAACCGATTACACAGACTCCAATTACAGACTCGCACAGACTACAGACTGTGCTGTGCTTTTATAGCTTGTTATTGGTTGGGTTAACAGGGAACGGGTTCGAGGATTTATGTGATACAACAAGGAGTTCAGTGACTAGAGACGCTGTTGAAACTAATATTGTGTAGTATTCATTGTTTGTTTATTTGTGCAATACTTTTGAATTGTCAAGGTCGGTCGGTCCAAAATAAAAGATGTTGAAGCTATTTGCACGTTCCAAAGCGTAGATCTCTATGGAGAAGTACGTGCAAGAAACTCCACGGACACTCTTTTAAATCGATTGATGTACTTAATACAACGTGGCAACGTTATCTTTGATTGCTTCTATATGTGAGGACAATGCAAAGAACAAGAAAGTATATAAAACAATTCAAAAAGTACTTAAAAAATAAGCCACTTAAGGTAAGAGATGACCGGTCTCAACTGACGGCGCCCGTTCACGAACATGACGCGTGTATCAGCACCATCTAGCTCAACCATTTTGTGCGATATTGAAGTGCTGTGTGTGAATTAATTGAAATAAAATTATAATTTAATTTGTGTATATTTGCGCGCCGAAATTAAAGCGAGAATAAGAGAACAATTTTGTACATTTTGCCAACTGTCTGTACCTTATTTATGCAAATAAATGATGTTTGTTTTTGTTTTTTTTTTTTTTTACGATTTTTAAAGCTTCTTTAGCTTAAGTTGATGTTATCAAATGTCAGAAAACAAGTGATTTCATGTGCGTTTGGGACCTGACTTCTCAGTGCTGCCATCTGGTGTTTGATGTTTCAGAACACTCTCATTGATAAAAAAAAAGGTTTTTTATTAGTACAATATTATAGCTTCTCAATAAGTAGGTACAATTATCTCAAAAGTTGCTGGTACTGGTTCCCAAATCGCTTGTATTTTGGGACACAGTGTTCAGACGTGGATGTTGTTACAATTTTGTTTGTCTAGGTAGATTTGTTCATCCCTCATTGATAGTAAACTACTCGTAGCTAAATATTATCAGCCGCACTGTACGATCTTGCAAGTTAAGCAACGCTTACCGAGTTGTTGGGTGACCATCTTGGCATACCAAAACTCCTCCATCACTCGAAATAACGTTAGTTTGAATTTTGGTTGGCTAATAAGTAATGCCAATAATTAGTTTTTTCTTATTGTCAGTGGGTAGCTAAAAAATATCTGACACCATTTTTGGAGAGAGGTATAGCGTTTCCGGTGAATAGAAAGTGACTTTTCACTTTCTATGGACAACTTTAAAATGCTTACTGTCTCTTTTGTGTCGGACTTTCTAATTTCCAATTTCCGCTCCTAATGCCCGCTTTTTGAGGTTGTTTATCGGTAATTTATCTATCAGTTATCACTATTTTTACCCAACTTCCAAAAAAGGAGAAGGTCCTCAATTCGGTGGTTTTTTTTTTTTATGTATTTCCAACGATTACTTCGAGGATTTAATCCGATTTCTATGATTCTATTTTAGTTCGATGCAGCATACTTGCTGTTTAGTCCCGTAAAAAAATAATTTAGTTTGGCCTTGTAGTTTTTATTTTACGATCATTTTTGCTTATTTCAATTTCTGTGTAGATGATGACGTCGTGCAAGTATCACTAAAGGAGACTTCCTTTATTTTATATATTTTTTTCTAAAAAGTTTTTTTTATAACGACATTGGTTGGTTAGTGATTAACGGACTGATAAACGACACCGGTAAATAATACACCTCAGAAATCGAGCTCAAGTCTTTTAAAAGTAGTGGAATTCCCTGCTGGAGTCTGTGTTTCCTGATAGCTGCAACCTAGAAGTCTTTAAGTCAAGAGTGAATAGGTTACTTCTAGGCAAGTGACCATGTGCTGATGATGTGATGTGCTCCATCTCGACCACATCATCGCTTATCATCAGGTGAGATTGTGGTCAAAAAACTTCGACACACTCAGACTAGCCATAAACCCATTTAAACTGTAAGACCGGTGCGGTTTCTCCCATTATCTCCGGTCCGTTCCCGATTGTTTCAAGATAACTAGTGTGGATGCCTTAAAAGCTTCACAAATTGTTGAGACTGGCCTGCAAACAGTGTTTGGGGTTTGATGTAATTAGAGCTAGGTGAGATGAAATTAATATTGTAGACGTATTTGATATAAGTATCAAGTTTAGTTGTAAATTAGAAGGATGATCTTTGATACTCGTCAAAGATATTGTGTTATCCTGTGTTTGGGTAGTGAAGGTCTGATGGATGGTCGATCTATGATACTGCTGTTCATTCTGTTTCTGATTAGAGTGGACGCCGACTCCGACCTTGTTGAGAAAGGCAGGCATTGTGTGACGATTTGAAGGATATAGGCCTTAAAAGTAAAATGTCAGAAAGATCTACTGTTTTGAATTTTCAGGGTGTTAAATCCCTACTAATACTATAAATGTGAAAGTAACTTTGTCTGTCTCTTCTTCTTGCCTAAACCACTGAACCGATTTGGATGAAATTTTGTACAAAGACATTTTGAGACCCGAAAAAAGAGGAAAGGAATTTTTTAACCCGGAAATCCCACGGGAACGGAAACTATGAGGGTAATTAGATTAATTATATTCCGGGAGTATGACCACGCGGGGGAAGCCGCTGGCACACGCTCATCATCTGCCCGCCTTTTCCCAACTACATTGGGTTCGGCTTCCAGTCAAACCGGATTCAGCTGATTACTAGTGTTTTACGTGGAGCGGCTGCCTACCAGACCACCACAACCCATTAACTGGGTAGCACGGTACTCCTTGGCAAGACTGGTTTCAGATTTTCTGGCTTCTGACTATCCGTAACGATTTCCGAAGATCTCCAAATGACAACCGGGACCAATAGCTTAACGTGCATTCCGAGGCATGGAGGAACCTCGGTATGTTAAGGTGGTCACCCATCCATAGACCAACCTCGGTAAGCGTTGTTTAACCTTGAAGATCGACATGAGCCGCTGGCACACGCTAGTAATCCATTATGGGGTTCGTGCTTTTAAACCAACTTCCAAAGGAGGAGGTTCTCAATTCGTTTGGTATTTTTAATCTGTATCATCTGCCATCTGCAAGAGATAGAAAGACATACATTCTCCTTTAATATTACTAAAACATCGCGACTTCGTTCGCACATATCCCGTTCTTTCCCGTTCCCGTAAGAATTTCAGAATATCCTCTCATATTGCACTCCTACGGAGTGTAAGGAAGCTACATGCCAAGTTTCAGCTTTCTACGATCAGTAGTTTTGGCTGTGCGTTGATATCTAAGTCAGTGAGTCAGGTTTGCCTTTTATAAATATACATAGATATTATAGATATTATTACAATCATGACCCTTTAAATTCCGATCATCTCACAATAAACCGCAAAGCTCTTCAAAAACAACAGACCCTCCCCCCCTTAACCCCCAGCTCCGGAAACTTTCCTCAAAACACTCCCCCTGAAGTGGCCACAGCGAGATATGTATAAGTTCCTCAAGTGCCATTAGGGGAGGATCGTGGCCCGAATGGCGATATTACTTCAATTACAAACGACTGTAATTGGAGAGCTTCGGTTCAGATTAATCCCTCAACTGGATCTAGATTGGGGCATCATGGAGATGGGCGCAGAATGACCAGCTTGATTATTAACTGAATCTCCTAAAATAAATTTTCACGACATTTTACATTTCCTAACGTTCGTGCAAAACAAGTCCTTAAGGATCACTCAGATGTCTGTCCGTCTGTCACAGTGAATTCTTGGAAACTACTGGCCTTAAAATATGACTACCATACTTAACAGGAAGTATCATGTTACGCAGTAACATAATTTTGAAGGATCGGTAGATCTGGTAAGATACCTGCATCTAGCAAGACTGGGAAAAAGCTCAAAGGAAAATGATTTTCCAACATACAGGATTTTCCAACTTCGTAGTAATTCTTGTTATAATAACACTAATGTAACCTAGGCTTATAATTTTGCTTATAAATGATTGATAACTTACATCCTGCGTGAGACCTCTATGGTTTTGATGACTTAGTGCTTCCAAATGTGGACTTAAGAACTCGACTATGTGAGATTGTTTGCACGCACTAAGCGTTTCAAAGCGTCTTTCATAAGCGCACAACAAAGGAGTGGAACTTTCTGCCTGTGTCTGTGTTTCCGAACGCTTACAACTCTAATCTTTCAAAGTTATAGTGAACAGGCTACTTCTGAGTAAGCTCGCTCCATCGTAGACTAGGTCTCTGCCACCTATGGCCTAGACTAGAGTCAAGAGCAAACCCATCTCAAATAAAAAGGCAAAATTAACAAGTAAGTGAGCCTTCTAAACTAATCACTATTGTGACCTGTGAGCTGTAGTTGTCTGTTTATTGATGTGGTGTTCAAGTTTATTATGATAATGAGGACTTGTTCGAGTGATATGGATGTGTCCCTAGGTCAGGCTTACGGTCGAACTGCCTAACCGTTGTCATGAGTCTAATGTGGGTCGAAATACGAGGGGTGTCTTGTGGCTCTCTGTTATATATGATGATTGAGGGTAACTTTGAATGAATATAGTAATTAATATAACATCTTAAAATGTTTTCTGCCTCGTTGCTTTGTTTAATACCTGGTCCTTGGCAACTGGGGTTAACCCTATTGTAGGTATATGTCTCTTGGTGCCTATTGGCCCAGCTCAGTTATGTATCCTATTTGATAAGAAGTGAAGTGCAAACTATATTTTTTCTAGTACTCCTCTGTTCTTTTCTGAATCATGGCGTTGCGGGATCCAAGACAGTTGAATTGTTTTTCCGGAGCTTGTCAAACTTCATAGACTCCACCTTTTCTGGCTCGCCACTGTTGATTCTGGCTTTCAGGATTTGCTGTGGTTAGGGATAGTTCCGCGGGCTTTTTGCCTCAGTAGCTTAGTGATCTAAATCCCTATTAATGCCAGGTCTTCGGTTTGACTTCCAGGTCAAATGGTGTTATTGAGTTTTTTCATTTAGCGATCTCCTACAAAACTTGAGTTTTTCACAGTGAAAAAGCACAAAATCAAATCTATTCCTGCAACCCCAAAACTGATGCAGTTAACGGCGTAGTAAACCTCCACTACCCCATAGGTTTATAACACATTTCGTAGCAAACCAAATGACCCGTGTTCAAGGGTCTCTTCTGCATCAATAAAACTGTATATTTATGGTGTCTGTCGGTAATCGGGGTTCCTTTGTTTTTCTGTGTTGGCTCATTAGGAATAGTTTGTGGGCCGTCAGGTTCACGTGGTACAGGTAGGGGCTCGATAATTGTATAAATTGAAGGTATGTTGTAGGTTTTTATTTGTTCCATTTGTTTGTGCATGGGATTGGGGTCTAAGGGTTTTAGTGGCAGGAGTGGAGCTAAATGTTCACTGATCGCTTTTTTTGCCTCATTTTGCGCTTTGTGACACGGTGTTTTATAATGAAAACCGGGTTTCATGAATTTCTAGGGAAGATACTCTATAAAATCATGAAATTTGCTCTATGTATTATGATAAAAAGATAAAAATCTTTTTTTACACGCTTGGAATGGAAATTATCTTAAAATTTGATGACAGAGTTTCCCCGTTTAAAATATAAATAAATAAATAATAAACATTGAATTCAATGTCAATTAATAAAACACCATTAAAATACAATCCGTTCTACCAACGGATGATGAGGTCATGGTTTACCATTCTAACAAATTTAAAACGAAGAACAAAGATACATACAGAGTAGCTCTTGCATTTAAATATAAGTATGGAATAATAGAATCTATAACCATGACACTATATCCAAACTTGAAGCTGCATTCTGTCCAACAACATTGCTATCAACGATTACACTAATTTCTCCAGAGACCGCTCTGTTCACCGGATTATTATAATTTTCTGGAACACTCGTCGCTAATAACATTAACTGTGTGGTTCGACAAAAACGACGTGTGTGTGTGTGTGTATTTGTGTAGTCAGTTTAGAGGGTAAATTACTTGGTTTACATCTTCTTTGTCTAAAATTAATTTAATTTTAGAACATTACTCCAATACATTGCATTGCATTACATTTATATAAATATTGATAGTATAAAGTTGAAAAGGAGCTCGAGGCTAAATAATAACAGCCGCACAGGTCGGTCTTCAAGGTTAAGCAGCGCTTACCGAGCTTGGTCTGTGGATGGGTGACCATCTTAACATACCGAGTTTCCTCCGTGTCTCGGAAAGCACGTTAAGCTGCTTGGTCCCGGCTGTCATTTGGAGATCTTTGGCAGTCGTTTCGGATAGTCAGAAGCCAGAAAATCTGACAGCAGTCTTGCCAAAGAGTACCGTGTTACCCAGTTAATGGGTTGTGGAGGTCTGGCAGGCAGCCAGAATCCGGTTTGACTGGAAGCCGACCCCAATATAGTTGGGAAAAGGCTAGGCAGATGAAACTTAAAAACTATGTTAGTACCTTTTAACGAAGAGAGACTATGAGCGGATTTCACCAATGAAATCAACTGCGTTCAAGACCTGTCAGTGTCAATATTCTACAGAAAGTAATGACATTTTGATAAAGAAAAAATACGAAATTGCTTCGTCTGTCAGCCTAAAGATGTCTAATGTTTTCTTTCAAATGATGAGACTGTTCCTTGACTGTTTCGTAAATTGTTAGGTATGGTTATTTTGTGAGACTACGGGTAGTCTCCAACAATCATGTTATTTTGAACAACTGATTTTTAAACGGGCTGTCATGTTAAATTTAATATTCCAAGTCTATATACAAGCTCTTTCCGCCACATAAAAGAGCGGATGTTTTATAGGCGAACGCTCTATTTAGTATTGAGCGTTTAGCGTCACACGATTTTTTCTTTTCACACTTCTATTGAATTTAAACGTTGACCTACGTGTTTTGCAATGGAAGCATTTTTAATGGAACAAAACTCAATCATTAAATAACTATGTTTGACGGTATGTATTTTTTTTAACGTATGTTCACCGATTTCTTACACCAGTTCATATCATAACATCACGCACCGGTACGCTGCGCTGTGAAACAGTACCTACACAATAAACTTACAAGGCTCCTTACAGTAATGACTATGTAAATCCACTAGAGACTAGTACTTGCCTCCAGTGAACTCGCGAGGTAATTAAGCTAATACAAGTGAACAGGGCTCCGCGCTCCTAGGGTGTGGCCACACTAGCGGCACTAAGTTATAAAACGCGCCATGTAGTGTGGCAGGCTGCAAGTCTCGTATAGATGAGTAGTAGACAAACTAGTTGAATGTTATCGTTATGTTGCAGGGGAATTACGAAATTGGGGGTTTAATCAAATCCCGTATAGATGTAGGTAGATTGCTAACTTCGGCAGATGAAAAAATTTCAACTCGGCTTATTGTTTTAAACTTTCATGGTCACTAACATTAGAATAGTTAATATCGGGATTGCATTCCTTAAATACAGTTAGAATCACTAACTGTATTTAAGGAATTAAATAAAACCCTTCATTGTTTTAGAAAAAACCGGCCGAGTCACCCGCGTCCGTAGGAGAATACCCTTCAGCGAATCCCTACACGTGGTCCCCGGGTGGTGCTAAACAGGTGACAATTAACCGCCTCCGTGGTCTAGTGGTTAAACCACCTGATTCAGACCCAGAGGTCCCGGGTTCGATTCCCAGCGGGGGTAAATTTTTTGCTCGGTTTTGTTGGTGGTAGGACTTGTACTAAGTCCGCCTGGCAAGCTACCACCATCATGTCTAAGTCTGTCGCCATAACAACAATGTTAACAGCATTGTTGTGTTCCGGCAGTTAGAGGTATGATAGCCAGTTCCTCTGTGTAAGAGGATTCCGGGTGAAACTCGCTTCCATCTTCGGCCTAATCATCACTTTCCATCAGGTGAGATTTGGGCCAAGAGTTTCCCCGTTTTGCATAAAAAAAAAAAAAAAAAAAAAAAAAGATGAATAAATTCAGATGCAGTTTTTCTTAATTCAACTCAATCGGCATTACCAAATAAAAAAAAATCTCAATTCACTAAGGTAAATTGCAATAATTAATAAAACAATAACAAAAGCAACCAAATAGAGTACATTATTTTCCATTTGCAAAACTTTAAATGGGCGCATCGATTAATTGCCATTTTGTTAATTGTGTCACTATTATTTCTAACACATTCAAGTAAATGCGTACAATATTAGTTTTACTTTAATTACAAATTAATTAAATCAAAACAGTGCATTAGTAAGCTGTCTAGGTTTCGACTGTGATGTGTTAAACTAATTGATTGATGAGTAATGTTTTGGATAACTAAATTAATTATTGTATTTTAGTCGTTAGCCCGTGACTACATAAAAAAGCCACACGGGTCGATTTTCAAGGCTAAGCATCGCTTGCCGAGGTCGGTCTGTGGATGGGTGACCATCTTAACAAACAGAGATTCTTCCAGTCTCAGTAAACTAAGATATTTATGCTGCGCATTAAAGCACATTAAGGCGTTTTATGTTTGGCAGTTACGGTTTATCCGAAGACAGAAAATCTGACACCATCTTGCCAAGAAGTACCGTGTTATCAGGTTACTGAGTTGTTCGGACAGGTCATCACATCATTTAAAATTCTGGTTTTTAGCCAAATCCAGTTTGACTGGAAGTCCCAATATAGTTGGGAAAAGGCAGGTAGATGATGAGTCAGAAAATGGTTTTCACGTGAAAAAACTGTTTTTCTTCTTTTTTCCTTTTTTTCACTGACTGAAAATTGATTTCACAAGTTTGTGGCCGTACCTTTATCCTGGGTGGCTTAGCGCGTTGATTACAGACAGTCTCGAGTTTATTACATTAAAAGGATTCTATTTGTAGGTTGGATACCATTTTTTACAGTTCTATATACAGGGTTAACGATAAAGTGTAGTCTTTTTTTAAAACTGATTCTCCCCGTGAAAATAAAAAAAACTTTCATCAGGAAAGTCGTCAAACTACGGAAATTCCAATTTTCGCCAATTCTGGTAATGTCGTGAGTTAGTTTGGGTAGGTGAAGGGATGAGCTTTTTAACATCAATTGGGCACAAACTAAAAAATACTTTTCGTGAGCCGGGTATCAAACGCAGAGCCATAGGTTCAAAGGTGTTGCTTTCAATCACTAAAACAACTTATAATACTCTGCCGCTCAAATGACATAATTTATAGTGTATAGCGTCCCACAGCCTGGCAAAGGCATCCCTTACTTCTTTTCAATTTTCCATGTTGGGTCTGTGGTGTGACTCGTGGTAGGTTGATGCCCGGACCTGACATAGACATGAACATAAATGTTAATGTTTAATTTAGTTTTTAGCAATATTTTCTTTTAATTTTGTGTTTTTGTGCGTCATTTCTGGCAGAATAAGTGTCTTTTCTTTCTATTTTTTCCATGTTTTATATCATGGGTAATTTGAACCCAATACTATAGGCAGAAGTCTAGCTCGTCTAGCAATCTCTCTTTGGGTCTACCGCGTCACTGTTCAAATAACATATTCATATTCGTTGAATTTTAAACGTAGGTTTTATACAGGTACGTTCGTAAATATGTGGACAGATTAGTGTGGGTAGAAGGTATTTTGTTCGGTGATTTTGGTCAGTGTTACCAGCTAATAGTCGTAGAAACCTTTTAGAGATCTAAACGTATGGGGAACTTGATGCACATAGTAAACTTCTGTGAGCCAAATATGGATGCGTCACGTAAATAAATACATTTTGAGTATGGAGTCACTTTGGTGGCCATATATTGGAAAAATATTCAAAAAAAATAGTCATTTATTCAAATAAGGCTGAAAGCCAGCACTTTTTGAACGCGAAATGCGATAAGGCCGCCAAATGTATGTTTTGTTTGTTTAAGGTTTCTTTTATGTATTTTTCATTTGGTGTACAATAAAGTATATATAAATAAATAAATAAACGTCAAGTTCTACAAGACAGTCCCCCAAAATGGACGCCCGTCACCACTTCCTAGTGTTTTAGCTGTGGAGAAGAAGTGGCCAACAAACTCCCCAGCAACACACATGTCTATTTCGTTTTAGGAACTAGAATTCATGTAATGAGAGATGAACCTCTAAGAAATCTATAGTAGGTAAACTAACAATACTAACCAACTTACGTAAGCACCATTGTTAGTAACACTAACATACTAACAAAATTATGGACTGTAGTGTTGAAATAAATTATTATTTAAATTTCAATTTAATTTTATAGTTACAAAGTGTTGTACAGTGCTTCGCTCCTATGGCCCCAAGACAAAAACTACCTCTGGCACTCAACAATAGTTTTAGTAGATAAAAATTAATAGTTTTAGTAATTTTTACAGTGAAATCTTTAGAAATCCAATCAGAACTTCCAGATTTTTAGCAAAATGTAAGAAGCGATTTTTTTTTAAAACAACTTAAAATACCAAGGCTTGACATTCCTATTAAAACCTCGTCGTCAAACAAACCACCCGGGTATCTGCACACCCATCGCGACCTGCCAGCGATGCCGTCCTGGCTAATCGACGCGACGCCATCAATCATCAGCTCCATAGTGATGCATCGTCGGATTACCAGCAGACGCTGGGATTTAGAGCCAACAGCTACTCGTACGAGGGTATTTTTAGGGTTCGGAATATCCGTAAAAAAACTGGTCAAGTGCGAGTCGAACTCGCGTGCAAAGGGTTCCGAACCAATTAAATTTTTTAACCGACTTCCCAAAAAGGAGGTGGTTACAATTTGGTTGTATTTTTTTATGTTTGTTTCCTCATAGCTCCGACAATAATATGAACCGATTTGAAAAATTCTTATTTAATCTGAAAGGATATACTTGCAGATTGGTCAAATTTAAATTTTATCAAAATCAGTTACGAACTTTGGATTTTAAATCGAAATAGCTGGAATTCGTTTAATTGGATGATGGTTTTATGTCATCCAAATAATCGAAATTTCGTATTTTGCTTTTCTGCGATTTTGCAGTGGTGTTGTTAGGTGTGGGGTACCTACCACTAAAAAGCGAAAACTAAAAACTTTTTCCAAAAAAATACAACCGACTTCAGAAATTAAAGTAATTTTTTAATTTGTAGTGTAAATTTTTTTTGGAAGTCGGTTGTATTTTTTTATAAAAAGTTTTTTAATATTGTATTTTAATCACAAGCCAGAAAATTTGACACCAGTCTTACCAAAGAGTACTGTGTTACCCAGTTAATGGGTTGTGGAGTTCTGGCAGGCAGCCGCTCCTCGTACACTGGTACTCAGCTGAATCCGGTCTGACTGGAAGCCGACCCCAATATAGTTTAGAAAAGGCAGGCAGATGTGATGAACTTGTTATTTTAACACCACATACTATTTATACGAGTAGGTTCCGCTCCGCCCAGAGCGGAAGAAGTCATTTGATGATTTATCATACTTAAAAAAGGCTGCTTCTATCAACTTTCAAATGTTGTCAAACCCAAAACGCATTCGCGACAACAGAAACAATAACAACTAAACTGAAATGTGTATACTCTATTTCACATACAACATCAACAAGAAACATAATTTATTTCTATTACAGCTAGTGTTCTAGAGTGCTGGCAACATGGACAGATACTACTGGACCACAAACACGATCACATTAGCGGACAAAAACCTCGAGTGACTACACCGATACCGAATGCAACAAACGACTGGTTGCAGTTGTCAAATAATGCTAACCAGCATTTTGCGTCTGTGACCTCGCATATTTGCGGGATAAATAGTTAAAAGTCAAAACGTTAATTCGAACTAAGTATACATTGCTGCCTGCTGGAGTCGCGGGATGCCTGCCGGAGTCGCGGGATGCCTGCCAGAGTCGCGGGATTATTCGCAAGAGACACCGTGGCTCCGGAACACAAAGGGCAATGAAGGAACATGGATATGTTTTAGTCAGTAGAAGTCTGTCACTCCCTCTCGCTACACCCAGAGCGGGAGGAGTCATTGGATGATTTCCAATCCCTAAAAAAAAAAAAAAAAAAAGTATACATTGCTGGTGCTGGTGTTATGTTATGGTAGTAGTCTTATGACTAAAGCTGCCTTTTACTTGCATTGTAATTATTCGCCTACCCATAGCATGCAAAATTAGCATGCATTAAACATTTTTACTTATTATACATAATTGTTTTCTTTTATAGTACAACTAAATTGAGATAGTATTTATGTCAAAATTAAATTTCAATAATTTAGTAGCTCGATATTCAGCAATGTTTTATTTATTTATTTAAATAAACTTTATTGTACATTAAATTAAAAAAAAAAAAATTGAGATGGGTTTGCTCTTGACTCTAGTCTTGGACAGAGATGATAGAGAAAAATTCTACGATGGAGCGAGCTTACCCAGAAGGTGCTTGTTCTCTCTAACTTTGAAGAGATTAGGGTTGTAAGCGTTCGGATAAGTAGGCGCATGCAAAGTGATACTTTCCGAGATTAGATCCAAAAAAACAAAAAAAATAATAATTTTACGCCCAATAAATAATATTTTTACAACGCAACGTTTAAGCACAAACTTGCAAACACTCAAAGATTAAACTTGAAAGACATCTTTGTAATGGCTTTTATTATTCTAGTTTTGGTTTTTATTATACAGGCAAATAATCGTAGTTTGGTAGAATCGCGAAACTTTAAAAGGCAGACCACTTAAAATTTGCGAGATTTCCCCAAAGTATCATGACTTGTTTTGATTTGAGATCTAAAGCCAAAGACCTCGCACTTTGGGGCCATT
This sequence comes from Ceramica pisi, assembly GCA_963859965.1. NCBI lineage: Eukaryota > Metazoa > Arthropoda > Insecta > Lepidoptera > Noctuidae > Ceramica > Ceramica pisi. Next base: position 15,721,952 of record OY982553.1, on the reverse strand, counting down.
TATCCGTAAAAACAGTTTAGCTAAATTAACTATAATACCTAACATAAAAGTACGCAACCACCCGTCTCTTTTGACCCCCATCAACATTAAAATCAAACACAAAACTTGTATAATTAAGAAAATTAGGCCATTTACATATGACGCGACTCAAACACAACTTATCTAACGCGACCGCGACTGATCCAAGTCGCAAGTTACACATACACAATAACCCTCCCATCTCCCCCACCGGGTACTGAGCCCCCGTGGGGTGGGGAAGGAGGTCCCCTAATGGTGTTTGCGGACAGCGTCCCGTTCAACGCTCATGCGATTTAATTTGTGTCAATAGTATCAAAGTCGCAGTGTTTGGGATAAAAATAAGGGCTTCGTCAATAGTGCTACAAATTGTTGCGAGTTCATTTTGCTTTATTTTTATTACAGTTTTCTGAAAGACATTTTATAAAATAGAATTGAAAACATTTATTGAGCACACAAACGCGCAGCAATAAAGATAAAATAAACAGAAATAAAAGTTGGCACATAATTGCACTTCTTCTGAATTCTTACACGTGGCTCAATGAGACTAGTTCAGATTTCATGGACAATGTTAACAAATTATCTGTTTATTTGTTTCCTGATGGCTACAACCTGGGAGTCTTTAAGCCAGGAGTGACTAGGTTACTTCTAGGCAAGCGTGCTCCACCTTAGACCGCATTATCGCTTAACATCATGTGAGATAGCAGTGAAACGTATGCCTATCAATATATAAAAAAAAAGTGTAATATATTTCCAGCACGTCAATGTGATTTTTAATGGTTGTGATACTTGACGATCTAAATAAGAAAGTAGTTCGGCTGATTACAACGTCTTTGGAAGGACTTGAAAATAGCTATCATTTTTTATTTATTTTTTCTTTATTACTGTTTTTGTTGCAATTTCGTGTTCTGTCGCTACCTCAAGGTCAACAGACTCGTAAAAGTTCTAATCAGTCTTTAAATGAAGCTAGAAATGGTCAAACCAGTGTTTAAATTACCATTTTAGTTACAAAACTATTTAAATCATTCTCACAAACGTCTTCAAATATATTCGCAATATAATATTATACTATCAATGATGACATAACAGTGCCTCCCGGGTCCGCCCGCTACTAATAGTGAATAATGTTGGCGCGTCAGCCTAATTGAGATTTATATGAGTCTGACTTGACGGAGGCACCGCTCTTGAGGTTAAGTGGACGTTATTAAGTATGAGTGGAGGATGGGAGAGCAAAATATAGATGTTGAAACAAGGGCCTCGTTGGAGGTGAGTTATTAAGAACTAGTTTATGCCGGTTTTTTGCAAAAAAAACTTAGCTTGTACTCCGTTTTCAGGACCTCATGTGAGCACCAAAGTAAATTAAAATCGGTTCGGCGATTTAATTAGGATAGAACTTTTCATGAGGTAGATATTTTAAAAGTTTTAGTCTCTTAGAAGATTATCGACAGACGGTGCTTAGAACTGGTCACTCACCGAGTAGCAAAATTTCCGCCCTGAGATATGCCAATGGGCAATGGAGTGCAGTGTTCTAGATTACAAAGGAATTTAAAGAGAACAGAACACCATGCTGCTCTTCAAAACAGGTATCATGGGTCACAGGTGAAATGGATCAGGGCACACCAGCTGCATGCCTAGTGACCGCTGAGCTAAAGTCACCACGTAGTGGCTGCCAGAGGATGCCAGCGTCACCGAGACTGTTCCAGAAAGCGGTGGCAAGATGATCTGGATGCACACCGCGAGGGCTGGTTCGAGGTGGCGGTGGTAGGCTAATCTGAATATAAATAGAAAAATTATAGTGTATTCGTCACCGGATTGCCAACAACGTCAATTTGTAGCTTTGTCCTCTAAAGTTTTACTAGTGTTTCCAATTTCCCAGAGTCAAGGATACTAACCAGTAGTTGCATTCTTGTGGCTCTGGTTAATAAATGTCAATTTTATAATGGCCAACAACTATAAAATTCTCTTATTAAACGAACAATTTATGTGATGTCTAAGGCACCACTTACACGTACATATCTACCCTTCGGTATGCTTGGAGGCAGAAAGTTACACGGTATGCCTGGTGGGTTTATCAGACCCGGATTTTTAACTTGTAATTTCTCAAATATTTACTGATAAATAAGTTATTAAATATTATATATATATATATTAACTAGAGGTATATGATAGGAAAAAAATAAAAATATATTACAAATCAACAACTTTTCATTATTATTTTTTCAATTAAACATTGAGTGTTTTTAAAACAGTTTTCAAACTTAGTTATTATTATAACACACTTTACTTATTAAAAACTAAAGAGATCTCAATCAGACTATAAAACATATTATTATAAGGCACTTTTATGTACTTATAAATAACTAAAGAATATTCAGTCTTCATCACTTCCAACAACATTTTCTAGAGCTCTGTTTCGAAAGCAAATTGCACATGGGAAAATTGCATGATCCAGACATAAGTAACTCTTATGTAAGTCTCACAAATATATTGCGTTTTGCGATCTTTCTTGACTGGGCATACGTAGCATTTACGACTTTTTCAATGGCACGTTTATATCAGAATCTAACGAACTTTCTTCCGCAACAGCCTCTCCAAAATCATTATTTTCTGCCTCTGAATCAGATGCCTCGCTTCCCTGACTCACGTGATCGGACTCTTCTCCACTTGAGTTGAAATTACGTCATCTTCTTCAGCCGCATCGAGTAATTAATTACTAATATCATCATCGCACAGATGGCTCCCCATTTTGAACCTAAAATAATTAAAAAAATATTGTATTTATTCACAAAAATAACTTCAATTTTCAAAAACACAGACAACTAATACTTACATAGAAACGTCACGTCGTATGCCTGATCGGGTCCGTGAGACCCGCGCGAACTATACGCACGTCCTACTACCACGGTAGCGCGCTCCCGGACTGTGGAAGCGAGCGGCAGGCGTCTAGCAATTCATAACGACCAGCTACTAAGTGCGGATAGGCGCAAAATTCGAATTTGAAGGAAATACAACAGTTTATGTGCACAGGTGGGTCTGACGGACCCTACCAGGCATACCGAAGGCTACGGAGCGAATCTTCGTTTGTCTGCTCAATGTCATTCATCCAAAGACCGCGACTCACTCGTGGAGCGTTAGTGTAGCAAGCATGTGACGTCATCACTGTTCGTTATACATCAGTGATACTGACTAAAACCTGCCTGACTGGTCGCAGATTACAAAAGCGGCTTACTTTATACAAAAAGCTACCTGCATACTAACCACTGCATACTGGCAAAAAATATTGATTACTTTAAAAAAATCCATCAACATTTTTTACAGAAGATTCAATTGGCTGTACGAACATTTGTAATTGGAATATAAAAATATTGAATAGAACAGAATTTCTAATATTTGCCGATATTGTACGGTACTGGTATAGCACTGACTTTCCCAAATAACCATACATGAAATTATTAAGTTCTATGTATTTTAATCTCTTCACCGTATACTAAGACTTTAAATCTATAGCAAATATTATTTTAATAGACTTCCACTCAGACCAAAATAAAGTAATACTAGAAGGATACTGATCTATTCTAAAAACTACTTGTACCAAAAAGCCCGCAACTTAGTCAGCGTAGAAGTAGTAGGTACCTATACATTTTAATCGTAAAAGAATTGAAAGTCTTTTTTGTTTTCCAATTTAACAAAATCTTCTTTAAGATTCTCCACAATTACAAAAACTTAACTGTTCCCTCCCACTTTTCTCTGTATTCTACAAGATTTATTTCTCGGACACATCAACTAAAATCACAATACACACGTGCCGCTTATATTACGGACACGTAATAAGGGACAATAGCAAGTAACACATAGAGAGAAGTAGGACAGTTACACATATCCAATGTATCGTGTATGATACGACACGAAAGGTGAACACTATAAAAACGGGCTGGTGATCACGCTAGCTACAAGCACATTTAGTAGAATTGTTTAATGTGGACAGATGGTCCCGCTAGCTAGTACAACGGACTCTACGACGAATCTGTTTGAATATAATTATATATGTATAAAAATAATATACCTTGTATTTCCGTATGTATGAAAGATCCACCTGAAAACTAGTCGACTGTTTTGTCAGATAAATAAAATAGCCCCCGTGCGTAACCGGGGGCGGGTTGATTGTTGTTTTTATTTAACACGGACCATATTAAAACACTTTATTTCAGTATCAAAATCTTATATTAATCAACAGACACTTTAAAATACAGTGCAAATTAAAATTCAATGCAATCACAACAAATAACAACATCTAATATATAAAAATCTCGTGTGACAGTGTTTGTTAACAAACTCCTCCGAAACGGCTTGACCAATTTTTATAAAAATTTTGTGTATCTTCAGTAGGTATGAAAATAGGTCGTAGGCCTTTTTAAAATATCGCGAAACAACTTTTGTCGAGTGAGCTCGTTTTAAAGCAAAAATTTACCTCATTTATACTACAAAAATATTCAATCTAGGTGTTCTAAGTGCCATTAGTTAGAAGAAAAGAAATTACTCAGTTCATGGGATAAATGGGTCACTCATTCACATCCACATAATTGTCACATACAAGCTGACGCCCTCGACGCAGCGCTACACATTCTATGAGTTACGGAAAGCTAACTTTCTTTTAAAATTGGCTGCAGGGGTTGTCTTACGATAGCACCGAACTCGTCTTAATGGTTAACTCATAATCCTTGGAGTTGTAGTATACCTTTTATAATCTTTTCCCGATAAAATAGTATAAATTAAATAGTATTTCAGCTAGCACCACACACACACACACTCACATACACTATCACTCACACACAGACACACTGCACAAACACACCCTCAGTTTACTTACTTCCCACAACATTGTACTTAAGCCCCTAATATTGTATTGATTTAGTACGTCTTGACACTGTTACTCGGGGTGGGGACCTGGTGTCCTATAATACAGGTTATTAACCTAGCTTAGGCACCAGTCTCTCACAATATTGTAGTGTATTTTATATAATTACTAAACAATATATCGATGTAAACTTTAACAAAACTCCACCGTTCCGTTACACGCACCGATGCGTCCAGCGACTCTCATTATAACATCAGACGAGCGTTTTACTAATCGCGAGGAAAGTTTTCAGTAGTCAGTTTGTTACCTTTTCACGTCTTAACTCTACAGGATTTAATTAAAAATAGCCACATGGGTACGCCATGTATTGGTTTAGGAGAAAGGATACTTTTATCTCGAGATAATGTTCTTTTGGAATAGTTTAAGACATTCACGAAGCTAGTTTACCTATATTTATAAAGAAATAATCTCTATTTCCCTTGGTTATCGCATCACGCGTGAACGGCTAGGCCGATTTCACTAATTAACTATTTTTTTGTTACTGCTGTCGGGAGAAGGTTCTTACAAATGAAACAAATAAGAAAGTTGCAGTTTAAAGCTAGTCCTAAAGCTGCTTTCAGAGTACGCTATAATATATAGCATAGAGTATATAGCTCATAGCACAACAATATCGCGCACCATACAAAATCAATAACATATAGTACAGTACATTGTGAATGTGTCCATAACAATGTATGGTGCGCGATATTGTTGTGCTATGAGCTCTTTACTATACCGCGTGTATCTGACATCGACGCACAAACGATTTCCATGGGTCCAGGGCATGATTCTGGACACCCCAGTGTTGGAATATTTCGTCGGTTCTTTTCTCATTTTTTCATTTTTTTCAAGAGTACCACAAAAACTATTTGTGGTCTTATTCAGATTGCTCTGTTTAGTGAAAGCAGTTAATTAATTATTTTTTTAATAAAAATCTCATTGGGTTAGGTCAGAATATCGATTATGAGCAGTCTAAAGTAAAACAACCCTTGAAAAAATACAACCGACTTCCAAAAAAAGTAAAAAATAACTTTAATTTCGGAAGTCGGTGTTCTTGTTAGTTTCTTTTTGACACCGACTTCCGAAATTAAAGTTATTTTTTACTTTTTTTGGAAGTCGGTTGTATTTTTTTGTAAAAAGTTTTTTATTTATCACTTTTTAGTGGCACCTTACACCTAACAACACCACTGCAAAATCGCAGAAAAGCAAAATACGCATTTTCGATTACTTGGATGACATAAAACCATCATCCAAGTAGACGAATTCCAGCTATTTCGATTTAAAATCCAAAGTTCGTATCCGATTTTGATTAAATTTAAATGGGACCATTTGGGAAGTATACCCTTTCCAACAAAAAAATCATTTTTAAAATCGGTTGGCAAGCGACGGAGTTTGCGCGAACAAACATAAAAAAAAAAAAATACAAACATCCGAATTGAGAACCTCCTCCTTTTTTTGAAGTTGGTTAAAAAAATGAAAAAATGAGAAAAAAGCCGACGAAAAATTCAAAGTCTAGGGTGTCCAGAGTCATGCCCTGCACCCATGGAAATCGTTTGTGCGTCGATGTCAGATACACGCGGTATACTATAATGCTATTATATTATAGCGTAGTCTGACAGCAGCTTTACACATAAACAATGGCGAAAAATCCCATCGTAGAGAGCTGAAATTTGACATGTGGGTTCCTTGGAGAGTGCAGGGGAACACAAAGAACGGAAGAAAACTAAAACAGGGTTTTTTTTTTTGGGAATAAACAACAGTGCTTATTCCTTTTTCCAAATATTTTCCATACCTACCCTGCCCCCCGTTCCCCGCTCGTCTATCACCCCCCCACCCCCCTGTAGGGGTGTACTGTGATACGAATGTGAAACATTCCAGCAGGATGTCGCGACGCGTGCCTCACACACTGCTAGTACAGTCAACTGCACGTCAACGTAGCAGTTACACGTCGACAGCGGGTTTATTTCCTTTGTAATAAAGACTGTTTTTGATGTTCAAGGGTGTTTGTAAGGTATGGTTGCCTTTACCAGCAGGGTTGAGATATTTCCTCTCAGGATTGAAGGGTTATATTGAGTGGAAGAGGCAGATTTATATGGCAGTGGAATGTAGTTTTTTAGGCTTGAGTTTTAGGTAATAGTGGCTATGTCTGTAATAAAAGTTGTTACTAGAGATGGGCCGACTATAGTATTTGCCGATTAACCGACTAGCCGACTAATCAGTTTTCAAAATGCCGATTAGTCGGCCGACTAATCGGCACTGCCGATCATTCTTATACCTACATGTCGGAGGTGTTCGGGCTTTTTCGTCTTCACTCGGCTTAGGGCGGGTTGTTTCACGTTCACTTAACGCATGTGTAAACGTTAAAAATGGCGCTAACTATCGTTAAATCAAAAAATTGAGTTGTTTTACAAAATGTCAGCGTTAACGCACGTAAAATATAACGTTTACGTTAACAGATGGTCTGAGCACTGGTTAACGTTACTTTAGTTGCATCAAATAGAACAATATTGTGAAATTTCTTTTGAATTCCTCAATACCAGTTTTTCTGATGACACAAATAAGTGGTGGAATGCAAAAAAAGCTATTTAGGTAGGGCCCGTGTCAATAACTTAGCTTTTGGGATGAGCAGGAATTTATACCAGAAAGTTTTGAAACACCGCTTCTTATTTAACGAACGTTAAAGATTTTCCGTAATTGTTACTTTTTGACGTATGTTACGTTAACCAACCGTTTGATACAACCCGCCCTTAGTCATCGCGCGGCCGCTGAGCACGTTGTGACGTGTTTGTTTACATTTTTATTTCATTCATTTTGTGTTTGCTGCGACGCCGGTATAATTAAATCTATTTGAAACGGTACAGTACAAATTATTTGTTTTATTTAATTTGTTATGCGCCGATCATAATCGGCATATTTTGCCGAATAGTCGTCGACCAGTCGCCGACTACAAACGATGCCGAATAGTCGGCTTTCCCGACTAGTCGGCGGCTAGTCGGCCCATCTCTAGTTTGTTACGAAACACCTTTTTATTATATCCCATTCCAACAGGTTTTAATGCGAATTTTATAGTTCCGTGCCCGGCCGAAAATAATGAGATTTTTTTATTTCCATTTCCATTCAATGTTATTTTAACAACATTCTTTAATAATTTAATGTCAACTTTCTGAAGAATTTCAATTGCGTTGGAATTACTTTCTGAAGGTCACAATCTAAATAGCAAATTCCTACTCCTACGTCCAACAACCCACGTCTTGAAATCCTACTAAATATAATAAAAGCTCCCATACACACAGCTTACAAATCTCAACTCCTAAATGACACCAAAAAAATCGTCAACACTCATCCCATAATTTTCCCCGAACAACATATTACTTTAACATACACTTTCCTCTTAACGCCATAAGCTCGCAAAATTGTCCCAATTTTAGCCCAAATTACGCCCAAAACAGGCGATAAATTATCGCACACATTCCGACATACCACTTAATCTCCGAAATAAGACAACACCCTATATATTTTAACGCAATTGGTGTGCACGCATGCAAATGCGAACACCATGTAGATTTAGGTAGTTTGGCAAATTGCCTTTGGTACTAGAAACCAAACAATAAAATTTAAACCCTAAGTACAAAACAATAGAGATGATAATTTCAATTTTAGTATGCAATTCAGATTGAGATTTTGTTTTGTTTCACTGTGTCCTATCACAACAGTCATAAGGTCCATAATATCCTATTTAGAATCAACTCCTAGTTTTACGCTGCATCCTTATGACATAGGAGACAATCTAAGCACAACCGAAAACCATTTACAACATTATTTTAAGTGCAATAAAGACTACAATTCAAAATCTTCAACATTATTCCAAAATTGTTTCAACTTGCATCTTTATTTGCGTTGAACAAAGCCCTACCTCGTTACAAATAGGGTTGGGAATGGTGTGTTTGGAGGGAAGATGAATCGTTGTGCATTGTTCGCGCGTTGGGAGTCTGAACAATTGTTTGGAATCTTGTCGTTCGTACATTTTGTTGGCGCTTGTAATAATTTCAGTTGAAAGGTGTAAACGCAAGGCTGTGTTATTATTTGGCACAATAGCACTAGAATGTGGCACAAAGTACCAACAGCGATGGCAGGAATTCTGAGAATGTTGCGTTTAATGCCATGATACATTGGTGTTCGTGTGTTTTGTTTTGTGTGCACTCTCCTTTAGACTTTCTCATTTGTAATGAGAAGATTTAGTATTTAGGTCGAGTTATTTTCGGATCTGAGTACCGTAATAATGAGAAGCAGCTCGTGGCTAATAATAATAATTGTCGGGTAATAAAACTCGGGTCAAGCTTCATAGTTAAGCAACACTTACTGAGGTTTGTTTGTGGATGGGTGACCATCCTACCCATACGAACTGAGGATCCCGCATGCCTCGGAAAACACTAAACAACGGTGTAACGTTCCTGGCTGTCATGAAAATCTTTGACAGTCGTTAAGGGTATACGGAAGCCAGAAATATATCAGTCTTGCTAAGGAGTATCGAGTTACCCCGTTACTTGTCGCAATGACGTCACTTCTGCAAGATCCCAAAATCGAAATAACAAATAAACATCAAGGAAGATCTCTCGTCTCCCTCCGGCACAAACCACAGCAACGTTTGGCAAGCAATTAGTCAGGACTGTCACCGTCACAAGCGTCACACGTTATAACCATGTCGCTGTAAAGGACTCTACACACCTTAGCCACCGTCAGTCGGCGACAAAATCCCAGCGGCTGTTGTCGTCGATAAAATATCACAAGAATCATGTTGGCGACCTGTGACAACATAACATATCTGTGACGTGCCGAGTTGCCCACCGACACGCGATTTAACGTAATAGTGTTTTTAGTTTTTTTGCAGTTATAGTCGAGACCCAGCGATACTAAGTGAGACCACTTTCAGCATAATATTATAATTCAGTCAAAATTTACCTTTACACACGGCAGCCACTTACTGCCAAAGAGTTTCTGATTTTGACCTGCCGACAAAATTTTCAAACATCGATAAAAAGCCGCCGTCGGTTAAGTCGGCGGATCGGTGGCTTAGGTGTGTCGAGTCCTTAACGCACAACGTTATAACATATAACGTAACATGTTACACTACGCGTTACACGTTGCGAGTGCTCATCAATTAGTGTCTGACGAGAAGTGCTTGTGACGATGCTCTGATGGCAGCCGAATAATGTTAATTATTGTTATAACGAAGATGATTATGGGCTTGGGATTAATTAGAGGTCGATCGGGTGGCGTTAGGTTCAGGGGAAATTGTGTATCTGGACGCCTGTTTTAGAGGAGGATGTGTTAAAAAAGTATCTTTTAGTAAAAAATGCTAGTAAAAGCCATGTATATTGTTAGTGGTCAGGCAGGGGCCAAGAGTTATTCTATAATAAACGATTATCAGTCCACTAAACAAACCAAAACCCATAGCGTTTCAACTTTTGTTTCCATATTCTGCAATATTTCTGCTCCAACCGGGGATTGTCCTTGGGAATACTTTCACAGTGCATACAGGGGTAATCGCTGGTTAGTGCCCCATTACATTTGAAATGTCTAACGGGGCATCTGCGAGCTGGTTTCGGCCCCTCGTACGCCTACCAAACGATCGGGTCTCCAGGGACACGAGAAAGGAAAAAAAAAACAAAAACAAAAAATTCAATTCATCATCATCATTCCGGAAGAGAAGTATACCTTTGTTTTTTAACCTACATCATATTAAGGAGGTTTTCTATACTGCCGTATGGATAAGTGACGTATATAGTATGTAAGTAGATAGTGTTATTGACAGACTCACGTTTGTCTACAATCTCAGCTCCTGTAAAGCTATGTTGTGTTCGACTAGGGAGCACGCTTGCCTTGAAGTAACCAATTCACATTTTGAGCGTATTGCTATGGTATTGCTGGACATAGGTATCTAACCAAGCTTTGTCAAATCAGCTGGTGTTGCATATTTCCAGCCAACGTATACACGAAGCTTTTATTTATTTATATTTGTATATTATTGTACACTAAATAAAATATAATAGAAAGGAGACCTTAAACTGAAAAACATACAATTGGCGGACTTAACGTATTCCGCAATCTCTTCCAGGCAACCTGGAATGGATAGAGATATCATGGACACGAAATGGATTTGCACTTAGTGCAAATACAAAGCTAACAAATTTTTTGCCACGTAATTGGTATACAGAATTATATATTTTTATAAAATTCTGACTCAACGAAAGAAAAAGGAGAATTTTCAGTCATAACCAAAGAAATGTTCGTGCTGCAGAGTGATCAATTACATGTAGTTAGAGTGGGAGCCAATTCCAGGTCGGCACTGGAGCTACAGGTGGCGGCGATAATTCCTTCAAATAACTTGGAAGAACGTAATTGATATTGTTCGGGATTGTTTTAAGTCGAAACTTGAGAAATCATCAAAAACAGAGTATCAAGTTCAAAATTCGATGACTCTTATTTTATGGAATAGAATACTATGTAGCTTAATATTTACACTATGAATAAGTTAAAAAAAGATAAATCAGGAAAATATTACATAGGGACACAATTGGGCGGTTTTATTACTAAAAGCAATCTTTAAAGGTATCTGTGATAAGATTTTATGGATAAAGTCCATTTATTTGAAAACTGTTTTTGTATCAGGTTGTTTTTATGATTATAAGTACTGTGTCCCCTTACACAAAATAAATCATTGATTTTTACTCCCGGAAATAGCACAATTTCTGTAAAACCGCGGCGAAAAACTAGTACTTACTAAACGTAAAACTTACTGAACGCTAGCTTTGAAACTTAAAAATCTCAGTTAACTACTTAAAAATGAGGCCAAGAAACTAACCGCTTTCCGCATTACCGGCAAAAATTCAGCAGCATAAAAATACTAAATATCATTCAGTAGAGAAAACTGGATTTAAAAATCTTAAGCATTCAGACCCAAAGAAGGAAAGCCGTGAATTATTCACCGGAGAGCTTCTTAAGTGAGATTTTTTACGCTAATAAAATATATTCCCTGGAGTCTGGAATGGTCTGGAAGAAAGATATAGTGGGCAGGTGCTCTAGTACTGGATGTAAAAGTATTGTCGGTGTAGGCTTGATCGATCTTGAGAATTTGTCTTTTGTCTTGGGACTAGTTTTCCTTGTGCACTCTGTCTACCTGTCAGGTTTTAATATAATATCCTAAGTGTTTTTATACGATATTATTCTATAAAATCGAATACTAACAAATTGTATAACGTTGTTTGAAACTGACTTACTGTGTTTCTCGATACTTTTTGAAATTTAATGAGAGCGGTTTTTCTCCCGCGGCTTCGATTCTGTGATGGACAGGGATCCATCAAGAACTGTGCATTTTTTGAGGCTAAAAGAAGCCTATGTAGCTTTCTAGCTGTTAAGTACTGTTCGAAATAATACGGTACTGCCAATGCCAACCAAACTTTGTACAAACAAAAACCAATACTACTCTTCATATTTTGCACGTATGTAGCCATACAGTACAAAATCCTTCTACCTTATTAGCCGTTCTTCTTCTTCACATTCCCCGTCACCAAAATCAACCCTCTCTTGTCTTCCAATTCTAATGCAAGTTCAACACGCTCAGAATACAGAACCCTGAGCTCTACATCTCACGAGATACCGGGACATGGCCTCGCACTTGACACTTTTGAATTTTTAACCATGACTTATTCAGAAAGGCTTCGTTACGAATAAAGTTGAGCCAAACGCTTGGAATCAATTCAGCGGCGTCGTCTTGCGCTTGAATATTTCACTTCACCTGTCTGTACCTACGAACGAGTGCTGGCTCCAGGAATTTACCTAAGTTTTATTTGTCGAAAGTTTTCACTGTTGGATTTTGTGAATATTGTTTTCGGTTGCATTGTCTTCTTTTATGATATGGTTAGTGAAAATGTTGGTGTGACGTTTATTTCTGTTAGTGTGTTTTACATAATAATTGTCTATTAGCATGTCTTATAACTAGAATAAAGTAGACACACTGTTCATCCAAATGACTTATACATTATCCAAGGTGCGTCAAAATATCCGGTTTCTCACATAGTCAACGGTCATTGTCACCTTCAATAGAATAGATATTCCGAGATTTAAAAAAAAAAAACAACAAGCAGTATCTATCTAAGTGAGAGCAAACTGTCAATGTTTTACATCTCTTCAGCATCTCAACCACGTCCTTATTTGTTTTTGTTTCGTCTCTCGAAATACAAAAATCTCAAAAACGAAGCACTGACATATTACCATTTCACCAACCACCATGTCCTCCAAAATCTAAAACCTAGACTAAATAACTAGTAGTCTCGCATTGCGGAGCAGAGACTACCGGAAGTCACCTGTGCTCCTATTTATAGGATTGTAGTGTTGCTCTGCGCTTCCGGTGTGGCGGCTCTGTCCCAAATTGTGTTGTTTAGTCTGTGCAATGAGTTGGAGGTTGTTTGTGGCCCTTTGTGTTACTTTGTATCTCTGCTCTCTATATGTATTGTTACAGAAACATGCTTCTATAAAGGAGTGTGTACCTAGATGAAGTTTGAAAGTTTTTGCAATACAGGCTGATATTTTTTAATGGATTTAGGTTCGATGATGTACGTTCCGACTTGCTCTTATTAACGTAAAAACGCCCAGCAAGTCCAACAGTGTGGACTTAGCATTACATATTGTTACCGTTTCTTTAAATGATGTCCTAACTAGGTTTTGCTAGCTACTTCGTACGCGCATATACCGTTTCTACACCTTCCCGTAAGAATTTCAGCAAATCTTAGTGTCCCCTACAGAATGTAGAGAAGCTACATGCCAAACATCTGCTTTCTACGACCAGTTGTTTCGGGTGTGCGTTGTCTGTTTGTCACTCAGTAACGGAAAAATTATATAAATATCAGGATAGAAAATTTTATAAACTTCTTTATTAACATTTATACAAATTTAATAAAACTTTTATTTTATAATTTAGTAAATATCATTATTTAAATATAAAATCAAACAACATTCAAACTAAACTTTAAACAGTTTTAGCATAATTATAATTTTGAATAATAACTAGTCTATAAGTCTGTCACTGAAAACTATTTCATTAAATTTTTATTAAAATCTTTTAAAAACTTATACAATAGACTGTTCAAAGTTTTGAATAAAACATTTTGCTAATGTATTAAGATTTACTTACTTTTCGTACTTTCAAACTTTCAGACGATGAATTTATAGACTATATTAAGTTAGGTTATGGGCCCACATAAAAAGATAAAACTGTGTGTAACTATGTCTCGTATATTATTTTGTAGAGTGTACAAGTTTTGTGATTTTGAGACTTGACTTATTTGCTACGAGTTTGATGTTGTTTGACCAACAATCAGTTGTATTGTAGAGCGCCTTTTATAATTATTCATATACTGGTATTTAGAAAAGAAAAAGATGATTTCGGGATAAAAAACAGTAGTACAAACCAATGTTATAAATCATAACATTGCATTATATTACTTTCTTAAAAAATGCTTATTATACGGACTCGATGTCTTTCGAGTTGGATTCGTTTACAAAGGGTTCCGTAAAATGGTAGGACCTAATGAGGTCCTGGCATACTTTCAGGATATAATTTCTAGATCAGCGGCATTTTTCGATACTCTTAATTTTTTTAAGGCAGAATATCGAAAAATGCGGTTAATAAACCCTTGATGCGCGTGTCCAACTTATGTTTTACCGGTTTTTACTATAATGTGTTACATACTTTAGTATTAGCAATATGCACATAATACAGTATTGGCAATGTCACGGTATTATCTTTAACCCTTTTTAAGGTGGTGGCAACTATGTTGCCACCATATTTTAGGGACTCACAGTACGGCGCTGGTTTTAAGTTGTGGCTGTAAACATACGAAATGTAATATGTAATGTGAAGTCTGGGGAGGACCTGTAATAATCGTTTGGCCAAAATTTGACTTAATAGTAAGTGATGTAGTGGTCCACATATAAAACAACATCCAGGTCCATCAGGTATCACATATCCCAACAATAAATACTTTCTCAGACGATATTTTGAAATCGGTGCAACAAGTTTTTTCCTCTTTTAATTCCATTCTCCTCTACCAACCCTCACTCTATTGCACTCCCGTTTTTCATGATCTTGCATTACTTGGTAAGGGATGCAATGTCTCTGCCTGCTCGAGTCTGACTGCGGGCGCTGTGCTGCCCTCAGGGAAATCAGATGGCACGGCTGAGCGCTCCTGCTCATACACTTGATTTAATTTCTAAGGCACCTCTCTCAAAGGTTACCTGGGATCGGAGTCACTGCTCGGAAATTAGTTTAAGGCGGGGTTGCAGTACTTTTTAATATTTTTGAACGTCTGAAAATCTAATTAATTATGTAATTAGGTCAGAAATGCATTTAAAGAACAAACTATATACACTTAAAATAGAAAAAAAAAAAACTCCTAACTAAAAAATGGCATCAAAAAATTCGTCCCCATCGCTATCGACTGGAAGTGAGCCCAAAAGACTGGCTGCATTGCCACGTTGTATGGCAATGCTTATCCTCTGTCCAAGGTAAAAGCCAGCTCTTGGGTCACGCGAAGCGTCAACTAAGCGTTTTTCAAGATCTTTAAATAGGACGTGAGCACTCGGACCCCACGGTCCAAGAGTTTCAACCCCAAACGGCTCAAAAAAGTAGTTGCCAATAAGGCTACTATATTTCCGCCGTTTGAGGTTTTCAGCAGCCGAAGCCGCAGAACCAGCACAGCACGACGAGCTAGGAAGATGGGATGGCGCAAGAGTATCGACACAAGTAGCGTCCCACACTAAAGGCCTACCCATCTTCCATGGAAATAAAGACATACCGTCCGGTCTTTTGCCATCGTCGCGTGCCAGGCCAATGGGTTCTAATACGGCTGGCACGCCGACGGCGACAAGAGCACGTCGGATAATGTCGTTGATATTTGCGTGCCGTGCTATACGACCCGCACTTCGACTGCATGACAGGCCGTGGTGCCCGAGGCTGTTGACAGCTTCGCCACAGTGGCAGCGATGAGGAGAACAACAAGATGCGCCTAAGCGAAGGGAAGCAGCGAGGCGGAAAGTAGTATCGTCGAACAAGGTGCCTATGTTCGACGACGGTAGTGCGTGAAGCCAGAGGTCCGACTCCCACTCACCCACAGCCAGCAGGCGTGCACGCTCCGCAGGAGTGGCAGCAGAGGCAATTAGGTTATTCTGAACTCCTCTGCAGAGCGGCTCATCCCACCGTCTCTGGTATGATGGGTTGTCGGGTAAATTTTGATTCAGGCAAGCGCGTCTCCAGGCATTTATAGCCTCGGTAAAGTACGGCACATCAAAATCAGTCAGTGTAGAAGCTAGGATATTCCTGACTAATTTTTCAGTGCCGTGAACCGAGGATATAAAAGCCGGTAAACTTATACTGGTAATTTTGCGGACGCCAAGGCCTCCCATGCGGATGGGAAGAGTGGCTTGAGCCCAAACTCGGTCGTCCATGGCCACATTTAAAATTGATGATAGCGTTTGCTTTATAATTTCGTCCATTTTTTCCAGAAGGTGATGGTGCTTCCATAGATGGGAAGCACGAAGAAAATATGATAATTTAGGGCCGAAACAGCAGTAGCGAATTATTAATTCATTTATTATGGTGATGGCCGAATGCATGTTAATTTTTGACAATCTTTCCGAAACATCATTGAAATTTTGAATTTTTTCATCAACAAAATTAGGAAAAGAATTCTCAAAGATTGGCGACCCAAGGAGGCGAAGAGAGCTTTTATCCATTATTTTGATTTCAGGGGCTATTGCGTTGAAATTAATATTAATTATGAGTTTTTTAATAAATAAAAATCACTACATAAAAATTGAACATACCCTCAAGTTAAACGTAAAGATAGAAACGCGATTTAGAATGATTGGCTCGATATAATAATTTTTTTTATCAAACATGACACAAAATTACAATTTTAAACGTGTACTGCTAAGAGATTTCATCACGAATATATATAAAAATTATATCAATAGATAGAGCTTTTTATTTTGAAGTAAATGTTGAAACCATATTGTATTATTTCTTTATCAGTTTTCGCCAAGAAGAAAAAACAATCAAAATTTTGGCATTATGTCGCTCGCCGGACAGTCGCTGTTGTTCGTCAAAACACACAGTACTGCAACCTTGCCTTAATGGTTTCGTTTACTCGTTTAGTCTTTTTTTTATTTGAGATGGGTTTGCTCTTGACTTCAGTCTTGGTCAGAGATGACAGAGACATAGTCTACGACGGAGCGAGCTTACCCAGAAGGATCCTGTTTACTGTCAGTCAGAGTAGTCATCATTGTTTTCCAGCCATTGCTGATTCTCTGCAAAATGTATTTTAGTTACATAACTGACAAATTAACAGCTTATTTTTGGTCCCATTCAATTATTCATAAAATCAATATAAGTAGGTACAATGATCCATTCAGAGTTTAAAGTTGCACCACGTTCATCAGCAAGACTGATCTCAGATTTCGGATTTTTGAATTGAATTTACTGACAACCCGTACCGACTGTTAAAGTTGTAAAAATCAGAACCAGGTCTCGGCATGTAATTTATGAGGACCTATTCATAAACGACCTCCTAAAGCGTTTCTTAACCTGGTATACAGGGTGGCTGTCATTTTTAGTCACGAGCTCCTGATGCTTTAAAATCTCAAGATTCACCTAGTTACTAAACTCCTTACAGTTAAACCACAAATTTTTATTAACTAAAAGGTTTACCCAACCCCAACCAAACTACGTCAAAAGTTCCAAAACAACCTCTAATATTAAAGCAACTAACGACACGGAGAACACAAAAGACATTTTTCCCAACTCTAGCGCTGTTTGAAATGTTAAGTTAACACGCGATGTCTCGGGGGATGCAACGCTGCGACACTGTACACTGGCGAGTCTTGTGTAGTTCGCGAACGAACTAAGAGCGCTACCACAAGAGAACTACGCGAACTAGATCTCCGATTCGTCAGTCTTTAGTTCGTTAGTCGATTGGATTTGGTCGACGTTATTGTAATTCACTTTTACTATGATTCTCGTTCAATTGCGTGAACAATAGCTCACTTTGTTACCACTAACCATGGTTGATATACTCATCTAGTACAGTATTTTTTTTTATTTGTGATGGGTTTACTCTTGACTCTAGTCTAGGTCAAAGATGCTTACCCAGAAGGAGCCTGTTCACTTTAACTTTGAAGAGATTGATTTGAGATGTAAGCATTCGATAACACAGACACAAGCAGAGAGTTCCACTCCTTTGCTATACGCATTATAAAAGATGTTTGGAAACGTTGAGTGAGAATTGGTATCGTCTGGGTTCTAATAGAGCAACTAAGGATATGTTAAGCATTGCGAAGGCGATTGTTAAAACGTCAAAATTGACTTACCCTTATATTTTGGCATCTCAACAATCGCATATAGAATCCCACCAGTCTGGAGCCTCTAGTTCGCTAAGGATCCGCGAACTAAACTGAGCACAAACTAAAATGCACCATCTAACACCGGCACGCCGACATGGCGACACTCTCTAGAGCTATGTCGACATCGCATCCGCAGATTACTGACGTGAAAATAGAAAATGCATGTTTTGAGTCTGGATTTAGACGAGAATTTTTGAAGAGGTAGTGAAGCAAAGTGATATGGAGTCGGTTTTCATTCGATTTGTATCATGTTTTGGTTTAAACTTGTACTTGATATTTTTATGAAGTACTTTTTACTTCTTGCATTATTTTATCCAGGACGTAGGTTCCCTTGGGATGGTTCTCACACTTTGACGCGGGCAGCCCTGAGCAACAGCTAGTCAATAATAAAAACTGCCCAAACGTGGAAAAATAGGAGAAAGCTACCATGTTCTCTGTTTACTGTTAATGGTAATTAAAAAATGACCAATTAACGCCTGTGTTTTTTCAATAAGAAGGAAAAAATGTTTTAGATATTAGCAACTTCGTTTAAGAATTTTTAGGTTTTCCTACCTTTTTTTAATGCAGGGTAAAAATATAAAACTTGACCATGTCCCGAAATAGGACAAGAATACTTTTCATCCCGAGAGTGTTATCTCTTGGAATAACTTCCGACTTTCACACAGACGAAGACGCTGGCACAAGCTAGTTAATATTTGAATAGTTAATAACGGGATTGCTTCCATGTACCTTTTTATTTGCGAGTTTCCGATATTTCGGCACTGTTGCAAGCGCCATGATCACGGCGGCTAATTTTAGTGACCATGAAAGTTTAAATAAATATATAGCTAGTAAATAGCCAATTAGAAATAACATAAAAAACTGCATTAAAATCCTCATGTACTCGCAACGAAACCACTTGTTCCAGCGCTGTACATCAACACTAACGATCCGTTTATACCGGCGAGATTTAGGGCTGTCACGCACAGGGACAGTCGCAGTCGAGTGGCTAGCGCTAGTACTCGAGCGAGCGCTATTGTAGGGGGCGGAGAAATGGCGCGACATTTGCATTTTGTATCTTGTAGTTGCTGACTTAATTGTTAAGAAAAGGATTATAATAATTTCGTGGATTAAGTTATTTCGGTACTTAGATGCTTGTTTCGTCGTTGAACAAAAAGATGAATAATTTTGTATTTCGTGAACCTTAACTTAAAATTCATTAAAATTGGCTGAAAGGTTAAAGATTATAGCTCATTTAGTTTCAGTTTGCTTAGAATATAGTGCGTCAACAAGGACCAATACTTTAACTTATTATATTTTTTTTGACAAACCAATCCTTTTTTCCAAGATGAAACGGTACCTTCGTCCAGAACGGAAGGAGTAATCTGATTATTCCCCATCCTTAAAAAAAATACAAGATATTGCGCTGAACTCTTTCAATTCAGACGAAAGACTTCTAATACTGGAAATAAGGTGTCCCTCAAGAGTGGAACATCGACCGGGTATACATATGATACCTTTGACAATATTCGTAGATGAAAGTACAACTTAGGAGACATTAACCAAACCTTGTCAAGTCTGTTATTTCAAAACAGAATTTCCTCATACCAAATACTATTACACACTAACGACATACCGATGTCGCCAGCTAATAGAATAGCAACTCAATTAGTGACAAAGTTCAGCATAGCGAAGGTAATATTGCACAAAACAATCGCGTGGTCTGTAGAGACCGCAGCAAATTGCTTTAAGGTCTGCCGGTATGGTGCGGTGGAAATATTATCAGAATTTAGAGTAATGCTAGTGTACGACGGAAACAAGAATATAAGAGTTAGTTATTATTTTGGTGTTAAACCTAATTGTTTTATGGTAGCTTGGAGTTTCTTGAACAACGTTTACTGGCTTGAAAGTGGTAAATACTGGGGCTATATTGTATTTTTCAACTTTTCTTGGCCTGCTGAAATAGGGAAATGGTCGTAGTAAAACCTTGGTTTTATACTTTAAAGTCGTATGCCGTTTAGATGGTAACTAATACTTTTGTTTTTTACCCAATTGCGCGACGCAAAAGAGGGTAATGCGTTTCTGTTTGATATTTTTGCCCAAATATGCGGTTAATAAAAATACAAACCACACTTCATTGCTGACATTTAAACCACATTAGTTTTTAGCTAAAAATTGTTTCTCAAAAGGAGTAACTTTGTAGTCACCACATCATTACACGAGCACAAGTAAAAGCTTTCGTGCAGCTAACTAACAAGAAACCGCGGCGGAATGCGACACAATTAGCAAATGCTGTGAGACAGCGCTAACACCATCTGTGCGCGCCCTTATGTTTTGTGCACTGGAATTCTGCATCTATTTTTTGCAATCTATTTTTGTTAATATACGTATATGGTAATGTTGCTAGTAAGTATTCGTTGCTAGTAGTAATAATTCTAACGACCTGTACATTGGACGCGTGAGTAACAATGATCATATTTTTAACTGACTTCCAAAAAAGAGGAGATTCTCGGGTATTTTTTTTATTTATTTACATCGTTTGCTCCGAGGTTTCTGATCCAATTTGTGTGATTCTATTTTCATTTATCATATTTTAATTTTAATCGTGGTAAAATAGCAACACAGTAAAAGTAGAAGGTTATGAAGGATACTTAAGCCCAGTAAATGTAATAGAATGATTTGGAAAAAAAAATGCAGCTATTTATTAAGTAAATAAGGAAACGTCCAGAAAGTTTCCTTATACGCGTTCACCATACTAGAAAAATTGTATTATAATGTCTCGCGCCCACGACCGCTTTCAAAGACAGCCGCGCTAGTAGCGCATTCTTAATAATATTTTCAGTTAATTAGCAAACTAACGTTTTATACAAACAATGTTTTCTCAAATAACGGTTTCTCAGATCTTCCCACTGGCATATTTGAGAAGCCGCAGCTAACAAGAACTAACCGAAGGCTGGCAATTACCCGTGTGTTGTGCTCGCAACGTGTGAGCTTGCCCTAATTGCCGTCGGTGTGAACGCAGCAGTGTTATTGTTAACGTCAAGTAAAATCATCGCACTTCTCAACCATCGGCCGGTCTGGTATAGCTTTACAAAATATTAGACTCACGAACGAAAATAACCTTAATATTAATGCTCCAAAAAGTCAAATGCAACGTGCATTTGACTTGAAGACCCAACTTAGTCGGAAAAAGGTTAAGCAAATGATGATGATTGGTCTGGACGTTGGAAGTATGACTATTTCCTATGGGGGAATGCAGAATGTACCACGACCTTATATTCACTCGCAGCTAACATGAGATCCTGTGCTATAGGTACCAGTGGTAACAGCAAACCACACTGACTTCGGTTCTTTCATCAAATTGATAACAAAGAAGACTATTGTTTAACTACCCACTTCAGAATACCTCACAGATTAACTATCTAATATCTCTTTCCCATCCCACAGCCTACTCAAACCTTTCCGGCAAGAAGTCAGTAGCTCAATTAGTAGACTGCAGCCTGTGTATGCTGTGTGCCGCGATAATTGTCGAGCGTTGGCGCACAATGGAATCACACTCGCTTATTCACGCTCCTACATTTTGTTCTGTGAGAATATTCTTGTACCAACACTGGATAGTTTGTTTTAGTTCGTACCTACATTGTTTAATTAGGTAGGTACGGGAATTTTAGTCGTAGTTGTGAAGAGTAATGCTGTCAGGAGTTTGAGTTTGAGCCGGATGATAGCAATATATAGAACACTAGCTTTTCCCCGGATTTTTTGTTTGCATGATGTATGTCCTGTTTTTTGTCCAGCTGCATGATGTATGTCCTGTTTTTTGTCCAGCTGCATGATGTATGTCCTGTTTTTTGTCCAGATGCATGCTGTATGTCCTGTTTTTTGTCCTGCTGCATGCTGTATGTCCTGTTTTTTGTCCAGATGCATGCTGTATGTCCTGTTTTTTGTCCTGCTGCTTGCTGTATGTCCTGTTTTTTGTCCTGCTGCATGCTGTATGTCCTGTTTTTTGTCCTGCTGCATGCTGTATGTCCTGTTTTTGTCTTGCTGCATGCTGTATGTCCTGTTTTTTGGTCCTGCTGCATGCTGTATGTCCTGTTTTTTGTCCTGCTGCATGCTATATGTCCTGTTTTTTGTCCAGCTGCATGATGTATGTCCTGTTTTTTGTCCAGCTGCATGCTGTATGTCCTGTTTTTTGTCCTGCTGCATGCTGTATGTCCTGTTTTTTGTCCTGCTGCATGCTGTATGACCTGTTTTTTGTTCTGCTGCATGCTGTATGTCCTGTTTTTCCCTGTTCCCGCAGGAATTTTGGGAAATCCCAATGATATATAAAACTATAGATACGTTGTCCGCACTCTAAAATGACAACATAAAATGAAGCCAATTGGCCACATCGCGCTTATTTACTCACCAACCTGTCGCGCGACACTTCGTTTGTTTTGTTGTCAATTTGACTATTACTTATCCTGTGACGTAACTGAAGATGTATATTTATCTCCCTCTAGCAATAGGCATCCCGCCGTACGGTGACACATTGTCTTTCCATTTCTTCATGCGTATTAGTAGCTATCTAGTATTTTAACCGTTTTTAAGCGCCGCGATGTTGGTTTATGACGTGTCTATAATTATTTAATACGTCATTGGGAAATCCTCTCTTAGTGTTCGCCTACACTACTCAAAGAACCTACACGTCAATTTTCAGCTTTCTACCTACGGCCGGTACTTTTGGTTGTGCGTTGTCTGTTAGTCACTCACTCAGTAACGGAAGAACTTTCTGTATATTAGATTGATAACTGCCAAATAGTCAATGTACTATAGATACACTTCCATCATAGACTATTTGATTGACCGTGTACCGTCTGAACTCTGAAGTTTATGTCTAGTGATGATTATATTATGTTCGAGGGGCAAAATAATAAGAGCCGCACGGATCGATATTCACGTGCTATCATTTGTGTTTTTTTGATAATAAGCCATTCAAATCTGACTCCAAGTTGGTTTTCAGTCGAACTAGATGCATCTGAGTACCAGTATTTTACTTGGAGCGACTGCTTATTTGACCTCCATAACTTAGTAACCGGATAATGAGGGAGTTCTTGGCAAGACTGGTCCTGACTGGTGTCATGGAACATAACAAAGCAGGCGAAAAGTGGAGGGTCTACACCTCTCCATCACCCCTTTTTAAAATATAGCCTTGTTAATAGAAGGCATTTTTGTTTTATAATTATAATTTAATTTATTTAACATTCCATTTATTTGTTTTATGTACATATATTTTTCATTCATTTTAAATATTTCTATAAAAATAATAAAAAAAAAAACAATTTTATTTATCAATACTTATTAATATTATAAAGCTGAAGAGTCTGTTTGTATGTTTGCTTGAACGCGCTAATCTCAGAAACTACTGGTCCGATTTGGAAAATTCTTTCAGTGTTAAATAGCCCATTTATAAATATCATAATTATATATCATCACGCTAAGACAAATAGGAGAGGAGCATTAATTGAAAATGTGACGCAGACGAAGTTGCGCGGGTCAGCTGGTTTATTATGATATTATTATACAAGGGTGGATTTAATGCAACAAAGCATTCTCTACCTGTCAACCAGATATATTCAGTCAGATATTATTGCAAAAAACATCATAGAGCGAACCTGATCACTATGAAATTAACAAGAATCGTTTAAAACAATAAATAAACAAAACTATTTAATAAACACAGTCATGCTATTTTCAGCAAACAACGGAAATAAACGGATTACAACCATCATTAATATTTTGAAAATCAAAATTGATTTAAAATGGCTGCCATACTGAATCTACATCATCGAGACCGTGTTGGGTAATTATGGAACATCCGGGTTTTGTGTAATGTATTGTGTTCTGTGGAAAATGGTTTTCGAAGTTATTAAATTTTAGTGAATTATTTCTTTGTCGCCACTGTATGCGGTCATTTGAGAAATTTTCGGAAACAATTGTGTTTTTATATTTTCGTGTTTGCATGGAGTAGGCTTCCTTTAAATATTATTTTAACTAGCTGACCCGCGCAATTTCTTGTGCGTTACATTTTCTATTAATGCTCCGCTCCTGTTTGTCTTAGTGTGATGATATTATAGCCTATAGCCGTCCTCGATAAATGCCTATCTAACACGGAAATAATTTTTCAAATCGGACCAGTAGTTCCTGAGATTAGCGCGTTCAACCAAACAAACAAACAAATAAACAAACAAACTCTTCTGCTTTAATATTAGTATAGATGAGAAATTTTCGGAAAAAATCGTGTTTTTATATTGTCGTGTTTGCTGGAGTAGGCTTCCTTATATTATTTAAATACAAAAGAGATCTGCTCACCCTTTCTTTAAGGATGGAAAATCATCTTTTGACTCTTCCTGCTATGGAAGGAGCAGAAGGGAGGACAACGTCTTCGTCTACGCAGAAAATGAAAGAAGCAAAAATGCTCATAAAATAAAAGCTACTCAGCCAAACCGAATCAAATTTGTACGGGATCAAGCGGCAAGTATGCTGCATCAAACCAAAAATAAAAAAAATCACAGAAATCGGATCTGTAACCTCGGAGTTATCGGTGTACATACCTACATAAAAAGACCAACCGAATTGAGAAACTCTTCCTTTTTCAGAAGTCGGTTAATACCCATCCGTGTTCCTCCTAATGCCCTTTGCGTTCCAGGGCCGCGGTGACTATTTCGAACAAATTCCACAACTCATGTCCTAGTTGACAACCGTCGAACGACCTAGCACTATTACTACACATCGAGAATCTTCCATGCCTCGAAAGCACGTTAAGCCGTAGGTCCCGTCTGTTATTTGAACATCTTTGATAGTCGTTACAGGTTGTTAAAAGCCAGGAAATCTGACTCCGGTCTTGCCAAAAAGTATCTTGTTTCCGTGTCACTGGATTGTGAACGGCTAGGCACTTTGCAGATAGATTTTTACCTAACCTCACAACAGTCAATTCACTCACAGGCCTGCACTACTGTCGTGGTGGAGTGGAAGTGTGTGGCAAGGCTGTGAGTGAACCTTCTAAACAAGCCTTGTAAATGTAACATTATTTTCTACCTAACAATAGTGTACCCCAAAGCTTACGTTCAACGGCCATTTTCAGGCTTCCACAGTAATAAAAAACTAGCATCAATCTTCTTAATCTTAATGTGTGCCTTTATGACGTAAGCACACTCCGGGATTCTCCGATAATCCCGCGGGAACATAAAAAAGTAACGCAAAGGAATGGTTCCGTCAACTTTTGACGAGAAAATTAAGTATTCTGAGAAGATGAGCTGTAAAAGTCGTCGTAAAAGTAAAGGAATGATGTTAATTTTAAGTAGTTTTTGTCAAGGACATTGTGGCTGAGTCGCTCAGTTTGGACGTCTCCTGAAATTTAATGCTGGCTGAGTTCTGGAGACGTGATGCTGAATGTTATTTGGCGTTAATGATTGTGAGGCTTAAGAGTGTCGTATGTACGAATAGAAAACGGAATCTTTTTAAGGTCACTCGCGTGTGAGACGTCCTTGTCTCACACTGTGAAATGTGTATTACGAAGATAAAAAAATATTTACTGAAATTAAAGTTTATTGTGGTATATCAAAAGAGCGGGTCTCACATAAAATTATTATAAAATTATTTTTTCGAAGCCATAAGAAGGTTTATCAATTTTAATAATTCCAAACTAATAAAGGATAGATTGGTTAGAAAAAACTTATCCATGTAAAAATCTACAAATGTGATTGTACGGAATCCTTAGAATCTCGCACTTGACTGGTTTTTATTTCAAAATTTAATACCTAAGTTAATTTTACGGAAAATCATATCGGAAAAGGCACAACATTGTAGTGTATGCTGCTTAGTGGCAGACGTAGGCATGTTTCATTTGCTTAGGAATCCTACGGGTTAAGCAACAGCCAAAGATAACGGGAACAACTTTTTACAAAAAAAAATACAACCGAACGTTTTTTTTTTATTTGGAAGTCGGTTGTATTTTTCTTGTAAAAAGTTTTTTTTTTTATTATTCGCTTTTTAATAAATCTAACAACCACCATTAGTGACCATGAAAGTTTAAAACAATATATCTAACAACACCACTAGAAAATCGCAGGAAATCAAAATACGCAATTTCGTTAACTTGGATGACTATTTTGAAGTCGATTAAAAACGAACAGTCTATAAAAGTGAAAGATCTAGAAATGACAGCCGCGGAGACCGACGCCTTAAGGACTACTCACACTTATTCAGCTCTGTTCAGCTTATGCCCATTGAAAACAACGATTTTGTATGGAGACGCGTACGAATCCGTTCAGCTTTCCGCGTGTATTCAGCTTTCGCGGCAAACAAGTATAAAATTAGGACAAATGTGTTATTATCATGCGCGTGCTATAAATCGAGTTCATTGCTGTTCTGCCGCTTCCGCCTTCTCATTCTTAAGAAGCTGTACGCGGCTGACAGAAGCAGAACTGTATAAGTGCGACCAAAATTGTTCAGTCGAAAACGAATGGAGCTGAATTAGTCTGAGTAGTTCCTTAACTTGCTTTCCGAGGTACGGAGGAGCCTCAGTATTGTAATGGACGGACGTGTTATATTTATTTAGTCGATGAATATTAAAATCGCAGTGAACGCCACGTTTTACTTTTATTTATTCTAACTATTACTTACATTTTTAGTTCACTCTATAAAACAGTGAAGACATAGAGCCACCTATCAGCTGGTATCTGTCACTTTTAGTTCGCAGATTGAAGTAGTCATAGACATTTAATTTTTTAATAGACAATGTTCTAACGGGACCGACCTCGGCGAACGTTGCTAAACCTCAAACCTAAGAAGTTTTGTCAGCACACACACATTCTCAACCTCTGCAACTCCTGAAAGCCAGAATCAACAGTTGCGACCACCAGGAAAACGCCGATCTAAAGAAGCCAGACGAGTCCCGGAGAAACGATTCAACTGTCTTTGATCCCGCAACGAAATTAATAACAAAATTACAGCGGAGGAGTGAGAAAAAATAAAACCTTAGCAGTTGTTACTATGTAGTTAAACGAGAAAATAACCTACAAGCAACAAAACCATCTTAATCATTATCAACTTCATGGTATTGTATCACAATCCCGGTTTCCTGGACGCACTGTCTCAGAAATAATCAGGAGCGTACGTGACAGTCCTTACTCCGCGTCGGCGTACGGAATTCCGCACCGCCGCGTCCGGCGCCGATAATTCCGCATTCCGAATCAATTTGTTCGGAATAACGCGTGTCGCGAGGCGCTCATACGGAAAGGTGGGAGTTACTGAATGCTTCGCGAGGTATTGTGGAGCCTGGTTACACGTTTATATTCTATCAAGTTCTGATAAACAAGAAAATGTTGCCAGTCGTACTTATTTACCAAAGCGTTTTCAGATGTCCGATAAATATCATGTCAATTCAGGATAAGATTATGTCAAAAAACTTCTGTTAAACTGTCACCGTGAAAACATAACGAACATAAAGTAAGCTGGTTATCCGTCCTGTCAAGGTAGAAAGTCCGTTTATCACAAGGTCACTTTCACGGTGTAATGTTTACAGAATGGACCGGTGGGTAATACTATCCACTGGGGAAACTCAAAATTATTCTGCCTATCTCGGGTTTCAAGTCAATAAACCATGTCAGAGCCCCTTGAAGTGGCTTAGAAACTGGCACTATGGTTTGTGGAGTCAATAGGGGTCCTTAGATCTTAATGCTAACACGATATGAAGAATTCAATACCCTCTTTGTACAGTCGCTTACGAGAACTAGACCAAGAAGGCGTTATTGTCAAAATTTGACAATTTTGTAAAGTAAAGTAGGCGGCACGGTTGGCGCAGTAGTTGAGCGATCGACTGCTGCGTCGCGTGTCGTGGGTTCGATTCCCGCACGGAACAAATATTTGTATGGCCTACAGATAGTTGTTCCGGGTCTGGCTGTTTGTGTATGTGACTTTGTATGTTTGTAAATGCACCCACGATACAGGAGAATTTCCTAGTGCGGGGCAACAATTATTTAAAAAAAAATGAAAAGACAATTACAGCTGTAATAATATGTTAATATATAGTAACCAGAATGTACTAATCACACAATGGATCTGTCTCCCAGAAACTCGATATAAGAACATTTCACCCCCCCTCCATTCAATTTCTCCACAACCATACAATATTAGTCGTGGACAGACCGTCTGTTTCTCAGTAGCAACACAAAGGGGGCTGTTTTCTTACGAGAAATAATAGGAAAATGAACGCGGGGTGAAAAGGAGCGTTCGGGGGGTGAAATGGGGTGAACCGGCGGGGTAAATTAATTTTGTTACTATATTTTCTATTCAAGGCGACGTAATGGTGTGAAATTGATTAACGGACTTTAGATTGGATGTTATTATGACGTAAAAGAGGAATTGTGGTGATCGTAATTATGTTATGACTAGCTGTTGCCCGCGACTTCGTTCGCGTGTATATTGAAAAGTAAAATTATGTAAGATTGCTAAGTTAAGATATACAAACAGTTCTGGCATTGCTTGCAAGGCACTGGCTGTATCATATTTTATGTTCAAAATGCCGTCCAGCCCAAGTATTTTTTTGTAATGAGAAACTTCTGTGCACGTTGTTGAAGAAAGTTGTTAGTCATTATATGTTTAAGATGATGTAGTGTACTAGACTGGGAACGGGAACGTGGGGTTTGCCCCAAGAAAAGAGACGCCTATGCTCAACAGTGGGCGAAGTCAGTCTGTGGATGATAATAATATTATAATCAGTGCAATGGTAGATGTTTATTTTATTAACTCCATATTTTTACTGATATTCCGTTGAAAATTTTGTGGGTGGTAAATTTCAGAACATCCAAACTAGGTTAATTAAGCTTGTTATCTAAACCAGTGTTCCTGTAATAAATTGTGAATACTACATGCTCTGCGCTACGTACTGACATAATATGAAATTAAGCCGTTATCGACAAAATAATTTAAAAAGAAAGTTCAGTCATTAATAATGGCCTGAATACGTTCCACAACGCAACCAACCAATTTGGTTACCTATAAATGCAGTCATCCGTACATCAGCCGATTGATTGATTGATACCTTTGCCTAGTTATCAGGGAAAATTTGAATTGATTGAATTGAAAAAGTATGTTCAACAATGATTACATAGCCTTTATGGTCATAGTATACAAACTACTATTTTAGGAATAGTGTTCTCTTAATTTCCTAAACTAACACCAAAATCCTTTTAGAATAAAAATACAATTAACAACAAAGTCTGTATCGCAACCGTCACGGCACCTTACACGCGTGTCACGCCATCCACGCTTCACGCCACCTTCACGCCCGCTACGTCTCTAGCGTGTTATTGTTGTGTCCCGCCCGAAATTGCCAGCTTTTGTCGCCTTCACGCGCGAATCCACTCCAAATGCTACTAAAAGTGCTATTTCTCAACCGTTGGTAAACGTTCAGGTTCAGCGGACCCACTACTTCCACCCGGCAGGGGGTGAGGGTGGAGTGAAATGCATTTAGAACGTTTTTCCCCGTCGCAGTTTGTAGCCAGTGCATTGTCGGCCGGACAATGCCACGAAAGCGATTGTTTTCGTCAATTCGATTGTCAACCGAGTTATGATTCGACAATGGACCATTTTAATTTACTTTTAGACGTCTGCGAACGTCTGGTATCGAGTCGCGAATGATACCGCCGGGAACAATGGCGTTGGCTTCTTTCTCTCCATTTTTACACTTGAATAAATGTTTTGGATGACTTTTGGCGTTTTGATTGCTTTTGTGTGGTTGTTCAGCTTTATGTTAAAGTGTTGAGGTTTCGTGTTCCACTTTTGCGTTTTATTTTGTCATCTGCGATTCTGAATTTTTATTTTTGAGTTTTGTTATTATAAGCTATTTAATATAACCGCTTGCTCGAGAAAAGAATATTTTACTACTAATTCTGTTTTATATCCAGTGATAAAAACATCAATTGCCTGTAGCATGTTAACAATGTTTG
The DNA here is from genome assembly GCA_963859965.1 of Ceramica pisi. Classification (NCBI taxonomy): domain Eukaryota; kingdom Metazoa; phylum Arthropoda; class Insecta; order Lepidoptera; family Noctuidae; genus Ceramica; species Ceramica pisi. Next base: position 15,691,622 of record OY982553.1, on the reverse strand, counting down.
AAGTTTACGAAATTATTCGCTTTATTGCTGTCTAGGTGGCCATTCACTGAGCCGTGCGTGACGGACGAAAGGTTAATCATGTAGAATTTTAGCCTTTATTTATATTTACGTCGTCTGAAGCATTTTCTTTGTCATAAAACATAGCATAAAGTACAGAACATTGTTTACCAAGAAACGTATTAACACACGTCTTTGAATCTAGTTAAAGCGTAAACAGAAAGAAATTGAACATCGAGTATTTTTCTCTAATACATTCAAATGGAATTCAATTCAATCTTAAACTGTTTGTTGTGCCAACTCCGGATTCTCATTTGACGATTATAAATTCATTGCCATAAGCCTGGTATTTGAGATTTTTTTTGTTAACAATCAAAACGATTGATATCTTCTTTCATTTGAAGAGATCTTGGAATTTCAAGATTGAATTTTTAGATTGTTTTATCTTTGATCTTCTTTTTGACTTTTGAGTTGGACGATAAAATCTTTGTCCGGCTAATTCTTAATCTGAGCTTTGCACATCAATTTACGGTCCAATTTGAGAATTCGTCTTGAACATTCCACTGTCTCAATGTTAACCTTTGTCTTCACAAACACTGATTTGATCTCAAGCCACGTCAGCCGTGAAATAATCTCTTGACTAAAATTTATAAAACAAAACGTCCGAAAGTTCTGAAGCATTCTACAGCCTTCTGTAGCTTTGGGATGGCTGTTATCAGCAATTTGGACACACACACGAGTATGAAACTAATTAACCGTCAACCTTTGTCCATTCCGAGTCACAATTACATACAATTAAACGTGGCCTAAAATAATATTGGAGTTAATTTGGACAAAGTTCTAAATGGTGTTCCGCAGGGTTTATGTTGGGACCCTGTGCCATTAAGGCGGGTTGGGGTGTTTCTGACCGCTGGTTTCAATAAAAAGGCTGGAATTAGCTCGGGCGTCAATTAACGCGGCGATTAATGAGGACCAGAAGGGTGGATGTTTCACTGTGTTTACAACCTCCGGCGACTCACTTATATTGGATTTAGGCTGCTGTTGTTTGAATACTAAGTTTGTTTTTTGATGTCGTAATTCTGTTTTGCTTTCTGTTGTGTTTTATAATAGCCGATTGGTTTTAGGTTACAGGCTTTCCAAAATAATTTTGAATTCAATTTAAGATTTAATCGAGACAATATAATACCATCTGCGAGAAACTGGATTACTTCCTTCTGGCTTAAGATTGTCCAAAGTCGTCATCTTCGCGACAGCTCGGCACTTGCGCACCTCGCAGCGGTAAATCAAAGCAACTTGACAGGCCTCACGGGTATTGTTCGTGTAGCTTCTCTCACACAATGGTCAGTTTTAGACACGCTTCAAGATTTTCGGACAGATTACTGACCGTTTACATGGGTGCCTTGAAGATGCCTATCATGGAAGATATGGGAAAGGCGAAGAATAATTTAATTTAAAAATATTAGACCAAAAGAGATGGGAAAATTGTTTTTTTGTTGATTCAACATACCTAATCTATGGAAGTTACAATTGATTACAAACACATTTTAGTAAAAGAAAAATTTAACTGTACAGGTAGTTGATAACTGTAGTAGGTGGAGGTAGTTCATGGTTATCACGTGGACTAACTCGCGGGCATAAGCTTGTAACTTCTGTTTTAGATATTTTACAAATGGTAATCTTGCCTTGAAAAATTTCAACATTTACTGTCTAATTCTTGGTATTTAAATAAAAGCGCCTTTCCTACAAACTAAACCAGATTACAGTTGTAATAGTTTCGACAAGTTAACTACCTTACAAACGTTAATATTTCACTAGTTAGTGAATGAGTTAGTACTCAGATCCAAAAGCAAATCCTTTTGATCTTCAGGCTCAGAAGTCCAAACATAGTTCAGAGACATAGTTGCTTAAACTACTCTCAAGAATGGAGGACTTTCTCCGGTGAAAACTTCTGATCCTCTTTATAAACACACACATTCATAGAAGGCTCATTCCAAAAACAATATTGTTTTAGTGAAAGAGCTGAAGTGAAATAAACATGAAATATTTCAGGTATACATTGCGACTCGTCTTAATTTGCTGACAACTCTGAACTTAGCATCGAAAAGATATACATTATTATTTCCGACAGTGAGCAAGGCTTTCGGAGGGTAGTTCAAGATGGAAGAAACAGCGTTTGGCTTAGGATGCTTTGATTTAGGTAACGATTGCTTTGAATTGTTTTTAGGTCAGCTTAGACAATTTTTAGTAGCCATCTGACATTTCCAAGTAGAGTGAATCAATTAGACTGTTTGACGAAGACTTAGTTATTTTTTTACTTGCAACGTAATTTTCAATCATGGTCACTTGCTCAAGGCTACCATTTTATGCCATCAATTCCATCATCATATGATTATTTTAACTATTAGCTTTCATTCGTAAATCCAAGTGAACTTTCCTTAAACATACCGATCCGTAAAAGTTCGATTTTCTGATATAACTCTAGAATTAAAAAAATAAAATTGGGTGAGTTTTGTCAAGCTGCTCTTTTGTCTTAGTGCTCACAAGGGTACATAGATGGATTCAATATTTTTTAAGCCCTGACTCTACCAAAGCGAAGACGACACGAGCAGAGCTAAGGCGTGTTGAACCAATTGAATTTCGTAAATCACACAATTTGTCTCCATTTAGCTTTAGTGGATACCACTGAGCAGAGATGTATCACATTTGTATGGCGCGATGGAAGCGGAGATGTATGCGGCACACGTCTCCGCTACAGTCTAGCCAGTACGCACCTCCGCACAGTTTTGGTGGATACACCCTAGCTGAAAAACATCTAATCGTCTCCGCTTCGGAAATTTCCGCTCGTCGTCGGTTTGGTGAACTCCAGGCCTTACGCAATATCTGCCGGACAACCTGGTTCCTGGCACCAGACGGTCACTAGCTTTTCCTTAACAAAAAAAGCTAAATCTATAATTTGTCGCCTCCGTTCACACCTTGAATCTTCTCCGCTCGCGGCATTTCTCCAAGCTTCTTAACTACATTCCCAACAATTCGTGTAGGCACTCGCAACTTGGCGACGCCTGTTGCCTCCTCTTAATGATTGCTGGCGTGATCAGCGCAGATACGAGGCTGAATAAATGTTGCTTTTGGAGCGACTGGAACAATATTTTGTGAGTGAGTTGTTTTGGAGAATGCTTTGCTTACATATGTTGTTGAATAAACATTAAATGTAATTGTAAACGCTTAGAGGAAGAGAAGATTTATTAGTCTTTCGAATGTTATATCCTTATAGTTTCAATTTTTTTTTTTTCATTTTAATAGTTTGGCTTTGGTTTGAAAACTTTTTATTGATTTATTATTTTATCATTGTGATCGTCTTCTTCTTCTCGATGATTCAAGTCATAATTTTGTTTTGATCATATTTTGGTTACGTCAAACGCATTAGCATTTGCATCTTAAAGTTCGCACAGAGTGCATCAGGTGTCATTCTACAGAGAACAGGACAAGAAATGACGCATTATTTGGGACTTAGCTCCGCAATTGCGTTGTGGTTCATTGGTGTACCCTAGACTTAGTTGTATTTGCTATGGCCCACCTGGTTCCGTAGTCGATTACGGAATTTCCATCTGGGCCATTAGCAGTTGGTGGTGTTTCTGCGAGCTCAATATAGTCAATTCGATAGGGAGCTTTAAGCCACTGCTTTTTAAACCATGACTCAAAAACAATCATCTATTGAACTTTTTATAACCGGACAGTAATTGCCTATTCATTTTCAGTTTCTTTCTTTCAATCTGATATTGTAGGTAGATTTGTTTGTTTATGAAAGCTTTTTAAGTCTTCTTTATGCCAGTACTGGCGTTCTTTCTCAAAATGTGTATTAATTATAATACCTGTATGTTCTTCTAAAACGAACTCAAGAATACCCGTTTCTCTATAACATTTCTTTTCTTTTTTTTTTAAATCCGTTTTTCTTTTGTCTTTTAATTATTTCCTTTTTCAGTATTTCTTTGTCATCTTCATCTCTCACAGAAAACGTCAATCGTCTTACCATCATCGTTTGCAACCCTTGGTGCTCTGCTCACCCCCTGAGCTCGTGTCGTGAACAAAGTCGATACTTTTAACGACCAATTAGGTACCGATGCTCACCGTACAGAGACTTTGTCGTCGTTATTGAGCTTTGTCGAAAGTATGAGAGTTTTGTGAGGGATTTGGATGGTTTTTTTCTTTATGTAGAGTAAAGTAGAGAAATATTAGCTACGATTTGTTTTGGTTTTAAAGTAGCAAAAGAGGCGTAGGGAGAAATTAAAGTCAGTATGCAATGATCCTGACTAGAAGTAAGATTCTTTATATGTTAAGTTTTACTGTCGGCACTTTGTTGTACCGATATATTTGTAAGTCCAGTATCGGTCTTGCGGTCGCAGTTGTGACTGTTGAGATAAGGATCAGCTAGTCTATTCTGTAAATAGCCACTTCGATATCGACTTCACCTGAGTGACTAAGCTTACAAAGTGAACTTTATTTCACACATCATAAGGTCTTATATTTGTACGAATTTGAAACTCACCTCGGATTCCGCTGTCGAGACACGAAAATGTTGTTACAGAATAGCACTGCTGGGGTTCTGGAAAAAAAGTGAACATAATTGGTGTTTTACTTAAGGATTTTTTCAGTAGTAAGAGAAAGTGCACCAGTGTTTGCGTACACTCTTATTCACTAAAAAATATCCTTAGTACTTGGTTAAACTCGGTAGAGGTGTCGCAGAGGGCAAAATTCGGTCGAGAGGATTTATTTATTTATTTATTTAACACTTTCAGCACAAAAAGAGTACAGAGGCGGACTTAATGCCATAGGCATTCTCTACCAGTCAACCTTTGGGTGATGCAGAGAATAGTGGTAGGTGCAATACAGAGAATTTAATGTAAAAAATAACTAAATGCGATTAATAATGATTAATATTCAAATTCAAAGTATAAAAATAAAGTAAAGTACCTAGAAATAAAGTATAAAATCAATTGCGTCAGGTGGAACCACCAGTCCACCAGTGGATCCACCGCCGGATCTAACCGGTTAAAATGAATACTATACACAAACTAACTATACCTATAAATACATAATAAATACTCACATTAACAAGATAAATATGTAAACGAAATACTTAAACAATAAATCCGAATAAGTAACTGGAAAACATTAGCGCTGTGATGATACTACTGCCAACTTCTTCCGAATGTGTTCACGAACTTTCAATTTAAAAGTTAATCGGTTGGTGGCCATCCTGATCTCCTGAGGAAGCGCATTCCACAGAGAAATAGACTGAACGAAGAAAGAAGAGTGAATAAAGTCAGTACGGTGAGTGGGACATTGAAGGAGACGGTTGTTTGATGAGCGTAGATTGAGATTTTGGCTGGTGCAAATGTGTTGAAAGTGAGGGGCTAGATAACTGGGAGAGTTGGGAGAGACAAGAAATGAAAACAAGGTAGTAAGAGCCCTTAGCTCTCTACGCTCGCGTATGGGCAACCACTTTAAAAGTGACCGATGCGCAGACACATGATCATATTTACGCAGATTGAAAACAAATCGAATGCAGTAATTCAGAAGACGGTCAAGTTTATTGAGGAGACCTGCATTCAGGTCATAGTAACACACATCGCCATAATCGATGATAGGAAAAATTAGGGTCTGTACAAGCATTGCATTGCATTTATAAGCTAGCAGGAGACATTTTGCGTCTAACTTAAATTATACCTTAAAACATCTAAACCTATCACATCCAAGAATTACCAACCTCTCTTTGACCCAGACCCAGGTATAATAAACGTCCACCAACCAAAAGCTAAAGCTCCAGAGAGCAGCCACTACCTTTCAATCCATATAATTAAAGCTTCGCTATGAAGTGTGGCGAAAGTTGCCCAACTCCGGCGGGAAAACTTTCTTACTCATAATTAACGCACCCCTCCCCCCGCACCTCGTACCTCTGCAGGGGATTATGTAGATAATGTTGGGTTGTGCCACGTTTAAGCAAGCCTATATCTTGGGGAAGGTTAAGCAGAGATGTACAACATTTAATTTTGGGAATTTAAGTCACGTGTAAAAGCGTGTCTTATGTTCAGGAAGTAATTTTAATCTTCAGCTTTTGAGAATTTCAGACGTTTAACTATGAATTTCATTAGTGATGAAAATTCTTCACTCGAGAAAGCTTTTTGTAGCCGTAGTAGTAGGATCTCTAGAATGACAGTCTTTCAGGATTCTGGTTTCTAGCACCATACTCAGAATTGGTTTCTTCTGATTATTTTCTGATGTTGTAGAGCGTTTTAATTTTGTTAATACTGACACATAGAGATTCCAAACGAGACTTGTAAATGTAAAATTTAACACAGTCGAGTTACAGCTGTTTCAGCCATGGATTTTGCAAGTATTTTACGTTTTTGATGATTTAGGCGTGACAGCATCATAGACAAAATTACTTTCGTATCTATACTAATAAACAAAAGTAAACAGTTCCTTTGAACGTGCTAATCTCTGAATACTAGACAAGACTCAAGAGCAAACCCATAACAAATTAAAAATTTAAAAAATACCAACCGAATTTGGGAAATTATTTTTGGATATATTATTTACATTCATGACGACTATACGGGAACAGAAAAAAGTCATATGCGCGTACGAAATAGTTTATTTAAACTAAGGAAGGAATTTCACAAGAACATAACACTTGACAACGATGTTTAAAAGACCAGCCTTTAAACAATGAGCACTCATAACCCTTCCATCTTAACACCAACAACGATAAAACTTCAAAATGGCTTCAAAATTTTTGGTATAATTTTAATAAAACATTCATCGCGTCTACTTCCTTGTTGCACGTCAATGTTGGCAACAAGTGTCAGCTTGTGACTGGCGTTTAATATTAACGAGCGCCCCCTGGCGGACATCGCGCGAGCTGGGCGGTTCGTGAGCTGCTATCAAGTATTTATGTTTTTCTACTATTATGCGGATGGGCTTGGGAGATGAAGTATTGTTGATTTTGTGGGTTTTAGTAATGGAAATTATACTGTCATTTTTTTTAATATACAAAACGGGGAAACTCTTGGCCCAAACCTCACCTGATGGAAAGTTATGATTAGGCCGAAGATGGAAGCGATTTTCACCTGGAATCCTCTTACACAGAGGAACTGGCTATCATACCTCTAAAAACCGGAACACAACAATGCTGTTAACATAGTTGTTATGGCGACAGACTTAGACATGATGGTGGTAGCTTGCCAGGCGGACTTAGAACAAGTCCTACCACCAACAAAACCGAGCAAAAAAATTGCCTCCGCTGGGAATCGAACCCGGGACCTCTGGGTCTGAATCAGGTGGTATAACCACTAGACCACGTAGGCGGTTAGTGTCACCTGTTTAGCACCACCCGGGGACCACGTGCAGGGATTCGCTGAAGGGTATTCTCCTACGGACGCGGGTGACTCGGCCCCCTGTCTGGAATGTCTCTTATAGTTTGTAGGAAAGTTAAACCCTTGAAATCATATTTTTTTTTTGTCTTGAGCATCAATCATCATTTTGTAACCGATCGACTTGAATCCCTTTGTTTCTACAGATCTTTCTTTTTCTTATAAAGGAATCATCGGCCTAGCCTTTTCCCAACTATATTGGGGTCGGCCTCCAGTCAAACCGGATTTAGCTGAAAACCAGTATTTTACGTGGAGCGGCTGCCTGCCAGACCTCCACAACCCATTAACTGGGTAACACGGTAGGTACTCTTTGGCAAGACTGCTGTCAGATTTTCTGGCTTCTGGCTATCCGTACCGACTGCCAAAGATCTCCAAATGACAGCCGGGACCAACAGCTTAACGTGCTTTCCGAGGCACGGAGGAAACTCGGTATGTTAATATGGTCACCCATCCAAAGATCAACCTCGGAAAGCGTTGCTTAACCTTGAAGATCGACCTGTGCGGCTGTTAGTATTTAGTCACGAGCTCCTCTTTTCTTATAAAGGAATACTCTACAACATTTATGACACATGCATATCTTCTAAGACTGCTAAACATGTGTATCATTATAACCATACTGTTATTGTGAAAAAGTTATTTCTCAAAAGACTGCTTTACTATCTTACTGACAGTGGTAATAACACCAATGGAACTATTTGGCGCAGCGGTGAGGCACACAAAGATATTGTTTAAAAAATAAGTCTCTTTCATTTTTTTTTCTACGTTGTGTGTATCTTCGTATTCCATATAGACATTTCATCTTCATTTCTCCGCCACCGTACTATAACTTATTTCCACACAACTCATTATCATCTCCTACAATACCAAAATCAATCATGACTGATCCAATCATCCCTCCACCTTGTAATCCATCAACAAGACACACATCAGTCACTTCGTCCTCAATGGCCTCATTGATGATTTCATTCATGTCCATATAAAACAGTGGCTTTCAACCTTAAATAGACCCGGGACCACTTTTATTTATTTGTTGCTAGCAGGGACCAGAAATCAAGAAGAAAATCACTGCATAGTATAAAACAAAATCGCTTTCTCTGTCCCTATATCCCTATGTATGCTTAAATCTTTAAAACTACGCAACGGTTTTTGATGCGGTTCTTTTTAATAGATAGAGTGATTGAAGAGGAATGTTCAAATGTATAATAACATCTCAGTTTTTGTGTAGTGTATTTAGTATCAGCATTGCACCCGTGCGAAGACGGGGCGGGTCGCTAGTTAAAAATAAAGTCAAAGAATTTATTTCAATTAAACCACCTTTTGACAGTCACGGTTGGTCAGTCAAAGTGATGAAGTTATTTGCACGTTCCAAAGCGTAGATCTCGAGAGATCTTAAGATTAAACTGTGTTAAACTAAAAATAAACACAACAACTTTACAATGTGGCAACAACGTCAGTCTCTTGGGCATTACCAGCTGACATCGTTGAGGACGAATTTTTTTATGCTATTTTAGTTTGTAGTTTGCTTATTATGTTGTACTTATTTTAAAATAAAATAAAACATAATTATTATCAAAATATTACATAGATATTCTAACATATTACCTAACAAATATAACTTGTAGCATATTTAAAAAAAATCAAATGTAAAGTCCTGATAGAAAGTTTTAATCAGTTTACAACAATGATATTTTAGAAGAAAAATGATTGAAACCTTTTGCGGACCATAGATTTTTAGATGTTGCGGACCACCAATGCTCCACAGACGAGACACGTTGGGAGCCACTGACATAGAATGCTATTAATTCTCACGTATCAACCTGTGGATTAATTATGGGGGTAATAGGCATGAAGATGTTATTATGTTTGAATAGGAGCGGATGATTGGATGGACAGGATCTATGATTAGTACATGATAGTAGTACTTATATTATTAGCTGGAGTTGAATGTGGTACGGAATTAATATTAATGATATTTTTAAAGCCAGAGTACCTATAAACGTTCATTAGCGAGATAAAATATTCAGCTTTGGTTTTTACTAAAGCTTTATATTTTATGGTTTGAAAATGAATTTAAAAAGGAAGAGATTTTATGTTCGAATATATTTTAGTTACACGCTGGTCTTAATGTTCGCTAACATATATTTTCAATTTGTGACTTATAATAATAAACCTTTTAACGTACATTTACATTCACAAGAATCATATCTATTCAGTAAATAATTTTCACATTAATCCACAACCAGTTTTGCCTCTCTCCACATTTTCTGTTAACTAGAACCCCAAAAACATAAACCAACATTGACAGCGGAAAGAAATGTCCCAAAATATATCTCCGTCGAACACAATCCTGCACTTTTCATAATTAATCGAGTAACAACAACGAGAATGAACTGTTAAGTTAAAACAGCAGTAAATCCTAGAACTGACTGCGACAATACAAATAACGGTACAGAAAATACACTTGCTTTGATAAAGATAAAAGGAACACCGGTAAACAAGTGAATACACTCAAAAACAACGAAAGAAATATACGTTTTTAATCATCATTATTTTCAGCGAAGCCTCTTACTTCATCAGTAACAACTGGATCTATCTGAATCTCAGTATTTTACTACATGGAATTTTTGCCTATTATTATTGCTGTTGCGATGAGCAGGGCAAAATTCTCGCAGGACATAATAATTGTCGATAGGATCGAAAGATGCAGCAATGAAAGTTTTCCCACAAGTTGGACCGGTTGGTTTGGCGACACTTAGGGCTGGCCTATGTAACACTGGACGCCTTTTAGCTATGACGACTGCCTTTCTCACTACTACAACCGACTGGGTAGTACTCCTTGTGTTGGCAGGTAATATAATCGAAATTGAATTCTGTCTTTGTAATGAGTATTTCCTTGAACTAGACTTTCTGTATCTCCCTGTGCAGTGCTCGCCCGTTGGCAACGACTAAATATCTCGGCTGGATGTTTATTTTTATTTCCTTTGCCTACCCCGTTTGTGCAAGTAATGGCGCTTTTAAAACTATTGCTATTCGCTCTGTTGTTTTGTGATATTGCAATAGTAATGGCTGACCAGCTGCGACTTTGGCTGTTAGTCACAGTTCAATAGTATTTTGGTCGAATTTGGAACAACTCGGAGCTGTTTACCTTTCAAATTGATCAATCAGTGAAGTAAAGTTCTGCTTGTCAATATCAGGTCATAAATTCAGGAGCCTATTTTATATATGTCGAGACTTGTCCGTGCCTGAGGGAGAACGTTAAACTTTCAGCTTCAGGTGTCGTACTGGACAAATAACGCCGCCGTGTATGATACCAGAGGTAATAATTGCGACTATCTGGACCTCATGGGAAGTGTTCTATTGATTAAAAATATGACAAGGCATTCTGAAAATTGATTAACACGTTGATGGAGAAGGAAGGTTATTTTGAAGTTTATGAGTTCAGTTTTTCCTGTCTGACCAAATTGAGAAGAAACAATGAAGAATATTCATAGTTCATAGTATCTTTAACATAACATACTAAAAGTTATCATAGTTAGCTAGATCGATTTAAGAACTTGTTAAAACGCAAGTATTCTAAACTGGCGATCAGTCAGTTCCATCATTATACCTCAAAACCGATAAAGCCTCATTGTCTCCACACATCATTATGCGCTCCACAAAATGGCGAAGCGAATCTATCGGCAAATACAATCACTCTCATTGTACAGAATTTACATCGAAACTGGAACAACGCATACCCTGCATACTCTGTTCAAAACATAGAAATGTACAGAAGTACTATTCTTTAAATACCACACCGTGACAATTTGGGTGAAAAGAGCTATAAGGGAGCATTCCAGTTAGATGCTGGATTGATACACTTCAGGATAACTTCACTCCGGTGAGATTATTACAGAATCGACCGTCGATGTAGTACAGCGGTGCGATTCTGTAAACATGTCGAAGTGAACTCTTAGGCGAAGTGAACGACAAGTGACCTGTCAAAACATACAAATAAAATGGCACAACAGCTCACTTGTCGTTCACTCCACCTATGTAAGTAATCACGGTGATATGTCGACAGAATCAACTGGCAATAGTGCTATTCTGTATCAATGTCACTGTGATAACTTTGATGAAGTGAGCTTACATTGAGGCGTCATCAGTTTGTCAATGGAATGACAGCTCACTGACAGAAGTCTACACAACGAGCTAGCACGCACACACACACACACACGCTTCCCGGACAGCGAGTGCAAGCGCACTCGCGACCGGCATTTGTTTGAGATCGTCTCGCGTACGCGACTATATAATTATGTATGTTTGCGTGCGGCTGTGTTTTCTCGTTATATGGAGCTGGTCCTCTGTACTTATATTTTTTGTACTCTATTCATTTAAAATTAAAGTCCATCATAATTGAAGTATTTAATCACAATAGGAATTCGAAAGTTACCATTGTTTAGATAAACAATAGCACCGAATTGTGGGGTTTCGTTTTTGAATAACTCGGTGTTCGACTGAGTTTTTTGTTAAGTTGAAAGAGCTCACTTTGAACTTATTAATCTTAATATACCTATATAAATCACGTGTCCGCGATGGACTCCTAAACTACTTAATCGATTTTAATCAATTTTGCACAACGTGTGCAGTTTTGCCCAACTTGAAAGATAGGGTAGCTATCAACTCATAGTCGCAATATTATTTAGGAGCGGAGCATTAATGGAAAATGTGATGCAGACGAAGTTGCGCGGGTCAGCTAGTAATATTATAATTCTTAATTTCTTCTCTTAACATATTTCTTTACAAGGAAAATGATACAGATTTATATGAGTTCATTAAAATTGTTTATTGAACTGTATATTTCTTGGAACTAATTTTTTATCAACTCATAATTTGGCGAAGAATCGTTTGAACGCCGGAAATAATTTTAACAACACGAGGTTGTCGACATTTTTCCATCAAATAACGATTCGGCGAATCGTGCTTCAAAGTTCCTTACATTTGAGATCGTTGTCTAGTTCTGTAGGAGTATATTCTCAAGCTATATTTATTCTGAATTATTGTCTTCTGAACTTTACAGACGATACCAACCTTCACAGTGGTATTTGAACCAAACGAATCTAATAAAGTCTTTTTAGAGTTCCTTACTCAAAGGATAAAAACGGGACCCGATTACTAAGACTGCTGTCTGTCTGTCAGTATGTGTGTCACCAGGCTGTATCTCAAGAACCGCGATAGATAGACAGTTGAAATTTTCACAGATGATGTATTTCTATTGCCGCTATAACAAAAAATACAAAAAAAAAAACAGAAAAACATCCCATCCCATACAAGAAACTTGATTTTTTGCCGTTTTTATAGATAAAGGTATGGAACCCTTCGTGCACGAGTCCAACTTGCACTTGGCTGCTGGTTTTTTACTTTTGATAGGCACGCGTTTGACCACTATCTCACCTGATGGTAAGCGATAATGCGGTCTAAGATGGAGCACACTTGCCTAGAAGTAACCTATTCACTCTTGACTAAAATACTCCCAGTTTGTAGCTAACAAGAAACAGACTCCGGCAGGGCATTCTTCTCCTTTCAATTCCAGTCTTGCGAAGAGGTATTGTATTACCCAGTTACGAGTCGTGGAGGTCAGCCAGGCAGTGGCTCCATGAGACTGGTACTTATAGCCGCTAACGGTCAGACTGGAGGCCCAACCCAATATGATTGGGACAAGGCAGAATTGACTTGAATGCTATTTCAACTGTTTATTGTTGAAACATTGAAAAATAATAATGAATCGACTGCCCCATACATTTTTATGTGCGCATAACTCGTCAAAATGGATTGAACAGCTGTTTTTTTCTTTTTCACAAAGTTAAAGGTGTTTAAAATGATGAGTACAATGACTCCTTAAGAGGTTTTGCGTTTATTCTATTACAAAGAGCCACTCTATCAATTCTTCCAATGGTGTATAATTTTTTTTCCCATAAAAAAGTCAACACAAAAATACCAAAATATATTAAACCAAAAGCCCTCTACAAAGGCACTCAAACATAATACACGAAGAAACTTTCAATTTCCTCACAACATCCTCAAAGATTTAATAACATACAAAAGTACAAAAGATTCCTGAAATCCAGCATACTTTTATCAAGTGCTTAGCAAGTACTACTTATGAATAATTCAGGGTTTTTCGCGAAAAAAAAACTGCGTAACTTGTTCAGTCAAGGGTTTCAGTGTAATAAAGTGTAACTTGGAGCCAGGCAGAACCCTGGCTTGTATGAAATATTCATGTGGTCGTTAAGAAAGTTTTTTTGAAAGCTGACAGGGAGCAAAAATAAATAGCGGCTGTTTAAAATTTGGGGGTGTATGGAGAGGTCGCGCTACGGGGATGTTTATTGTGGTGAATGTGACTTGGGAGGAGGGATGTGTTAATTGAATGTTTGCAGAATAAGACTGCGTTTCCCAGAAATGTGCGAGGGTAAGTAGCGAGGGATATAATATATGTTTCTTACTTATGTTAAAATTTAAATCTCATTTAAGTGAACTGTAACATGATTTTATCTATACTAATATTATAAAGAGGTAAAATTTGTTTGTAAGTTTGTATGTAGGGGATAATCTCAGGAACTACTGGTCCAATTTGAAAAATTCTTTCAGTGTTAGATAGCCTATTTATTGAGGAAGGTTATAGGCTATATATCATCACGCTAAGACAAATAGGAGCGAAGCAGTAACGGAAAATGTGACGCAAACGAAGTTGCGCGGGTCAGCTAGTGAGAAATAAAGATTCTTTAAAACTAAGAACCAAGTTTAATTTTTTTAAGAAAAAGTTATTAGTTTTCACTTTTAGGTGTGATACTTGTACGACGGCTTCGTCTACGCAGAAAAATAAATAAAAATCCTCATAAAATAAAAAATACTGATCCAAATTAAATTACGTTTTTACGGGACCAAATGGCAAGTATAAGCATCGAACTAAAAAAGAATCACCCAAATCGGATCAGAAAACTCGGACATAAAAAAATATATACCCACCGAATTGAGAACCTCCTCCTTTTTTGGAAGTTGGTTAAAAATTGCTTACCCTGAGCGAGTCTAGGTAAATAAAGCGATTATATTTATTCTTAACAAAACACATCTCTCGCTACGCATGCTTGAACATCTCTGGTGGAAAAGCAGCCTATAAAGTAATTTTAGCGTTCCAAACATTCATCCGTATGAAAAATCGAAAACCTTTTGAGATCACTTTTGCGTTTTTCTATCTGTGAGGGTCGCAAATTGAAGTTATTAAAGAAATTTAATTTATTTAATTTTATTTGTAACGTTCAACTCTTAAAATTTTCATGGGGAATCGAACAGAACTACGCTCCCTATTTTTCGTCATGTATAGTCAGTCATCTTTTTTAATCCAAATCAGTTTTTATATTGTCCATGTATTTATTGTATCTTTGGTCTGGGACACCAAACACCGTAAAATTTTATCATAGAATATAGAAAGAATAAAATCGATTGCATCTCCATTTCTAATACAATGCTCGTAGATTCAACTATGTACTTAATAATTTTCGTTCACTTCATTCGGAACCCAAAAAATAACCTTAATAGTTTCTACCCATTTTCTAAGAAAATTACTCCAAAAACAAAAGATTTTCCACAAAAACAAGCCTGTTGTACCGTGCTGAAATCTTCGGAAGCGTCCGCAAAACAAATTACTTGAGAGCGAGACGAGAAAGGGGGTAGGCAGAGGGGGGGGGGCTATTGGTTCGTGAAACAGCGTCTATATAATTACACGGACGTTTAATTCTGGGTGAGTCTATTACACTGAGAGGTACACAGAAGGACCAATGGAAATAAACAATGCTTTTTCATTGTGTAAAAGGCAATTCACGTGTAGCTTTTACGAATAAAAATGCTTGAAGGGTTAAATCACGCTTGGTTGTCCAACCGTACTTAAAAATATTTGTTGGACATCCTATCGTTACACTTTGACAGGCAAAGGCTTTAAGGGCCAGACCTTTTGCTGCCTGAATAAAGTTAAGTTCTAACTAAAAAGAACATAACTTCAGTTGTGTGTAAGTAATGAGTTCTGAAGGCATTGTCTCAATTTAATGTAGGTGTATTTTGAAGTCAAGACTTCTTAATATGTGTGTGTGTGATTTTTCCTTATCAAGCAGGAGGCAGATTAGAGTTCGGCCAATAAGCACCAAGGGACATATACAACTGGGTTAAGCCCCGTTACCAAGTACCAAAGATTAAATATATTAACACTAATGGTTCCTAAATTGTGAGCTACTTTTGATTCCAGTCAGTGTATCTTATGGGCAATACCAATACCAATAACCCGTCAGTTTATAGAGCACAAGGGTTAACAGGCGCTTTCTAGGCTTGATAGTTTGGTGTTTATGAGTAGTAGAGTATACAGTCATATTTTATTATTTCTTTAACCGACTTCCCAAAAAGGAGGAGGTTCTCAATTCGGTTGTTTTATATTATTTTTAAGTTTGATACCTCATAACTCCGTCTTTTATGAACCGATTTGAAAAATTCTTATTTCATATGAAAGGATATAGTTACTTGCCGATTGGTTCCATTTAAATTTTATCAAAATCGGTTAGGAAGTTTGGACTTTAAATCGATAGCTGGAGTTCGTTTACTTTGGATGATGGTCTCTTGTTATCCAAAGTAAACGAAATTGCGTATTTTGCTTTCCTGCGACTTTGCAGTTATGTTGTTAGGTTAGGGGTAGGTACCACTAAAAAGTGAGAAATAAAAAAGTATTTTTATTAAGTAACGGGCTTGCTTTTGACCACAATCAAGCGTGCAATGGATGAGGTCTCTGGTGGAACGAGAGTGTTCAGAAGATGCCCGTTCACATAAATGTGTGCGTACCAACACCGCCATTCGTTGCCTTTTGCGGCCTTAGGACCAATAAATACAATTGTTTCATACTTTTTGTACAAATTGCGACTAAGATGAAATTAGTAGATTTGGCACTCTTATGTCAGTAACAAATAGCCCGAAGTATCGCCAAACTGAAGTGACATTGGGCAGAGCACATTGCTCGCAGAACAGATGGAATGGGGCCGAAAAGTGGAGTGGCGACCGCGTACTGGAAGACGCAACGTTGGAAGGCCTCCCACGAAGTGATGGTGATGACCTGTTGAGGATGGACGGCGAGCTATGAGTGGCTCGCCGTCCGTCCGGCTAATGACAACAGGCCGTGTCGACGGCGCGTTAGTGTTCCACGCGCGCCTCAAAGAGTCAGCACACAGAGGGGCTCGAAAGGGCCGACGCCTGCCACGACGACTGACGACAAGTTGTAGTGGCGATCATTGAGGGAAGCCTGTGTCCAGCTGCTGGACACAGGCCTCCCTGCTGACTGCTGCAGTGTACGTCTTTAGGCTGAAACGATGATGGTGACGTCAGTAAAAACAGCAATAAATTGGCATTCAGTTTCAACGGTGGCATTATTCTTTTCCTAACAAATCGAAGTTTCATCGAAGTTAAAAACTACCTCGCCGTGAAATAAAAAAATATAACTTGATGTTCTTCTAAACCTATCTCAATTCCAAATCTTATTTCGGTCGGAAAACAGTTAAATAAATCTCAATCAGCACGAACTTACTATCCGTCGCCTGTCTGTCTAACGGCCCGTTAAAATGTAATCTTTCCGAGCGATCCGGCCGGCTGCGCCCGGCTGCCGCCGGCTCCGGCGCGGGCTGTTAGTGGGGATTAGCCGTCTGATAATGACGTATTTGCGGCCGGAGTGACGTCGTGATCGGCTGCCAGATGTCTGCGGAGGTATTGTAAGACTTTGTTTTTTGGAGATTCTATTCTTTCTTCTTAGAAGTAGGTATATTTAAGCTTGGTTTGCAGTGAAATTATTTTTTGGGAAACTTAAAAAATAATTACCTAGGTATGTACTAATTGTTACAAAATAATCATTAATACTAAAAACTCACACAAAGACACATACACGTAGTAATGATTAGATAGATAGTGTAGGCTACAAAGTGATTCACGATTAACATTTAACAGTATTTTCTTAGTAGCATATCATGACGGCTTTGTCCATCAAACGATTACACAGAGGCAATCTTTAAGCTGACTGTCCACTGTAGCGGAGAGGATAGGAGCAGAGAATTTGTATAATTCCATCGGATTTTATTTATTTGTGATGGGTTTGCTCTTGACTCTAGTATTGGTAAGAGATGACAGAGACAAAGTTTACGATAGTAATATAATAATAATATTAATATTTCTCCGCACCTCTTCTATCCGCTCCAGTGGACAGTTAGCCTTATGGGATGCCTCATTGCGATAGTAACTCTTAGGTCTTGCATTAAAGGAAACCAGCGCTTTGCCACCACCCGATCATTAATATAGACCTAGACAACTGGCTGAAAAAATCCACCTAGATGATAACACTGACCGTCGAGAAAGTTAGAATCATTTCATTTAAAATAGTTCAAACTGATATTATTGTGGAACTTTTCAACGTACAACTCAAATACTAACTACGCAGTATAGTGAAATCCTAAATCTCAGAGTCTAAATTTTAATATATCCCGTTTTCAAAGAGCGAGTATTTGGTGATCTCCCTCAATAATACAGTTGTTCGCAATTAGCACACAATCATAGCAACGCAGAAATGCAGTTAGTCTGTGTTATGCTGGACTGAGCGTTGATGCACTGATTGTTGCTACACTGTGGTGTTTGTGATGCGACCTGTTTAGTGCGAGTGTTCTGATTTTGAGTTGTTTCGACGTTAGCCATACTTTCAAACCTACCAACCAACTTACCTACTAACTTAGTTTGTAAGATATTTTTGTTACTAACAAATGGACTGTTTGTCTTATTAAATAAATTTATTGATAGATTGATAAACTAGCTGTTGCCTGCACTTTTGGCGAATAAGAAAGGAGCTTAATCCCGTTAAGTGGTCCAAACTCGGTAAGGTTTCAAAGCGAAACAATTAAAGGCACTTATAATATTAGTTGGAATGTGGAATTTAGATCCAGAATAATTGTGTATAGGATACTTTGTGTGGTTTATTTTATTTTTAAATCACATGCCTGTGAACAAATCCGGTTGGCACAGATATCGATTAATCGTATATCTTTGCTAGTTGGACTTATAATTTTGGAATTAAAGTGATTTCAAGGCATACGTACCAATATTCATTTTCTTATGAGGAAAATCAAACATTTAGTTATTTCCCACGGTATTCCTCAACGAAATTGTCCGATTCTTCAATATTACAATACTTTTCCTCCTGTAAAAAGACAACTATTCTTCCCCTGATTGATTTATTTGATGCATTCCACAAAGACTTGCTCTGACCTCGAGAGAAAGGAACATTACCAAAAATCATGGCTCCTTTTGTGGCCCGAACATCCGTCGATTTAAATCAAAAACTTTCCCGACTTGATTTTTCATTGATGGCCTTAAAACGGTTTTAACTTGAAGTCGGGTCAAACAAAAGTCGGACCGAAGTCGTTTCGCGAAGTGGCTGGCCCGTAATTTATAGCGATTGGACTTTTTAATAAAAAGCAGAGGAAATGCCGAAATGCCCGCCTTGAATGTTAGGGTTTTAATAAAATTTCCCGATTACACAGGTATTGGTCCGTTTCGTCCCCGGGTACAAATGTACCCCAGTTGTAAAGTTTGTTCAACTTTTGTTGTTTAACTTTTCCGCTGTTTGGTGTGACAGAGTTTAGCACTTTTTGTGGGTGGTGGTGGTGACTAAAATTTTTTGTGAAACTTTAGTAAAGTAAACTTAAATTGTTCCTGTTAAAATAAGTATTTTATTTATGACTTTTGTCTGACATTTGTTGATGGATTTTAGTTATATCAATAAGACATAATTATTTGTGAAGCATTGGACATGTTTATTGCGCACATAATTAAACATTCTGACAATTAACGCAATCCTACTTAATTTGATTTATCACTCTTACCGATCATTAATTAACAAAAGCTCGTTTAATGAGAGCTACAATAATTGAATAGAGTTTCAGAGGTTGCGGAACCATTTGTTGCGGAATTTGTTCACAGTCAAAGTCAAAATGTTAATTTCAATAATTTGGCCATTAAACTGTCTTTTTGACCGTCATCATCACATTTAAAATCTATACTAATATTATAAAGCAGAAGAGTTTGTTTATTTGTTTGTTTGTTTGGTTGAACGTGCTAATCTCAGGAACTACTGGTCCGATTTGAAAAATTCTTTCAGTGTTAGATAGCCTATTTATTGAGGAAGGCTATAGGCTATATATCATCACGCTATGACCAATAGGAGTGGAGCAGTAATGAAAAATGTTACGCAGACGACGTTGCACGGGTCAGCTAGTCATATATAAAAAAGTGACTCTACTGTTCGAAGGAGTCACAAGCACTGGAACGCAGAGGGCATTTGGAGGAACTCGGATGAGTTTTAGTCAGTAAGAGTTGACATTTCTGTTTCTTCTTCACTTCTTCTTCTGTTTTGTCAAGAGTGGGAGGAGTCATTTTATGGTTGGACCCATCCTTCATTTAGTAACAACTGATTATTTAGTTAACTATCTGTAGACAAAGTTTTTACAATAAACCATCCAATCAGTAAAAGCAAATCTCCTATATCCTTATCTCAAACCTTGCACATGTAATGGAGGTTCTAAAAGTCAAATATTTATTTCACAAACTTGTAAGCACGTATTACCTGGAACAAGTTTTATGAATCTTTCGATCACTGTTTTTCGTTCAATGTTATCGCGTTCTCACTTGCTCGTTAGTTTTCATACACGGCGCTAGATGAAACAACAAGATTTTAAACCGTGCTCGCGTTGACGTTAGGCGGATCGGGAAGGGCCCTCTTAAGGGAACGGAATAAAACGGGATATGCGCGTACGAAGTCGCGAGCAAAAGCTAGTCCCATACATCGAAACCAACAAAATTTACCTTTTTTAGGATTTCGTAGCCAAAATGGCAAAAAACGGAACCCTTATAGATTCGTCATGTCTGTCTGTTTGTCTGTCCGTCCGTATGTCACAGCCATTTTTCTCCCAAACTATAAGAACTATGCTGTTGAAACTTGGTAATTAGATGTATTCTGCGAACCGCATTAAGATTTTCACACAAAAACAGAAAAAATCAATAAATTTTGGGAGTCCCCATACTTCGAACTGAACACCAAATTTTTTTTTAAATCTGGATCGGTCTTCAAAAATGATATTGAAGTTTCTAGTGTATTTTTTTTTCTAAAATGAATAGTTTGCGCGAGAGACACTTCCAAAGTGGTAAAATGTGTCCCCCCCACCTTTAACTTCTAAAATAAGAGAATGATAAAACTAAAAAAATAATAATTATGAAATAGAATAGAATAGAATACTCACCAATGTACATTACCATGTAAACTTCCACGGAAAATTGGTTTGAAGGAGTTTTTTAATACGTCATAAATCGTAAACCGCAACTTTTGCTTTTAATATAGTATACCTACAGGTTTGTACGGAACCCTCGGTGCACGAGTCCGACTCGCACTTGGCCGGTTTTTTAAATTAACATAAGTTTCCACGAAATAAATACCTTCCTTCAGCTGTACAGTCCTGCAGTGGAAAAACAAACACGCGTCTAAAAATCGAAGCGCCCATAAACTCTTTAATCCTCAGCTTTTATTTCTCGACCCTATCCATTTACAAAAAAGGGAAAAAAACTGTATATTTTCTGTTATTTTCACACCGTTATAACCATAACTTTAGAAAGTTATCAAAGTTTCTTATTACATTAAGTTCTGCACGATTGGGCGACGCAGTGCAACATTTATCTTGGCTCCCACCCCTGAATCGGGTCCCCGGCGAGAAATTTGTTAACAATACTACGGAGAAATGCGATATCGGAATGCCAAAAATGCTTCCTTAGCAACAGGGTGAAATAAATATTGGGGCAGAAGTACCAGTTTCAAATTTAATCAAAATCCGGTGTTCAAGCACCGGAACTTTAGGATAAATAATGCATGTGGCAATCTTTCAGGTTAGGCAACGCTTGCCGAGGTTGATCCGTTGATGAGTGACCATACCACTAAAGTTGATTGGGCCGCGACCCATCTAACAAATACTACCAAATTTGTCACTTGGCTGTCATGAATAAACTTAAATGAGGATAACAGTGGTAATTGATTCATTTACAAGGAGTGCTGTTTCAATGAAAATTAAGTATTTTTGCCATACTTTTTTCACTATTTCAGCATCGACTTCTGAGGGCCCATCTAATATTCCGCCGCGACCCACCAGTGGGTCTCGACGCTAACTTTGGGAAACACAGCACTAAATAGCAAGATTTCTTCGTGCCTCGTCAAGTCCGTTAAATTTTTACCGCGTTGGTCTCGGCTGCCATTTTTACGTCTTTGACAGTCGTGAAGAAAATTCAGAAGCTGGGACAGATAGCTACAAGAATAATTACAAGGACAGTTTGGCACACGGGTTAATGTGAACAGATACAATGCGACCTAGATTAGGACAATAGGTTTCCGGTAGTTTCCTGGTTCAATCTATGGTCCGGAGTGAGGAGGCATGGGAAGCGGTCACCTCCTTCTGTGAAGCAGTAACTAAAATAGCGAAGGAGGAGGCCGAATGCGTGAGAGAGAGGGAAACCTCACGCCCCAGCCGCCGCAACAGAAGCAAACGTCCCGGGCGTCGGGAGTCGCAGGGCGATTCCAAGCCACCGTGCACCGTAGGGTCGGGCCTGCGGACGGCGAGCGTTGAGTGGCTCGCTGTCCGATCAGAACCAGGCCCGGGTCGACGGCTCGTTGTGTTCCACGCGCGCCTCAATCCGTGGCCCTGGAACGCAAAGGGCACTAGGAGGAACACGGATGGGTTTTAGTCAGTAAGAGTCTGACACTCTCTTCTGCTTCGCCCAAAGTGGGAGGAGTCATTTGATGATTTCCCATCCATAAAAAAAACAAAGGATTCCGGTGGTAAGTGAAAATTTTCTACGTGAGCAAAATCACTGGTAGAAGCTAGTCGTATTGTAAGACTCCTAGCCACTTGTGTACATAATGCTCAAGCAATGCAAGCCGGTGTCACGCCCCCTTAACCTGTGGGTATCGTAAAAGATAGTTTTACGGACTAATAACTCAAGCAGGATGGACTCCATGGACTGTAGCAATGTTTATGGGCTGGCCAGAAGCGTGCGTCAAAGTGATATAGAAGTGGGTACTTACCTTTTGTAATAAGTCATTTAAGGAAGCAAATCTGCTGTAGATTTATTATTAAATTTATAGTGGCTCATGGAACATCATATTTTATGAGCCATTAATATATTGACCGACGATGCAATACTCGGCCCACAAAATCTAAGGAGTGTTAACCACTGACTCGAAAAGAAGAAGAATATACAAGGTTATTTGTAAAAACCTCTCAGTACGATGTTACTAACATCATAATCAACAACTTTTGTTTTAAGACTCTTAAAAATTCAACAAATTTTAGTTCATCAGGTTTTCGTACAAAAATGAAAATATTTAAATTGGACGCTCTAAATGTTACGAAGCCTATGCGAAGCAAAATAATTACTAACCCAAAATTATTACTACGAGGACAGTGCGCGCCAGGCGTAGGTAGGTACTCACAGCAAAATACAGAGTTATAATGTGTTAGATAGGACAACGAAATCTTGAAGGTTTGTTTTTGGTAAATGTTTTGTAAAAAGTCATAGAACAAAAGTTGTTGTTTATGATAATAGTAATACAGTCCTGCAAGGTTGTCGGTGTTTTACAATTTAAAAAAAAAAACCCTGACCCAAACAACCCTGTATATAAGTTTTCAGAAGGTATATAACATTCTTTCATTACTGAGTGACTCAGTGAGTGACTGACAAACAACGCACAGCAGAAACAACTGATCGTAAAAAGCTGAAATTTGGCGTGTAGGTAGGTTCCTTGCGGAGTGTAAGAGAGGATATCTCAATATTCTTTAGGGAACTGGTAAAAAACGGGATATGCGCGTACTAAGTCGCCGGCAAAAGGCCGTTTCCGATACTACAGGAACTTTCACGTTTTCTGGATTTTTATTTAAAATTTATTAAATTGTAACGAAAAATGACAGTTAAGAGATTAACGAGCAAAAATTGAGTGATTTTAATACCAATACCTAAGGTCACTGACAATACAGATTCAACTTCTAAAATTCGTTCATTGATAGGAAGCTACAGTTACCTAACCGTGTATGTATCATCATCAATTATCAGCTGAAAGACTTCCACTACTGGACATTGGCTTCCCCAAGCATCACCATAACGACGGGTCCTGTGCGTCTTTCATCCATTGGCTACCCGCGACCTTCACCAGGTCATCGGTTCTCCTTGTGGGAGGTCTTCCAACGTTGCGTCTTCCGGTGCGAATCGTGTTTGTATGCTTTGTATCTATATTCGTGGTTCTCGTGGAATACATAATCAAAGTGAAAAAAAAAATAACTGAACGTATAATCTTCTCAAGAGGTTCCAAACGCTTACAACCCTAATCGTTTCAGAGTTATTCAATTCAATTCAATTCATTTATTTACTTCAGACAAGGTCCATACATTATATAGAAAATAAAATTAAATGTTATAGTGAACAGGCTATTTCTGGGTAAGCTCGCTTCATCGTAGACTTTGTCTCCGTCATCTTTAACCTAGACTAGAGTCAAGAGCAAAGCAAACCCATCACAAACAAAAAAATATAAAAAAAATTGTATTCAAGTAAATAGAACTAGCTTTTGGTGTACCTCTAACATGTCAGTTAGGAGTTCACGTCACTTCACCGTCGAAACGCTGCGTGAGCCTTCTGACCCATCGCTACACAGTGTCACTGCTATCAGTAATACAATATTGTGATCAGCGCCACCCCCTAACAAGTTACGGAAGTTTTTTATAAGGTCAACCAGAGATCCAGGAGATACCCCGTATTCAACTCGATACGGCCATTTTGTGCTAAAAACGCTGTTATTATCTGTGGTATATTTTCTATTTGTATTTGCGGTACAAAAGACCAGGAAAACGTAATAAAGTAGGAATGGAGGTTATTGTCAGCGTTTCTTAAGGAATTGGAAGCTGCAATGTCGCCGAGTTTCCGACTTCGTAGTATAGGGATTCTCTGAAGGTATTTTTGTCAGTAAATCCGTGTTAAATCTAGAGCTTTGCTACCCATTTACCCACCTGAATTTGCCAACATGCTTGTGGACTAATATCTCTCTTGTCGATGGTCAGTCTCTTCTGGGATAGGATGTAGCAACAATCGTGTCTTTGGTCAGGAAGACTAATAACTGACTTTTCTAAGAGTTCATAGTAATAAATATGGCAATATTAGAGAAAGAACCAAATCCAAAGGAAAAAATAATACAAAGAATATTGAAATAGATTGATTTATTTATTTGAATTCATAATATTGTAAGTTCAATCGAAGCGATCGAAACCTTAATTTTATAAGAAAAAGCCCAGTTCCTATTTTAAAATAATTCAATTGGTAATGGCAAATCTCATGTATTCCCTGTTTTAGGAGACTTTATATTGTTCTACTTATAAAGGAGTTCGGTAATTTGAAATTTTAAAAAATATAGTCATAAGATTTGAGACGACATTTTTCACTTTAACTCTAACTTAGACAAATTTAAAGCACCTTAAATATAATTATAGACAGCTACGTTCGTCCCAGATACCTGTAAATTCAATATCTATTAATAAGTCCTCAGTCTCAAATCTATAAAATATTCAGACTTGAACACAGAAACAATTCAATTATCGTACCTTCTGAATACATGAAATTCGATTTCTATTTGTGGGATAGTGATCGCCTCCTAAATATTCAAGTTTCCTCACGTTTCAAAACACGTGCTGTCTTCGAACTGAAATATCTTTCAAAAACAAATTGTTTGAGCTTATTCCGTTTAGTTTTTGTTTTTTTCATGTGATGATACTAAGTATGAAGTTCTGAGTTATTATTTTGTTTGGTTAGTCGCTTATCTATACTAATATTATAAAGCTGAAGAGTTGGTTTGTTTGTTTGCTTGAACGCGCTATTCTCAGGTACTACTGGTCCGATTTGAAAAAATCTTGCAGTGTTTATTGTGGAAGGCTATAGGCTATATTATATCATCACGCTAAGACCAATAAAAGCGGAGCACTAATGAAAAATGTGACGCAGACGACGTTTCCGGGTCAGCTAGTCTATAAGAAAGTCGGTTAAAAATAAATCCCTATTTCTCTTGGTCGCTTATTTTTCTTTTGGGTTTGCTTCTGTGAGAAGAAGGTTCTTATGAAAGAAAGTTAGAAAATTTGCAGTTAACGGAAGCGAAGTCGATGGGGACAACTATTAGTTTTAAAATAGGTTGTGTTTAAATTGAGTGTTTGCATTTTTATTTATTTATTTATACATACTTTATTGTACACCAAATTTAAAATACGTACAGAAAATCTTAAACTAAAGACATACAATTGGCGGCCTTATCGCATTCTGCGATCTCTTCCAGGCAACCTGGAATGGAAAGTGATAGCCTGGACACGAAATGGGGTTGCACTTGGTGCAAATATGAAGTTACATAGAAAAACAAAACAAACAAAAAAACAGCATTACAATATGAATACTATAATGCATTTTTAGTGTAGTATGGCTCAGGTAGGCGTTGTATGAGATAGATCTATGCCATAATGAACTTTATTTTGAACAAAAATAGTTCAAATACAATTTTCATTAGGGCAGCTCATGTACATATAGTTTATTTTGTAAGTATAGTACATAAGCTGTCCTAGCAGCACACTGCCCGTAGCTTGTGGAGAGTACTCAGGCAAGCTTAACCCAGAATTGCTTACTAACATAAAATTTGAATGCGATAGAGACTTAAGTATCAGTCTTCTGCGTTCTTTTTTTTTCTATTGTAAAATTTATTTCCCACCAATTTTATTTTTTCTATTAAAATTCAACACCACATTCCGTATCGCCTTATCACCACACTTACATCATACTTTACATATTGAAAGACACCACGTTTTATTTTTTTGGCCCAAATCTCACCTGATGGAAAGTGACTATTAGGCCGAAGATGGAAGCGAGTTCGAATGAATCATTGACCTAAGCTACGCCTTCCTTCCAAGCCCTATAACAGAAACTGTACAAAGACATCAAAGTTTCATGGTGTAACTAAATCACATAAACCCGTTGGATGCGAAAACTTTTATCTTGAGTTCAGTAAAATTGAACGCTGCACGTATTCAGATAACAATGTATTTCAAACGTTGTTCTCAAAGTATTTTTGTTCTAAACTTATTGCTTTTGGGCATCTTATTACGTTTGGGATGTAGTTTTTGTGTTCGGTTTAAGAAAACGTTGGGTTTTGTAGGAAGTGCTTTTTGTGCTTGATATTTTTGCGGCACAATTTTATTTTATGCAATGTAACCATAAATAAATTATGAGTTAATTTTTTCATATTCGTTTATTTTGCATTTCACAATGTAGAGAGATGTTATTAAAATTCTTAAAGATATGTAACGATTTTAGACCCCGTTAGATCACAGTAGCATAATAAAAATAGACAAAAACTTCTAAAAACACAAAATAACACTATTCAATAGACATTATAATTACTTAGTGATATATTGATCAATGTCTTAGATATTTTATACTGCCGAAAAATTTAAGCACGAATCAATTCAGAAACATTGAACAAGTTTAAACTCACTTCCATTGCCATAAACTGAACCTTGAACCTCAACAACCTTTTTAACGACTTACACTCATATATTTACGAGCCAATCCCTCTCAATGTTAATATCCATATAAAAGTCACAGGTGTGCAAAAACATAATCCAACTTTTAAAATATTTCAGGCTCGTTTTACCTAAAATATGACACAACACGAGCTTATTTTCGACCTAATTATCACCAACATATTGCCATTACGGCACGCATATATTTTACAACCCCATCCCCGGACTGTTTCAACCCTCCCCCCACACCGGGGGTGGGTTGAAACAGTTCGTTACAGTACAAATTGGCTTTTCTCCAGAGTTCTGTATTTTTGTCGGAATAACAACGTCTTGGTGTCCCCAGCCAGATTGTAATTTATCAAAAGACTTATTATTGTTGAAATTAGACGGTTTGTGGAATGTATTTTTTTGTTGGAATTTCAGGAGGAAAAGCAATTGCGGTGAATCTTTTTGTACTTGTTTTTGAATGAAATCAGAGGTCTGTTTGAATGCACGATTTGTTAGCTGGCTTTGTTTAACAGTGACAAGCAGAGGTACGAGTTCCGTATCCCCAGCTGTTTGAAAAAATAAAATAGCCACAAAACGCTTTATATTCTTTTCTCTTTATTTTTTATATTGCAACCCTGGCGAACAACGAGATTTTTTTTACATTTTAAAACACAGGGCGAACATAAACAGATTTAAAACGAATGTAAAATTAAAATAAACAGTTAACAGAAAATAATCCACGATTAGGCAGTCGGCCGGGTCTGCAGTAATTATGAAAAAGTACCAGAGCACGTGAACACAATCGGATTAGAGAATCCATGTTTTAATTAGTATTACGATTCCGGCTAGCGGAAAGGTCAATTTACATGAGTTAAATTAATTATGAAATTTACGTAGAAGAGGTTTCTGGAAAAAATACAATGTTTGAAACAGTACTTAGCACGTGATTGAAATTACTTGAATTTTTAAACATTTTTGTGTAAAATTGTCATCAAATTGGGACGGAATGCTAATAGGTACTTAATAATATTTAAATGCTGAAGTTAATTTGTTTGTTACAAGTCCACGTCTAAATCGTCGAACAAAAATTGATGAACTTTGGTACAGAGATAGATGATACCGATTATTTTTGCAAAATAGGTTTACCCAAAAAAAAATAAAAAATTGCGTAGCCTCGGGCAAAATAAAGTATCCAAATAAAAAGCTTAGTAAATATAATTATGGTGTGATATTCTTGAAATGAAAAATGAGTACAACATACTTCTGCACAATTTTTCTAAAAATAATTATAAATAACACATTTGACTCCTTTAACCTACAGACGGCAGCACATACACACACACACACACACAGTTATATTTACTTTGAAACATAATTCATTATCTATTAAAACATTTCTCATACATTAGCGTGCACGCAAAATATTTGCTTTCCCTCCCTCCAGAGGATTTGCGGCCGAAAATATAATAAATACGTAAGAACGTAAGAGGATATTCCTGTTAAAATATGCTCCGATAGCGTACCCGGATTGTAGGCATGTTGGCGAATTATTAAACATCACGTGGAATGAAAGCTTTAGATGTTTTGACGAATTTTTACTTTTTCCATTAAATTGATAGAGTCGGCGTTGGAGAACGCTTGCCCTGCCCTGGAACGCAAAAGGCATTATGAGGAACACGGACGGGATTTAGTCAGAAAGTTCTGACACTCCCGTACGCTCCGCCCAGAGCAGGAGGAGTTATTTGATGAGTTCTCATCCATCAGAAAAGGGTGCATAACGTTTAACGAGATAATCTGTCTATAATATAATATATAATATATAATTATAATATTATAAAGAGGTAAAATTTGTTTGTAAGTTTGTATGTAAGGGGTAATCTCAGGAACTACTGCGGTCCGATTTGAAAAATTCTTTCAGTGTTAGATAGCCCATTTATCGAGGAAGGTTATATGCTACATATCATCACGCTAAGACAAATAGGAGCGGAGCATTAATGAAAAATGTGACGCAAACGAAGTTGCGCGGATCAGCTAGTCTGTCTATAATTTTACTGAAACGCAGGTCTTCTCTTTGGAATAGAACTTTAATCTACCAAATGAACCCTGTGTGTATAGGTATCTATGTCACATCATGTCTTAGAAATTTTGATTCTAGGTTATGACAGATAATCCTCTACAATTTTGAAAGTCGAGATGACAAAATGAGTAACACAAAGTAAAGAGCCTGCTTGGGTTTGAATTAATGAGCTACAATTCAGCAACCATACTGATTTCCTAGACTTTTATACTTGCGGCTAAAACAAACAGGTAGAGAGTATCAGGAAATAAGATTGTCAGCCAATTGCATGTACAGAATGCAATACAATTAACTTACAAATTACAGAAATAAGAAGTATATATTGTTTTAAATAGGCTTTCATGGTCACTAACATTAGAATAGCTAATTACGGGATTGCTTATCGGAAACTCGAAAATAAAAAGGTACATGGTAGCAATCCCGTAATTAACTAAAGTAATATCTTATACTGGTTTTTAATTACAATAAACCTATTTTTAGCGCAAAGTAGCTATTCCTGGTAAAATGCTCAAGACTCAAAGGACCAGTAATCCTACTAATATTATAAATGTGAAAGTTTGTATGTTTGTATGTTTGTATGTTTGTATGTTTGTATGTTTGTTCGTCAATCACGCAAAAATGGCTGATAGGATTTGAATGAAATTTGGTACACATATAGTTCACATCCTGGAATAACACATAGGCTACTTTTTATCCCGATAAAAGGCATAGCTTAATTGCGGCGGAGGAGGAAGTGGAAATCAGACGTTTCTGCTGCCTTAGTACTTCAGATTCACAAGTACCAGGAGAGCAAAAATCTGTCGAAATATTTTCGGGTCTAAATTTGTGAGCGCCAAAGATTCTCGAGTACCAGGAGAGCAGACGTATGTCAAAGTATTTTTGGTCAGTTTTTTTTTTTTTGCTGGAAAATAGATTGCCTTTCGTTGCAAGCGTTCATGTTTGTATGTTTGGATGTTTGTCCGTAAATCACGCAAGAACGGCTGAAGGGATTTAGATGAAATTTGGCACATATGTAGGTCACATCCTGAAATAACACATAGGCTACTTTTTATCCCGGTAACAAACACGACTTAATGGAGACAGAGGAAGAAGTGGAAGTACAAAGTTTCTGCTACCTTAGTACTTCAGATTTTAAAGTACCAGGAGAACAGAAACATGTCCAATTTTTTTACCGGGCTAGAATTTTATTACGAGTGCTAAAAGATTCACAAGTACAAGGAGACCAGGAACATGTCAAATTATTTTTGGGCAAGATATTTTTTATAAGCTGAGCAGAAACTTTTCGAAGTATTTTCAGGCCTGGTTTTTTTTTTTGCTATTGTTAGGTAAACGTTTGGCCGCTATCTTACCTGATGTTAAGCGATGATGCGGTCTAAGGTGGAGCACGCTTGCCTAGAATTCTGAGCGCTACAGATTCACAAATACAAGGAGAGCAGAAACATACCGAGGTATTCCGGGGCCGGAATTACGAGCGCTACAGATTCACAATTACCAGGAGAGCAGAAACATCTTGGAAGTTTTTATGGCGCTTGAATTATGAGCGCTTTAGATTCACAAGTACCAGGAGATCAGAAATATATCGAAGCATTTTCCACGTTGGAATTGTGAACGCTATATTTTCACAAGTACTAGGAGAGCAGAAACATGTCGAAGTTTTTTCTGGGCTGGAATTTGTGAACACTATAGTTTCGCAAGTACCAGGAGAGCAAAACATGTCGAAATTTTTTACCGGGCTAGAATTTTATTACGAGTGCTAAAAGATTCACAAGTACAAAGAGACCAGGAACATGTCAAATTATTTTTGGGCAAGAATTTTTTTTAAGCAGCTCTGCTCTGGGCTAGAATTTGTGAACGCTATAGATTCGCAAGACCCGGAGAGCAAAAACATGTCGAGGCATTTTGTAGCTGGAATTACGAGCGCTACAGATTCAGAAATACCAGGAGAGCAGTAACATCTCGAAGTATTTTTTGGGCTGGAAATTCTGAACGCTATAGATAGATTCCCGAAAATAACCAGGAGAGCAGACCCACGTCGATTTAGATGAGATGAGATGAGTTGAGATGAGATGAGATGAGATGAGATGAGATGAGATGAGAAAGGATGAGATGAGATGAGATGAGATGAGATGAGATGAGATGGGATGAGATGAGATGAGATGAGATGAGATGAGATGAGATGAGATTTTTCTCACCACAATCCTACTAATATTATAAATGTGAAAGTTTGTATGTTTGTATGTTTGTTCGTCAATCACGCAAAAATGGCTGATAGGATTTGAATGAAATTTGGTACACATATAGTTCACATCCTGGAATAACACATAGGCTACTTTTTATCCCGATAAAAGGCATAGCTTAATTGCGGCGGAGGAGGAAGTGGAAATCAGACGTTTCTGCTGCCTTAGTACTTCAGATTCACAAGTACCAGGAGAGCAAAAATCTGTCGAAATATTTTCGGGTCTAAATTTGTGAGCGCCAAAGATTCTCGAGTACCAGGAGAGCAGACGTATGTCAAAGTATTTTTGGTCAGTTTTTTTTTTTTTTGCTGGAAAATAGATTGCCTTTCGTTGCAAGCGTTCATGTTTGTATGTTTGGATGTTTGTCCGTAAATCACGCAAGAACGGCTGAAGGGATTTAGATGAAATTTGGCACATATGTAGGTCACATCCTGAAATAACACATAGGCTACTTTTTATCCCGGTAACAAACACGACTTAATGGAGACAGAGGAAGAAGTGGAAGTACAAAGTTACTGCTACCTTAGTACTTCAGATTTTAAAGTACCAGGAGAACAGAAACATGTCCAATTTTTTTACCGGGCTAGAATTTTATTACGAGTGCTAAAAGATTCACAAGTACAAGGAGACCAGGAACATGTCAAATTATTTTTGGGCAAGATATTTTTTATAAGCTGAGCAGAAACTTTTCGAAGTATTTTCAGGCCTGGTTTTTTTTTTTGCTATTGTTAGGTAAACGTTTGGCCGCTATCTTACCTGATGTTAAGCGATGATGCGGTCTAAGGTGGAGCACGCTTGCCTAGAATTCTGAGCGCTACAGATTCACAAATACAAGGAGAGCAGAAACATACCGAGGTATTCCGGGGCCGGAATTACGAGCGCTACAGATTCACAATTACCAGGAGAGCAGAAACATCTTGGAAGTTTTTATGGCGCTTGAATTATGAGCGCTTTAGATTCACAAGTACCAGGAGATCAGAAATATATCGAAGCATTTTCCACGTTGGAATTGTGAACGCTATATTTTCACAAGTACTAGGAGAGCAGAAACATGTCGAAGTTTTTTCTGGGCTGGAATTTGTGAACACTATAGATTCGCAAGTACCAGGAGAGCAAAACATGTCGAAATTTTTTACCGGGCTAGAATTTTATTACGAGTGCTAAAAGATTCACAAGTACAAAGAGACCAGGAACATGTCAAATTATTTTTGGGCAAGAATTTTTTTTAAGCAGCTCTGCTCTGGGCTAGAATTTGTGAACGCTATAGATTCGCAAGACCCGGAGAGCAAAAACATGTCGAGGCATTTTGTAGCTGGAATTACGAGCGCTACAGATTCAGAAATACCAGGAGAGCAGTAACATCTCGAAGTATTTTTTGGGCTGGAAATTCTGAACGCTATAGATAGATTCCCGAAAATAACCAGGAGAGCAGACCCACGTCGATTTAGATGAGATGAGATGAGATGAGTTGAGATGAGATGAGATGAGATGAGATGAGAAAGGATGAGATGAGATGAGATGAGATGAGATGAGATGGGATGAGATGAGATGAGATGAGATGAGATGAGATGAGATTTTTCTCACCACAATCCTATTAATATTATTAAAAAAAACCAGTCCAAGTACTTTCTCGAAGCTGGAAATATGAGCGCTAAAGATTTTCTTTCGAGTACCAGCAGAGCAGAAACATGTCCATGTATTTAGGGTAGTTTTTTTACTGGAAAATAGATGGCTTTCATTGCAAGCGATTCAAAAGTACCAGGATAACAAAAACATGTTGGAGTATTTCTGAGGCTGGAAATATGAGCGCTAAAGATGCATAAGTACCAGGAGACCAGATACATGTTTAAGTATTTTTGAGCAAGATTTTTTTACCAGGAGTACAGAAACATGTCGAAGTTTTTACTGTGCTGGAATTGTGAACACTTTAGACTCACAAGTACTAGGAGAGAAGAAAAATATCCAAATAGTTTTGGAGCTGGTATTGTGAGCGCTAAAGTTTCACAAGTACCAGGAGACCACACACATCAAAGTATTTCCGGGGCTTTAATTGCAAGCGGTTTGGATTCAAAGGCACCAGGTAACCAGAAACATATCGAAGTATTTAGAATTTAGGATTTAAAAGATACCAGGAGAACAGAAACATTTCGAAGTAATATCGAGGCTAAAAATATGAGCGCCAAAGATTCACAATACCAGGAGTTATTCAGAATATTTTTCGCAAGAATTTTTCTGAGCTGGAATGGTGAAAGCTATAGATTCACAAGTACTAAGAGAGCAGAAACATGTTGAAATTTTTTCGTAGCTGAAATTGTGAGCAGTTAGGATTCAAAAGTAACAGGAGAACAGGAACATGGCGAAGTTTTTTCCGGGCTGGAAATATGAGAGCTAAAGATTTACAATGACCAGGAGCCCAGAAACATGTCGCAATATTTTCGGGCCTAGAATTGTGAGAGGTTAGGATTTAAAAGTGCCTGGGGAGACCAAAAACATGTCAAAATATTGCCAAGGCTGGAATTATGAGTGCTACAGATTTACAAGTAGATACCAGAATACCAGACAATTGATATATTTTTCGACCAGAATCGTGAGCGCTAAAAATCCACAAGTACCTTCCAGGGGACCACAAACATGTCGAAGTAATTTTGGGACTCACACTATCTGGACACCAGAATCATGAAGATGCAATTACAAGAATAACAATATGAGGCAATTAAGTTGCGCACCAGTTCTAAATTCTACGCAGACGAAGTCGCGGGAAGAAGCTAGTTATATATAAATAGAAGCTACCAATTTCAATACCAGCTTCTTTGTATGGTTTCTTACTATAAATATTTATAATGATCAAGTTTTTCCAAAAGACACGGTTCCAAGCATCTACAATATGTAATAATAAAATAATATGTAGACGTAAGGCTACGCTCAAGTCTTGTATTATGAGTTCCCCTGCTGCGCTCTACTTCCTCTTTGCATAGCTGCATGCAAATTAATTTAATAATGCACTAGACATTGTCTTGGAATTTTCGGAAAACTTCCCTAAGAAACATTCCTTAGAGAATAGTGACAAAATTGAAGTTAGAGCGAATAAGTTACTTTTAGATGAGCGTGCTCCATTGTCGAGCACATCATTATTTTACATCAAGTGAGAGACTGTCCAAATGCCTGTTAATTAAAATTGGTAAAGTATTGCTACTCGGAACCGCACCTTCTTCAACGTGCGTTTCAAAAATTATAATTATTAACATTTTACTTTAAAACCATTGACCATTTGGATTTCAAAAGTTCCTAGGTGTATCAAATTTTAATTGAATCAGTCCGGTAGATGTGGAGCAAAGTGTCTGTGACAGACGGGCAGACAAACACACGAGTGGCATAAGGGTCCCAATTGAATACTGAACATTGAAAATCAAATTAATTGAACTTCTTTAGTATAACCAGTAAGACTATCTAATGACGATGATAATGTCAAAAAAACAGCAAAAGATTATTCTAAAGAACATGAATCTGACAAAGCATAGGAAGTCTCAGTCAATGACTGTACGCCGTCGACTAAACAGAATATATCTTCAATCTCATTTTCCTCATGACATCAGCAGAGTTCATTGCGCTAACATTACAGTCGATTGAAGGCCTTATCTGTGCGCCCTCTGCTCACTTTTATAGTCCATCGTATACTATCAACACAGCTACCTATTTCTCGGAGTATGTTCTCACAACTAGTTTGTTAGCGAATTATTTGGTTGTTGGTACTATTGTTTCTTTTATTGCGTTTACTTATGTGGATGATAAATCTGATTTAGATGTTTTAGGGTTCCGAACAAAAAAACTGTGTGTCCGTCTATCACGGCCAGTTTCCTCCGGATCCATTATACCGATTCTGTTGAAATTTGGTATACATATGGGTTTTTGTAAACCAAACTCGGTCGCGTTACGTAAATTATTGTTTTTTAGTATGAAAAAGTTTTTTGAACAATACTGTGTGACATATCAAATACAAGGGCTTACTATGAGGATTTAAAAAAAATATATATATATTTTTATTTTATTTTTTTTAAGTTATTTAATAAATTAGACGAAAAATTACCACTCCCAACCGCTAATCTCCGAAACTACAGAGCCTAATATTTTGAAAAAAAATGGTGTTAATAGATCTTTACCTATTGATTAAAGGAAAAAGCTGATCCATATAAGAAGTCCATAGTGTCAAAAAAACAGGTTAAAAAAAAAAAAAAAAGTTCGGAACCCTTTGCACGCAAAGACAGTTTATTTGTAAACTCACAATACAATGACTATAAAAGTATATTTAATGGTATCTTACAGCAAACATCAGTATGATAGAGAGGAATCAATATCCTCTCTAATATACTGAGGTTTGCTGTAAGAATAAGAATCCAATTCTGGGTTAAGCTCGCCTTTCGTAGATACATGAGCTGTCCTATCATTAAGTCTGTTTTTTTGGGTGCAATAAAGAATGATTATTTACAAGTCCGTTAAATATGTCAATATCATTCTTGGTTGCTTGCTTCATAGGTATCAATATCATCAATCATGGGGACAAATATACCTCATTAGATTTGGCCCCGGCCTGTAATATGTTATTATCCTTAAATTAAATAATAGTTTAACACATTCCCAAGTTTACTTTTCCCCAAAATTCATAAAAAAATATACCAATTTTTGCTTTGATAATATAATAATAATTACTGTTGGCTTCATTACGATATGTTTTCATAACAAAATAAGTCCGGTATCATATGTTATGCAAATATTAACGAACGACGGTGTTTATCCGTGTAATTGCTGTTAGTATTAAATTCGCATTTTGCTGTAAAGTCTTCATTTCGGGAAGGTTGTTTTTTTTTTTATTTGAGATGTGTTTGCTCTACTCTTAGTCAGAAATGACAAAGACAAAGTCTACGATGGAGCGAGCTTACTCAGAAGTAGCCTGTTCACTCTAACTTTGAAAAGATTAGATTTGTAAGCGTTCGAAAACACAGACTGAAAGACGCTTGGAAACGCTTAATGCGAGATGGTGGACTAGCAACAAGGTAGGAATGGTAAGTTGCAGTGCGTCTGGATGTGTTTTATATTTAGTCTAACTTTTATTTAGTTTTTAGAGTTTGAATTTTTAATTTGTGTAAAATACATTATGTGGCCGCAGGATCAGTCTCGCTTTTACTTCATGTAAGTACAACCTTCAACGATTTTCTATTTAAGTAACTAAACTTCTTGGCTCTCTGGTGTCATAGAAGCTTTGACCTTTTCTCGTGCTCAATAGTAAGACATGCCAGTATTGACAGTTACAAAACTTGCGTGCAATATTCTTACAAGCTTCAATATTTTAGTGCAAGTCAATAAAGATAAATGGATTCATAGTGAGAAAAACGAACGAGATAGTACACATTTTTTTTTTCTTTATTTATTTAGGGACATTTATAATCGCAATGCGTATGTCAGCCCCATCGTACCCTACAACAACAATACACAAACAAACAATACTAAAAAATTGACAAAACATAGCTGAAACTATTGGCCAAAGAAAGCTGAAATATGGCATGTAGGTTCCTTGAGAAGTGTAGGGGAGAGCTAAGAGAGGTTTTCTCGCAATTTCTACGGGAACAAAAAAAAAATGGGATGTGCAAGTATGAAGTCGGAAAAGCGGGAAAAGAAAATAGCCCTATTTTATTATTTTGCAAAAGATTAATCCTTCACGAAGGTATAATAACTATGGCTTATGTAAAAGAGAGTTATTTTGAAATGAAACGTGAAATTGCAATCGGTACCCATCTAGATAGTATCTGTGTATTTAAAAGGGAAACTTTTCTATCGGTTACGTTTAGGAGAGTGTGCGACGGAATTTCATAATTTAATTCCGCCAAGCCCGTTCCATCATCGGACCACAAGACGTACGGCGATGCGCCACCGGTACATGGTAGACATCCCACCTATACGCACAAAACGTTTTGGGAATACATTCATTGTGCGTACAGCTACGGAGTGAAATTCCCTGCCGAAGTCTGTGTTTCCTGATAGCTACAACCTGGGAGTCTTTAAGTCAAGAGGGAATGGGTTACTTCTAGGCAAGCGTGCTCCACCTTAGACCGCATCATCGCTTAACATCAGGTGAGATAGCGGTCAAACGTATGCCTATCAATAGTAAAAAAAAAACTGACTGACACATCAAAGCATAGCCGCAAAACTACTGGGATTATGAACATGAAAACTTGCACAAGATTTCCTTTTATAATGAAAGTAAGCAATTAGAAGGGATTTTAGGGTATTCAACATTAAATTAAGATGGTGAAAAGTGGGACAATCGTTTGAACTCAATCTCCACGGCAAAGTTACAGGTCAAGTTGCAGTTGAAGCTACAGGTGAAGTTGCAGGTTATGTTATGATGGTGCAAGTGAAGTTGTGGGTGAAGTTATGGATGAAATTCTAATAAACACTGTCTGTATGCGTCTGTACTTAACTAATACTTTCTTCATTAATAGATCAAGATCTTGAAACAAAGCTTCAAATGATCGAACAGGAAGTAAGGAAATAACATCGGTTGAAGGAAATTTATCGTCAAATCAATTAGCGGTAGCTGTATATCGGTGACGCCGTCCCGCGATAATTACAATTAAGAATTCCAATTAAGGTGGCTCGGGAGCTAAAAATTTGGTAACTTTGGTGAACGGTGCTAAATTTTCTTCTTTGTTCATTTGCGTTTTGTTTTTAATTTGGATAAATGATTTTGTTAAATTGTTTTTCGTTTTTAATGAGGACACAACTTTAAGGTATTGTTAATTGTTTTGAGATCAAAGTTTGATCATTTGTTTTTCATAAAGAAAGAAGATTATTGGTTATGTTCGATCTGACTTTATTTTATTGTTTATCTTAGATTTTTTTCATGTACAAAACTGTAAAATTGAGGTAGTTAAGACGATTTTACCATTGCATTTGGAGAAACTTCTATTGCTTACTTGATTTGGCGTAGTCGAACAACTATATAACGTTTTGAAGACTTCTTGTGAAGTGTATTCTCAATTATCTAGAAAATTATGTTTCACAATCATTATTGTATAATTTGTACGGATTATCAGAAGCCAGTAAATCTGACACCAGTCTTGCAAAGAAGTACCGTATTACCCAGTTAACGGGTTGTGGATGACTGGTAGGCAGCCGCTCTACGTTAAATACTGGTATTCAACTAAATTCGGTTTGACTGGAAACCGACCACAATACCCAGATGATGATACTTAACAAAATAGCTAACATGAAGAAGAGGTTTTAAAATAAGTTGAAAATCAGTATGATCGATTCGATCAAACAGCCAGAATATTCTCAGCTATATTGGGGTCAGCTTCCAGTCTGATCAGCTGAGTACCAGTATTATACATGGATCGGCTGATTACCACAATCCACAACAATATCATCGAATAAAAACATGAATATATCCCACGTCGTAGTACGTTTTTGTTCGTACTCATTAATAAATTCGAGTGATTGTTTTAACAACACAGTTGGGCCAATTTGCATTTTTATTAACACGAATGGAATAATAGGAGCGTCCATTACGTCGAGTGCTCTATTGTGGGGTAAGCAGAGGGATGATTTCACTGGTATTGACATTTTCTATACTAGTACTTCAGTTTAATAAGTGGACGATATAACATAACTTTACGCCAGTTTTTTGGCAGAGTTGTATTCAACATTCTACAAAAACGTCGTAATATTGTCATGTTGTTGTAGCGGCATCAATTCCGCCACAAGAAAAAACAACGGAGCAAAAAATAACTTTAATTTCGGAAGTCGGTGTTTTTGTTAATTTCTTCGTACTTTCTACACCGACAATACCAGCTTGTTACGACCTTTATTTTTTGAGAAAAGGCATTCCCTTGCCACTGCGTAAAACTAACGGCCTTTTCTCTGATATTTTCCAAAGCTTTAATTGTACATCAGCGCCAAAAACACCAGCACAAACCACAAACAAATTAACATAAACAAACAAACAGACACAATACGTTTATCGTGACGTCACACATCATGGCGCGCGTCACACAGTTACACTGTAACGCGTCACGTCAAATATGTTAATATAGCGCATTAAATTGACGTGATGTGACATTCTGACGCCGATATTTTAACGTTGACGGTGAATTACTTCCGTAACGTAAATTTTATATTGCGCAGGATAATCATTTTGTGTAGATAAGGGAGAATGCGGGTTTCTGTTTTTGTGAAGTGAATTTAATCATTGGGTGGATACAAACTAAATTACAGTATCTTTGAACTACTTTTAAAGTCAATTTGACACATTGATTTATAAGCAGTACTTAAGCTTTTGCCCGCGACTTTATACGAGCAAATATATAATATATAAAAGCGTTTTTTCCATTCCTATGGAAATTTTAGGTATCCTTGTAGTGCTCTCTGCTCGCCTATACTCCTCAAGCAAACTAATGCCAAATTTCAGTTTTCTCCGACCAGTTGTTTTAGAAGTGCGTTGTTGAAGTAACGAAAGAATTTTATGTAATAGGATTATTGATACTAGTAGACAAGTTTGATTGAAGAATGTTGACATCGAATCAGATTGTGTTGTGTATTTGTGTGCTGCCTCAAACAGCAGCACTTACTGAATTTTTCATCTTTGTCTTGTGTTCGAGAGCGCTACTATTGACCATGAAATCTAGTTATGTTTTTACTGTTGCTAGGCACGCATTTGACAACAATCTCACCTGATGGTAAGCGATGATGCGTTCTAAGATGGAACACGCTTGCCTAAAAGTAACCAAAATTATTTTATGTCGAGCAAAGCTTTATCAAGAAATTTCTTCGTCACAATCAGGAGTCTGAACTTATTTCCGGTTGATGTCAATAGGTGCGCCCTTAAAACATAATAGGACTTTAAAATAACTGGCAAAATTTACTATAGGTACGCGTCCTCTGCCTAACTCTTTGGGGGAATACAGGTTTGAGGTACCAAGCTACAAAAAAAAAACTTGACTAAAGCTGCTTTAAATTAACAACATTTTCTAAAAGAACTCAAATTAAATGCATTTACAATCCCACGACTCAATACTTGCACTCTAACTAAACCACAGTTACATTAAAACCTCAAATTCTACGTGAAAACATTATAAAATGGCGTCCATCGGCGCCGTGATTAGACGTCCACTAACATTTCTATTAGCGGAACAAAGCGAGACTTCATTACTAATTGTAACTCCCGCTGCGCGACACGTTATATTTGAATAACGTGACGAACCGAACAAAGTCGACTTTTGGAAGCTCGCTGGTGGTTTTAGAACATTTTATAAGCTGGAAAGCTGCTGTGTTTTAGTGGTGTTTCAGTTCTGACACAGAAATGAACTTATTTCTGCCAGCGACTTCGTACGCGCATATCAATTTTTTTTCCACTCCCGTGAGATTTTTATCCCATTCCCATGAGAATTTTCCGTAGCCAAATGGCAAAAACGGAACCCTTATAGATTATACAATTTATTATTTTCAAAAGTGTCTGTGGAGCTTCTTGCACGTTCTTCTATAGAGATCTGACTGACCGACCTTGACAATTCAAAAGTGCCTGTAAATGGTTTAATGGAAATATATGCTTTGTTTGTTTTGACACTAAGGCACACTATTGTATTTTACGCAAAGATCTAAACTATCCATACATCTATCTTCTATATCTATATCTATCTATACTTATAATAAATCTGTAGACAGGTCAATTCTGTACATGAAATATATTTCCAAAATAACTATCAGGGGGTGATTAGGGATCGATACTGATGCCAAAAATGCAACCAGTAAATTTTTTGTCTGTCTGTCTGTCTGTCTGTATAACCGTTATAGAAACAAAAACTACTCGACGGATTTTAACGAAACTTGGTATAATTATTTTTCATACTCCTGAGCTGGTTATAGTATACTTTTCATCACGCTACGAGTAC
This sequence comes from Ceramica pisi, assembly GCA_963859965.1. Lineage (NCBI taxonomy): Eukaryota > Metazoa > Arthropoda > Insecta > Lepidoptera > Noctuidae > Ceramica > Ceramica pisi. Next base: position 15,650,267 of record OY982553.1, on the reverse strand, counting down.
AATTAATAGAAAAAATGAAAAAAAAAAAGAAAACGTGAAAGTTTGGTTGTTTGTTGACTCAATCACGCCAGAACGGCTTAACGGATCTTAATGAAATTTAGAAAAAAGATAGATTATAGTCTGGAATAGCACATAAGCTACTTTTAATCCCGGGAACATGTTCCCTAGGGATCACGCGGGAGAAGCCGCTGGCAGAATCTAGTATATTATAAATGTGAAAATTTGTTCAACCTCTGTCTGTATATTGTTTCCTCTTCATGCCTTAGGTAATAGCTGAACACGGATTATATTTATCTAGGGTTCAATACCAAAATGATAAAAAGAAACCCTTTTGGTGTGACTAAGTCTGGCCGTAAAGTGGACCAATGAACTGGAGATCGCGGGTATTCGATGGTTGCGAGACGCACATGACCGGTCGTTGTGGCGACGTTTAGGGGAGGCCTATATCCAGCAATATACTTTCGGCTGATATATGATGATGATTATTATTTTACGGAACCCTCGGTCCGTGAGTCCGACTCGCTCTTGAGCGGTTTTTTACTTGTATAATTTTATTTTCTGTAAGAATCTATTTCAAGGACTATTCTCTATATTCATTTGACTCGTGGCTCTATCAAGCAAACCATTTTCATTAAAAACCTGCTCAGCCTAGTGCCTACTCGAAACTTAGATAAATTTATTCATAACGGAATAGTCGGTATTTCATCACTAGTTACAAGAATTTAATAACCAGCGAACGATTCATAAAGATATAGTTTTCTTATCCAGTTATTCTAATATCTTTGTGTGTAAATAATCGCTGCGTTCTTCTGATATCAGATTTTTTGTGTTTTTAATCATAAAAGAAAAAGAGAGGAGTTTGTTTGCGGCAAGCATGACGCATACATATTACAACAAATACCTACGAAAAAGTAACAAAATATAAGCAGAGGCAGCCTTAAAGGGTCGTGGTGGTTCAACGCTAAATACAGTGATTTAAAGAAAAAAGAAAAAATAAGAAGAAGATGATTCCGTGCTTCGGAAGGCACGTAAAAGCTGGTGGTCTCGTCCGTCAAATGGCGGTCGTTATTAAACCATGTCAGAGACCCTTGAAGCAGTTTAGAAACTCTGACACTAGAAGCCAGTTAATCTGAGTCCAGTTTTGCCAAAAAGTACCGTGTTACCCAGATAATGGGTTGTGGAGGTCTGATAGGTAGCCGCTCCACGTAAAACACTGGTATTCAGCTGAATCCGGTTTGACTGGATGCCGACCTCGATATTGTTGGGAAAAGGCTAGGCTAGATGATGAGGTTGTCGTGTACCGATAACCCGATGTAGCGCATTGCCTATAAAGCTTGCATAGTGATTTTATCAGGAGGTGAGCTAGTTATTTCTTGTTGTAATAAAATTGAATGTCTACTTTATTATAGCAATAGACTTACCCAATATTTTAAGTATATCCTACACTCGACCCACTAAAGTAGAGAGTTTGTTCCGTTGTCATGACTATTTCACTGGAGAAAGTTTTCTTCAAATGGAGTGAGGCCGTTAAGGTGTTTCTAAGAAATAAATTCCAAGTTTTCATAATACAAATTGCTTTTAGACTTAAGACATCCACTTATGTTTGAAAATCGTTTCCAAGAACCAAGTGCTACGGACTAGGTAGCTATAATAGCTACTTACGGTAATAAAAATTACAATAATTTCCCTAACTTTTAAAGAAATACTTTCACAAAACGTTAAAATTTTATTAAAACGTAACAATAGGTAAAGTAGATTTTTTTTAAAATACAAAGATTGACGTGTTTTTCATTAATTTGAATTTAATTATTAATAATTTTCGTTTTGTCTGGTGAGAGCAAAGTTTTGAGCGGTATGAAATTAATTAGATTTGTGTTCCTAGAAACGAATCGCTTATTATTCTAGTTTTTCAAGTAAAATTCTTTTAGTTTTAAATGGTTCTGAAAATGAGAAAGCTTCTGATTCTATAAAATCTACTTTTTATTTTTAGTATACTACTGTTTTTTTTATTTATATGGCCTACCGTTAGCTATTTTTTTACACAAAACTCTTGGCCCAAATCACACCTGATAGAAAGTGATGATTAGGCCGAAGATGGAAGCGGGTTTCACCCGGGGTTGGCTGTTTATATGCGTGAAATTGTATGTTTGTAAAAACCTACCCACAGCACGCGTCGGTCGAGTTACCGCAAACTTATTTCAATATCCGCCGCAACACAGACCACAGATAAACTAAATTTTAGTGAGTATGTCAACAGTCTTGATTTAAAGTCTAAATATTGTGCATACAATCATTTTGCTTAGCGGAAAATTCAATCACTACTACTCTCGAAATGGCGAGGAAACTAGAGGAGAAACGTCTTGAGGGTTTATAGAGTCGGATGAAGATACAATCTGTTACATTTTAAACAACTTGTAATGTCAATAACAAAAAAAAAACCTGCGACCACTAAGACCTACGGTTAGAAACTCTGACGCTAGGGTGTATGGGGTCGTTAGACCTTATTAACCACACGATAAGACGAAGAATGAGACCTTACAAATATGGGTGATGGAAGAGACATAAAAAGTTACGTAGGTACTCGAACACTCACACGAAATTCAAGTCTTGTATTAAACACACACTATGCAGGCAAGCATATTATAAGTTGGGGGATTATATTGAAGATAAAAATGCTTGGCTGAATGCTGGTCCTGCTCCACAGCCACTAGGGAGCCCAAACTAATCTGTAAATAGTTCGGACACATTGTTGGACCGGCTGAAGATTGTAAAAAAAATTTGCATTGTTAGAATCAACTTACTTAGCATTGTATAATTTCAGCCATTAACAGCACATGTGTGAGTACTGTGTACCTTTTACTTTAATTATCAGTTTTAGGTATGTTTTTGACTTGAATGTACCCTGGCGGTTGGGAGTGTCATGCTCACTCAAAAAAATTTTAAAAGCGTCGTAACTTCGTTAATTTTGGTTTCCGTAATAAAAGAAAAAACGGGTCAAATATTTTTTGATAATCTTACTGACGGACTAATTAGATTTTTTCAGTAGACAAGCCCATTGCGTCTGCGACAGCATTGCCGGATGACAATCCAATCTGTTAGTGATCATCGCTAGGACGGTGTCATACTCTGCGCACCAAAGACGCGCACCGCTTGCGCAAACGGTTGCGCTGTGCTTTAATGCGATCGATTTTGGAATAATTTGTGACAGCAGTAACTTCTGTTTTTGTACGTAAATAGCAAAGTCGAACCAATTTTGCAGCGTTTTTCACAACTTATTCAGTTTTAGGCAATTTCTCTAGATCTAAATTTATATTTTCACATACCAAGCAAATTCACGAGAATTTGCTTTTATTGTAAAAATGTCACTGTCAGGGTAATATTGTAAAGTAATGCTCAAAATTAGATAATTTTACAGGCGAATGTAAGTGCACAGCACGCGCACTCGCGACTAGCTGACGTTGAGAACGCCGCACGGACGAACACTCACGCACAACAACATCACATAGACACGCTTCACGTACAGCGACTGCAAGCGCACTAAAGGCCAGCTGCCGGTCGCTTCTGTTAAGATCTCACCGTGATCACTTAGGTGGAGTGAACGACAAGTGATTTGTCATGCCATCTTGTTTGTATGGTTTGACAGCTCACTTGTCGTTTACTTCGCCCAAGTGTTCATTTCGACATGTTTACAGAATCGCATTGCTGAATAGCACTGCTGATGTTTAAGATCACCGCACATAGAAACACGCACGCACACATAGAAACGAGAACAAGCGCACTCGCGGCCTTCTGAAATTAAAATCGTTGTGTGGAGCTCCTGTTTTGTGTTTTAAATCTAAGTGCAAAAATACTTTACAGCTCTATTAATTAGTTTTGTAGTTAGAAGTTTAATTACTTCAGAGTTTTCAAAGTATTGGTATTTGCGCCACTTATTTAGGCATTGAGGTCGAGTAAGAGCTGTAGTTTAGTTTGAATGTGGCTGAAGTGGCTGTTCAGAACATACTTTGGTTGGAGTTAAAATTGTTGAAGTTATTTAACTTTATTCTACTTTTGAAAAGGCTTTCTCTGTAAAGTATTGTGAGTGGCAATTCTTTTGCTAGGGACTAGTTGTTTAATAATTATGATAAAAATGCAGGGTCATGTGGTAGGGACTCCATTTTCCGCACTTAGACTCATATTCGGTCTGTTGTACGAAGTACGCAGTGTCATAACAAAGGGCATATTTAGACCTCTAGACAGCAAATATATAGGGAAATGCTTTCCTCAGTACACTCAAGAAACAAAAGTAGAATCAAGTACCGGGTTTTTTAAATTGAAGACAATAATTTCCTCTTTAACCAACCATTGCCTCTTAACGTTTATTGGTCTCCAATAAAAGAAAAAAAAAATAACATTGTTTTAAAAATCCAGTACAATTTCCAGTAAAGGAAATATCATTTTTACGTTCCCCTATAATATTCGTTTATTGGCCATCAGATAGCTCTGTCAAAAGCATTAATTACTTAATTTCCGTTCCCACAGTGTAAAATGTTTACAGGCTTATAAAATGGCGTCGTTTACACGTTGATCGCGTTCGGAGTTATCCCGGGATTATTTTCAATGGTTTTTATGTATATTATGATGTAAATGACGGGACATAAACGTAAATAACAATATGCCCGTGATCCTTGACGGTGCAGACAGATTTAGGTGAGGATGATAGAGTGGGACTGGAACTGAAAATAGAAGAGGATTAGTTATATTTACTTTTTATTATTGGGAAGTGTTATGGAGGTTGTTAGTATAGTGAAAAACTAATTAAAAATGTTGTTCATTTTAGTTGAAAAGAAAATGAAGGAATGGACGTAATAATTGCATGTTGTTGGAAATCCGTGAGCTACTCAATAGAAATAACATATTAGATTCCAAAATATATTGTGCATCCGCACAGGCAAACGATCAGAGAAGACCAGCCTTTTCTTTTTGACATCTGTCTAGAAAACTTATTCTAACTTACCAGAGTTTATAGATACAAACTCCATGTATGTGTATTAGGCAACATACCAACATCATTGTTGCAATTACGTAACTTCCAACACATGTGTGTCAATTATTGTAATTGTAGCAAATGGACAAGAAGATGATGTAGACTTTATTCGTAGTTGAGCTTTTTGTGATAATTGTAATGCACAATAAATAAAATTTACGACCAGCAACAACCATTATGAGACGCAATGCTAAAAGCTTAATAATGAAAAAGTAATAACGACCGCAAATCCATGTACTCGTACCCCACTTGAAATGTAAAACATTTGAGTACCGAACACATTCGTAAGAAAGCTTACAGGAAAACTTATCAAAGAAATCTCCATCGGTCAACACGATACCTACATAAGAGCCCCGAACAAATCTTTTAGAGAACAAAACGCACTCAGATCGTATAACTGGGCTGAGTAACAATATACAAATATATAGAAGATTAGAGGCCGCCCGCGACTTCATCCGCGTATAAATTCTCGTTATTCCCGTGTAAATCCCGATCCCTCGGAAACTCCGGGATAAACAGTAGCCTATATGTTATTCTGGGTCTTCAGCTACCTACATACCAAATTTCATCGTAATCGGTTCAGTAGTGGTATTTGCGTGAAAGAGTAACAAACAAACATCCATACTCACAAACTTTCGCATTTATAATATAATAGGATCTGTCCAAACTTCAGTCGGTCGCGAGTGCGTTTGGAACTCGTTGAACGTGAAGCGTGTCTATATGTGCGTGCGGCGATCTCAAACATCAGTCGGTCGCGAGTGCACTTGGACTCGCTGTACGTGAAGTGTGTCTAGATGTGCGGGACTTTTGTATTATATATTTTTTGGTTGAGCTAAACTAGATATACATAACTGTCCACTGAAGCATGATTTTCATTTGAAAAGAAAAAGAAAAAAAAAACAGAATTTTAAAATTGCTTTCACTTCATCAGATTTTCTCGACCTTTGTTATTTTTGAAATCCCATATTTTCCATACGATATTTCACAGTTTTTACACAGATTTTATACTGGAAAAAATATTTTCGGTACAGTTATTATGTTACCCTTTCTGTTATTCGCCTCGATGAACAAAATCAATGATTGATTATTTCGCAAGAGTACCACTTTACTGTGTTGAGATTGGCTTTCACTTTAATCTAATGCGACAGTGATGCGTTAATACAGAAGTTTAATGGTCGCAAGTGATATAACTGAGTCGACTCAAACACGTCGGACAATGATTGAAAATGTGAATTTTCTAAATAGCAGCCTACAATCTTCATTGTGTTCAGTTGATAGTAATTGGCTCCCAGTATAACACCGAACTTAAACACACCACTGGTGTGAATTTTCTGGGAAAACGGTTTTGATTTTATGTTATGAATACCTTGAAAGTCGGTCCCGACTGTCATTTGAAGATCTTGGTCAACCGTTACAGGAAGTCAGCAACCATAAAATCTGACAACAGTCTTGCCAAGGAGTATCGTGTTGCCCAGTAACTGAATTTTGGAGGACAGACAGACAGGCTATTCATGCAAAATAACGGTCAACAGAGGGCCCAGCCTAGGACTGGAAGCCGACCCAAATGTAGTAAAGAAAAGCCAGACTGATCAATAGCAATGAATGCAATCGATTCCAATATAACAACAGACTGAAACACACCGTTTGCGAGGTTCATCAGTGTGAGGGAAAATTATACTATTTTAAGCAAAGTTCGCATTCGCATGTCTATAGCAATTTTGACAGATTGCGACTGACATGCCAATGCGAAAGTTGTTCAAAAACTAGTAGAATTAGCACACAGGTATATTATAAATCTCTACCAAACCTAAAAGGGAATACTGCCGTGGTGTTATATTATCTCAAAAAAATATCTCACCATTTCCCTTCCACATCGCGATCATCCCACAAACATTAACATGTTTATTCCCCTTTCCGCGGCAGTTGGAAGCGCCCTAAATCTTAGCAGGCAAAAATGAAGGCTTTGGGCATTCGACTCACGCAGCACCGATTTTAAGAGCCCCTTCTGTCCGCCCATTATTATCCTATTTTTCTTGCTCGGCGCTCCACGGTGCCTTTTACGGGCCCTTGAAAATTCCTGCAGTTTTTTTCTGTCTATCCAGAGGTTTTTGTTAAAATGTTTCAAGATTAAAATGTACGTTTTTAGGTTAGAAAGAATCTTGATGAGTTTGAGGTGGAGTGAAATATTTGTTTGAGAAAATGTAGGCATGTATTTTGTTTTTGGTTTTTACCATAAAATGGTTTAAAACGCATGTCTGTATGTTTCTATAATATTGTCCGTTGTTTCTTGTACCAATACATCATAACATTTACAAAAAAATCTTACTTATTTGCATAGTAACCAAAGCCAAAACCAGTGCTACAATGAAAAATTGATCAAAATATTCATAACAGTTCAGTTATTCGCATTAAAATCAGCATTTATTGCTTTAAACCGTTGCAATGAACGCGATTCCAACTCAAATCATCTCAACGGCGTTCGAACCCAACCCTATATTAAAATTGTGAAAATACTTTTGACCTCAACCAACATTCTCCTGGTATTAAAAATACCAGCTGATAAGTCAAATCTAAGTTAACTAAAAGTTTTAGGAACTGAACCGTAATAACACCTTCTTTTGCAAGGGTGAAGTATGTATGGGGACTCTTTCACATAAATTAGGGGCTCTCTTTCTTAGTTTAATTTACACTTAAATTCAACTAAGAGTTCTTAGTTGAATTTGAAGTGTAAATGGACTAGTCTTTCGATTGACCAAGATGATTCCATGACCATGACGATTAGCTTTTTAGTGGTATTAGGTATATCTGATTAAAACTTCATGATTTATGAAAAAAAAACTAAATTACAAGTCTAATAGATTTACTACTACAGTAAGGAACTGTAACTGCAACTCAGACGAGAGCACTGGTAACTACGGTTTTTTTTTAAAACAACAAATTCTTTGTGTAATTCTTCTTCTCCCAAATAGAAGGAATTGTATTCACTGTTGCAGATAAACATTTAAAATTCTTTTAAATGTTTTTTTTTTAATTATTTGACTGACTTTGAAAGAACTAGCAAAACATGTTTAATATTTTTCAGCAAGCGTATTTTCACATTATCTTGTAAATATAATATTAATGAGATATTTTCTTTCCAGGTATGTAGCAGTTTATATCATGGGTGACAGTTAAACAATAGTTACATTTAATAGGTAAGTGTAATAGTCAATTTAAAAATAAAAGGATTTTGGCGCTTCTTCTATCAAAAGCTACAAGAGCAAAAATATTGTATTTCACTTTTCACGAAAATTTTTCAGTAAAATCTTTGTATTTTTATTTTACAACGTAGTGTATACCACGTTATAGGTACAATTCCAAAATAATAATTTCATGAAACCGTATAATGGGTGGCTTTGTACGACGAAATTTACTTTGAGCTAACCTGTCATTTATTCTTCATGAAACCAATTCGAACTTGGTTTTACAATTATGCCTAATGACGAATAAAATACCTGGAAATTTCATAAAACAAGGAAAGTAACAAAACATCGGTAAAGAATAGCAAGCTTCATTCGCAGAGTTGACACTTTCCCTCAAAACAAAAAAGATCTCATCATCGAATTAAAATAAACTGCAACACGTAATCTAAACGTAAGATCTCAAAATACAAACAAAAGTCTATTTTCAAGAATCTTAAAAAGTAGCGGGCCGAGCGTAGCTCCTTGTGGCACCCCCTTTAATTCTGTGAGATAACGTGCGAGAGGCGAGGGCTGCCCATTGTTATTCTATCCCGGTGCCAGGCCGAATTGTCCCCAACACCTACACAAAGAATCGCTTGTGAATTCACTCGCAATACTCCTCATTTTATTGTAAATCTGTGACCGCAATGTCGAATGGTCCTAAGGGTTCCACTGTAGGGTAGATCGTAATAAATTTATGCGCGATTGTGATTGATAGCTACAATTGTTTTAAGTTCGGGTACATTATCTTCTGGGAATATTATTATCTGCTTATTTACAGCTCAATCCCGGGGTTTAGACGTTATTAAATTACTGAAAAAATGGCTCGGAGATTTTGACAGTAACCGTATTACGTGATGTTCTGTCATATTTTTTCCGGATTTTTTTTTTTCACGTGTAGTTCACGATAAAACAAACCCACAGCCATATTCATTACCAATTAACAAAAACATCATTACGTAAACACAGAAACACGTTAAAGTAAACTGACATATTTGTTTTCGTTTTTCACCCTAATTGACATACGTACTAGTATATAGTGTAACAGAAACCCGACGTAAATATGACACATGATACCCTAACAGTACGTTTTTTCATGTTCCTAAAAATTATGGTGTTTGATTATAGGGCTCATCCTTTTAACGATAACTTCAGAGAAAAAAACATGTTATTATTGTGTCTAAACCATAGTATTTATCACGGGAAGGAAATTTCATTTTTATGATTTAGAACGTAACGTAGGCCATTTAGTTCGTACTGTAAATTTTATTCTAATCAATTATACAGTGTTAAAATTAGACAGTACATAGAAAATATATGCCCACCAAGTTAACTGTTGAATTTTTTTAGACAGTCGTAACATTTAATAGTTTTAAAATGGATAGACATACTTTCCCCAGAACCGATTCGAACTTTCGACCGTTTCTATTAAATCAAACGCTTCTATTAGTTGTAAGTGATTGAATTAAGATTACTAGCGCTATAGAGAACTCCTATCGCATTCAGTGATACTTAATTACGTGCAGGCATTTTTTGAGTAAAATACATTTGAAAAACCTAAAATTCAATTAAAAATAACACAAGAGTCAAACAACAAACGACTCGACTAAACCAAAAGCACCACAATAAGATTAGTCTGAAAAATCTCATTCAAGTAGCGTTAGCAGAAGTGAGCCACCATGATCCATACTGATTCTGCCATACCTAGACGTTCACAGACATTTCTGCCATAAAAGCAGATTTCTTTCTCAACGCTCCTTTTGTGTGGCTAAGGAGGATTATTTTGATAATAATTTACTGTTCTTGTTAGTAATATTGTACGCGTAAATCCTTTTAGTGGGTCTGTTTCTTTATTTCGACTTTTTATTTCTGTCGGAGCATTCGAATAGAAACGCCTTGTGAATAGATCGCTTTATTTCCGAAATAGTTGTAGTGTGTGGATTTATTTTCGAAATATAATGGATTATTTTAGTTTCCTTTGTGTTCCTCGACTTGACTTATGTGCGATCCTGGTTCTATAAGAAAATAGATTTTCATGCTTTTGTTATAAAGACAATGAGCTGTGTTTGAATTTGTTTGATATCTTATTTTATTATGCTAAGTCACTACAGAAAATATGAGCTTCCAAGAACTTGTACTAATATTTTCAACAGAGAAAGAATGTTATGGAATATTTTTATAAAACTTTGTAACAAATGAAGTAATTTCCTGATTCTTCAATCGCGTTTGTAAATAAAATTATACATTTTAAAGCATATAATCTAGTTTATAGCTGAATTAATGAACTTTAGTGAAAACACTGTAGTTTAAGTATTGCAAGATTGTATCCTTTTGTATAAATTCAATCTCCTATTGTATCCGTTTTAAATTGTTCAAATACACAATGAGAATACTGATTAGTTTAATGAAGAAAACAATATTAGGGGTATTACTATTATTTTATTGGATTTATGTTGATGAAAATGTTTGGTTCCAAACTTCTCGATACATTCATAAGTTTCTAATAAGTTCATCGAATATGTTAACAGCAGTAGATTAACTTCCCAACGTAAATTGAAAAGCAGAAGCAAGCAGCTTCTCAAATACTTATATAGAAAATTCAAGGAAATTACAAACATCTGTTTAGATACAGATAACGCGCTATTTGACCCAATTGGAATAACAAACGTTCACGAATGCTCTACAGACGAAGCATTCAATTTCACTGATTTCCTTCGAACTGCAGCACAGAGATATTTCCATACCAACCGTTTGATCTCCATTGATCAGAATAATTTCACTCGGACTTTCGAAGATGGGAAGAACAATATGAACGGAAAAATGTTAGATGGAATTTTCTGGAACATTTGGGTCGGGGTAGGATGAATGTCGGAATACGCGATGGTTTTTATGATCGACCACTGTAGTAGAGAGCTAAGGATGTAGACTAAAAATGAAATAGAAAATGTTTTAGAGAATGCATTCTTTTGAAAAAATCTAAGCAGTACCTTTAAATTGGAGAATATTAGGTAAAACTGTACTATTTGATTAAAAATAAGAGAGAGAAAAAATATGTATGAAAAACAAACTTACATAAGTACTTATCTGCGAGTATGAGGTAAGTGCTTACTTAATTTTGAACACAATTAGAAAAAGTAGCCAATATTCGAGTACCTTTTCGAAAAGTTGTACAACATTGCGATATTGTTTTATTTACTCTGTGTTATTTTAAGTTACATTTTGATAACGGTTTGATTTAAAATATTGTTTCAACCTCACATAAAAAAGTTCACTCCTAACAAAATATTTGACATGGTTCCTCAAAAAAGTAGGTTAAAAAATATTTCCCAACGGAGAGTTTAAACCAACGGGAAAAATGTAACGATCTTACTTCCATAGGGAATATAAAATAGGAAGATTCATCAATTCCCATCGATGAATCAGTAAAATAAAATCTACAATTCAAAATGTTTTTAAAAATATAGCTATATTGGACCATGGTGGATTGACTTAGAAGCTTTTTAAAGAGAGAGGTGGCCCCCACAAAGGGGAGATATTATAGCACAATCAATGGGGAATCCTAAGAGGGGCCGTGAGTCTTTTTTGGTTCATCACAAATCGGACTACTTGTGCAGACAACAATAATTACAATAATGATGAAATTTTGTTCTTTCAGGAAGTTTTTGTTAAATATTTAGCTAACTTACTTAAAACTGAAGACAAAAATTTAAAATACAGCGTCAAATCAATTCCTGCGCATTCATTTCAAGTTCAGGTTTTAAAACTTTACCTCTAGCTTCAGTACCTATATCTTCATTTCGGTTATCATTTGAATTTTAGAAAGATCTAGGTATTTTAGTTACATAAAAAGAACTTTCAAGTATAACAGCTGATCTTAAAATACTAAAGATATTCAAGTAGAAATCTAACAAAAAACCAACCCAAAAAGAACGTCAATCAAAAAAAGTTTGCCCAATCATTCGAAACTCTCAGTTGCAGAGCGAAAAGCCCCACAAAAGTCAGGGCCCTTAAAAAGGGGCGCTAGGGGGCAGTAAACGAAGGGGGCTGTGAACGATGGCTCTATAAAGAGCAACACTAAAAGTTTATAAGCCATAAAGTGTGACTGTAAACTTACTGTATTTACAATTACATGATTTATAGATCGTTGACTATGATTTATTTACAGTTCGCTTTTTTGTTGTACTTTGTGATTTACTCGTAGCATTTTATCCATTGTTATGTGGTCGTGCTGCTTAAAGGCTGTTGAAGAAAAACCTCTAATAGAAAATCATCATTTCTCATCTGAGGGCCAATTTTTACAAATTTTTAAGCAACGTTCTCATCTCATTCTCAACCTAGCAAATTCACCTATAATTAGTCAGGCTGCGACTGAGATGCGAATGTGAACGTTGTTTAAAAATAGAATAATTAATTGAACCTGATTGTTGCTTTACATGCTACAAGACCGTATTCAAATGCCATATTCTTGGTAGCAAAAAGTACTGGAGCGGTCGATATGACGGCGCCTGGGCGAGACTCGTATCAAGACGTCCTTTGAACCTAAACTGATGATAATCAGTTAGCACTCAAGGTGATCAATATTGAATACTGTCTAATGGGCCGCAGTGGCCGTTGACCAATGGTGGGTAAATTACAACGTAGATTTAATTTGACCTTAAGCAACCTTTATTACTTTGGGTTTACTAGAATTACTCGTTTCCAAAAACGTTGGCGAATCCCATTAATGACAAGCTAAGTCTAAGTTTCGCGACGAAGCCGTCTAAAAGCTCTCTTTGAAAATAACCTCTGGTTTAAAACAGAGGGAAAAATAAAAAGAATAAAACTGGGAATGCAATACAAAAGCCATATACAGCGTTCTTTATTTATTTTTCTCTTATTCAGTTGTAGGGAATCTTGACAACTTCTATTTAAAAGTGGTTGAGAGCTTTTGCTAATTAGGAAACTCGTGTGTTCTGAGTTAAAGAGGAGCCACTTTTCAAACGAGAAAAAGTGGTCCCAGTTATAATATCGGTCAAAGATTCAAAAACATTATGAATTATTTATCATCTGAATACATCAAGGTCATAAGCTTTTTGTTATTAGATCTGATTCGTTATGACATTAAATTCCATAAACATTTTAATCATCAACATCATCTTCCTGCCCTCGTCCCATGTTACTTAGGGTCGGACGATTTTTCTTCCACTCTGCTCTATCAGCTGTTAAACTGTCACTTTTTTTTAGCATATAACTGTATATTTCGCTCTATATATCCAACAAAAACACACTCAATTTTTTCAAACAAACCAATAAAAAGGTACCCTTCATCCCATAACCCCAATTAATAACTACCCTCAGCTCTTACAAAACGATACAATCGAAAAATACCTTTCTAATAGTCCCACAACCGTGTCCCGTATTGGGCGCCATTATATCTTATTGGCGCCCAGTTGGGACCCGGCGTTGGAAACAAAAGGGAGATGTATAGGCTCTAACTAACTGCTTGTAGTATCAGCTAATTGGCAAGTAATTGGCCCTTATAAGCTTCCCACTGAAGGTAATAGATAGCGTAATTATATAGGCTGTATTTGTAAATAGGGTGGCTTTTGTTTCGAAGAATTAGGGAGGTTGGATTTTGATGAAGTTGAGTGTAGATAATTTTGTGGATCAATTGCTGCAGTGATTGAGTTCATCATCTTCCTGCCCTTATACCATGTCACTGAGGGACACCATATTTCCATTATACAGTGATATTTTTGTTGATTCAAATCAATATCTAAAATCACCCAACCGAATTACGGTCACGTCGACATTTTAGCAGAAGGGTGTGTGTGCAAATATAGGTGCACTTTTTATTTCTAAATTCACTCCAGTTTTCATACCCACCAAGGATACATAATTATATCCGTAGAAGTATTAATGTTTGATGAAATATTTTTACATTTTTACACCCTGTTGAAAACGTTTTCAGGCTCTTTACAGATTTTAATATTTTCAGCTGTATTTATCTTGATGATTCATTTTCAATATTTGCGTTCGATATCAATGTCTATAGAACCCTGTAATACACTGAAATAAGAAGAAAACTCCACAATTGGCAAATGAGTTACTTATTAAACCGAATAGGCCAGTGATGAAAGACATTTTAGGTCGCATTATTTTGCAACGTCCTGACTTTTTGGGATGTTATTAGGGTAAGATGCCAGTTTTTCAGTCTCGAAAGGCTTGTGCTTTGGCTTTTATTTTCTCATCGGTGAATTTCACCTTAAAAAGTCAATCAGTAGACTATTAAAGCAGATAAAATTTGGTACAATTAAAATGTAAAATCTATTCGATGATAATATTTATAAAATGTTATATAAGACCTATATTGTAAAACCTGTGGTCACAAATAAAGATTGATTGATTGTACCTGAAAATCTTATGAATCGAAGTCAGCATACATACAAAAGCTTATAAAATCGAGGTCTCTGGTATAAGAACAAAAACTCCTACAGAATTGCACAAAAGAAAAATGTGCTTTAACAAATCAGAAGTAGAAAGGTCTTCCCATAAAACCGTCGAGTACAGACATGCAAATGATATCGGTCCCTAACGTGAGTACCGTTCAATGAAGCGTGAGGGTCGCAGTAAGAAGTGCTTAAGCTCTTACCGATGATCGGTAACTATTGACGGACAGTTTTGTAAAGCTTTTTAAAGAGGCAATGTAAGACGCCGCATTCGATCATGTATGACTAGAGGCCGCCCGCGACTTCGTCCGCGTATAACTTCTCGTTATTCTCGTGTAAATCCTGATCCCTCGGGAACTCCGGGATAAAAAGTAGCCTATATGTTATTCTGGGTTTTCAGCTACCTACGTACCAAAGTTCATCGTAATTGGTTCAGTAGTACTTGCGTGAAAGAGTCACAAACATCTATGCATACTCACAAACTTCCGCATTTATAATATTAGTAGGATATGAAAGCAGTAAATTTTAGACTTTAGTATGTGAAGTTTAAGATTGATTATTAAGTGTTTGACGGGGTTTTTGTAAGAGTATATTTTATATTACTCTCTTTAAGACTACTGAGTAATGAGCTGCTTTTATTTCCGAAAGAAGTTTTAATTACGTTATGAAAAGATATTTCTTTTCTTTTTTGTTTCAATTTTTCCTCAGATTGGCGAAATTTGTAACGTCTAAAAATTAATTTTATGTGAGTGAATAAAGGCCGGTCATAAACTTCATTATCACTCTTTATTTTAAAGAGATAGGCTGGGGAAATATTTTACGAAGGGCCATAATATGGCTGACATTATTTTTTTCATGGTTGGCAAGTTTAAATAAGGTTTCATGAGTTTTTGTTCCAAGCGACTTAATTTACAGCATTTTGCTCCAATTTGTATGAATAATATGTTTACAAAAGAATCATCTGCTTAGCTTTTTCCCAAATATATTGAGGTCGGCTTCCAGTCAAACCGGATTCAGCTAAATACCAGTATTTTAGGTGGAGCGGCTGCCTACCAGACCTCCACAACCTGTTAACTAGGTAACACGGTAGGTAATCCTTGGCAAGACTGGAGTCAGATTTTCTGTCTTCTGACTATCCGTAACGACTACCAAAGATCTCCAAATGACAGCCGGGACGTCATTTGGAGATCTTTCTCCAAATGACAGCCTAATTATGATGATGGATAATCCTCCGTGCCTCGGAAAGCACTTTAAGCTGTTGAGCTTAAAGTGCTTTCCGAGGCACGGAGGAAACTCGCTATGATAAGATGATCACCCATCCAAAGACTGAACTGTTGCTTTACCTTGAAGATCGACCTGTGCGGCTGTTATTATTTATATTTTATTGTTTTATACTTTCATGGTCACTTAAATTAGAATTGCTAAGAATGAATGCTTTGAAAAGACGGGATTGCTACCATGTACCTTTTTATTTTCGAGTTTCCGATATTTCGGTACTGTTGCAAGCGCCATGATCACGGAGTAACTGAAGGTCTTGCGGGTTGGGTGTCACATTAAGCTTATCGTGGCTACCATTGCAAGATTTTGAGTATACCATCATTTTCTAGAAGCAAATAACGAAAACAAAACATGTTACAAGTATATCTCCTGATCTGGACAGGTTGTCTCGTGCGTTGCCCGTGTCCTTGCATTAATTAATTATTGTAATTTAATTGGTTTGGCATTAGTAATTTTATTTTAATTGGTCCAGTGAATCTTGTAGTTAAATGATACCTGCTGCTCGGATCGATCATCGAGGATAACAACGCTTGCCCAGGTCGATGTCGAGATGGTATTTTTTTCTGATAATGGTCTGACTGGAATAATTTAATCTAATTTTAAGGGCCGATTTTTCGGACAACTAAAAAGTTTAGACGTTATACAAATAAAATCTATATTTATAAAAGAACGTCGTGTTAGTTACACTACTTATAACTCACGGCTGAATCGATTTAGCTGAAAATTGGTGGGGAGGTAGCTTAGAACCAGGAGACGGACATATGATAGTTTTTATCCCGGAAATCCCACGTAAGCGGGAAGATCCTACGGGAACGGGAACGAAGCCGCGGGGGACAGCTAGTTATTTTTAAAAAATGACCAAATATTTCTTAATTTAAAAATGGCAGCCATCTATTAGAATATAATAGAATTTCATTTCAGACCGGAGTCCATTCTATAACAGTTAAATCTAAAAAAAATCATTGCGAAATATAATTACAACTTCGTACGTTTCAACCCTTTTTAAAAGCAGTTTCAGGATAACTTTCACCGTTCCCTGTGCTCTTCAAATAATATTACCTAATCTTTATTACGTACAGGTACCTACTAATAATTCGTGCAATTGTTGATCAAAATTGAAATCATCGTTTTTGTTAACTGTACTTTACTTAATTTTTCTTCTGGTCCCAAAGTACCACTCAAAAATTATATAGGTGTAGTCCGGGACCGCAATCTTGGTCCCAAAATTCCCTCGACCTGTGGAAAAACCCAGGTAGATTGATTGAAGCGGTACACTGACACAGCTTAACGTTACGTCTAACCAATCCTTTATCCCAATAGTGGCAGATTAATATCCTTGTGCTCTCAAAGCATGTCTTAATGAGCAAATAAGGGAATCGGATTAATGTAATTACACTTCTAATTAGTTAGCACATAGGTAATGATGGAGGAATCCTAGGCCGCATCTAATCTGCTAATAACCGCCGTGTGGCCGCAAATTACAGGAATGCTTTGTTCTAATCCTAATTATAATTATTGTTGAGCTATGACAAGCGTGTGCGTTAATGAAGGACTAATATCCGGGGGATATTGGTGAATTGTACTTGAATAGTACTTGTATAACCGTGGGTTACCTAGAAGCTGTTGTCTCGGTTATTATCAATACTACAGCCTTTGTGGATAAATAAATAAATAAGTAAAAAAAAAAAACTTTAATTGAGACCAAACAAGATCAATAATTCAAGTCATCGTCATTTTTCAACATCACATGTCATTATTGACAGCTGTGAGGTATGAGTATATATTTTAACAACCAGCAGCGAGCAGCTTCGGCCGCTTGAAATTCAGAAAGCATCCTAAGTTCCCGTGATAAAATATCCTTTGTATTATTGCAAAATATGGTTTACGTTTCAATCAGGAACCCAAGTTTCAATCAGGTACAAAAGTAGTTAAAAAAAAGCTTACAGCTAAGAAACGCTAAAAAAACGTTGTAAACCCTGTTAGGGCACAGCAAAAGGTATTGTTATAATATAACTAGATAGTAAAATTTGTACCTACGGTGGAAATTCCGAACATAGTGAAATCCATAGATCTTAAAAACTTGTGTTAGTTACGTAAATTCTTACAAATAAATATATTATTAAGTTTTTTTTTTTTAAACAAAACGGGGAACTCTTGGCCCAAATCTCACCTGATGGAAAGTGTTGATTAGGCGAAGCGAGTTTCACCCGGAATTCATTCATCAAGATAAAGGATCTACTACAAAACACACAGTTTTCAAAATAAGAATAGAACGCCATCAAGCCGCACCTGACAGAATCGTCACCTTTCGGCAATAATCGGCAGTGATCGGCTTGTCACGGCCAAAACTAAGCTGTCCGGGAACCGATTGAGTTAATTGGAAGGACAAACCTATCAGTTTCTGAAGAAAATGATGATAATAAGATGACGGTGACATCAGCAAAAGATTCTTGCTTACGAAAGCTTTTTGGAAATAGACAGACGTCATGACATCAGGATTTCACTATAATAATCATTTTTTTTTTAATTTATTTCATCTTATACCCACCCCGGTTTAAAATTATAATTAAGGGACTACTCACCCTTATTCACTTTTATTCAGCTTATGCCCTTAGAAAACATCATTATATATTTTGTATGGAGACGCGTACTCATTGGTCCAGCTTTCCGCGTCTATTCAGCTTTCACGGCAAACAAGTATAAAATGAGGACAAATGTGTTTAGCACTGGTTGCTGCTGCCGCCTTCTCATTCTTACGACGCTGTACGCGGCTGATAGAAGCAGAACTCTATAAGTGTGACCAAAATCGTTCAGCGAAATGCGATTGGAGCCGAATACGACAAGTGTAAGTAGTCCCTAACACGAACCTTTTTCGTTTACTGCTCATTTAATTACTATCAAAAACAACTTTCTTCATGGGTTCAATTGCAGCTTTATAGACTAGGCTGTAAGTTAATAGACAGACAGAAAAAACTATTAATAGAACAATTTACTTATGCCATTTTAAACTCGACGAGGCCGGTGTTGCCACAGCAAAAAATTCAGAATTTAAACTATTTAATATTGTAATTAAAGTGATCACAACGCATACCATGCACATATTAATTCATCGTCATACAAATAATGATGATACAATATTCTTCTATTCTTCTCTGGAACTCGCTACCTCTTGATATCAGGACGACCACCAGTCGGTTTGCATTTAAGCGGAAATTGCAGAGCTATTTTCTAAATAAATAGCGCAGAGTTATTTTAACACCTCTTTCTCTTGTTTTTGTATAATAATATACAATATATGTATGTATATAGTATAGGTATATATTATAGTAAATATGTATGTAAGTGTATTATAAGTTTATAACTTATTTATGTACTGCGTACCCATTCTATTTATCATTATGACATCTTATATTATTATTATTTTTTATGATTGTTCCTCTCAAAGAGAGCACCTGCCATCTAATCTCTTCACCACCCTTGGTTGACTGGTAGAGAATGCCTAAGGCATTAAGTCCGCCTTTGTACTTTTTTTTTTTTGTGCGAAAAGTTTAAATAAATAAATAAATAAATAAATAAATACAAGCATTATCACAATAATTGAAGGCATCATTCACGCTATCCTGGCGCAAACAGTGCCATTTATCGAATCCATCGATTCATTAACTCGACATCAATCAAGGTCTTGTAATCAATAGCGATAGGAGACAGCTCAACCGCGAGGCAGATAGCAGAAGGTCTACAGTACTATCTCTGTAGTGACACACACTGTTCTCTCAAGAATTCTTCTAGCACTAAAACCACGTTGGTCCAATCACTTGTGCTTCCTATAATCGATTATGCTGATGTTTGCTACTCCGATCTATCCCAAGAACTCCTTAACAAACTGGATCGACTTCTTAACAACTGTATACATTTCATTTATTCTTTCCGTTCTCAGCTTCAATGGTTACCTATCCGTCAAAGGAGATCCCTCAGATCCCTCTGCATGCTTTTCAGTATTTTGAATGATCCTTGTGCTCTTGATTATCTAAAACAATATCTTAAAGTGTTGGGCAGTTCTCACAATCTTAAACTCCTACGTTATTTCCACTAATAATTAAACTCTGGAATATACTACCCCATGACATCAAGAAGGCAAAATTTAGCCATTGGCTACCCGCGATCTTCACTAGCTCATCTGTCCACCTTGTGGGAGGCCGCGCCAACTTTGCGTGTTCCGATACGCGGTCGCCACTCCAGAACTTTTAGGCCCCATCGACCATCTGTTCTGCGAGCAATGTGCCCTGTCCACTGCCACATTAGTTTGGCGATCCTACGGTAACCCTAGTTCTCTTGTGGATATCATCAGGTGTGCTAATAGTCCACCTTAGTTTCTCCAGTTACGTTGAGGTTTCAATAGGTGAAGAGCCCATTGCCATAAATTTTGCACAAACCTAGACTCAAGCCTAAAAATTTCCTAATGGATAACTCAGTAAATTGTTACATAAAAAGTTTTAAAGGTTATCCAACCCACGATCGCATGGTTTGCTGCAGCACTTGCGACCACTATACACTCGAATAAGTCATTACATTTTGAGATCACGAAATTAGACTCGGTAAACAGTTACAAAAAATGTTTTAAAGGTTATCGGAGCCAGGATATCATGCTTTGCTGCAGAACTTGCGACCACTACACTCCTACTACTCGAATAAGTCATTACATTTTGAGATCACGAAATTAGACTCGGTAAACAGTTACAAAAAATGTTTTAAAGGTTATCGGAGCCAGGATATCAAGCTTTGCTGCAGAACTTGCGACCACTACACTCCTACTACTCGAATAAGTCATTACATTTTGAGATCACGAAATCATTTTCATTAGAGGTGACAAGCTCTTACCCGCGACTTCGTGCGTGCATATCGTGTTTTTTCCCGACTCCGCAGAAATTTTGGGAAGTCCTATTTTAGTACACAGTATCTTCTTAAACTCCACATGGAACCTACATAGCAAATTTCAGTTTTCTACGACCAGTAGTTTCGGCTGTGCATTGTCTGTCAATCACTCAGTCACTCAGTAACGGAAGATTTTTATGTTAGATTCATAGAAGGAGTTATTCGTTGTTATGCAATACAATTCTAAAAAGACTTTTGAGAGATTTTTCACTTTCTGTAGTAAAAATTTGTCTCACTGTCTTTCTAAACTCTGTTCCGAAAAAATCTGAATAGTTATCGTTTAGACCTTGGTTTGTTGCGATTGTATTTCAAGTTTCATTCAATTGGTGTATTTATTTCCAAAAATAAGGTCTTGCAAAGTGTATACCACTACCGTGAGGAGTTTGTTACTCGCGGTAGCCTACGTTTACAATACAAAAGTTTATGTAATTTCAGATCAAAGTTTAACTTCTGCAGTACCTGTGATACAATCCTTAAATATAGGGGCAGATGCTAACAGGCTCTCTGAGCCATCGTCTCCTCCATCTCAGGTATCTGGCCATCAATCTGATCGGATTGGAGAGGATTGCTTGAGCAGCGCAATTCATTTGAATACGTGCTTCGGTATGGAAGGTTCAATAGTGTAGGCTTGAAGGAGACTTGACAATATAAAAATTAAAAAAGAAACGGATTCAGTTTTTTGTCTGAATATGGCCGCTTGAATAATAGAGGTGAAGAAAAAAACTGGCAAAGTGTGAGTCACACTAGCCCACGAAGGGTTCCATAAAAAAAAAAAAACAAAAACAGTGGGTCTATTGTATGGGTGACGCCTTTAATTTTTAGTAGTAATAATAAAAAAAGTTGGGTAGATTATGTGAAAGATGGCAGGCTACAAATGAGGTGACTATATACACCATACAGATGTTCGATAAAAAAGATTCTATGGTGTCTCTGAATAATCCATGTCACTTAAAATCCGCTCTTAAAATTGTAAAAGCGAATGTATTTATTTGTCTGTTTATTTTCACGTTTTAATAGCTGGACGAATTTGGACGATACTAAGCACGCAGGTACTCTTTGAGTAAGAAATAGAATAATTTTGGTCCCGGAAGGACGTTCCCTTGGGATAAATTTGGGGGATTATGCGGACGGACCCTAAAAACGTGAAGATGATGATGTAGTTTAATACTAGTAGAGTGTGTAACGATTCTAGAAATATAGTGACACTGTAGTGGTCCCACAGGGTACTCGAATTCATTGAATTTCTCTCGTTTCAACAAAACCGAGATATTTTGCAGCTGTTTTTGCCGAAAGGCATGATATTTTAAAAGCTATCAATGGCAATGAAACGTCGAAAATATCTTCCATTGAAAACAACTTATAAAATGGCGAATGACTTTGAAATCGGCACAATGTAGGTACTCAGGAAATATCTTTCACAAGACTACAAGGCATTCAAGTCGAATTGAACTCTACTTTCTGAAGACTTAGGTTGAATTTTCAGTGTCGTAATCGAATGGTACATTTTGCTGTAATATTCTTTTGGAATAACAATAAGTGTTTGCTGAAAGATTGGGCTCCACAGTCAGTGAGACCGTATCAATTACAGTGTTATTAATTTTGCATTTCATCCCGGTCCATTGTTCCCTCGTTTCCTCGAAATGATAATGATTATTTCGGGGAATTAACCCTTTTACTGTCCTGTACAATGATAGTTTTAAAAATTGTGTTTTTTTTTTCATATAAAATAGCTTTTTAAACTATTTTTGTAATTTCACAGTTTGGGCATTTACGTTGCCCCAAAATAGGAATTTCTCCTGTATTGTGGGTACATTTACAAACATATAAATACACATAAACAAACAGCCAGACCCGAAACAACTTTCTGTGGGCAATACAAATATTTGTTCCGTGCGGGAATCGAACGGGAATGACACGCAGCGCTGCAGTCAATCGCTCAACCACTGGACCAACCGTGTCGTCACAAAAACTTTGACTGCATGCAACTGAATTTCCCAACTATATTGGGGTCGGCTCCTAGTGAATCGGAATTCAGCTGGGGGCTGGGGGCTGGGGGGGTTGTCTACTTCTTGGCAAGACCGGAGTAAAATTTTAAATGTAATATTAGAAAAAAATTGTCTCAATTGTAATCAAATCATTATTTGGGTAATTCTTCCATTTCGTGCAAATTTGGCGAAAATGAGAGATTTTTTTTTACTTCAAAACTAGACCTTTATTTCTAAAATATGCATAATTCTTTATGATTTTGCCAATTAATAGCCAATTGCACTCATAAACTTAGGGTTTTAATTTTTTTTTCGAACTGGTAATGACTTTGATAGTGATGGTAATGACAACAGGGAAGACGGTAGTGATACTATCGTACTGGTAATGATTACAAAAAGTTTTGTGTTAACATTAAAATACTAGGTAATGTTTTTTAACATTTTATTAATTAGTGAACACAATTATAAATCAGACTTACAAATGATCTTAAAATAAATTTTACTTCTATTGGTGTTTTACATTAATTACTACAAAAACACTGAAATCTTTTAAAGACATGTGAAATAAAAAAAAAATCTAATAAAATAGGAACTTTTAAAAATTCTACTATTATTAGCTTCATCAAAGAACTCTTCCATTTCTCGTTTTATTTCTTTCTCCTGATCTTTATGTACTTGTTTTTTATTTCTTAATGTAAATGGCATTATTGCTGTCGTTATTCTGTGTTTTTTTTTTAACTTTCTTTGTCTTTTACAATATCATCACTGAATTTACGTTTATCTGTTTTTCTTAGGCTTTTGAACCCTTCTTTCAGCTGTTTACAAATAGTTTCACCAAATATCAAATTCTTTTTTACTTCTTCTTTTTTGCCTTTATGTATTTTATCTATTAAACTTTCAATTTTCTGTTCAGTCGATGGATTTTCTTTTTTGTTGTTATATTCTCTCTCTTTAGCCTGTCTACCATCTTTTTCAGCTCTCTCTTCTCATTTTGTTCCTTCTGAATTTCTTTTTACAATATTCCAATTCTTTTAGTATAAATATAACGAATGCGCCGTATTGTTTTTATTCTTTTAACGCACTTTGCACATTTTTATTAAATTGATCTCCTTTATTCTGTTTGACTTCGATCTGAGAAGTTGACGGTCTCTCCAGTGGTTCAACTTCACTAACTTAAGGCACTTGACGATCTGTTGTTTCATCATCGCTGGTAGGTGGAGAATTATCAACAAGCATTTGCTCTATTGCTTTTTCTTTTTTCTTCTTTTCTATGTATCGTTGACGATTTGCTTTCTATAATTTTCTTTTCTGTCTTTGTTGTCATGGCGTTAAGTCTTTAACTAATTTTATTTTATTCTGTTCTTTGCGTTTCAAATATCGTAATCTTTCTTTTTCTTTTTGAGCAGCATATTTTTTTGGATCTTTTTTTATTTCTTCATACTTTTGTCTTTTATGAACTCTTTGTTGAGCTAACTTTTCCTCGGTAGTTTTCTTTTTTTCGCCTTCGGTTTCGCCATGATTCTTGTTCCTTTAAATAAAACACTGTAATTAATTATCTATTTAACTAAAGAATACTTAGCTTACTTTAAGTTCACTCTGCCGTGACAGTCAACCTTTACAAATATATATATTTTCTATAGAAGTTATTAAGTAAGTGTTAATAAAAAAAAAGTATACGATAATATCCATAAATATGATAATATAGTTATTTTTAACATGTTCTATGCTGTGTCTTGGGTTGGATTTTTCTTAAGAACCAGTGTTCTTCCCAACCCAGCATAGAACATGTTAAAATAACACTATACTATACCTATATACTACATTAACGTACCGAGTAATTGAAATGATTTAAGTACTTACTCAGAGCTTTAAAATATAAAATCCGCCCCTGAGCTTACCTTACTTTAAAAGTTTTACTTACATGATTGAGATATTCTTTGCTTAAAATAATGTTTTTTGATGTAAGTATCTTAGATTTAAAAAGTAAATTAAAAAATTTAAATAATGTCATCACTACCTTCCGTTTAGGATCATTACCTTCAGTTTCAAAGCTGAAGGTAAAAGAAGGTGATGATACTGAGAGTAATGACATTTTAGGACATTTTAGTCTGTAACCCTATATCCGTAAATATGACAATTATCAAACCAACAAGAACATTAATAATCTTAGTGAGCTTCCTTTTTAAAAATCAAACATAAATAAAATCTTATTACTTACCCCACAATTTAGGCGACGGTAAAGACAAATATTTCGTGACAAAGTAAAATTTCGAGTATTCAATATTCGATAATTCTCCAACCCAGACGCGCAGCCTTCCTCTTCCGTGCCTGTGGCTCAACAACTGGCTGGCGAGTGAAACGCGGGACGAGGGAATAAAACCACAGAGTAAAATATACTGATATTTTGTACTTTCAAATTTTGCCGCTGGTAATGATCAATTTTACGTGACAAAAGTTTGTTTTTTCTTTTAAAATTAACTATACAGTTTAAGTTTATAAAAAACATGACTACAGATTCTTTGTAATGTATGTAATAATATTTATTCACTTAGTGATTGATTGTTGTAACGCAGCATTAGAATTGAAACGCCTATTCGGCAATACTCACGATCGGACACGGATGGTAGATGATTTTTAGCATATTTTTGTAAAATATTTATTAAAACCATTGGATATAGCAATTCACGTTACCGAATGGCTATAGTTTAATACTATACTATTTCGTTCTGATAGAAAGCCCACACTCAAAGTGATTTTTATTTTTTTTATGACTTCAAATAGCGAATTTGCACGAACTCGTAGAAGTACCCATTTGTTTATTGCTTAATTTAAATGAATGAAATCGTTTTGAATTTGATTTGGTTTTGTAGCTAGCTAGCTTTAAAGTAAATTGTTTATTTATTTCAAAGTAATTGTTAATTTTGGTAATGCTCGTCTAGTGGCAACCACTTGTGTGTTTCACATGGTAGGTTGTAGTTGTTTACTATCCCTTATCCCTTACTTTAAATGAAAATAAAATTTTCTTGCTTTGACAATCCGTAACGACAGCCAAAGATCTCCAAATGACAGTCGGGATTATCCCAGCCAACGGATTATCGTGCTTTCCGAGGCACGGAGGAAACTCGGTATGTTCAAATATGTTGGAAGAATGGCTGTAGTGGTTTCTTGTGTCTCCTTGAAGTATTGTAAACTGAAAATATATCGCTCCGCGTAATTTGAAAAGAAATGAAACTAGTAAATGATTACTAGTTTCATTTCTACAAAATTGTCACCCAACCTCCGACCAACCTTTGTAAGCATTACTCAACCTTCAAATTTTGCCCTTGAGATTGTAATTACTGAGCCAGAAACTCCTCAAATACATCTAATACGACAACATTATCCCACGAAAACATATTAATAAAAAACATGTCACGCCATATAAGACAAGAAAAACCCGATTTTGTGGTTGAACACGTCTGCGCGGCAGCGGCCATTTTTCAAGAAACAAATGAGCTGCGAAAATTCGTAAACGAGGAATCAGGGTCGGGTGCCAATCGATCGCGTGGGATATGTACGGGGAACAGGATTTTGGTGTTAATGTTTAGCATTTATTAAAATGAATAAGTATTTAGAGATTTGGGTGTGAGATTTTAGAATGAATTTACGTATCTTTAAATAGAGATACCAAAGACGAGGAGGTTAAGCAACGCTTGCTGAGGATGGTCTGCAGATGGGTGACCATCTTAACATACCAAAACTATTCCATGCCTTAAGAAGTTTAGCCGTTGGTCCCTTGTAGATCTTTGGCAATCGTTGTGGATAGTCAGAAGCCAGAAAACATGACACTAATCGTGCCAAGGAGTATCGTGTTACCTTTTAATGGGCTGTGGAGGTTTAGTAGGCAGCCGCTTCACGTAAAATACTGGTATTCAGCTGAACTGACTGGAAGTCGACCCCAATATATAGTTGGGAAAAGACTAGGAAGATGCTGATTTTAAAAATAAAGGTATCAGATCTATGTATAAGATGAATAAGGCTTCGCCTTCACGTTTTGACGCTCTGTAGAAAACCATATGAGATCTAATTACAGGGTTAAATTTTACTCACTGTCAACCAATAATTATGGGTGCAAATACGTATTTTTATGAAAAATTTTAGAGAGTCTTCACTTTTGAAGAAGGTAGACAATTCGTAGGTTTCAAATTAAATTGATACAGTCTCATCTATTATTTGCAGGTAAACCCCAATGTTTGGAGGCCAATACTCTCTAATCATTACTAATACAAATACAGTTTTGTTCGATGCAGTAACGTATGTTATTATCCTTAGTCATTTTTATTTTTATTTTATTTTATTTATTCAGGGACAACAAACAGCTACAATATTTGTGTTGGAACAAAGAAAAACATTTAAAGATATTTACAATACTGCAGCCCACTACATTATCCGCAAATTGACAGAAAAAAAAATATGATAATGATAATGAGTGCCACTAGAAAGGTAATACAAAACAATAAAATCACATTAATAACAATTGTTTAGGTACATCATGCAAAATGTTGATAACCGATTTCTTGGCAAGAGAACAACAATAAATTTAGACCAGTTTACATTTCTAATTGCTTTATGATAATCTTCATAACATTACATTTAAATTTTGATTTTGAGCATAGGAAAATATCAATACCAATAAAATTACAATTATAAAATTCAACCATTCCTCGAATAGGGCAGCGCAAAACAGAATTAGTCCGACAGGTGTTGACAGCAAATAGGGCACCTGCACGGATACTGCGTATATTAGCAGTGCGTGGAACTACATAACATAGTTTGCTCGTGAGATCAATACAATCAAAAGCTCCACGAACAATTCCATACAGAACAGTAGCCTCTAGATAATTTCGTCTAGATTCTAGTTTGACCTGCCCATACCTATTCAGCAATTGTGAGTACGATAAAAACGTTTTGTAGCATCTGTAATGCATGGCTCGTAGAAATTTTCGCTGAACTTTTTCAATCTCGTCTATGTATTTTTGGTAAAACGGGTTCCAAATAGGGACGGCATATTCTAATTGCGAGCGTACAAGGGTCTTATATAGGTAAAGGTATGTGGAAACCCGCTTGAACTCAGTGGCGGATCTCATAACAAAACCATACATCTTAAATGCTTTGTTTACAATATTTTGCACATGTTGATTTAGGGACAACTTGTCGTCAATTAACACACCAAGGTCTCTCACAGTAGAAACATAACTGAGTGCTGTGTCGTGCAGTGAGTATTTAAAGTTAATAACTGTTTTGTTTTTTGTAAAATTGATGTAATTGCACTTGGAGAGACTAAGGTGTAGTTTATTGTTTAGACAATAATCAGCAAGACGGTCCAGGTCTTGTTGGAAAAGTCGACAATCCTCTACAGTCTGTATAGACCTATAAACTTTTTGATCATCAGCGTACACAAGAAACTTAGTATTTTTAAAACATTTGTTTATGTCATTTATATATAAAATAAACAACAATGGACCCAAGATTGAACCTTGTGGGACACCCGAAGTTATATGCACTGCTTCAGACTGATGACCATTTACGACAACCTTCTGTGTTCTATTTTTAATATAGGATGAGAACCAGCGCAGCAAATTTCCTCGTATACCATTAAATGCGATCTTATTTAGTAGGATATCATGGTCGACCTCATCTATAATCGAGTCATCATCTATAATCGCTTCTTACAATGCGTTTCAAATGAGAATAGGAACGTCAATGACTCTATCTGTCAAATGTCTCTTGAAAAGTACGATTTGCAAAGAAAACTTAACCAATATGCAAATCAAAAACGGTTTATTTTAATTTGTTTAAATTTAAATAAAAACGTTCGTAAATGAGCTAAATATAATAATTTACAGCTATGACGTCACAATATGGCGCTAAGTAGATCCTATTCTTATTTGAAAAGCATTATACATATTTCGTTCAACTAATTACCTCTTTGGGTTTTTCCAAAGTCAGACTAAAACCATTCACAAAAGTGTGTTCTAAATTTCATTAATCCAAAATAAATCTGAAACTATTCTGTCTGTCATGTAAATCTATTGTGTGTGTTTGTTACCTACTTATTTCGTACTCGTTCACGTCATTACGCCTGTAGGTATTTGAATGAAAATTGGCACATAGGTAACAGGGTAAAATATCATGATCCAGGTCGTGCCATAAGCCCGTCCTAGATTATGACATTTTACCTTTTTACCCTGTGCGTGTGATCCCTTGGGAAAATTCCGACATTTACGCAGATGAAGTCTCGGGCAGATGCTAGTCAATAAGCAAATAACACAATACCCAATCATTGCCCCATTCAGCAGTCTCTCCAATCATAAGACGATTAGTATCTCAGTCATATATATGTGTTGCTAACGAGGAGCCACTGATGGCTGTTTAGTGATACCTAGCGCTGTACCAGATGTGAATTCATTGGAGAAAGATTGACGGAGGATTATGATTATGTTAGGTCTTGAAATACTCATTCAGCTTTTATATAGGTTTAATTAAGTCTTCAATGTTTTCTTCGAACTCCACTCATCTTAGTTTAGACTTCTAAAATGGAGGAAGTTCTCAATTTGGTTTTGTTTTATGTATGCACAGCGATTACTGCGAGATTTCTAATTCGATTTGTGTGATTGTTTTTTAGTTCGATGCGGAATACTTGCTTTTTGGTCCCGTAATTAATGCGGTCGCCGTATTCGGTGACAAACTTAATGTATACAGCCCGATTCAATTAATGAATTCAGTTAAACTGAATGCAGTCGCCGCATTTGGTGACTGACTTAATAAACGCCCCATAAGCTACATCTTTTGCAAAAAACCTTTTGATGAATTTGAAGGACCAGTAGAAAAGATACGAACTAACTCTAAAGAAGAAAGGGAAGCCATTAACAATCCTGTTACAGAAACTATAAAATTGCCAGCAGCAACCATCACCCGCGTATCCAAAATTAATACAATTGGTTGCTAAGCGGTCGCTCCAACTGGAAGCAATTACAACGAGTCGCTGATTCGAAAAGTTTCTCAATGTAATTTGGTAGCTGTTTGCAGCCTAACTGGTTTTAAAAGCGGTTAGTATGTGTTTAAAGGTTTGAATAGCGGTTCAGTTAATTTGGTGTTTTATAGTGTTTTTGTTGTGTTTCGTTGAAAAAAGTTTTGGTTTTCACTGTGTTTGTGCATTAATTTTTCATCTTTTCGTCTCGATTGACTCATAATTATTAATTTTGTTCGACCAATATTCAGCAACTTGTACAGCTCTATCATTGCTCTCGTTCAAATTTTGGATGATGTGCGTTGTCCACGACGGGCAATTAAGAAGATGTTGCATGTCCAGTGGAGTGGCTCCGCACTGGCACTGTTTTTGGGATGGGTGGAGGATGCCTCTTGTGGCAAGATTATTTTTACATCGGCCAACTTGGGTCCGCAGTCGACTAAGAGATTTCCAGGTTGTACACAGAAGTTTCCGTCCAGATGGTATGATACGCAGTTGCTGTCGAAATTCTAAAATATGCATTACGGAGATTCGTGAGTTTTACATTAGTGGCTAGTCGCGCCGTAAAATATCACTCACGTCAACCCAAACTAATGTAATATCTAAGCCCTCAGAAGTTTTGAGATGATAGACAAATTCTACTTTTCTTCTTCGTCTGTTGAAGGTCAAAATTGAGTGTTTTAGCATTTTATTTTTTCTTTTGTTAGGCATACGTTTGACCACCACCTCACGTGATGGTAAGCGATGATGCGGTCTAAGATTGAGTACGCTTGCCTAGAAGTAACTTATTCACTCTCGACTTAAAAACTCCCAGTTTGTAGCTAGCAGGAAACACAGACTCCGGTGGGGAATTCCACTGTGTGTTCACAAAACGTTTTGTGCGTGTGGGTGCGATGTTCACCATGTACAGGTGATGAACGTTTATTGCTTACTTGTTTGTCGCTGTCTATAAGAAGCAACAAACAGTAGTGTTCGAACAACAAGCATTTTGCCAATAGTGGTCAGATCAATAATATAAAACAGATCATGAAAATACCGCACAAGTTACGCACATGATTAATTAGCTGTAAAATTGGGATAGTGTTTGTATAGCTCCATCTCACTTTTATACCGGTATCATGATTGTCTTACTAAGGCCTCTGACATTAAGCATTAAACTATCCAAAACTTTCCTCTCGAAACTATCCAAACTGTAGCCTCACCTGACGCCAATCGATCCCGACAAATCATTTGAATACGCACCCTCAAATCACAGAAATACACCTACCTATACAAAAGGTATCAGAACCAAATCGTTGGCAATCTAACTCCAATATCCAAGGGAGAATAATTGACGGACCGCAGTTACCAATGCTGTAGATTGGAGTAACTAGATTGTGGTGCCGGAGGGTCAATCAATAGAATATGCAAGAGAGATGGTAAACCATGATCGAATAGAACCTGTATGAAGTGATATGTTTGTTGATGTTGAGGTGAATGTTATCTTGTGTTCCTTGTAGAGGAAGGCAGAGGTGTATCACATTCTAACATTTAGGCATGTGAAGTTTTTTTTTTTTTTACTTGAAATGGGTTTGCTTTTGACTCTAGTCTAGTTCAAGGATGACAGAAACAAAGTCAACGATTTTTATTTTTTTTATTTTATTTTTTTATACAAAACGGGGAAACTCTTGGCCCAAATCTCACCTGATGGAAAGTGTTGATTAGGCCGAAGATGGAAGCGAGTTTCACCCAGAATCCTCTTACACAGAGGAACTGGCTATCATACCTCTAACGGCCGGGCCACAACAATGCTGTTAACATATTTGTTATGGCGACAAATTTAGACATGATGGTGGTAGCTTGCCAGGCGGACTTAGAAAAAGTCCTACCACCAACCAAACCGAGCAAAAAATTTGCCTCCGCTGGGATTCGAACCCGGGACCTCTGGGTCTGAATCAGGTGGTATAACCACTAGACCACGGAGGCGGTTAGTGTCACCTGTTTAGCACCACCCGGGGACCACGTGTAGGGATTCGCTGAAGGGTATTCTCCTACGGACGCGGGTGGCTCGGCCTCCAAAACCCCCAAATGATAGAGCGAGCTTACCCAGAAGCAGCTTGTTTACTCTAACTTTGAAAATATTAGGGTTGGAAGCGTTCGGAAACACAGACGCGGGCAGAGAGTTCCACTCCTTTGCTGTGCGCATTATGAAAGACGCTTGGAAGCGCTTAGTGCGAGTTGGTGGAATAGCAACAAGGTAGCGATGGTAAGTTGCAGTGCGTCTGGATGTATGTTTTGGGAATACTTATAATGTGTGTACAGATAAGAAGTGGAATTCTCTATCATCGTCTGTTTCCTGTCTCCTATATCTTGGGAGAGTTTTAGTGACGAGTGTTAAGCTTACTTCCAGACAAGCAAGCTCCATTGTCGACCATATTGTTGCTTGAGATACCCTTATTTCTAACTCATTTCTTCCAATCGCCTTAACCATTTTCACGATTTTAGGTCGTCATTTACTGATATTAATGAAGGATTTTTGCTTATAATGGTTACTAAGTCGAGTAGAGCAAATAAGTTTCCTACAAGAGGACTAATAATATAGGTTATAGTGGGCCAACGCGAGAATAGCTAGAATAAAAATGCAGGAAAGAAGTTACGACAACAATAAAATAAATCAAGATTACAATACAAGTGCAATGAGGTGAGCAACCCTCCTCTCGTACAAATTGACCCTTTTCCTGCGCCCCTAACGAAGGATAACAATAATATTACAACCCTTCTAACCACCCCTTTGTAAAGTGATACTTCTCAAATAAAACTACCTATTACACCCCAGTAGGGGTGTCATCTGGCTGTATGGTGGGTATATGTATCGTTGGCTCACTATATGAGGTTCTATGTTACAATTATTTTTATAATGCTCTTTAAAGATTTAAGTTTGAGCTACACGATAACAAGCAAAATTTTGCACTGTCTGGACAGGTCCACTTAGATCTGTGTGGTACGTTCCTCAAAATACCACTTCATTCTCATATGATTTGACCAGTACGATTGTGTGGACTGGAAAATAGACTGTGACCTCTGAGTTTGTTTCGGTGTTCCTCCTCAGAGCAGTCAGCTAGGAAACACCGGCCTCATCTAGTTTAAAATCACCAAAAAAGATTGACGTGTAAAAGTGTTATTTACAACCTACTTACAAAATTTTGATGAATTGGACGAAAATTTTGATGCCATATTTTAGTTAGGAGCTTTTTTGTTTATTTTAAGTGTACTTACAAAATAAATATCATTCACGGTTAGATCACTTGAGTACTGTGCTACAAACTTTTTTAATTTTTTTTGGGATGGGAAAATGGGAAATCATCAATTGGCTCTTGACGAGACGGAAGGGAATCTCAGACTATTACTTACTAAAACCCACAGTGACTTCCACAACTCTGGCTCTGTGCCGCAACCTGAGGGTCAATTCTACTAATTTTTAAACAACTCTCACATTCGCATGTCAATCGCAAACTGTCATTAAAGCCTTAATTTTCATACATTTTTGACAGATTGCGATTGAGATGCCAATTTGAAAATTAGTAGAATTGACACGCTAGAGTCTGGTTTGCTATTCGACTATCATGGGACTAACATTAGTGTAAGTAGCAGAAGTTTGAACCTTACTCTGACTACCCCTTTAGGGATTACGGGTCTAAAGTAATGCTCTGAACTAATTGACACATCCAACCAACAAAATGATTAACAAAATTCATAAACCCGAAAATTTATTCACACCCTGCCAAAATTATTCTAAATTTTTCCCTCCCCTAAAATGATTAGCTCTTGCCCGTACAAACTAGAACAAGTTTCAATCACCCTCCCGGGGGAGCGCTGGGTAAACTGTTACCTTTTAAGAGGCAAAGTTGAGGGAAAACTCTGTTAATATTGAACTAGTGATAGATTATGCAGCTGTGGATAGTGTAATGGATGGAGTGCCTGTACTGTGGTGCCTGGTGGAGAGGGTGAGATTTGTACAGGAAACTAGCTGACCCGCGCAACTTCGTCTGCGGCACATTTTCCATTAATGCTCCGCTCCTTTTAGTCGTATCGTGATGATATATAGCTTATAGTCTTCTTCGACAAATGGGCTATCTAACACTGAAAGAATTTTTCAAATTGGTCCAGTAGTTTCGGAGCCTATACATTTCAAACAAACAAACAAATATTTCCTTTTTGTATTAGTGTTGATGTCTGCTGATTCAAAAATTGATGATAAGACAAAGGAGTGTTACTTGTTAGCCAGTTTGTGGAGATCTGGGAGGCAACCACACCATCGCTTACCATCAGGTGGAATAGTGATCAAACGAATGCCAATAGGGAATATGCATGCGATTTTTTTATTTGCAAAATTAAATAATTTTTAGCTCTAGAAAACGAGCATGAAATTATTTTTTAATACCTTCATCGGCGATGAAGTTATAAAGCTTCAAAGATTACAATTAGAAAGAGAAGTCCGATATGAACTTTGACGTCAAATTCCATGACGCCTATACAGCTGTCATATAAAACAGCGTTTTAGTGAGAGGGGCATATATATTTGTTTAAAATAGTTACAGCTCCTTTATTTTTCGAGCAATTTTGATTCTATTTTCACTTTTAGTATTATATTTTTGTATATTTTTAGATAGAATGTGTAGGTAATAAATATTTTTTTCATGCATATTTCCTATTACTGGTAAAAGAACCGCTCCACGTAAAATACTACTATTCAGCTGAATCTGGTTTGACTAGAAACCCCAAATATAATTAAGAAAAGGCTAGGCAAATGAAATAAGGCAAAAGAGTTCTTGCTACAACCTGTACCTGTACCAATATTTATGTATAAAAAAAACAAAGTTTGGAGTTCGAAATACATTATAGTGAATGCATGTAAGGGAATTTTAAAAATAAAATTTAACTATTATTTTCTCTATAACATAATTTAAAAATATATAATGAAAAATTAATGAATATTGCTTAAATTAATTTTTAAAATAAAGTATAAATTGCATACTTTTAGTAAACAAACACTCATTGTTTTTCACATGAAATTACGTTTCGCCATTACGAAGTATTTAATATTTAAATTTATTTATTTCATTTATAAGATGTAACCTCTATAAATCACTGGATTTGCATTATCCTGATAATGAAACAAACTACAATTTTCACCTTGACATTCAATAGCCAATATCACTTTCATCCCACTCCAATTTGCTAATTCCGAACTCGATCCCAAACAATACTCCATAACAATAACAATGAACCAAGACAATAAGAAACTGACTAAGAAAGTAACATCTAATTTGATATCGGAAACAATTCGGAACAATATCTCGAACATACTTCACTGTTCCGAAGTCTATATGCGAGTGTACTCGAAGTTTGCCAACAGTATTATTGAGCGGCATGTTCACTGGCTTGCGATCATATTGCCATCTGGTGTGTGTTGTACGAACTTTGATACATTGAATATTAATGTTAGGGAACATTGTTATACTGATTTCGTCTTCGCTAAATTGACAGAGAATTTCGAAATAGGCTTAATTTCAGGCATAACGTCGAAACATGGTTACTTGGTTAGGTGTGTGTGACTGTAAGACAGATTTGTAAATAAGGGATTACAATCACAAGAAAATGCATTCGGTTCATGAAAAAAAGCGGTTCGTCAGAATCAGACAGGAAGAGAAGAAAAAAAACAACACAGGAAAGTTTACTAAATGAAAATTTTAATGATCAAAGAACAACTGACAACTGTCCATGAAAATAATAAAAAGATAATGACCAAATTTTGCGTAAAGGGACCACTTAACCTTTAAAAGAAAGAAGAAAAAAAAAATCAAGGATACATACATTAAAAGTTTCCAACAAAATCGATGTTCCCCTAAACGCCTCTCGTTATAATACAGAGAAAAAAAGTTGTGAAACATTTTGTCAAACGTAATTATTCGAGATTTGCTTCCGATACCAGTTTCCGACAGGGGCGGATCCAGAACTTCCTCTTGAGGGAGGTTTGACCCCGCTGCGGGTAGGTTTTAACAAAATAGCAACATTATACAGGATTATTTGTAAAACACCAACAACTTCTCAGGACTATGTTACTAACATCATAATCAACAACTTTTGTTCTATGACTTTTAAAAACTCATCATTATTTTAGTTCATCAGGTTTTCATATAAAAATAAAAAATGTTTAAATTGAACGCCCTAAATGTTACGAAGTCTATGCGAAACAAAGAATCTCTTGCTTCGCATAGGCTTCGTAACATTAAGCTTTACACATATCAAGTCTCCTTAGATTACTTTTCGTGAAATCCACAAAAAAATCATTAGGACGTAGACTAACAAGAATATCTCGGGCTTTTGCGGGAGTGTGGGGGGAGGGAGGCTGGAGCCCCTTAGCCTACTTCTACTAGATCCGCCACTGGTTTCCGAGCGTTCGACAATTCAGAATAATGTCGTACAAGTTGAAGTCGAAAGTGAACGAGAATAAGTTTGTTTTGGCGACACTTAACAACTGTAGTGGTTTTAAACTTTGAGCTCATGAGCGGAACACGTTTTGGCTTACTGGCTAATTGTTGGATAAACAACTTTGTCACCATCAAGTTTGGATTGAAGACATTTCTTTGTATACGAGTAAAGTAGAATCGCTCGTCTTTAGTTTTCTTAAGCGTTGATAGTTTTTCATATTGACAGGCACACCTTTGACCACTATCGCACCTGATGGTAAGCGATTGACAGGAAGTAACCTATTCACTCTTGACTTAAAGACTCCCAGGTAACAATAGCTATCAGGAAACACAGACTCAGGCAGGGAATTCAACTCCTCAGTAGTACACACAATGAATGTGTTCCCAAAACGTTTTGTGCGTGTGGGTGGGATTTCCACCATGTACCGGTGGTGCATCGCCGTTCGTCTTGTGATCCAATTATGGAGCAGGCTTGGCGGAATTAAATTATTGCGCTGCCTTTTCCCCAAAATCCAACTGGTAGAAAGCCGACAGGCCAGCAACTCGGCGTCGATGCTCAAGACTTTGGACTTTCGACTCGACGAGCATATCATTGCCGATGATTATCTTGGCTTGTTTTTTCTATTGACTCAAGGGCATCATCATTTTGATCTAAATATAAAATGTCACCTCGATTTCTCACATAACGAATAGCTAAATATTGACAAAATAGTTTCTAGCGTCAACTGCATAGGTACAGACGTCAGCACATGAAGCTACATCAATCTGTCAAATTTCTTCTATATATTTTCAACATTAGTGCTTAAGACATAAGGTTCAAAGTTGATTGAGAAAAGTTGTCAGTTTCAGGTAGCTTGGTGTGCTGGCGACTGTACCATAAAGTGCAGCGTAGGCAGGCCGCCTATAAGTTGGATCATCAACCACTGCAGGTCGAGAGAACCCACTAAATCCAAACAGCTGTCAGTCCTTGGTCAATCGACAACTTATATGATAATATTGATGATAATAAACCAGAACTTATCTCAAAAAAATAAAAAAAAGGTACAGTACCAGTCGGACTCGCACACGAAGGGTTCCGTACTAACTGTGTTAACAAACAAAACTGATTTGATTTGACTAAGCTACGTCCTACGCAAAATTTTAACTATCTGCCTATTACGGTTCTTGAGATACAACCCGCTGACTGACAGACGGCAGACTGACGACAAGCGGAGGCTTATTAATAGGGTTCCGTTGGTTATGCTTTGGATACGGAACCAAGCAAGGAGGACGATATCTAAAAACAAAGTGATTGGTCAACTGACACCACACAACTTGTCAACAGTGTAAGTTACACAGAAACCAAACACCAATCCACTAACAAGTCTAGGT
This sequence comes from Ceramica pisi, assembly GCA_963859965.1. Lineage (NCBI taxonomy): Eukaryota > Metazoa > Arthropoda > Insecta > Lepidoptera > Noctuidae > Ceramica > Ceramica pisi. The sequence continues at coordinate 15,612,547 of OY982553.1, read as the reverse complement.
AACGACCCACCAAAACCAGATCCTGTAACAAAGGAAAAAGATAACAAAGTTACCAACAAAACTATAATAAAACAATTCCTAGATTATAACCCTGAAGATAAGGCAGCTTCCCTCTTACCTTTCCCAGTGTTATTTATAGCTTCAGATAAAGAAGTGGTACGTACGGCAGCTTATAAAAATGATAGTATTCTGATCGAGGAAGAGAGAAGTTATGGTTTGGCATTTGTCTTTGAGTAGATGGGGTTGTCAGTGGTATAGTGATTTTGTATGCGGATTATTTATTTGATGGCTGTATGTTTTAGTTGTTCTATATTAAAATCTAGGTCATATTATGTTGTTTTTTAACCAACTTCCCAAATAGAAAAACTTTCTCAATTCGGTTGTATTTTTTTTTGTTTGTTACCTCATAACTCCGTCATTTATGAACCGCTTTTTAAAATTATTTATCAGAAAGGTCTCGATTGGTCCCATTTAAATTTTATCAAAATCGGTTAGGAAATTTGGATTTGAAATTGAAATAGCTGAACTTCGTTTACTTGGAGCATGGTTTTTTTTGTCATCCAAGTAATCGAAATTGCGTATTTTGCTTTTCTGCAATTTTTCAGTGATACTGTTAGGTGTGGGGTACCAGAAAAACTGAAAATTAAAAAAACTTTTTACGTCGGTTGTATTTTTTGTAAAAAGTTTTTTATTTTTCATTTTTTCTTAAGATTGGTAGGCATACGTTTGACTAGTATCTCACCTGATGTTTGCAATGATGTAGTCTAAGATGGAGCACGCTTACCTAGAAGTAACCTATTCACTCTTGACTTAAGACTCTCAGGTTGTAGCTATCAAGAAACACAGACTCTGGCAGAGAATTCCACTCCTTAGCTGTACCTACGCACTATGATGTGTTCCGAAACGTTTTGTGCGTGTGGGTGGGATATCCACTAAGTACGTGTAGGTGATGGGTTTTCCTAACTTAATGCCGAAAGGCGTCCAGCACCAGACTGAAAAAGAATTGTCACCGAACGGGTTTTTTGTTTAGTGCTGGAAAATCATCAATGAATGACTCCTCTCGCCCTAGGCAGAGCAGAAGTGAGTGACAAGCTCTTACTGACTAAACCCATGCGTGTTCCTTCTAATTTCCTTTGCGCTCCAGGGTCAAATATTAAACCTAAACTAAAATTAGTTTACGATAGTGGTTGTAAGAACTTATGAAGCCGTTTATTTATTTATTTATTTATTTATTGGCCTATCTACAATTGTTACACTGTTTATACTAAAAACACAAGCAATAAATACAAGCATAGTGTACAATATGATGCGAAAGACACAGCATGCAAAAACAAAATTAAAATGTGAATAAAGTTATAATAGTAGTGCAGAAATAACACTTACAACTAGTGGATAGCTTCACAAACACAGCAGATAAAAAGTGACAAGGAAAAAAAAAGAGAAAAGATCAGTATGGTGGTTCCGCCGTTGATCAAAATGTTACATTTTATAGCGAAACATATACTAAATTAATTAAGTTCATACAACTTTAGCACCGATGTTATCGAATAGCTACGCAGCTTCACTTAAAACATTATTTTTAGTGAAATGGACTATAACTAATATTTTAATTTAAGCTAATACTACAATATTTTAGACATTATCTACTGATCAAATTGTAGAAAGCGAAACATTTGCGACTAATAAATTAATTTCATACAGTTTTAGTACCGATCCTAGCTATACTAATAAAGTTGAAGTGTTTGTTTGATTTTTTTTGCTTGGTTGGTTGAACACACTAATCTCAGGAACTATTGGTTCGAATTGAAAAAATATTTTAGTGTTGTATAGCCCATTTATCGAGGAAGGCTAAAGGCTAAAAATCACGCTATGACCAATTAAGAGCGAGGATTAACGAAAAATGTGACGCTGACTAAGTTTTGCGGGTCATCTAGTCACTACATATTATTACGAGTATATAACAAAGTCCTCCGCGTCAGTCTGTCTGTTTGTTCGCGATAAACTCAAAAACTATTGCACTGATTTTCATACTGTTTTCAGGAATGTAAGTGGTTTTCGAGGAAGATTTTCTACACTAATATTATAAAGAGGAAAGATTCGTTTGTTTGTTTGTTTGAATTGAATAGGCTCCGACACTACTGGACCGATTAGAAAAAATCTTTCGGTGTTAGATAGCCCATTTATCGAGGAAGGCTATAAGCTATATATCATCACGCTAAGACAAATAGGAGCGGAGCATTAATGGAAATGTGACGCAGACGAAGTTGCGTGGGTAGCTAGTATTATATAATTTGACAAGCGGGCGAAGCCACGGGCATCAGTTAACGTTCTTTTTTATCAAGGAAGGAAGAAAGACAAAGTTTATTACTGTATTATCTTCTTATATTCTGAACAACAACTCCTTGAGAAGAAAATGTATGAAAGACTAAGAAAAAAAATGCTAAAATCAATTAGCCATTCCCCTATTCAAACTCTATGAAACGAATGCATTCATAAAATCTTTTACAAAGAAGGCTTTTGATTGAAATTGCAATAGCAACTTCCTGCCAACACTCAAAGGGCGATGGCGTGATTGATTCGCCGTCCGACCAATCGATCGTCAGCATAATAGTCGAGGAGTAGAAGGCCCACTTTTAACAGTAATCAATCTTATGTTTTGTTGATAAGGTCGTCTTTTGGTATGCAGTAAAAGTCAGATTATATTTACAGCAGATCTGAAAACCTTTTTAGGGTTCCGTAACCAAATGGCAAAAACGGAACCCTTATAGATTCGTCATGTCTGTCTGTCTGTCTGTCCGTCCGTATGTCACAGCCACTTTTCTCCGATACTACAAGAGCTATACCGTTGAAACTTGGTAAGTAGATGTATTCTGTGAACCGCATTAAGATTTTCACTTAAAAACAGAAAAATAACAATAAATTTTGGGGGTCCCCATACTTAGAACTGAAACTCCAAAAATTTTTTTTTTCATCAAACCCGTACGTGTGGGGTATCTATGGATAGGTCTTCAAAAATGATATTGAGGTTTTTCAGAACAGTTTGCGAGAGAGACACTTCCAAAGTGGTAAAATGTGTCCCCCCCCCCTTAACTTCTAAAATAAGAGAATGATAAATCTAAAAAAAATTTATGATGTAAACTACCAGCGAAAATTGGTTTGAACATGATCTAGTAAGTAGTTTTTTTTTAATACGTCATAAATCGTAAATCGCAACTTAGGTCTAAGTGATCGCGTAGGACTGGTTGTTATGGCGACATCTGGAAAGGCCTATGTCCAGCTGTGGACTTCTTTCGACTTTTTATGATGCTGATCATGATGAAGTCGTTACTATAAGTATTTTATTTTTAAATTCAAACTACTTAGAGTGCAACAGACGAAGATTGTAAAAAACAATCAGACTGTTTTGCGTTTTCTACACAGGATAGACTAAGGCTAACTCCCTCTCATAGAAATCAAATTGACAGGTTATATGTGTTCATATAATATTGTTTTTTTTTTCTTCTTTTTATTATTTATTTATCTGACTATGTAGGTCAATTTTTTTTTACAAATTTAATCCACATACGTCAACACTTGCTTAAGTGTGTATTTTGTTTTAGTGTCGTGCTAGCACTGACAAATGATAAATCATATACTTTTTTTTTAGTGTCATGTATTAGTTACTTTGCATACTAATTATTGTAAAATTTTAGTTCCTAAAACATAACAGACAGATGTGTTGCTGGGGAGTTTGTTGGCCACTTTTTTTCTACAGCTAAAACACTAGGAAGTGGTGACGGGCGGGCGGTTTTGGGGGACTGTCTTTTGTAAAACTTGACGTTCAAAAAGTGCTGGCTCTCAGCCTAATTTGAATAAATGACTTTTGAATTTTGAATAGAAAGTATGTGAGAGAGATTTAGCTTTTATCTACAAGGCTGATTAGAGAGAAGAAAAACTGACTTTGTCTCTGTCATTTCTGACCAAAACTAAGGTCAAGAGCAAAACCCATCACAAATTAAATAAAATAAAAAAAGAAATAATAGACAGAAAATAATTATGCTCACAGGTTTAATGGGTACCTACTATTTTCATTTCATATTTTAAATCGATATTATTATTAGTTATCCATCAAGTCAACATCGTTTTTCTTCGTTATTATATACAATCGATTATACCTTTTTCCTATTCATTCTCTAAGGGAATATGCAAGCGTTTTTTTTTATTTACATAATGAAATACTTATTAGCTCTAGTAATTAATAATGAAATTATTTTTTATCTAACTTCATCAGCGAAGAAGTTATAAAGCTTCAAAGATTACAATTAGAAAAAGAAGTCCGATATGGACTTTGACGTCAAAGTCCATGACGTCTGTACATCTGCCATAAAAAGCAGCGTTTAAAATAATTATATCTCGTTTGTTTTTCGGGCAATTCTGTTACGTTTTAGGAACTACCACGTCACACTTCGATAGCGTTTGTTAATCTCGTACATTTTAGACGTTTTGTCAATCGCTCACAATACAGACAGAATTTCACTTTGTTTTAAACTTAATAATTATGTACTAGCTTCTTATAAAGTCAATTGCAATATTTCACAAACTAATGTCAGGTTTTCTGCTCATACATTACAAACTGGAACTTTTGTATCCAACGTCGTCTTGAATCTTGTTAACATTTTCTCTTTTTTTATTAAATGCTTTTCAGGCCACTTTCTTGAACACAAAGAACAGATTAAATTCCGCAGGCGATGGAAAGCCCGTATAGTTATATTGATTAAAATGTAACGTTCGATCGACAAGAAAGGTCAAGCAAGTTCGAAGTGGTGTCGAGAGTGCACTTCGGAACTACAATATGAAGGTGTGAAGTTTTTAGAAGAAAGATAAAAGGTAGGTAAGTTTGACAAATGAAGAAACTTGAGAATTGATTGGAATGTTTACTGCAAGTGTACCAAAAAGGAGTCATTCTCTTCTTTTCATGTCGATCTGTCAATTTATTGTTTTGGGCTTAGATGTCACGTTAATTCTAAGAGTCAGTTGTGTTCATCAAGTTTTAATTATTAATGCAATGAATAATTTAAAGAACGTAATGAAAACATATCTTTCACAGCTCGTGGCTAAACTTTAGCAGCCGCACAGGTCGATCTTCAAGGTTAAGCAACGCTTGCCAAGGTTGGTCTGTGGAGTGGATGGGTGACTATCTTTACATACCGAGTTTCCTCCGTGCCTTAGAAAGCAAGTTAAGCTGTTGGTTCTTGCTGTATTTTGTAGATCGTTGGCAGTCTTACGGATAGTCAGAAGCCAGTAAATTTGACTTCAGTCTTGCCAAGAAGTACCGTGTTACCCAGTTGTGGAGGTCTGGTAGGTAGCCGTCCTACGTAAAATACTGGTATTCAGCTAAATCTGGTTTGACTTGAAAGCGAACCCAATACTAAGGGAAAAGGCTACGCAATGATGAATTGATGTATGAAGCCATCTATCTTTTTTCAGTTTGGTGCTAAAATAAGTTTTGAATCATCTTATAAACTGCCCCACTGATCTGCCATCAAGAATAATAAGCTAGTTCTCCAAAATTCTTCTTCCATTTTAGTTAATGAAAATACTCATTTTTCTGCAAAAATATATTATTTAAATACAAAACTAGCTTTTGGCCGCGACTTCGTACGCGCATATCCTGTGTTCTGTTTCTGTACCTGTAAGAATTTCAGGAAATCTGTTAGTACTCCTCTACCTCTACACTCCCCAAGGAATCTTATTTCAAATTTTCAGCTTTCTACGACCTGTAGTTCCGGCTGTACGTTATCCTCAGTTACGGAAGAATTTCATACCGCGTGTATCTGACATCTACGCACAAACGATTTCCATGGGTCCAGGGCATGATTCTGGACACCCCAGTGTTGGAATTTTTCGTCGGTTCTTTTCTCATTTTTACATTTTTTTCTATTTGTGGTTTTATTCAGATTGCTCTTTTTAGTGAAAGTAGTTAATTATTTTTTTTAAATTTCATTGGGTTAGGTCAGAATAACGATTATGAGCAGTCTAAAGTAAAAAACCCATGAAATAAATGAAAAAATGAGAAAAAAGCCGACGAAAAAATCTAAGTCTAGGGTGTCCAGAATCATGCCCCGGACCCATGGAAATCGTTTGTGCGTCGATGTCAGATACACGCGGTATAATAGGATTGGTTTTCAAAAAGTCTTCTTTCGATCAAACTGTAACAAACACTTCCACAGAACATAATAACCAAAACACCACAAATCATATCCTCAATCCAAACCCAAACACAATCAAATGATTTACTCCACGATATTGAAGTCAATAAATTTAGCAGAGCCTGTGCGTTAATCTCTCTCATTTCAATAATCCGGAGGGTACCAGGAGTGAAGCCCCTGCAGGAGGTAATGGCGTCATAACTCAGGAGTGACCTCCCGGAGACATGGCGGTTATTAATTGTGTGCCTTGGGGATCGGAGGTGGCTTGGCTTGAGCCAGGTGGAGAGTTTGGTGCCAGTCTTAGGAGAGGTTTCTTTGTGGAGATTTGGTGTTACTTGTTTGATAAGGTTTTGGTGTGTTCACAAGAAGTTTATGGGCTGAACAGTAACTCATAAGCCGTTGTTTTTATGAGTTCTTGCAATTTAATAGACAAACGCTAACTTTCAAACTGCAAAACATTCAAACTGCAAAACATTTTAACAATTTTTTGATGTTTATAATTGTCTTTGAAAAAAATACTAAAGTTGTAACTCCGGTTTTTAAAATGTTTTCTATTCATTTGAATTTTAGTACTTCTAAAAATATTCTATACGCAGACAAATGATAATAATAAATGATATTTATTCTGCAAGTAGGTTGTAAATAACACTTTTACACGTCAATCTTTTTTGGTCATTTTAAACTAGATGAGGCCGGCGTTTCCTAGCTGACCGCTTTGAAAAGAAACGCCGAAACAAACTCAGAGGTCAGTCTCTTTTAAAGTCCATGCAATCGTACTGGTCAAGACCATAAGAGAACCATGTAGGTTAATGTCTGAATTGATACCTATTTTGAGGGAAGTACCACACAGATTTGAGTGGTCCTGTCCAGACAGTGCAAGCATTTGCCAGTTATCGTGTAGCTCAAACTTAGAACTTTAAGGAGCTCAACCAGACCAGACCATAATGTTCTCAAGAAGTCGTTTAATAAAATACTTTTCAGTTTTGTATGTCTTACAAATACAAATTCCTATATTTCAAATAGACCAGTCACAGGCACTTCTGAATAGTCAAGGTCTGTCAGTCAAATACATGAGGCTAATTCTCCCGCGCTAGCGACAAGAGCAGCAAGTTGTTCTGCAGCAAAACACACTCACCGACCCTATCTCCAGCGCGGCAGTTGCACGTTCCAAAGAGTAGATCCAATGGAGAAAAACGTGCAAGAAACTCCATGGACACTCTATTAAACCAGTTGTCAGCGTTTACAAAATCATGGTTACATTCGTTATGAAATCAAATTATACAATGCAAAGATAATCTTACAATCTTCAGCAAATCCAACAATGTTTTCACATCTTCATCTAACTTCGGGCACTTTAGTTGCTGTGGCGCGGACCACCATATTTACTTTGACATCTTAGTTTGTTTCGGTGTTTTTTTTCAGAGCAGTCAGCTAGGAAACACCGGCCTCATCTAGTTTAAAATGTCCAAAAAAGATTGACGTGTAAAAGTGTTATTTACAACCTACTTACACAATAAATATCATTTACTAAAACCTCTGTGACAAATTCTTTGTCACAATCATTATAATTATCATTTCATTCTATTTCAGCATTGTCTAGCAATCTAAATCTAGTATTTCTGCTTTCCCCAGCTGCAGACAAACCGTGAAGGAACATAAATTAAGCGGTGACCTCGTCGACGCGTTCTCCGTTATTAATTATGTACCTGCAGTTTCCTGCTACCCTGGTACCTCCGCAGGATTAGCGGAGTTAAACCTTGTAAAATTAAAGATTTCTAGAGATTTCCTCCTGTGTTTTGAGCTGCTCGGATTATGTGGTTATTTTGAGTGAACTGGTTTAAATATTACGGCTGAATTTGAATTAATTTTTTCTCGTCATTTTTAGAGTTCCGTACTCAATGGGTAACCAAGGGAACCCGGATGAGGAAGCGCGCGGAGTGTGGATTGGCTACGGGCGCACAGCCCGCGTGCGTGCTACCCGGATGCGGGCGGCGTTCTTCTGTCTTCAGTGTAGTTTTTACTACTGTGACGCGGATCACAGTAACGAAATCTATGTCCTGCGTGTGACCAGGAGCGTGCTATCACCCGCATGCGGACCAGGTCCGCTCGTGGGCGAAAACCTCCACGACAGTAAAAGGGCTCTAACTAAGCCTCCCTCAACTGTCCGTCCATCCGTCTGCATCTCACATTCTCATTACGACGACACGGTTGGCGCAGTGGTTGAGCGATTGACTGCTGCGCAGCATGTCGCGGGTTCGATTCCCGCACGGAACAAATATTTGTACGACCTACATGTATTTGTTCTGAGTCTGGGTGTTTTCTATCTATAATATGTACCTATGTATTTACAAAAAAAAAATGTATATAAGTAGTTTATCAGCCATATCGTTACCATAACACAAGCATTAGGTTGCTTAGCTTGGGACTATATGGCGTTGTGTGAAATGTCCAAGGATATTATTATTATTAATTTGTATTTCTATTGCCGCTATTACAAGAAAAAATAAAAATTAAAGCGGGTTTCTTTTAAGGTTGACTCGCACTTTGCGGGCACGTCGCAAGTGCTACGTATACGAGTATCATAATTATTCTCACAATTCTGGTCTCCTGGTAGTTTTTAAGTCCACACCGATCTCATCTCTTCACTGTCTCAGGTAAGCCATTTAGGATAAAAAATATGATGAGTATGTAGTTATGTTTTATTTTTGTGGGGTTTTGCAATCTGTGATTATTAAAAGGACCGGTTATTGTGGCTACACATAGGGGAGGCTTATGTCCAGGAGAGGACCTCTGCTAGCTGATACGATGATGATGAGGAGACTGGAGCTTGGATCCACTTGATGGCAATAAGACTTAACTAGCAAAATGTGTTGGGGAAGTAAGCTATAGTACTGTAGCCTCTGTCTTACCCTTCGGGAAGAACAGTCGTGATGTAAGATAGGTTATTGCAAGGCTAATAGTTAGTTATCCAATATTATGATCATGATCAGTAAAAGCGTCCACGTTTTTCATTGATTTAGACATCATCATCATCTGCCTAGCCTTTTCCCAACTATATTGGGGTCGGCTTCCAGTCAAACCGGATTCAGCTGAATAGCAATATTTTACGTGGAACGGCTACCTACCAGACCTCCACAACCCCTTAACTGGGTAACACGGTACTCCTTGGCAAGCCTGGTGTCAGATTTTTCGGCTATCCGTAAAGACTACCATAGATCTCCAAATGACAGCCGGGACCTACAGCTGAACGTGCTTTCCGAGACACGGAGGAAACTCGGTATGTTAAGATGGTCACCCATCTACAGACCAACCTCGGCAAGCATTGCTTAACCTTGAAGTTTGACCTGTGCGGCTGTTATTGTTTAGCCACGAGCTCCTCAGCTCCGATTTAGACATCAATTTAACAAATAATAATTTTATTATAACGAAAACGAAACTCCTACCGATTTTAATGGATGTTAACACTCTGATTGCTATATTATTAAACGATAAAATCTAAACAAATACAAATCCGATTGAAAATTCGTATCGGGAATCGCTGTGAAAACGCCGAAATGAATTTTCCTCTTTGTAACAATACAATGCTTTAACGAATTTGTATAAAACGTTCGGGATATAAAACACACATTTACTGAAGAATTGTTTACGAATCTACATAGATAGGTAGTTGTAGATACGTTATGATGAAAATTGATGAATATTTCTTTAATAGTGTTATTTTATCTGTGGCTTCACACGCGTGTATGTCTCAAAGTATCCCCCGGGTACTTTATTTCGAGACCAAGGTATTCGGTGTCCGTGTATAGTGTTATCCGCGTACAAAAATACATCCAATTCCCTTCAGCCGTTCAGACCTGTTTGGTTAGCAAACAACCAAACAAACAGATTATCTCATTAATAATATTAGAAGGGCCTTCCTTGCAGCATTTCACGTATGTCTACTTATGTTTTAACAAAATAATAACAAATCTAATATTAAGTTCTTTGATAAAACACTCGCAAAACTTCTAACAATCATCCTTGAAAAGTTAAGTAACGAATTTGATGTTAACAACTCCAAACATTACACGAACCTTACACGTACAAAGAAGTAAGCCAACCTCTTCAAATTCCACATACGAACACACACGCTAACATTTCACCCCTCCTCACAGATCCTAACCTTCAATTTCATGGCTAATCAAACAGCAGCTCGACAAATAGACCTTCTTCACACCCCCAATATAATATAGCACATCTATCATTGAAAGGGTAGACAGTCCCATAAACGAAAGGTGCTGCCTATAAATCTATGCAGAACCTTAATACGTTAGGGCTTAGAGGAATCGGAGTTCCGTAATCTTGCTCCTAGGTCGAATTTCACCGGGATCCACCATTCAAGAAATTGGATTTATTGTAGTCGAAATAGAAATTTGGGCGCCTTTGAGTTTGGCTGATGAATTCATTTTGAATGTTTGGCCGCCATTTTGTGTTTCATGTTCGTGAAATCTGTCTTGGGTTTGTGAGGTTGGTAAAATTGAGTTTGTAGTAATTAGAAGGTTTACAGGTATATCATTTGACCGGCTCCTATATTTTTGTAACTCACACTTGTTTTGTCACCTTTTATAGAGCTACAATGAAATAGGCTAAACATAACAAAAGCTGCTTTCAGACTACGCTATAATATTATAGCATACTGTATATAGCTCATAGCGCAACAATATCGCGCTCCATAATATATATTGTCAACAATAATATATTATAGTACAGTATAGTGTGAACGTGTCCATAACAATGTATGGTGCGCGATATTGGTGTGCTATGAGCTCTATACTATATGCTATTATATTATAGCGTAGTCTGAAAGCAGCTTTAGGCGATTTGAGATGTCTCAGGAAAAAAAACTGCAGTGCAATTTTGTGAATACGTCGAAGTGAAGGCTTGAGTGATGTGATCACAAACTGAGCTGTCAGTCCATGTAATCAAGATGTTTCACTCAGTCTACTTGCGGTTTCAAGATGAGACGTTTTCAGCATCGATCACTTTTAATAAACTCTGGAAAATACCCACGGTTAACAGAATTTTTTTTTTTGAAAAATACCAGTTTATCCATCTAGATTGTAAATCTATACTAATATTATAAAGAAAAAGAGTTTGTCTGTTTGTTTGTTTGGTTGAACGCGCTAATCTCAGGAACTACTGGTCCGATTTGAAAAATTCTTTCACTGTTAGATATCATCACGCTAAGACAAATAGGAGCGGAGCAGTAATGGAAAATGTGACGCAAACGAAGTTGCGCGGGTCAGCTAGTATGACCAAAAAAAACCAGCGGCCAAGTGCGAGTCGGAGTCGCGCACGAAGGGTCCCGTACCATTATCTATAAAAACGCCAAAAAATCAAGTTTGTTGTATGGGATCCTTAAATATTTATTTTATTCTGTTTTTTAGTATTTGTTGTTATAGCGGCAACAGAAATACATCATCTGTGAAAATTTCAACTGTCTAGCTATCGCGGTTCTTGAGATACAGCCTGGTAACAGACAGACAGACAGACAGCGAAGTCTTAGTAATAGGGTCCCGTTTTTACCCTTTGGGTACGGAACCTTAAAAAAGAATATAGATAAAGCACAAGAACCTTAATAATTTTACCAAATAGAAAATTTAAATCACTAAATCATAACCCTAAAATTTCAGAGTCTAAAATTCCAAAAACCCCAAATTCCGGGCTTCTATACTAATGACAAAGATTTCCATCACAAAGAAAGATAAAATTGATCCCTCTTCTAGCTTCTGTATAGTCGTCGGAGTAAAGACAATTGTATACTTTGTTGAATATAAAAGACAATGGCAGGCATAGCCAGGTTTGTGTGAGGGGGGGGGGGGCAGTATGCAAATAAATGTAAAATTAACATAACGAATCTTGATTTACTGTTTCTTACGAATGCTCAAGGAACAACTCTTAAGCTGGTGTAAGATGAAACTTGAAGAAGTTCAAATGAGTTAGTCGACATGATGAACAGTTAAATATACTGGGAAATAATTCTCGCAAACTTGGTATAAAGTGTTCTAATATACATAATTTACATGATACTGGTGTAAAAGTATTTCTTTGTACTTAGTGTGTTTCAGTAGTATTTAAAAACGTTTTTCCGTACTAGAACTTTTTCCTGTATCGTTGGTTGCGTTTCCAAACACAAAAACTCACATACACAAACAGCCAGACCCGGAACAAATTATTTGTTCCGTGCGGGAATCGAACCCATGACACACAGCGCATCAGCCAATTGCTCGTCGACAATTTTATTTTCAACGAAGAAAAAAATGATTCCATAATTTCTGCATGCACTACTTTCAATTTTCCTTTCCAAAAATATAAATGTAAAATTAAGTTTGTTTGTTTATTACGCTTTCACGCCAAACTCTAGCGTGAGCTAAGGCTTGGGCAAAAGTAAATTATAAAACACAACATTAGATGCATTAGAGTCACATAATAACATAATATAAAGTTTAAGCCGCGAACCCATCGCGGTGCACGCTATGAACGGCCATGCAGTGAATTTTAGCTGCGTGGGTTCTGATGTGTTTGAAAACGTAAGTTTACGTTTCCAATACAGTACACGTTTCACGCCCACGACTCAACAGCCGGTCGATTCTCTTGACATCTCACCGTGATCACTTGGGTGGAGTGAGCGACAAGTGAGCTGTCACGCCATCTTCTTTGTATGGTTTGACAGCTCACTTGTCGTGCGCTTCGCCTTAGTGTTCACTTCGACATGTTTACAGAATCGCACTGCTGTAGCGTGACCCACTGCGGCACACGGAGAGGCCTTGGAAGTTTTAGCATTGAGCTACATGGGCGCCATATTCGTACAAGCCATGCGTATGTCAATGACGTGGATGCGAAGCGTGTCCGTGGGTTGCAGTAGAAACAAACTCATACATTTTCATGCAAGGCGTTGTCACACACACGTGCGTACCTTACCGTGCGCTGCGATGGGTTTCCGCCTTTATAATGAACACAACTATTTTCAGAGCAACATAAAGCTGCTTTCAGACTACGCTATAATATATAGAAAATAGTATATAGCTCATAGCACAATAATATCGCGCACCATGCATTGTCAATAATATATAGTACAGTACAGTGTGAACGTGTCCATAACAATGTATAGTGCGCTATATTGTTGTGCTATGACTTATGAGCTATATTGTATAATGCTATTATATTATAGCGTAGTCTGAAAGCAGCTTTAGACTAACATTGAGACTAGACTACCGTCTCAAATAGGTCAACCTTCGTTCAAAAATAAAACCCCAACTACTATCCTAAAATAAAAGGTAGAAAAAAAAAATGTCGATCGGTTACTATCACATTAAGGTCTGCCACAATCTTAACGCAATCCCGGGGTCCGGACTCCGTATCTCCGGATCTCGGCAGCTCAGCAGATCAATGGGACGCCAATGAATTAGGTCCCGGGGGAGGCGTCAGTCGTTCGATAATTGTTGGATAGCTATCGGATAGGGATGTCCGGGGTCGGGACGCGACGCTGTTTATTTTAAGAATGAAGTTTCTTTGTTTTAGTTGGAGGGTGCTGGTTTTTCATTTAGTTGTGGGTAGTGAAGAGGTTAGTTTAGTTTTCAATTGGAATAGTTTTTGGGGTTGTAAATAAATTATTGTTTGATTTCCAATTTATTTCTACGGACATCCATTGCACACTATGAGCCGACGACGCACGGAATACACACAATAACGCGCTACAGCCCGCGCGTAGCTGGTACAGCGGGTCTATTATTTTTTTTTTTGAGTGTATTGCAATGTGTGATTAACAAGTGACTTAGACAATTTTATTGTTTGATATTATTCTATCCTGAGCAATCGGCAGCAAGTTCCTCATCATGCTCCCTTAGATTTCATTCACTGCTTGCGGTAGCGTTGGAGGTCGGGTTACTCAAAATCAAAATCAAAATTTAAACCAAAAGTCATTTACGTCACGTCAACGTTTACAAGAAGACAGTCCCCCAAAAACGCCCGCCCGTCACCACTTCCTATTGTTTTAGCTGGGAAGAAGAAGTGGCCAACAAACTCCCCAGCAACACACCTGTCTGTTGCGGTAGAAGAACTTTCATTTATTCATATTTGTGCTAAGTATTAAAAAAAAACAATTTAAACTAAACCTAATAAGCATCCAGACATCAAGGGCGTGCCCGCCTACACGTGCAGGGATAAATATGTTAAATGGTGGTCTTGTTAGCCATGGTCTTATAAACGATTAACTGCTTTTAGTTTAATTTTTGTGGCCCTAGTTTACCACTTGTGTATATTGTTAGATTTACCCCTGCGCGTGTAAGCGGGCACGCCCTTTATGTCTGGAGGCTTATTAAGTTTAGTTTAAATTGTTTCTTATGCTTGAGTTGTCTGATTATGATGGCATGAAGGAGTGTGCTAGCTTACAAGTGTCGAATGATTGTAGTTTTTAGGTTGTACGTGTTTTATTGCCCATGTTTTATTAATTTTGTTTGTAATAATACTTTGCATACTGTTGTATAAATGCAAGTTGTTTTAACGCAACAGACAGATGTGTTGCTGAGGAGTTTGTTTGCCACTTCTTCTTTCCAGCTAAAACATTTAGGAAGTGGTGACGGGCGGGCATTTTAGGGGGACTGTCTACTTGTAAACGTTGACGTTCAAAAAGTGCTGGCACTCAGCCTAATTTGAATAAAATTACTTTTGACTTTTTTACCTTTTGATACGAGTAATATGCAACAATCTGTCAAATTTAATTTCTTCTTTATAAAGCATTCGGTTCAAGGTTGATTTGGAAAATTGCTGTCATCTTTGACACTCGTTACGGATAATCAGAAGCTAGAAAATATGAGCCTAGTCTTGGATTGTGTTACCCAGGTACTGAGTTGTGGATGTCTGGTCGGTGGGGTTGCTGCATTGTATTGGGAATCTGCTTTTTAACTGTTTTTGATTGATTGATTGATTAATAAATTATGCTTTTTAACTGTTCATTAATATTAGTCTATCTGTAAGCATTTTCTGTAAAATGCTCAGTCATTATTATCCGTTTCAACATTTCCAAGCTCTTCCCCTGTCATTGTCTTGTGTTTTGCTTTGTCATCGACTCTCAAAATTGATTTTCCTTTACAAGTTTGATAGCTTTCATTATTATCCAATTTCTTTTCGATCAGTCAGCTTCTTTACATTGCATCATTATATCTATTAGATGTTAATACTTTCTGTATTTTGTCTTGTTGTTTCATCATAACACTTAATATTACACTAGCTTTTGCCTTAAGCTTCACTCGCGTTAATATATTTTTGAAAAATCGCTATCTATCGTCTAGCTCTGTTCCGAAATTCACCAAAATCAAGGGTAACAAACAAACAAAATCACTTTCGCATTATAATATTCACTTGTCCAGTGTCCATTACGATTGTCCAACTAAAAGTATTCTAATGTATATTATTCTATCCTGATACATTGATATCCCAATATCCGGGGATTCACGAATCTGTCTCTAAATCTAGTAATCTGACTCCGCCTTCATTCCATCTCCACCGGCTGCCGACGCGGCTGTTTGCAAACCACCTTGTTAGTATTCCGCCGACGGATTAAAATTTGGCTAATTTCAAACTCTCTTTGATAAATCGAGATTTCGGAGATAATAGTCAGTTTTATTTGAACGATTAGAATTTCATTGTCGGCTACGGGGTTGATTTCTTGCTGATTTAGAGACAAATGACAAGGGATTATTCTTTTGCTATTTGTAGGTTCTTATACATTATACAAAAGATACTTCAGTGGTTATAGTTTTCTGTTTTGTGATTATTATTATTTATGATCACTACACATTATGAAACAAAGTCCTGTCTGTCTGTTCGCGATAAACTCGAAAACTACTGCACCGATTTTCATGCTGTTTTCACCAATGGATAGAGAGCTTCTCGCTAGGTTTTAGTATATAATTTGTCAAGCGGGTGAAGCCGCGGTTCACAACTAGTTTATTTATAAAAAGAGTGGTAAATAAGTACCATTATTGTGGTAGGTGTACGTTTGTATGTCTTGTATTTTAACTGCAAAAATGTCTGTGCTTTCTTTAGTACCATCATCTTGCCATTTTCTAATTTATTTGGTGACATGGTTCTTTCCTTACTAGTCATGTTAGTAATCAACTATTCACCCCATTTCTGGCCATCATTATCTTGCACACAGTCTTATTGTTGTTGCTTCCACGGTTACCGAAATAGCTCAAAGAATCGCCAAACTGAAGGGACAGTGGACAGGGCACATTGCTCGCAGAACAGATGTATCAATGGTGCCAGAAAATTTTGGAGTGATGACCGGGTACCGGAACCGGATATGCAGCCTTGACGCGGCCTCCCACCGCGGTGGAGCGATGACTTGGTGAGGGTCAGGAGTAGCTGATGAATGCGAGACGCACATGACCTGATGGACAACATAGTGATGATGATGATGACCTAGTGATGGTGACTATACTTTACGCCAGATAAACGTGGAATAAAGTACATTAACCCACGTACATTTATTGACTTTCTTAAGATCCCTACACGTGGTCCCCGGGTGGTGCTAAACAGGTGACACTAACCGCCTCCGTGGTCTAGTGGTTATACCACCTGATTCAGACCCAGAGGTCCCGGGTTCGATTCCCAGCGGAGGCAAATTTTTTGCTCGGTTTGGTTGGTGGTAGGACTTGTTCTAAGTCCGCCTGGCAAGCTACCACCATCATGTCTAAGTCTGTCGCCATAACAACAATGTTAACAGCATTGTTGTGTTCCGGCAGTTAGAGGTATGATAGCCAGTTCCTCTGTTTAAGAGGATTCCGGGTGAAACTCGCTTCCATCTTCGGCCTAATCATCACTTTCCATCAGGTGAGATTTGGGCCAAGAGTTTCCCCGTTTTGAATAAAAAAAAAAAAAAAAAAAAGATCAAAATCAGAAATAATTACATAAAGCTGTCCTGAATCGACTTCTATCGTGATCCTTTACGTTTTCTAATAATGAAAATCAGTTCTTAATTTATTGTTCTAGTATCTACGAAGAGATATTAGGGAAAGGTCAATGTACTTTATTCCACGTTTATCTGGCGTAAACTATAGTCGCACTATATTTTCCTAATTTTCACTTTCTATATTATTAGTTATGAAATAAGTGAATTTTGCAAAAGAAATCACTGACATTTTTGAAGTTAAGGTACAAAACAGCCACCTACACCTACAGTGTAGTCTTTTTAACCCAAAGGTTGACTGGTAGACAATGCCTTATTAAGTCCACCCATGTAAAACTTTTGTACATTACTTTTAAATAAGTAAGAACATTCAACATCATTTAAATAAATGTAACTTCAATTCAATTAGTTTTCTCTTTGTGTAAAACCAGATCTTCCTGGCGAATTACTTTGTGTTCCTTGGCAAAGCACCTTTTAATGAAGCTGAGAATTCACTGAAGAGCTCCTTGTCAAATCAGTGTTCGCTCCGCCAGGCACGTTGCTGTGTTGGTTACAACTTTGTGAATTAAGTTGTTTCATGTTGTGTATTGCTATTGTCTTTGTGATGTGGTAATCTTTTTTCTCTCTCATGTACATGTAAAAAATCTGAAATTCTGGATGTGTAGTGTTTTCATAACTATATTAATGCAGTTGGGTTCTAGTTAGTGGATAACACAATACCTCATGGTAAGCATGTTTGTGAGGGTTTCCGACAAACATTTGAATGTGTGTCTGATTGACTGTGATGTAACGTTAGCATTTGCACCTCGGTTGCGATCTTTCAAAAATGTTTGGAAATTCAGGCCTTTTGACATTTATGGCGATTGAGATGCAAATGCAACATAAGTAAAAAAAAATTACAATTATCCCGCTGATCATGCATAGAACTCAAATTTAAAATTTTGTATTACACATTAGAAAACCTTATGAAATGTCAGAAGAAAGTGCATAGTCGTTTCCTATATAAAATCAAAGGCTTCAAAATTACTTTATAAATGAGAGAATTATCGGAAAAAAAAAAAACAACAAGCTTATTGATCGCCCCGTACAGATGTAGCTTAGCCACAAGCGCCTCATTCACCTATAAAATAAAAACCCCGCTCTTTAACTTTTATCTCAACAACTTAAAGATCGAAGACTCAGGAAACAGCCAAAACATTATTACTGACCAATCAGAGGGCTCGTACAGCTGGCTCCGTAAGCACTACCGATAGAATTGCCAATTCCGGCACCGTTTGGAATTGCCAATTGCCGGCCAGTGTGTGAAGACTTGCCATTATTGCCGCAATTATTGAGGTGATGGAACAAAATGGACAGTAGGACAGTTTACTTTTGAGTGTTGGTCGTTGAAGTAAGTTATGGGGGATAGTTGAGAAGGGGAAGTGAGTTGAAAAGTTTTTTATTTGTTTGGGATAGTATACTGTCTCCTAAGTGAGGTGCTTAACGCTGGGTATTGCGTTGAATTACGCTTTAATAATAGGGATTGAATTTATAACAAGGTTCGAGGGAAACATGAATTCATGGATGATTTTTTTTTTCTTAGCGATAAGGCCGCCCATTGTGTCACCCTATTTAATGTTTTCTTCGTTTATTTTTTCTATAACTTATATGGTGTACATAATAAAGAGTATTCTATTCTATTCCATTCTACATTGACAGACTAGAGACTAAGACGATTCAGCACAGCAATGACAATATACAGTCCATAAATCTGGAGTCCAATTATTACTGAGTACACAGCGTTCAATATCTAATGTGCTTCATTAGTGACAGAAGATTCCAAAATGGAGAAGCGACTGAATTATAGTATTGTAATTACAATTTATACAAAGAATTTCTAAATTCGTTAAAAAACAAGTCTTCCTTATTACTATTGTCAGTCAATCGTAACAAGCAATCAGAGTGCCAGTTCATTAATTTTCAAGCAAATTAAAAAAATTAACTCGCAATCTGTCGAAATTATATGAAAAATTATGCTGTTTTGGTAAATAGCGACTGAGATGATAATGCGTTTTTCAAATTAGAAAAAATTGGCTCCCAGAATAGTCATGCAAACCAATGGCAATCGCATCACTCTGACATGGCAGAGGACAGACCAGTATATTGAGATTTTATCTAACAGAAATGACTTTATCATCAGTTTTATATTTACTAGTATTACTATATTATTTATTCATAATCAAGCAACATAAGAATCATTATTTGACAATACAATAAAACATTATTTCAATGGACAACACACAACATATAAGACATAAAATAAAATTAGACTTATTCATACATTCATATACATTATTGGTCACAAAATAAAATAAAACAAACACAATATTTACTAAACAACGCTTCACGTCACATGTGACGTGTACATAACACCAAAATCGAAAAAAAAAAAAGTGGTAGGTAAAAATTCAAAATTAAACTCAATGTAATGTATAACCTACTTTATAGTTGTGCACCAATCAAGTCCACATAACATACGGCCTGCAATATTTCCTCTGCCAGCTCCAAGCCCCAACCAAGCATTTTGTGGAAATCTCATCCATCAGAGTTTTACCAAACAGAATTCTCGAATTTCTTTGCTCCATTTGTAAAATTATATGTTTTGACGTACATTTAAAAAATGTTTTTAGGTTTTCATTACTTGATCAAAGGATTTTTATGTAAATGTACGTTATGATAAAGTTTAAATGAAAGAGGTCATCCCTCCGTTAGTTCTGTACTAAAATCAAAAAGCAGCAGTGAATACTTTTAGTATCAGCGAGCGATTCACCTATTCACGTGACATAAAATCGATACCGCGAAACATGATATCGAGGTTATCCCTTTTCTAATAAAATAATTAAGTTGGTCTGTGTATACTAAAAAGATATATTGACAAGGTAACGTCATGAAGTTAATATCCTAAAAATGTTGGTAGTAATTTGTTGTATAATTATTATTTCTTAATTTTCAACAAGCAAATCCTTCCAACACCTCAAGACAAATCATCACGAGCAATCAATCATCACAAATACGAGGGACAAACACGCAAACATACACACAAGTAAGATCCAATCACGTAGATATAAACACATCCAGCTGTAATCAACCACGCGGTCTAATTGGGACCGGTGTTGATACTACGCCACAAGCCCGTGCCACGGAGTATATACGCGTACAGAAAGCATGGCAAGCCCTCAACGATAAGCGACAAGGACCGCACATAGAGAGATGCTTTAACAGTGTGACACGCATTCGCAATTGGCATTTGATTGAACCCAGTAACGAAGGGTTTGTGGAAAGTAGTTGGTTGATAGACCAAAGTTATGCTTCTTTCAGCGCGGTTTGTCCCTGCACTTATAGTAGCCGGCTTGAGTCATGAGCATAGATGAATGGCGTATCTAGGGCTTTTCTCCGAAGGGGGGCCCGGCCCTCCCCTGTCGCCAATGATCTGTGCTCATGACTTATGCCGGCTACTATACCTGACTCTATGAAAGTAAGCCGTGCTAGTGACGACAGCTTTCTTTCTACAAATAACGGTCATGAATGAATATTAGGATGCCATGACCGACTTACTGAATTACTTGTAGTAGGTATGCAGTTTAATTAGGAACGGACTCCAACTCAGTTTGGAAAAACTTAGTACAGTTCTCCCACAGGGCAACGAAACTTATGAGGTTTTGAGTCTTGGTCACTCAATTTACATTTGTAATGTTTTGGTGTGATTATGAGTTTCAAATGTCATCTACTTATCTTCGGTGTTTGGTCATTGTATAGAGCATGTATTGTGTGATCAGTATTGAGCAATCTATACAGCTCTATCATTGGCATCGTTTAGATCTTGGATGGTGTAGGTGGTTGAACATTCGTTTCCTATCTATTCTGTGTCGCTACTGACCGTAGAATTATCGCAGCGTGTTTAGAGATATGGGAATTGGTGTGTTTGCTCCGGGGATGATTATTGACGTGTTAAGGTGGACGGGATTACTGTGGCAGGTGAGGGTGCTAATAAGTGGTTGTTTCAAAGCAAATATAACTGAAATTGGTTATTCATTCAATTTTAATATAACTTACTAAGTTTGGGTCGGCTTCCAGTCTTACTGGATCCAGATAAAGAGCAACTGTACCTATATCTGGTGTCTACAACTCAGCTGGGCCAGAAAAGTTTCCTGGGCAATTCAAAAGCCAGTGTTAAGACTAATCTCGTGACTACTGGTAACTGACTGTTAGAACCAAATGGCTTCTCATGCATTTTGACTCTGAACAATCTCGAAATGTAATATACCGTCGGAACGCCCATTCGAAACGAATTGTTCGAATTCAAACTTTAAACTTTGCATCTGTTGACGAAGCAATTAAATTGAAACTTGCTCTTGAAATAAATAATTTTACACTCATTTAAAACACTATTAATAATTCATAAAAATTCATAGAATCTTGATTGAAAATGCTACCATGAAAATGTACAATGATCTCTTTCCTTACTTTCAGTAATTGATTCCTGTATTTTAACAAATCCTTGTATACTTTTTTTCTAAAAATAAAAAACAAAAACCAAAAACTACATAGTTTATAAAAGGTTTTCTATACATACTCAGTAGGCAAACGTATAACTTAGTGGTGATACAAAGTTTTTTGTTTTCAATAACCATCTCCGTCAAATGCACCTTAGATAATTGGCTGCATTCTGACTGAGATGTAGGAGCTCAACAAACTCGATATCGTTTACCATTGCAGTAAACGATATCGAGGTAATTGAGTCGAAAGCGTTGTTTTACTTTTAAAATAGAATTCGTACGACTATTAAACTTAATTTGGATAGGAGCAAATCTAAATAAAGAACTGGCATCCATATTGAATCATAAGAGTGGACACCATAATACTCCAGCAAATTAATTAATTACTTACTACTAATAGAAAAGGATTACAAGCAGATACATTAACAAGTCTTTAATCCTACATAAGAACAACAATACGATCTCCCAATAATACATTAGAAGAATAAGATAGTAATAGTTGGACATCCAATTACTGGTTCTCAATAAGTGGTACATAAAGACAAAAGGTCATATGTCACAGATTATAAGCTTCTTAAGGACCTTTCGTTGCGTAATAAACGTAGGAAAGACATAACTAATTCTATTAAGATAGCAGGTAATAAGAAAGTGGATTATGAATGTGTATTTGATGTATTATGGGTACGGATAATATTCATGACAATTGGTGTGATAGTGGTTAAATGCGAGCTTATCAATAAATTATAGCTGAAGATCTGTATTTCTAGAATCTAAAAGATCTAACGATTGTTGAATGGCTTTATGACCTGAATGAATAACTATCCAGAAAAGAGAATGTGTGCTTCAATGACGTATTATATATAGACACGTCATAAACCAACATCGCGGCGCTTAAAAACGGCTAAAATACTAGATAGCTACTAATACGCATGAAGAAAGGGAAAGAAAATATGTCACCGTATGGCGGGATGCCTGTTGCTAGAGGGAGATAAATATACATCTTCAGTTACGTCACAGGATAAGTAATAGTCAAATTGACATCAAAACAAACGTAGTGTCGCGCGACAGGTTGGTGCGTAACTAAGCGCGATGTGGCCAATTGGCTTCATTTCATGTTGTCATTTTAGAGTGCGGACAACGTATCTACCGCGTGTATCTGACATCGACGCACAAACGATTTCCATGGGTCCAGGGCATGATTCTGGACACCCCAGTGTTGGAATTTTTCGTCGGTTCTTTTCTCATTTTTTTCAAGAGTACTACAAAGTATCAGCTCAGCTGAGCTGATATTATTTGTGGCTTTATTCAGATTGCTCTTTTTAGTGACAGTAGTTAATTAATTATTTTTTTATTAAAAATCTCATTGGGTTAGGTCAGAATAACGATTATGAGCAGTCTAAAGTAAAAAAAAACCTTGAAAAAAATAAAAAAATGAGAAAAAAGCCGACGAAAAATTCTAAGTCTAGGGTGTCCAGAATCATGCCCCGGACCCATGGAAATCGTTTGTGCGTCGATGTCAGATACACGCGGTATAGTTTTCGAGATACATGTAAAAAGCTATGTATTTTGCAGCACAAATATTTACAGGGTTATTTGTAATACACCGACTACCTCTCAGCACTATGTTGCCAACATCATAATCAACAACTTTGGTTCTATGACTTTTAAAAATTCATCATATTTTAGTTCATCAGGTTTTAATACAAAAATAAAAAATATTTAAATTGAACTCTCTAAACGCAAATTCTATGCGAAGCAAAAGGAAAAAAAAAGAACTTTATTTTGCTAATGTATTAAACTAATCACAAAAAAGAAATAAATAATAAATCTAAGGGAAAGTGGTCACCCTTCGTACGCGGGGTACATTCATACACTGAGTAAAACAGAAAAACTAAAGGACACACAAACACGCCTTTGCATGTGTGCATATACATAGCGGCTGCCACTTAGCTACCGGAGTATCGCGACAATGGCTTTACTCTGTGTGAGTTGAAAAGATGTAATGTGTTTTCGCGCGCGGTGAGTAAATTTCTACCTGAAGTTTAACTCGTCATCGTAAGTAGATTTTTTGTGTTTTTGGCTAAATAGTGGTGATTTATTAAAGCTAATATTGTTTATTTTGAGTTTTCATTGCTATATTTTTTATACTAAATTAGAATTTGTACAAAGTTGTAATTTAATTTGTAGAAAGGCCTGGGGTTAATTCGGACAGACATACAGGGGGTGCATTCGTACGCGTTAGAATGTTCCCTTTTGGATATTATTTACCATCAATACATCAAATATATTTTTTGAAATAATACGGTACCTATCTTTTTAAATTTGTTATACGCTTACAAAAATTACGGCACTTTTATATATATCAATTGGAAACCTTTTATTTAGTTCAGATTTCATAATGTATTTGGTTCTATTATCTAGTAAAATGATTTTTTTAAATTCTTTTGCAGAATTAGAAGAGGGCAAAAATTATATGAAAATTGGAAAATTACGTTATCATTTAGATAGCACAAACAAAATTTTACCTGCTGTACGAAAGTACCCCACGCGTGGGGTGCATTCGTGCAAATATCTTGTCGTAGAAAAATGGCTATAACTCTTTAACCTTACGGCATAATAGTTTCAGACTTTTTTATTACAAACTACAATATATTTGTTACACTTTGGTGCATAAAGTACATAATTATGACACTAAATTACACAGTAAAAAATAAAATTTTAAAAAATGTACGAAGGGTGACCACTTTCCCAATAGATAACAATATTACATAAACATGAAATATTACACTGATTATATCTAAAACATCCGTGAATGTCAAATACATAAAAATAAAATCTAGAGGCAAAATTATTTGTCCAGGGCCTCTAGTTGTTTCAGTGTTTGCTGCATCTTACCATTCTGCTGGCCAACACATCGACAATACCGTCTGAAAAATCCTTTAGTATTTCAACAAAAACAAGTTGTGATAGCTATATTCTAGAAGAATTACTGTCGACTTCACTAATCTGTAAACGAACAAAGAAATTGAGAACAAATGTCACACAGACCATCCCAATCGCTTTGAAATCAATCCATCCTCTGAAAGGCATCGACTGCCTCTCGAGCTCAAGCATCAAATTGTTCGCATTAGAGCATCTTGTGGCAGATTAGAGCTCTATTCAATAGCTGCTCAGATCTCAAGATGCTATGATTGAAAGCCTGTTTGGATGACGGCTTTGTAGCTGCTTGATTCAGGATTATTAATGGCTGGAGCATTGATAATTGCTTTCATCGGAGTAGAAGCTGAAGGGTCTATATTTAGCTTTGTACCCATTTCAGGTGGCACTGAACAGGGCAGGTCTTCGCTTTCCCTGGCTTGGTTACGATGTCGTTAATTATGACCATTCCTTTGTATTGAGATCATTTAAAAAGTCACCATGAATTAGGTACTACCTTAAGACAATGGTGTGTAGAAAAAAAGTACCTCATTGCTTAATAGTGAATTTTTAAAACGCATCATTATTTTTGTCTTTTGTCGTTGTTAGGCTTATGTTTAACCACTATCTCACCTTATGGTGGCCGTCCACGCTAGGGTTTTTGTTGGTTATGCTTGTAAGGTTATAACCTTCTTGTAAACCCTAGCTTGTATGGCTACCATAACGGCAAGTGATACTTGACGATAGAGCACACTTGCCTAGATAGTCACCTATTCACTTATGACAGCACTAGCTGACCCGTGCAACGTCGTCTGCGTAACATTTTTCATTACTGGTCCGCTCCTATTTGTCTTAGCGTGATAATATATAGCCTAAAGCCTTTAATATATATATAGCCGATAAATGGGCTATCTATCACTGAAATAATTTTTCAAATCGGACCAGTAGGTAGTTTCTGAGATTAGCGCGTTCAACCAACCAAACAACGTCTTCTGCTTTTTTTTATATAAAACGGGGAATCTCTTGGCCCAAATCTCACCTGATGGAAAGTGATGATTAGGCCGAAGATGGAAGCGAGTTTCACCCGGAATCCATTCAGAGGAACTGGCTATATACCTCTAACTGCCGGAACACAACAATGCTGTTAACATTGTTGTTATGGCGACAAACTTAGACATGATGGTGGTAGCTTGCCAGGCGGACTTAGAAGAAGTCCTACCACCAACCAAACCGAGCAAAAAATTTGCCCCCGCTGGGAATCGAACCCGGGTCCTATGGGTCTGAATCAGGTGGTATAACCACTAGACCACGGAGGCGGTTAGTGTCACCTGTTTAGCACCACCCGGGGACCACGTGTAGGGATTCGCTGAAGGGTATTCTCCTACGGACGCGGGTGACTCGGTCCCCTAAAATGCTTTTTAATATTAGTATATAATAGATATTATCAAAAAATAAATCTCTCAAATGAGTCGGAATAGGTAGCGATAACCTTTGGTTCAATCAACTTGATACCTATTAAATTTGATCCCAATACTCAATACCCATTCATTAAAATAAAATAACGATGATCTATTCTCGGCCGCTTAAACAAATATGGGCTTCATATCAAATAACTTCCATACGTCCCTCAGGGGTCTATATTAGAAACACCCTTAATCCAACCCAAACCGATCCTCATTAAGCTAACCTTTAAGTTAGACCAAATTTTAACCAAAGGGTTAAAACTAACACAGTTTCAGATCAACGGTCAGTTTATCTAAAGTTAAACAGTTTTAACCAAACTTGGGAAATCTATCTGGTATATAATTTACGTCACATGACGACACTGTTCCTATGTAATTAGATATAACGAATTTTGGACTTCATTTCGTTTGTGTTTAGGTTGGTTTTGGAGTGAAAGAATTGTAATGGGATAGAGATGGGAAGCTGAATATTCTATTAGGAATAGATATTAGTTCAGAGATCGATTAATTGATGAAATTTGTAAAGAACTATTTGTGGCGCTTTGAATAGTATCATTATAGATATTGGGAAAACATAAAATAAAGAAAATAAATAACCAGCGAAACCTTAGTACTATTCTTGCGATGTCTGTCTATCTGTCAACGGGTAGTGTTTAGATAATGTATATTTGTAGTATGAGTAGTTGCACAGATTTGAAAAAGAGGACCACAATCTATTTATTTTAGTGCCGTATTTTTATAATTTACAGCTCACATAATTATTAATTTGCAGACAGAAGACTCCATTGTTTAAAATTCCTCTAGTCACTTACAACAGCCCAAGTTTCTAGAATCTTGATAAAGCTAGACACAATAGAAATAAAATTCAGTCTTTACTCTGAAGATACAAAGATTTTACTAAAAGCAAAGCCAAATTTTCTCTATATAAGCCTAGATAATAATAATTATTTCAGCTAATTTGCTTAAAATTTTATAAGTACTCTCTTAAGTAACAAGAAAACGTGTGTATGTTCTACCTGCATACTCCAAGTTGGTTCTCATTGTGCTCACAATTTTACTAACATTATATAATTTAATTAATTAGCGTGAATAATGAAGTCTTGCCAGTTCTTGCACATGTTGTGTGCTCTGAGTTTGACGATGTTGTTCTTGCATACTTGCTTCGTGTAATAAAATTGTTCGGTTCTTCTGTAAGGGTAGTGTGCTTTGGTAAGTTTAACTTTCTCACTGACTCGTCTTTATAACCGACTTAAATAAAAAGAAGGACGTTATTAATTCGGTTACATTTTTTATGTTTGTTCATAACTCCTTCAGTGTACCGATTTCAAAAAATATTTTATGACGTGAAAGAATAATATACTTTCCGATTGGATCCATAGAAAATTCATCAAAGTTGGTCCAGTAGTTTGGTTTTTATATAAAAGTAGCTGGAAAAAATATCATCCAGTTATATGAAATTGCGTATTTTGATTTTCTGAGACTTTTCAGTGGTAAAAGTTACGTGTGGGTATCTAAAACCTACCCATAAAAGAAAAGTTTTTTTTTAACATAAAAATACAACCGACTTCCAAATTGGTTGTATTTTTATAAAGCGTTTTTTACCGTATAAGAAAAATGGAACAAGGATAAAAAAAACACTTTTTGCAAAAAAATACAACCGACTGTCGGTGTTTTTGTTAGTTTCTTTGTATTTTGACACCGACTTCCGAAATTAAAGTTATTTTTTACTTTGTAGTTTTTTTTTGGAAGTCGGTTGTATTTTTTTGTAAAAAGTTTTTTATTTTTCACTTTTTCGTGGTACCCCACACCTAACAACACCACTGCAAAATCGCAGAAAAGCAAAATACGCAATTTCAATTACTTGGATGACATAAAACTATCATCCAAGTAGACGAATTCCAGCTATTTCGATTTAAAATCCAGTGTTCGTAACTGATTTTCATAAAATTTAAATGGGACCAATCTATCCTTTCAGATAAAACAAGAATTTTTCGAATCGGTTCATAATTGTCGGAGTTATGAGGTAACAAACATAAAAAAAACATACAACCGAATTGATAACCTCCTCCTTTTTGGGAAGTCGGTTAAACAGGTTTTGATATCAACATTTTTTACAACTATCCAACCGTAATTCTCGTTTCTCTCGTAGGTACCTATATTATATTTGCACGATTTATTTATTCATACGTTTTTTCATAACCTATACTGAAAAGAAGTGTAACAAATAATATTTTTGGTAAATATGTAGGTACACAAAGTAGTTGAGACAGGTATTTTCCAGACAAATAACTTCGTTGAATTGTTTGAACAAATATATTAAACAAACAATATTGTGGTGAACTCTGGCAAAGATTTTTTTTAATATTGTTAACCTTGCTTACAAACAGATGTATTTCTTGACGTAGGTTCGTTTTGCTTTTCGTTTGCCTGCAAACTGAAGTGTTTATTTTCAGAAGGTGAAAACTAACATTGACCACAACTTAGACCAATCATTTGTGTCCACCTTATTATGTAACTAACTTCTGCCAGCGTCCTTGCCCGCGTAATCCCTAAGGAACATACTCCCTAGAAATACAAAGCCTATGTGTTATTCTAGTAGACTATAACCTTTGGGACAAATTTCATTAAACATCCATTCTCTCAAACTTTCGCATTTATTATAATAGTACCTTAATCTAATGTCTTAATCCATGACATACATCTACCCGTGGGAAGTGGTAACAAACAGACGGTAGGCTAATTCGCGTAATTAAATAAGTTACGTTACGATAAAAAAAAACGCTTTTCGTATTCTCTACCGCTGTCAGACACGCTCTCGTCCAGTTTGCGTCACGCGAGCGCAATAACGGCATTCTACTGTTGTGCGTCTTCGGTGCGTGCTTCGGAACGCAACATGATCGGTATTCTACTATTATTTTGTTTGGCGTCCCAAAATTACAGATTATAAGTCTAAGTTTTAATATTATAATAACGTCATATTCATTTCAATTTAATCGATTCTATTCGATTATTTAGTGAGTAATATTTTTTCTCTCCAGCGTCAGTAAGTGTGGTAGAGTTTGGTTATCGTGCAGTTCACGCGCAGTTTACGCGCAGCTCAAAGATTACAAGAATACGGTTTATCACTCAAACTTAAACTTAACTGCAACTGCACTAAAAATTACGCGACTTAGCCCTCTGATAACTCTGATTGCATGACACAACACAACACACACAAAAATTACAGCAATAATAAAATAACATTGTTTGCGGCTCACACTATTGTCAATACATTTCAGCCAAATCGAAAAGACAAAAGCTGGAACACGAGCTTGTCAACCGCAAAATATTTTTTTTTATTTAAAATAAAATACAGAAATCGCAAACAGAACCGCTATTTTCAAAAGTCTAGGAAATTCACGATTTATATGAAAATTCGACATAAAAGTCGACATGTGCCGAAGTATCTGGCACATGCGATCGATCCTATCAACTCACAATATCGAGATTCGTGTGATTCCTAGAATCAGAAATATAAACTCATTTTCAATACCAATTTAGATTTAGCTTTGATAGAAGTGGACGCTTTGACAGTTATTTTCTTGACACGACGTAGAGTACTTTACAACAAGTAGGTACAGTTATGAGTTTTTATTAAAATTTGTCTTCACACAAGTGACATTCTGTTAGCAATAGTGTGGAGATGGCAATTTTAAAAACACCAAAAATGTATTAAATTGAAAAACATTGTTGAATTGTCACGTGAATTTTTGTGTTTCAACAATCGTCGTCGCTAAGGCACTTTGAGAGCCTCTTAATTCTTGGAAAAACTATTTAAACATATTGTCATAACGTCAAAAACATACAGTGACTGAAATGTCAGGAAGTCAAACCTAAGCATTTTTTTTTTCACAGTTAAAAAATTGTTACCGCTGATGTTTGTCACTTTGTCTAGAGACACTTAATTGTTTTAATTTGTTTTTTGATCGGGAACAATAAACTTTGATATATCTAACTCCTTTTTTACGCAATTTCCGTTTTTCTATACCCATTTAACCTGTAGCCTCTTGAATGTGGCTATCAAATGCAAAAATATTTTTTAAATCCAACTGGCAATTTCAGAGATTATCGCGTTCAAACATACAAACTCTTCAACTCAATAGTTTAGATTAATTACTGTCGATACGGAATCAATGTAAGAAAAACAAAAGCATAGAAAAATTATACTTCAATCATGTACTTTGGTTTTAAAAAAACATGATCTACACCAAAACAGCTTCAGATCGAGTTGATATTCCCGGAACAAACATCAGTCATCCCTAGCTTCAATTCTCAACATGACAGCGAACAAATCGGAGGCAGTTCATTACATCACTTTGAAGTCGCAACTACAAATCCCTATAAAAGCTTTAAGGGACAGCAGACATAAAGGTTGTAATTAGGAAGAGCCTCCAATAATAGGCCGACTATGGGAGACTGAAGTAATCGTAGAGTATTGTTACGAGTTGGCAGAATTTTTGAAGCTATTCGTGAGTTCATTGATACAGTGGAAGGATTTTATTGATATTCAGGTTGTGTGCGATATTTGATTGTACAAATTATTGTTTAAGCAAATATAGAGATTTTTCTATGGCCCTTTCCATGTTTGACCAGAAATAAACACGATGTAGTTATGTAATATAATCGATGCGTATGGCACGTGCCTTCGTAACGACTTGTAGCGGCATACTGACTGAACCGCGTAACTAACCAAGGGGTTCGCCGAAAGTCGCGGGACTATTCGAAAGAGATACCGTGGCTCCGGAACACAAAGGGCACTGAAGGAACATGGATGAGTTTTAGTCAGTAGAAGTCTGACACTCCCACTCGCTCCGCCTAGAGTGGGAGAAGTCATTTGATTATTTCCCATACCCAAAAAAAAAGGGGTTCGCAGAAAACCGTCTGAAGGAGAAGCACTCGAAATAAGCAACGAGCCGCGTGTTCATGCTCGTTTCCAGGTATTAACTGTAGGAATGCTCGCTTTGTAACATGTTACACCCTGTAACACAGGTCAGTACCCACCTTTAGACATTATCGTCTTAAAAAAAGTTTGCAAGAAAATAAAATATAAACTAGATATTCGTGCAATGATCGCTTTGTGATTATGATGACACCTAATGAGTTAGTGACAGAACAAGTCCCTAACTCGACTAAATGTAGGTTTCCATGGAAGTAGATATCTATGAAATTTTATATTATTTATCCAAGTAGGTACCTAAAACTTATCTCATCTCTGATGTGGTAACCTTCCATTCGACACAGAATATCAGTATTTTTCCTAAAACAAGCAGCTACTGACCTCTGCGACCCAATTAATGCCTGACACCGATACTCCGCTGTGGTCAGGTTTACGAGTTGCCTTGTTGTGTTGCCGTGATGTTTTGTTTGATATTCTTTATGGAAATAATTGGGTAGGCCAAATTAATTGTGATACGGGAAAAATGGCTTCGTGTTAATTGATCCCTGTACGCACCACTTTTTTCCGTGTGTGTTTATGGTTTAAATGATAGTTAGTGAATAGTGTATTTAGTGTTGCTAATAGTCTTACTGTTGACCACTATCTTACCTATGGTAAGCGAGAAGTGGGCGACAGTAAAATTATTTCTACCTATTCTGTAAACCGATCACCGTGTAGTACGCCTAGGTGAAGTTACCATTCACTTCACACTCACTCCGTCTAGTTTACACGGTGTTATTTTGACAGCAAAAACTGGCAAATTTTCATGCTTCTGACTTTTTTTTTTTTAGACCCATTTACGATCTAACCACATTCAACCTAAGAGATCCACCCTTCCTGATGTTATTATTTAGCCTCGAGCTCCATTGTTATATTTTTCAATTTTTCTTTCCAACATTCAAATCAACCCCACATCTCCCTACTAACAGCACAAAGCAATCAATCCTAAAAACAACTCCGACCCTACAAAAGGAACGGAACCGTCTCAAAAACACACTAAGAACGGCTTAACAGCCGTGTAAAGTCTAATCGACGCGACGACGAGGGGTGAGCAAACGTGTCGCGGGCTTTATTCACACGGATTCATTTCCGAGGCGCGACGATGTGTTCCGAAGTGAGGATGAGGATGTATTTGGGATAAGGGTGACTAGGAATTCGTAAGGAATTGTTTTTGGAAAGGTCTTATTGGATGTGACTTCGACTGCGAAATGTTTATTTTCTAAGCTTCAGATAGTTGTCCCATCATAATTTCAGCCGTAAAATGTCGACTGCTGGACTTAGGCCTCCTTGATTACGACTGCTTCTGTGTATTTCGCATCCAAATCATTCTGCAGCTTTCACCAGGTTATCGGTCTAACTTCGTCAGCAACGTCTGATGGAAGCTGATAGCGCTCTATTAGGTTTGAAATTTCCAGACCAGGGAAGACTGCAAGACCGATACCAGGAACTGGACAGGCAGTAGGCATGTGCTTGTGTTGAGGCCTCATTGATGAAATAACCGAAATGGATCGCCAAAATGGATCGGTGATCGCAGATTGCTAATCTTCTCTTAGTGAAAAGACTCACAAAGATAGATATACAAAGCTCATGAAACCATCGTGACTTTTCAAAAATGAAATCCGCTTACCGAAATCCCAATCTCGTAACTCCCTGCCTCGGGGAATCTCCACCAATTATCCAAATCCATTTCCATTTCTTTCCCCCATCGCCAGAGCCCAAAATAAACCAAACAAAAACGTGAAAACGTTTCATTGTTCCTTTAACTAGTGAACGAACATTTTCTCCCTGAAATATCCCCGTGTCAATCCGGCCGCGAGACATATAGGACTATTACCAAGCCATCCAGTTATTGCCGAGGAGGCGCGGTCATTATCTCAATGTACGCTATACATCGCCGCTCGCACGAACACTCTCGAACATTTATAACCTTCATTAGCTTCAACTGAATGCGCAATTTGATGAGCCTCGCGTATGGGGAGAGGTTAATTTGCCGGAAGATCTGCCTTCGGAGGACGGTTTTTTAAAAGGTTTCTTGTGTGTGTGATGGGATTTTTATAAGCTGCCTAATGCAATTTTAATTGAAAATGGGTCGTTTTTGTAATATGGTTTTGGTTATGAAAGACGTGTGGGTCATGGGTAGACCTTTTGTCGGTAGTCGCACATGTTGTGTATATTACATTTAATGCTATTTATGATTAAGTTATTATGAGGATTTTGTTCGCTTTTCTTCAGATTCTGGTTGATGATCGTTGTAGGGCAGCTTAATGGATTTTAATGAAATTTTGTTAAAGGAGATGCTTTAGAAGTTTTTGAGGTCAAAGTAAAGATTTGCTCATACCTTACTTAGAGTGTTTTTACGAGTACCTGTCTACTTCTATATTGTTTGTTCTCAGATAACTTTAAAGTATCAAGTATTCAAGACTTATAGAGACAGTGATAGCACAGCGTGACCGTTGACAGGACATACTTATTTACACCAACCTCAAGTAAAAGGAACACTCACCTCACTTACAAATCGATAACCGACCTTTAATATCACATATGTGTACTTTACAAAACAATTCCAACCAAAACTAGGATATCAACACCAATTTTCCTTCCATTACATTTAAGCATACAATTAAATCCGATGTTAATATGGCGGCGAAAAGTTCCAACGTTAAACGGTTCGAGTTTCGACTGACTCGCATTCACAAGTTGGTATGAAACACATTTAGGGTTTATTAATATCTAGGCTTCATTATGAGGCTTCAGTTTAACGGTTTTGGGTAAAAATGTTAATACCTTTTAGATGGGAAGTATCTTACATAAATATCAGGAAGCTGAAAGGGGACTGGCTGACTTTTTGGAACTGTGTTTAATTGTTTGCTGTTCATTTCAGTGCTTTTTCGTTTTAGCTCTTTCTTTCTTCTGTCTCTTTCTGGTTTATCTTGGTAGTAAGAGATAGCAATTGCTGTGCCGAATTTAAGCCTTTGTGATGATTAATTCAAAGTATTTTGAGTGATGTAGACCTTCGATAATGGAGAACCCTTTTAGTGAGCTTAGCGTAAATGATCTGGAGAACTCATGTATTATGTAGTTTGTGTGTTTCAAGTTTAATTTCATAAAAAGTAGCTAAACTTCATAAAAAAATAAAGAATGAAAGATAACAAAATTGATTACCTAATCAGATGGTAAAAAGGCTTATAACGTTAATAAGCTAGATAATAAACTTAGATAGACATTGGCAGGTAAAAATCATCTGATAGAAGTAAAAGGATCAAAATCGAAGCATTTCAAAGCAAACATCAATTCATAACCGAATACTGTCAATTATAAACATATCTAAACAAACAATGACTACAAAACAGCAAAAAAAATCCATCACTTAGTAACTAGTTCCCCATCGAGATACCACCACATCCCGTTAAGGGTTGGTCTCACCACAAGTCCGTTGTTTTCTCAGCTGCGAACACACAACCCTTAATGACCTGAGGATTATGCATGCTCACACCTTAATTGATTGTTTGGGAAATTATCTAGATTCACGCAACTTCTGTAATTGTCTTTGTTCTAAAGTAAAGAAGGGTAGTTTATGTAGATGATAATATTGGATTTTCTGTCAAGAGATAAGGTAGACTTTGTGGGTCTAATTTGAATAGATAAGCTGGAGTTCTGACACTGTTAGGTTATTAATCTTTTATTGTAATCACAGCTACAAATTGTGCGGAAAATGATAAAATCCTGGTAAACAGAGAAAACGTTAAATACCAACCAACCGAGCATATTCAATTTAATATTTATTTGTGTTCATCAACAATTTGTACAACGACACATTTCCCTGATTGCACCAAAGTAAACCAACCTTAATCATAACCGAATCAACACGAAAATTGACGAACCCACCCGACCGTAATTCAATAAATCTGCATAACGTCTTCATGGCATTCAATTGAACTGTAACTACATTACGGCTTCGCCTGGAGCGCCACAATGCAATCACGGAACAATACCGGCAATGTATCAGGCTCGAATTACAACAATCGCTCTAACACACAAACAATGTGTTATCTTGGATGTTCAAAGGGTGAGAGGACAAGCAAACGCAGGTGTGGACTGACATTATGTGGATAGGGACAGAAGAACCATAGGTATTTGACACACATAGTTTCAAAATGAGAACAAGTAGAATGATTGGTGACACAAAAAGTTAAATTAGATCACCAAGGATCTTATCTTTTATATTTACAACCATTAACTGAATTTAAACATAGTAGTAACGTAGTAGTAGTATCATTTCACAAAATTGATATCAGCGGTATAGATTTAGGGCAAATTAGTTTATTTTCCTTGACTTTCCATAAAACGAGAACTTACCCACAATCAGGGCATCAGGCAAAACATGTTGTCAACATTTCGAGAATGCGAAAGGCTTCATGACATGCATGAAGCCATGCATGATTTAGACATTCTATACTTTTTAATCGCATAACAACACTTGAAGACCATCTATCACGGCCATGTCTTCTCAATCACCAGTAAGCCTTCTGCCCTCCCTTTCTCCGTGTTCTTGGTGATTAGTGACCGCGTTCCTACCAGCTGGGTCCCTCAGCCTTTGGACAGGGTTACCAGAAATATGATACTCACCAAAATTGTTTAAAAGGTAGGTTTAGGGTCCGGATTAAAGGACGCGCGGTAAGGGTATCGAGTAAAAAGCTGTGTTGTCGCAAATTTGATCTCGCTAATGAGTATGTGGAGGTAAAAAGGGTTTTAGATAAATGTGTTTGTCGAAAAAATGTACTTGTAATTTGTCAGAAAATTTTAAAAATAAATAAATACGAATAAATCTCCTTTTCAGCTTAAATTTTCTAACCAAATATGCTACCGAATGCCATGTTTAAACTAGAAATGTGCTTACCATGGTACGACTGCAATAGTACCTATCCATACTAACTAATATGAAAAATGCGAAAGTTACTCTGTCTGTTTGTGTTTTCTTCAATCACGCCTAAACTACTGAACCGACTTAAATGGGTACAAAAATAGTGAGCCTGAAAAAGGAAATAGGCTACTTTTTTATCCCGGGTGTATGTTCCATAGGAATCACGTGGGCGAAGCCACTGGCAGAAACTAGTACTTAACACAATACTCTATTAAATGGGAACCGAGTTTTTTTTGTGAGAGATAGACGGAGAAGTACATGACTAATAGCACTATCACTTTTCACCTTTTCACAATGGATTCAATATGGCAATGACACATCATAGTAAAGGGCAGACCATTAATCACTACCAGTAAAAGTCACTTACAGATACGCTGCAAAAATATCAAGCCTTATAAAGCTGAAATGGTAACGTACACAGTTAAACAAAAAAAAGTAAAAAAAGGTGTATCGTCAACCCTAGAAGCTTTGACCTGTCCCCCGGGAGTTGTTCACACCGCGGTGCCACGACAGAAATATTGTTTCCGAATCACTCCTGGGACTACAATCTGTTAGAAACCTTTGTGAATAACTTTCACAAGGCCTTTACCATTGAAGTGGAACGATTTGTACGTACCTTGATATTAAATCTGATGGAATTAAGGCGAGGTTGCAGTACTGTGTGTTTTGACGAACAACAGCCACTGTCCGGCGAGCGAAATAATGCCTAAATTTTGATGGTTTTTTCTTCTTGGCGAAAACTGATAAAGAAATAATACAATATGGTTTCAACATTTACTTCAAAATAAAAAGCTCTATCTATTGATATAACTTTTATATATTCGTGATAAGATCTCTTAGCAGCACACGGTTAAAATTGTAATTTAGTGTCATGTTTGATAACAAAAAGTATCGAGCCAATCATTTTAAATCGCGTTTCTATCTTTACGATTTACTTGAGGGATTGTTCAATTTTTATGCAATGATTTTTATTTATTAAAAAACTCATAATTAATTAGATTTTCAGACGTTCAAAAATCTTAAAAAGTACTGCAACCCCGCCTTAATTGGATTTAAGTAAAGAACAGTCACTGCGGGTAGAACCTGGATGATGCTTGCACAGGAAAGTGAGGATTGGTACAACAAAAAAGAGGCCTGTGCTCAGCAGTATGCGAGATCGTGCTGTGGATGATGATGAAGTTCATCAAGGACATGTTTTTGCTTAAAATACTGGGATCCAATGTTGGGATCGGTTTCGACTATAATCAGATGCAATTCATTACCAGTATTTTATGTTGAGTCTATATGAGTGCTAGTTCAGCAAATTTTGAAGCAACGTTCGCATTCGCTTACAGTTTTGACAGATTGCGAATGAGATATTCGCAGTCTGTCAAAAATGTATGAAAAGTAAGGCTTTTTTAACAGTTTACGACTGACATACGAATGCGCTATTTGTTTAAAAATTAACAAAATTTGCCCTCTGATTTTCACCACATAATATGTAGGTGAATGGGTACCAAGATGCCGCTTGAATAACTTCCAGTAGGTACCAAAAAACATAATGACAGAGACCCAGAAGAATATCTGTATGAAATGGATCGACGGAACAAACTTGTCAAACAAGGATACGTTTGTTTAATTTGATTCATATTCGTTTAATAACAATTGTAATTATCCAAATAACATAGACTTCTTTTAATTCAAACATGAATTGGACTCAATGTGTTCAATGTCATTTAAGAAAACAACAAGCAATTATCTAACGAAGTTTGTGTACAAAAAGAGCATTCTGGCTACCTATGACTTCCCCTAGAAATAGCCGTTTGATATCTGTGGTCCTAAATAAATATTTACGCTGATAAAACACAGCATTACCTAGAAGGAAAACCAATTGTTTTTTTTTCCAATACTGTTTCTAACTACTTAGCCGTATTAAAACATCTTTTAATACGTCCATTTAGAAAACATATAGCGTAATTTCTACTACAATACACTCAAAACTAAGGACCAATTAGGTACTAGGACTTAGTAACGTGTCCATAAAGAACTAAATAACGTCTAAATAACTAAATGCTATATGAAGGACGAAATAGTGTTCTTTATGAAGAACAAAATGAACTTGGAATATAATTCTGTGGAGGATTACTTGTTCGGATGGGTAATATTTTAAGGCTAGCTCCCTATAGATTGTAGGCACAAAGCTCTAAACGACCTCCAACTATTATTTTTATTATTGACTGTATTCTTAATTTTTGAGAAAGGAAATAGTCTATATGATTCTATATGTTTTGTGTTTTGTCTAGTTCTTGTCGTCTCGTTAATATCATTTGATAATACAAATAGGTACATTGCTAATTATCATCTGAATGTTTAGGACTTCTATTTATTTTACTTGAAAAACTTTCTTAGTTGTGGAACTATTCAACTAGGATTCACAATTAAATGTTGAATCTACATATAAGGCATTTTTATCTTGATCTATACTCTTATCTAACTCTTCTTTCTCTTTTTATCACCAGGTGGAGTATGGTCCCTCCGTAACCTCTCAATCTCCGTGCCTCGAGCCGTCCTCTCCGGGGAGGGCCAGTCAGCCATCCTGCGGTGTTCCTACGACCTGGAGGACGCGGCCCTCTACTCCATCAGGTGGTACAAGGCGGAGACGGAGTTCTACAGATATGTTCCAAGGGAGATGCCACCGACAATGGTGTTTCCTTTGCCGGGAGCATCGGTTGATGTAAGTAACTATTTGTAATAAACCTAAGTGCATAATAGAACAAAAATACAATACATACACTTATGCGTCTCGTTGAACGTCAATGCTTCTTTTTGAGATATATATATCCCTGAAAAGGATATACGCCCTTGGACCCCACTACTCAAACTTTATACAACTATACACTAGAGCGGAGAGGAGAGGAGTAGAATAATATCAGCCAATGGCATAAAATCTCCACTCCGAGTCAGTCACTCACAATTTATTATGCAATTCCATTAGTGAATATTTCTCCGTTTCACCGCTTTGCTGCCTCACTCCGCGTCAATGGACAGGTAACCTTATGACCAAAATAGGTTGAAAACTATTATATAGTAAAATGTTCAAAATTATAATTACCAATAAGGTTGCCGATGCCTCTGAGCCAAATGTTCTAGGTATATAAACTTTAAAATCTAGGTTAAATCTCAACTCAAAATCGAGTTCATTAAGATTACTAATTAAAACATCAGCTCGCAGCATCGCTATCTAAATAATACTTGTTAAAGTTCTAACTCAATAATAATCATCTCTTGTCTATAACTAAGATCACTTAATATTTTCAACTAGGCTTTCTGAGGTATCCTTTAAGCATTCACTAAAGTCTGATAAACAGTTCTCAGAAGTAGCAATATAAAAGCGTTTTGAATTTGCATTCAAATTTGAATTTACATTCAGAATATTTCTGTCTTCAGCTTGAATTCATATTTAATTCAAATTATTTTCCATATTCAAGAAATCTCTTCTTAAGTCATAGCTCTTATTTTTACGTCAAATTCTATTTTAAGGCGGTTTAGGGATCCAATATTGGTAATTGGGTGGGCTTTCTTGACAGTTATTTAGTATCATAATTCTAGGCTACACAATATTTTTTTTGGACATGAATGACGAATATTATCAAATAAAACTGGTGTGTGTAATTTTTTATTGGAAGGTTTTAGATTAGAACAAGATTTATATTTAGCAATTATAATCGATTATTGCATGTGGATTAATTGACAGTTATCTCGATAGGTGTATCTTTAAAATCATGCCAAACCTGCAAACTGATTTTTTGTTTATATATGGATGATGTTGTTTTGTTTTCTATTTTAAATGATCATTCTAGCATTTTACTAATAGTTTGAGTTTATTTTCTGAGATAATTTTCAGATATCATAGGTACAATTATTTTCTCCTTCACAGTTGACGCAGTCAGATCACCAGCAAGTCCGCATAGTAAACCTGAACCGAAGGCTGAGTGGTGACTACCAGTGCGAGGTCTCCGCTGATGCGCCGTTGTTTCACACCGACATTCGATCAGCACCACTGACGGTTGTTGGTAAGTTCTTCTGTCAACTGTTGGTATGTTTACTGTCAGTAGCTGTGCGTTGACTACCATTGTAAGGTCTTCGCTGACGCGCTGTTGTTTTACACCGAAATACATTCAGCACTACTGAAGGTTGTTGGTAAGTAATGCTGTTAACAGTAGGTATTTTTACTGTCAATTGTCGGTAGCTGGACGGTGACCACCAGTGCGAGGTTTTCACTGATGCACCGTTGCTACACACCGACGTACGTACACGTCATCTACTACAGTATAGTCATTTTAACCTAAAGGTTGACTGGTGGAGAATGTCTTGCAACTTTAAGACTACTTTACATACAAATCAAATAATGCTACCCGTTACTACTGGTTTTTGACTGCTAATCAAAGGCAATTATAAATGTAGGTGTGAGTCACAAGCAAAATACATGTGCAAGAAGAACATTTCTTGGCAATTGCTGTTAACTTAGTATGACATATCAGCAACACTGAGTTATATATGACATTACCAATCATCATTTTCCTACCCTTGTCCTACTTTACTTGAGATCAGCGCAAAATGTTTTGTTCTTACTCATTCCCTAGCTCTGTCAGCAGTCACTCTTTCATTCACTTCCTTTTCAATAGAAATATCATTATCAGCGGGGTCGGCGTTATTTTCTTCCATTCTGTCATTTCAACTTTAATAAGTTTGACCGGCTATCAGTGACTTCTTTTTCTTTTAGAGAATACCACCAAACTGTATAAAAATTATGCTTCCATTTCCATTGCAAGATTTTGATGAAAGTATAACCACAATATAAAGTTCCGCGTGCGTCATACCGATCAAGTCTACAAAATACAAGGTTTTTCGCAAGAAATTACACTTAAAATTGCTACACACAACAAAAAACTGTCGTTTTGATTGATTAATGACGTATGATATTTATTTCTGACATGTTTATTAAGCAATAACGACACGAAAGTGACTGAGGTGACATTGATATGATAGTTATCTTTTTAATAATCTATAGTTTACTGTCATTGCTTTTAAGCACAGAGTAACTAAATAGTCGCGACGCCATGTTGAAAATCGATAAAAGTAATTTACAAATATCAATTAACTACCACAACTGTTAACATATAAATGAAATATCTGTATTTTTCCTGAATTCTACGGATTTTTCTCTTTTATTTGAAGTAGTTTATATTAATCTTGCCCATTTTGAAATTTCTCATTTCGGGAAATCTTCTATAATTGCTCCTTTATACTCGCCAAGGACACTACAACCAGTAATTTCGGCTATGCGTTGTCTTTCACTCTTTCAAGTAGTCAACGGAAGAATTTTGTATGTATTGATTTGTGCATAACTGTGTCAAGGGTCTAATTTATTTACTTGATCTCTCCGCAAAGTGTCATTAAGGAGCAAGTCTAATCAAGCACAAGCCCAGACTCCAATCTGCTACTCAGATATTTCTAATGTAAAAACCCATCAAACGAGTAATTACAATCCCAAGCGTTCTTGGAACAACGAACTTCGGTAATCATTGTTTATTGGACCGAATTCGATAGCTTCCTGATGGAGCTATTTTAGTTATTACAATGGAATCGGTATTGTTATCATTTTGAGCTTCATTTTGATTATTTGGGTTGAGGCCTGAATAGATAATATTGGAAGATTCGATTTCTGGAATTAAGTTTGGTAGTTAAAATGGAATATTGAAACTAAGGCTTTATCAAAAATGTTCTAAAGCTTACTTTATGAAGAACCAACATAAATAAATTATAAATCTTTATTGACACAAATTATACAAACATTTTTATGACTTCCCTAACTCCTGCGCTAGTATACACTGAATTACAGGAGCTAGTGTCTTCCCCTAACAATTTTACATGTTTTTTATTACATCCAAAGATTACAAGGATACAAATATATTAAAGAAAAAAAAAAAAAAAAAAAAAACTAACATTCATAATATTTATTTATTGTGTGGGCGAGCCTAATGTGCTCGCACGTGTAAGTTGTGGTGTATATGGGTATGAATGGGTGTGAATGTGTAAGGAATATGAGAAGGGAAGGAAAGGAGTGTGTGTGTGCGGAGGAGAGGGGGGAGTATGAATGTTTATCTTAAATATGGCAGGGATAGGCGACATCACCATCATCACCAGTTCCCTGTCTGAGTCTGGGCTTCCTGATAGCTACAGCCTGGGTCTTTAAGTCAAGAGTGAATATGGTTACTTTTAGGCAAGCGTACTGCATCTTAGACCGCATCATCTCTTACCATCAGGTGAGATAGTGGTCACACGTATGCCTATCAATAGTAAAAAAAAATCACTGTTCCCTTTTTTCAATTCAACATGGGTATAATGGGCTTGGTGTTCGACTGTCTTTTGTCAAGCTGCTATTTGTTTTTTTTTTGTGTACGATTTTAATTAGGTATACTAATAAATTGATATAACTTAGTACTTACTTTTTGGTCAAATTGTTGATGTATGATTCGTTTATTTATTTATTTATTTAACACTTAAGCACAAATGTACAGAGGCGGACTTAATGCCATAGGCATTCTCTACCAGTCAACCTTTGGGTGATGCAGAGAATAGTGGTAGGTGCAATATGGAGAACAGAAAAGCGATTGCGTTCTTGTTTTAAAAATTACACTGTATTTTACTGTCATTAATAGGAGTCTTGGATACTTTCAATAAAATGATCTAGTGTAAGGCGATTCGACCACTGCCCCACTATACGCTGCGGAGTACGTTGGCAACGAAGTCAAATACTGCTCGTGAATGCGTTTTCTATGAGCTGCACTACACTACGCGTATTTTCAATGCAGAGATGTACATTCAAGCAACGTAAGAAATCGCATTCCCACGCTACACTGCGTGATGCCATGCAGTGATCAAATCGCCTTACTCAGTAATAAAAAAGTGTAAAAAGAAACACAAGCTTGTTTCTGCGTTTTTTTAATGTTTTTGTTTTTTAATTTACATTTTTCCACCCAGACCCACCATTCAGAGCGCCGCACCTGTCCATCTCGCGCGGCAGCTACGCGCGCGGAGACATCCTGCGAGCCAACTGCTCCGTGGACGAGGCGTACCCAGCACCCAACATCACGTGGATACTAGACGATCATAAAGTAAGTAATATAAGTCAGTAGTTCCTTTTTCTTCCTTCGCAGATGTCGGACAAACAGAGAACAAAGACTGACATACAAACAATGATATATAAATCTATAGATACGTTGTCCGCACTCTAAAATAACAACATGAAATGAAGCCAATTGGCCACATCGCGCTTAGTTACGCACCAACCTGTCGCGCGACACTACGTTTGTATTGATGTCAATTTGACTATTATTTATCCTGTGACGTAACTGAAGATGTATATTTATCTCCCTCTAGCAACAGGCATCCCGCCGTACGGTGACATATTTTCTTTCCCTTTCTTCATGCGTATTAGTAGCTATCTAGTATTTTCGCCATTTTTAAGCGCCGCGATGTTGGTTTATGACGTGTCTATATATAATACGTCATTGCATACAAAATTCAATCTCAAACTCAAATTGTTTATTGCAATCCATATTGTACATATATAGAGATGGTAAAATGAATAAGTCCAGTATCCCAGTATCCCCCTTGAAGTTGCAATTTCTAAAAATCCTATCTTAGGAGATGCTTTCGGTATAAGATAAATCTAGGTTCCAAATTTAATTCTAATAAACAGTAGTTCTGGCTCTACGTATCAACGCAAAGCCAAAACTACGCGAGTCGATATAGATGAAGAACACATTTTCATTATTTAGTTCACACTGTGGAATTATTGAGGACATAATATGTTGTTTCAAAATCACATCACCGATCTGTTCCCATCAAGTTTGCCTTAGGGAATGGGGATTGGGGTAGAATCAAAAGTTTTAAATAAGTCACAAAGTACATAGCTACCATTACATAGCCGCTATATAGCTACATAACTGCTGAATTTCTTATTTATCCAAGACTAGCTGACCCGCGCAACTTCGTCTGCGTCACATTTTCCATTACTGCTCCGCTCCTATTTGTCTTAGCGTGATGATATATAGCCTATAACCTTCCTCGATAAATGGGCTATCTAAAACTGAAAGAATATTTCAAATCGGACCAGTAGTTCCTGAGATTAGCGCGTTCAACCAAACAAACAAACAAACAAACTCTTCTGCTTTATAATATTAGTATAGATAAAATAA
This sequence comes from Ceramica pisi, assembly GCA_963859965.1. Lineage (NCBI taxonomy): Eukaryota > Metazoa > Arthropoda > Insecta > Lepidoptera > Noctuidae > Ceramica > Ceramica pisi. The sequence goes on along the minus strand of OY982553.1, from coordinate 15,568,355 downwards.
AGCAGAAACCTAGAATATTTCTTTCGGATGTCAAAAACACATTTCTTGTAGCTTTAGCCGTAATAAAATTCTTTTCCCATCTTCCTTAATGAACTTTCCAACTAACTGAGTCATTTTAACACCAGTAACAATATTGTCGAAGAAAAAACCATCAACTTACGTAAACAACGCTGGAATTTCATTAATATCGTTCTCCCTCACCCCTTCATATTTCGGATCATATTAAAAAAATCTTTTAGTAAGACGAGACCGGGCGTCCTGTATTTTTGTTCAAAATGGAGGAAAAACAATAGACTTATTCATGAATTCTTATTCATTAGTAAGAAAGGATGCTGTTATTTCCTTCTCGGTTCGTTGATCAGTTTTCTTCAAAGCACACGGGCAACTTAATTTGCTCCAATCTGGAGATCAAGCAACTGCAGGATAATGTCAAAACACAAACATTCACAGAGCAGATGAATTATAAACGAATGAATCAATGGACTAAAGGCATTTTCTAAAATTGTCACAGAAAGTGTGAGCATCTTTTAGATTGAGTAGTAATCATTAATAACGTAACGGAGCGCTGTTTTAGTGTTAAATCCACTGTATTGAGCAACATAAATAAAACAGAACAAAGGTAAAGAATACTAACAATGAATGTCAGTCGTTACGGATTGTCAGAAGCCAAATCTAACTCCAGTGGCTAAGTACCGAGATACCTGGTTACTGCGTTGGAAAGGACAGAAAGATAGGCAGCTCTACGAAAAAAACTGGTATTCAGCTGAATCCGTTTGACTGGAAGCCGACACTAACATAAATAGAAAACTACAAGGCGATTTAACTGCCTCCGTGGTCAAGTGATTAAGGCGCTTGCCTTGTGACCCGGTGATCGTGGGTTCGATTCCCACGGGATACATACTTTGTAGAGATGTTTTCAGTTTGGCTAGGACATTGCAGGCTTGAATCAATTAATGGTCCGATAAAAAGATGATTCTGTGCTTCGAAAGGCACGAGTAAGCCGGTTGCCCCGGCCGCCAAATAGTGGTCGTTCAACCATGTCAGTGGCCCTTGGATTAGAATCTCGGACCATAGGGTGTGTGGGGTCTGCCAGGGTTGCAGAATTTGTTCGAAAGAGTCACCGTGGCGCTGGGACGCAAAGGGCATTTGGAGTGGGCGAAGCAGAAGGGAGTGACTCGACTTACTGACTAAACCCATCCGTATTGGGTTTTAGTCAGTAAGAGACACTCCCTTATGCTTCACCCGAAGCGGGAGGAGTCATTTGATGATCCATATTAAAGATGGGTGTGTAGGGTCATTAAACCTATTACCCACACGATAAGAAGAAAAAGACTAGACGATGCAGAGTTGCCAACAATAAATGGCCCGTCTAAGTAAAACTTTAGAAAGGTAATGAATTCCGGTGTTCGGTTTGTTTCTATAACGTTGTTCGTCTCATTGTTTGGAATTATGTTAATTGGCAGGAAAGTTGGAATTGAAGTTCTGTTTAGTCAAGTGTGGGTTGGGCCTTTGTATTAACTTTATTTGAATGTTTTATTTCTTGTATTACTGTTATCTTTGATTGATTTCCTGTTACGAATTCATAAAGGTCTGATCAGTCAAGGAGCTCAAATTATGATAATAATAGAATGGAATGTTTAATAGTTTCAGCAAAGTATATCCGATTTCTTTTTCCTGCTTTAGGTATAAAATAGGTACTTTTTTTAAAGTCTAAAAATAATTTGCTTGTGCTTTGCCTGTTTTAGTAAAAACATTTTTAAATAATGCTTAGTTTATGATTTTTGTTCCTACTCTCGATGAACTTGCCACAATACCTCTTAATCATTCCTGTTCACTGTCAACAACCAGCAGCGAATGATGAATTTTTCAAATATAGAAATCAAACTAATTTTAAGGCGGGGTACTTAAAAAGTACTGCAGTACTTTTTAAGATTTTTGAACGTCTGAAAATCTAATTAGTTATGAGTTTTTAAATAAATAAAAATCATTACATAAAAATTGAACATACCCTCTAGTAAATCGTAAAGATGTAACGCGATTTAGCATGACTGGCTCGATACTTTTTTTATCAAACATGACACTAAATTACAATTTTAAACGTGTACTGCTAAGAGATTTCATCACAAATATATATAAAAGTTATATCAATAGATAGAGATTTTTATTTTGAAGTAAATGTTGAAACCATATTGTAAAATTTCTTTATCAGTTTTCGCCAAGAAGAAAAAACAATCAAAATTTAGGCATTATTTCGCTCGCCGGACAGTCGCTGTTGTTCGTCAAAACACACAGCGACCTCGCCTTAAAATAAAATTTTAGGTGAAAAACATCAATTTTAAAGCGAAATTAGTACAAATATCTGACCCTCGCTTTATTGCACAACAATATTTTTTCTCCTTTACGAATGCTTCACTGGTTTCTCAAGTGAAGTTTGAAAATATTTCAGACTTCAACAAATACAAAAAATCTATTTAATTACAATTTAAAATCAAAAGACATTTTCCAGAAAGGTTAAAATATTTGTTTTTTTTTAAAGTAAATCATATTAACTACTTATTCCCTCATTTCTACAAACACAAGGTAATTATCACTAAAATATTTGTACGCCGTTTATTTCATAAATCGTATTTATAATATCCGCCTCAGAATCAAAGGCATCCCTCCACTATTTCTAAATATCACGGCTGTTTGTATTGTTGGCTCTATCTTCCATGAACCATCTTAGTTAATCTCACTGTATTGCCTTTTAAAGGAATTATTGGAGTGGCAATTTTTCCAGCTACCAACAGCCAACTAATACACACCCTTGAAAAAATCTAAAATACAAAACACCCTATCGCTTTCTATTCCGTTCCAAAATCCTTAAAAAAAATTAACCCGCTTCTCTTCAAAACGTTCTCATCCTCAAGCTCACGTGACACCCACTAAGCACCACATCTCATCCCTTAATAACTGACACGCTGCTAAGCCCCCCTTCAGCCAGCTTCCCGCGGACCGCACTAACTCCTATAAGCCGTAAAGCCTGGCATTAAAGTAGTCTCCACTGGAACCCCTGTGCGACACTTTCCGCAGAGCACGCTAAATAGTTTTAGAAGCAACTTTCCAACGAGCTGAAACAAAAATACAAGTAAAAGTTTTGAGGTGGAAAAGTACGGGGTACTACAGGTAGTAATGTTGAGGTTTTTGAAGCCGAAGCTATCTTCGGCTGTATCCGTGTAAAAACTAAAGAGTTATTTTTTATTTCCAATTTATCGAGAACCACGAGATATTGAGAGTAAAATTATTGTGTCTGCTATAAACTTGAACCACAAATAGATATCAGCTCAGCTGAGCTGATACCTATTTGTGGTACTCTTGAAAAAAATGAGAAAAGAACCGACGAAAAATTCCAACACTGGGGTGTCCAGAATCATGCCCTGGACCCATGGAAATCGTTTGTGCGTCGATGTCAGTACCAAATAGGTATCAGCTCAGCTGAGCTGATATCTATTTGTGGTTTTATTCAGATTGCTCTTTTTAGTGAAAGTAGTTAATTAATTATTTTTTTTATTAAAAATTTCATTGGGTTAGGTCAGAATAACGATTATGAGCAGTGTAAAGAAAAAAGAAAAAAGCCGACGAAAAATTCTAAGGGTGTCCAGAATCATGCCCGGGACCCATGGAAATCGTTTGTGCGTCTATGTCTAGCATCAAATGAGGAATTTTCATTTTAAAACAAAAACTGAGGGTGCTACACCCTGCCGTAGTCGCGGGATTATTCACAAGAGACACCGTGGCTCCGGAACACAAAGGGCAATGAAGGAACATGGATGGGTTTTAGTCAGTAGAAGTCTGACACTCCCTCCCGCTACACCCAGAGCGGGAGGAGTCATTGGATGATTTCCCATCCCAAAAAAAAAAAAAAGGTTGCTACACGGCTGCGCCCAAAAGAGGTTGATCTCACTGGCATATCGTCGCATCATCATCAGAAGACATACACACTTTTATTTTTAACAGTGTCTGTTCTACCAAAATGTTTCAGGTCAATCTCAGACGTTTGGGACATTTGACATAAAATATTATAACATTGACAAAATGTCAAAAAAGTAGAAAGAATGTTAAAGTAAATAATCTGGATTAGGCACACTAAATAAAAAAAGTAACTAATACTAAAATACACTCCCAACAGATAGCAGAAACCGTATCCTGGCGGACATCAGATCTGGACTTCAAAGAGAGGGGAGCCTTCAGCAGACTGGAGATATCTATCCTGGAAGCAGAGCATTATAAGATGGGGCTGACGTACACCAGCGCCAGCCTTAGCAGGGCCTACCAGGACAATTACTATGGATATGAGAAGCAGCCTGAGGAAGATAAGGAGATCCTAAGGTTTGTTTCAACCACTTTACTGAGTATTTCAATATTCAAGAGGAGTCACCAGATTTTTTTAGGAACAGAATAGAATTATGGTGACAAAGTAGCTCAACATAAAAATGGCGACGATTTAGCTTTTAATTATAAAAGCCGTCTTGTTGTGTACGTCTTCCTTTATCAAACAATCAATGGATGAGACAGCTGATTAGCATTCGGCACAGACCAGATTGTTACGATAAGAAGATCAAAAGGAAAACAACAGATCCCTTATAGGATACCCTTGTTACCAGTCTGTAAAGACTCTTTTTCTCAAGAACACGTCAAGGTGGCAGTTGAAACGAATGTTAATTATGTAGGTGCGGAGCTCTAAAAGATCAAGCTTATAAGTCAACTTACAAAAATTGCCATTAAAGCGCCCGATCAAAACTCGGCTGGTGTTTTTTTACATTAATTTCCAGGATTAGTTGATTAAGAAGTTCAAATTATCTGTTCCTATAGATACACGCTGATCCCTCCCCCCACGGGCCAGTTCTCGCTGAGTTGCGTGGCCACCATCTACGACATCTACGCAAGGAAGGGAGACTCCATCCTCATCAAAGAGGATGCTCCTCATCCTGCCTCTGTCACCGGGGAGGACTCCTCAGGTAACTGATTCAGTTGGATGATCTTCGTTTACAAATTGAGCACCAACCTTATGGGTAAGCCTTTTTTACGGGGGGAAGTCCTCATAGATGTCCTCCGTCGTGGGGCGGGCGGACGGTTCTGTCAGACTTATATTGACTAAAACCACCCCTGTGTTCCATCTGTCACCTACGCAGGGGATCGCGAGGACTTATGCGACTTCCCAACCTCAACCCTCGACTGGACAAAAGCCATCCGAGGCTCCAGCAGGCTCCATGGCCTCCCTGATTATACATAGTTCAAGTTTTATTAGTTATTAATATTGTATAGTTGCCTTTTGGCTGTGTCTACCTCCCAAATTATTCCTACGGTACTAATTTTGGTCACTTTAAGTCATCATCATATACCTAGCCTTTTCCCAACTATATTGGGGTCGGCTCCCAGTCAAACCGGATTCAGCTGAATACCAGTATTTTACGTGGAGCGGCTGTCTACCGGACCTCCACAACCCATTAACTGGGTAACACGGTAAGTATCAGGACTTTAATCACATCGATGATTGAAGATTTTTTAGACCCCTTTGTATTGAGTACTTTGAATTTAAACAGTGAAAATATAATTATATCCACTACATTAGCAGTATATCCTACAAAAAAAGTGCATAAACAACTTCAAGACACTTCTGGATTTAGAGTTATTGCTAGCAATGTCAAAACAGGTTGGTTCGTGGAGGGTTCTTGTGTTTTCTATCTGATAAAATGAGAAGTTCTTCATTCCCGCAGATCCTCGATCCACCTTTTGGAGGTACAGATTTGCAAAATTAATGTAATTTTTATCATCATTTATTTGACTTCTCTCTCCCACAGGTACACCAGTGTCGTACAACGTGGCGCTGACGTCACTGTGCGCGGGCGCAGTGCTGCTGCACGCGTTATGATCGGCGCACGCACCACGCTCGCACACACTCAATTAAACTCGCTAATAGCGCACTGCGCGCGGTCCTTATTGGTGGGATTTACATTGATAGGAAGAGATTTCTTGCATTACGCCATAGATCTACATGAACGATTACGATGGTACCAGTTTATTGTAAACTTCGTAAGTTTGTAATAAATCGCGATAGATTGTAAACTTTATTTTTCTCTTAATTAAGTATAAGTAACGGATATATTGTAATCTGGATGTATTTAAAATGTTCTGTTTATTGAGAGTTTATGATCACATCAGGATTCATTGCAAATGTACGATGTTTGCAATAATACCTTGACATAAATACCTACATAATGTTTGACAGAATCTATGTTCATTTAAAACCGGAACCGTACAAGAAACAATTTAATTGCGTGAAGCATACACAAATTGAACAGTGACGAAGCATAATATTTCTTGTTTCAATTTTATTATAAGTATGACGCGAACAAGAAAACTGCATCATGTGAATGGGGCTACAGAAGCTCGGATTCATAATTAATTACAGTTATAAACGTCAATTATTAAAGGTGACGACTTCCAGGGGCTCTAATGCGACGTCTTAAAACCATCATGATTCCGGTTTGGGAGAGAAAAGGAGCTATAAAATCAAAGCACTATCTCTTTTTCACAATGAAATCATGATAGTATTGAGATTTCATAGGGAAAAAATTTTAAAAATGACTAGAGCGATGGAAAAGTAGTTTTTTTTTACTCAGAGAGGGGTGGGTGTATATTGGTTAGTATAATGTAAACAACTATAAATTATTGTAAGAATTATACTAGTAGATATTTAATGTACAAAGGTGAGCTTAATAAATTCAGCGAAAGATATTGTAATTTAACCTTAATAAAGCAAAATGTACCTTAGTGTGTAAAAATCTAGGTGGCAAATCGATCACCAATAAAACATTTTGTAAATCGATTAAATTTCGTTCAGTAAAAAAAGAATGCCTAAATGGCCGCCATGTTTTAAACCTCTCGCTCACTCACTTGTAAAAAGCCGTAAGTGACAAGGACAGACCGCGCGCAGTGCAAACGTTACGTAAGGAAACTGAATGTTGTGATAGACACTTAATAAAGCTAATATTTGTACTAGAAAATAAGAAATATTGTAAATTATACTTATTTCAATGTTGCAGATTTAATTATATGTGAATATGTAAATAAATTCATTAGTTACTGATTTGTGTGATTTTATTAAATAAAACCAAAACAACAACCACAGAAGTCGATCTTCAAGGTTAAGCAACGCTTGCCGAGGTTTGTCTGTGGATGGGTGACCATCTAAACATACCGAGTTTCCTCCGTGCCTCGGAAAGCACGTTAAGATGTTGGTCCCGGCTGTCATTTGTAGATCTTTGGCAGTCGTTTCGGATAGTCAGAAGCCAGATCTAATCAAAGGAATATAATTCAAATTAAACATATTGCAGGCACTTTTGAATTGTCAAGGTCGGTCAATTAAAAACATGAAGCTATTTTGCACGTTAAAAATCGTAGATATCTATAGAGAAGAACGTGCAAGAAACTCCACGGACACTCTTTAAAATCATGTGATGTATTACAAAAGAATCGTTACATAATTATTGAACTTCATCCAAAAAAAGTTTATATAAAACTAAAGACATTGATTTTATACAATGCTATTGTTAGGTTTCAAGAGAACTACGTAGGTTTGTTTGAGATAGTCTTTTGAAAAAAGCTCTGTGCTCTTTTAATCCTAAAAAAAGCCGTCTATGACGCTAGTAAAATGAATAGAGCCTGAAGGCAACGGAGAGAGACAGACATATATCTAGCAGTGGTTGAAAAAATGATAGAACAATTACATTAGACTTTGTAATCTATACAATACAATACAATACAATTTATTTCTCAAACTTCAGTTGTACATTACATCAATCTTCAATCAATCAATCTTCAATCTGCATCTATGCAATTTAGACAAGTCCACACGAGGTCTGCTTCCGTCGTAAAGCGTTAATCTTCTAGTAAATTGAAGTTTAGTGGCACTACTGCTGCCGCTTTTATTGCTTTCCACATGTTGACCGACTGTTACGGCTCGTTCACACTAAGAGATATTCTTGGTTCGATTCGACTCGTACCATAGGGATATTTAATTCTACTTTTGTAATACTATGAATTGCCTTATAAAATAACTAATTTGCGTAGTTTTTTCCCAACTATTTTGGGGTCGGCTTCCAGTCTAATTGGATGCAGCTGAGCTCCTTATAGTTCTAACTTTGAGCTACACGATAAATAGTAAATGTTTGCACTATCTGGAGAGGTCCACTCAAATCTATGTGGTACTTTCCTCAAAATACCTATTCAGACATTAACCTAAATGGTTCTCGTATGATTTGACCAATACGATTGTATGGAAAAAGAGACTTTGACCTCTGAGTTTGTTTCGGTGTTTCTTCTCAGAGCAGTCAGCTAGGAAACATCGGCCTCATCTAGTTTAAAATTATCAAAAAAGATTGACGTGTAAAAGTGTTATTAACAACCTACTTACAAAATAAATATCATTTACAGACATTTTTACTGTGTATCTGACCTTATAATCCAGTTAACTAATATTATTGTGACTAATAAAATATTTTTTCTTTCAACTGTATACATTATGGTACGCAATAATGGACAATTGAGAAAATTGAGTAACCAGCATGTCAATAGGCAAGACATTGACATTTTTATAATTATAATCACATCGTAATTTTTTATCAACTAAAGACTTCAATATCTGGGTAAGCTCGCTCCATCGTAGACTTTTTCTCTGTCATCTCTGACCTACACTAAAATCAAGAGCAAAACCATCTCAAATAAAAAAAATAAAAAAATACTAAATCTAGTCAGCGATCTTGAAATTGATGGATCAACAACATAATACCTACGTAAAACGCTCTGCATGAGGTCTGGTGTCCTCATAAAGCACTAATCTACCACAAAATTGACGTTTACTGGCACTACGGCTGTCGCTTTTATTGCCTTCAACATGTTTAGCGACTCTTCTGACTCGCTTACACGAAGAGATATTCTTGCTTCAATTAGACGCGTATTGGAAAGATGTTAAATTCTCGTTTAGAATTAAAATCCAACATCTTAGGTACATAACCGAGAATCGTAAGGAATAGATACAAGATTTTGAGTTTTTCTAATATTTAGTATGTTTTTTTTTTTACTTTTGATAACGCGCTTAACCACTATCTCACCTGATGGTAAGCGATGATGTGGTATAAGATGGCGCACGCTTGCTTAGAGGTAACCTATTCACTCTCGACTTAAAAACTGCCAGGTTGTAGCTGTCAGGAAAGAAACACACCACACACACAAACAAAAAGACAACAGAGAATGAAGAATTCCACTCCTTAGCTGTAGCTGTAGTCTTTTGTCTTTTGTTTTTTTTTGACATATTTTCACTGCATCCCATTTTAAGCAAGTGTGATGATCTATGCTCTAGCCCTATATGTTTTTGATTCTTTACCAAGCATGATCACGCTTTGTATTACCTGGACATCAATCCTTATTTCACAATTAGCAATCCACAACACAAATTTTTAACCAGTTTAAAAAATATAGAATAACTTACCACCTCTGTTCCTTCACAGGTCTGCACCTGATTTGTGAATTCCATTCCTTTGCTGTACGCATTATGAATGTGTTCCCAAAACGTTTTGTGCGTGTGGTTGGGGTGTCCACCATGTTAATTTTTGTTTCTCTCTAAGTCCTTTATATATTTATCCATGACAATCGAATTGCAGCTGGCATGGACATTGTTGCAAGAATTTATCTTCATGTAAGTGTAAATGTATGCCCCGATGTAAGTGCCGTGATAGTTCGGTACGGCTTGCGATCTTGCACACATCGTAAACATTGGCAGCAGTAAACATTTTATTTCTTCACTTTGCTCGATCTCTGACTGCGCTTAAGGTGTAGTGGTCGTGCGAGCATAAGTCCTGAATTCGATCCCCGGGATGGGTAAAGTATGGAAAAATCACAACTTTCGCCCTTCTTCTTCTAATCGTGAGAGAAGTATAAGATCTAACGACCCCACACACACTAGTGTCAGAGTTTCTAAACCACCTCAGGGCCTCTGATATAGTTTAACGACCGCATGGTTTGGCGGCCGTGACCACCGTCTTATCCGTGCCTTCCGAAGCACGGAATCATCTTATTTTATCAGACAATCAGGTGATTTACGCCTGCAATGTCCTAGCCAAACTGAAAACAACTTTACAAACAATGCTTCTCGTGGAAATCGAACCCACGACACACACTAGTGACCCCTAGGCAAGCGCCTAAACCACTCGACCACGGAGACAGTTAGTTATTTATTTATGCACACACAATATGCATAAAAAGAAAATGTTGTACAGAGAAATAGCACAACGGTACTGCTTATTTCAAAAGAAATTTCTACCAGCAGACCTGCGACAGAAGAATTTAATAAGAAATGTAGACACAGTGTGTCAAGAAACAAAGAAGGAATTTAAAACAGACTGTACTAACTTGACTAAAACAAATTATAATCATAATAAATATCTACACATACAATTTTGAAGTTTTAGTTACTTCGCCCTGAACCGTAATAGCTGGAACTCTTGGAGAGTTGCTAAACCCATCAGATGGATGTTAGAAACTCACGGTCAATATTAGTTTTACATATCAAATCAGCGAAATGTTAATGTCTATACATAATTTTGTATTTAGATAGATACACCTGAGTTTTAATAAAGCCTAAATTAATGCTTATTAATTTCTTCATTGGTACTACATAAGCTTTTTACCTGCAGCACCTACAAAATTACAAGCTCATAATATTACCAAGAAAACTGATATTCATTTTACTTGCAATACTAATACCATATAATACCCTTGTCACTACCAGCCGGTAAGTTACATAAGTTAATAGAAAGGAACACAACACCCCTCACTCCCCTGTCTGTGTTCACAATACCAGCATCACTCAAACCGTATAAATCTATTTTAATGGATTTAGAATTACCTTGAGTATCAGCTTACCCTTATTCCTAACTATTTTGGGGTCACCTTCCAGTCAAACAGGATTCGGCTGTGTGGCAGTTTTACGTGGAGCAACTTTCTATCATTCTGTCCTACATAACTTGTAGCTGAGTAACACGGTTCTCCTTGGCAAGACTGGAGTCAGATTTCCTGGCTTCTGACAATCTGTAACGACTGCCAAAAATCTACAAATAACGGCAACAGTACAACTTTGAGTTTTCTCCGACGCAAGGAGAAATCCCAATACGTTAAAATAGTCACCCATCCACAGATCGACCTCGGCAAGAGTTGTTTTACCTTGAAGATCGACACGTGCGGCTGTTATTATTGAACTACAAGCTTCTCCGTCTACAATACTCTACTTATTCCCCTGTCTTTGTTTACGATACCAACATCACTCAAGAATAAATCTGTTTTAATGGACTCCTCAATTTCGGAATACTTGAATGGCTACCGGAAATTAAAATGGTCATTAATCATGCTTTAGCTTGGCTTGAGAACAATCATTTCGCTGAAGTAGAAATTGTAAAGACTTTGGAGAGTGCTACTTCATTACGAACATCGTGGATTCGCCTCCGTGTTTTACAACAATTATTATCTTTTACAAAGTGTGCGGGAGATAATTTTAGACTAATAAATTGTAGTCCTAGATCTTGGATGTTGTAAACCAAGTTATAGCTTTCTAGAAGGTATATTTGATGTCTGCAATACTAAGCCTGACTGTTTTTTTATTCACAAACTTTAAATCTGTGTCTATAATTTTATAACGCTTCCAACTGAAATGGAGCAGTGCGGCTAGGTTTAAGAAATAACCCTGACCAATTTGACGACACGGTTGGCGCAATGGTTGGCTGCTGCGCTGCGTGTCGCGGGATCCCGGTTCAGTTGTTCCGGGTCTGGCTGTTTGTGGATGTGACTTTGTATGTTTGTGAACGCACCCACGATAAAATATAAAATGAATAGTTAAAAAAAGAAACTATATATTTAAGATTACCTGCAGTAATGTTTTCAAAATACTTTCATGTTTACTGGTCGATATTTTCAAGTCTCTTTTCCACCATAGTCTGTCGCAAATAATACAAGAATAACCAAATGAATTACTCGTAAAGTCTTTAAAAAATCAATACGATTTGTACTGTGTTGACGATCATTTTTATAATCTGGAATAGTACCATCAACAATAAAATCCATAATATTTTCAACAATTTGATCTTCTCAATCAATCTCAATTACGTTTTCATGATTTTTGTGGTTGTCTTCGGTAGGATCTTCATCATAATTGTCACGCAATAATTGAATATTGGAATCAACATGGGCTTCATTTTGGGTAGCGTCTTGTATTGTAAAATCATAAATCTGATACTTTATAAAAAGGTGTGAAATGTTGTTCATGATGAAGATGAATGCAGTTTTGTGTATCATTCGCTTTAAAATGACAAAAGATAGTGTCTTGATTCGTTGTAGTTATGTTGTAAAAACCATAATGTACACAAACATTTTGATTGTAAATTTTTGAAAATAAGTACAAACAATCCAAATCTCCATTTCGGAAGTCAGTGATTTTGTTAGTTTCTTCGTATTTTGACACCGACTTCCGAAATTAAAGTTATTTATTACTTTGTAGGGTTTTTTTTGGAAGTCGGTTGTAATTTTTAACCAACTTCCCAAAAAGGAGGAGGTTATCAATTCGGTTGTATGTTTTTTTTTTTTTGTTACCTCATAACTCCGACAATTATGAACCGATTTGAAAAATTCTTGTTATATCTGAAAGGATATACTTGCAGATTGGTCCCATTTAAATCATATCAAAATCGGTTACGAACTTTGGATTTTAAATCGAAATAGCTGGAATTTGACTATTTAGATGATTCTTTGATAATCGAAATTGCATATTTTGCTTTTCTGCGATTTTGCAGTGGCGTTTTTAGGTATGGGGCACCACTAAAAAGTGAAATATAAAAAACTTTTTACAAAAAAATACAACCGACTTCCAAAGAAAAACACTACAAAGTAAAAAATAACTTTCATTTCGGAAGTCGGTGTCAAAATACGAAGAAACTAACAAAAACACCGACTTCCGAAATTAAAGTTATTTTTTACTTTGTAGTTTTTTTTTTTTTGTAAAAAGTTTTTTATTTTTCACTTTTTAGTGGTACCCCACATCTAACAACACCACTGGAAAATCGCAATTTCGATTACTTGGATGACATAAAACCATCATTGGATGATGGTTTTATGTCATCCAAGTAGTAGACGAATTCCAGCTATTTCAATTTAAAATCCAAAGTTCGTAACCGATTTTGATGAAATTTAAATGGGACTAATCTGCAAGTAAATCCTTTTAGATAAAACAAGAATTTTTCAATTGTCGGAGTTATGAGGTAACAAACATGAAAAAAAAAATACAACCGAATTTAGAACCTCCTCCTTTTTGGGAAGTCGGTTAAAAAGATAGTTGCCATAATATCTGGCAAGATGTTATTTATTTATAACAGCTTGGAGGACTTACAGATTAAAAAAAAAACTAAACTAAAAATAAAAACAAACAAACGACAGAAAGCCGATTACAAGCCCTCACATATAGTGTCAGACTTAAAATAAAGATTTTTTTATGAAAAATCTAAAATCTTGCCAAAATATAGATAGTAACGGTTTGCCAGACTCTTACATTTTATTTAATTATATCCAAGATGCACTAAGCAATCACCCCCGCAAGCAGTCCACTTCAGGGTTTTTAATATTCATATGAAAACTTCACAAAAAACTCTTGTCATTGCGACATACAGAGACAGCCACTCATATTTTTCTTATATCCTCGTAAAAAAGCCAAGTGCTTGTAGAAACGACAGAAAAATCTTAATAAATCCTTCTTGCGTGCTTCTCCTAAGTTTAAGTTTAAAACTTGTTGGGCAACTTGTTAAGTTGAAAATATTTCATATTGCAGTTATGAGTGAAGCTGTGCTGTGAGCTCGCAGAAGTTTTTAGATAGTACTCGTGTTTAGTTGCGTAGGAATTTTGAGACCAGAGAGGCTGAAAAGGCCACTTTGGGAGAATCATATAAGAATCATAAAATTAATCACACAACAATCTGCCCTTTATCGCTAAAGCATAAGTTTAAGGTTGATTGGAAAAGTCAATAATATAGTACAGTACAGTGTGGACGTGTCCATAACAATGTATGGTGCGTGATATTGTTGAGCTATGAGCTCACTCTATGCTATATATTATAGCGTAGTCTGAAAGAGCTTTACGGGTAGCATGATTGCTTTCTGATTCTGCTAAAGTGGCCTTTTTAGACACGCAGATGTGATGTGGAAGTAGCAATGTTTTGGACTAATGAAATCTAAACAACAGTCATGCCGGCGACACGAATTAGATGAATAACACATCTATACTAATATTATAAAAAGGCAACATTTGTTTGTAAGTTTGTATGTAGGGGTAATCTCAGGAACTCCTGGTCCGATTTGAAAAATTCTTTCAGTATTAGATAGCCCATGTATTGAGGAAGGATATAGGCTATATATCATCACGCTAAGACTAAAGGAGCCGAGCATTAATGGAAAATGTGACGCAGACGAAGTTGCGTGGGTCAGTTAGTGTTATATAAAATTCTTCCATTACTGTGTGACTGACAGACAACGCAAAGCCGACACTACTGACGGTAGAAAGCTGCAATTACACATGTTGTTTCCTTAGGAAGTGTAAAAAGCTGGGGAGCAATAAGAGAGGATTTCACGAAATTCCTACGGGAATGGGAAAAACGGAATTCGCGGGCAAAAGCAAGTAGGTCATTTACATATAAAAACTAGCTTACTTCGTACGGGCATCCCGTTTCTTCCCGTTAGTAATGCACTAACGAGAACGGGAACCAAGGTACGTACAGTCGCCAGAACATCAAGCTATAACAATCTGTCAAATTTCTTTGTTAGATTTTCAACTTTATTGCAACAAAGATTGGGTTCAAATTTGATTGGGAAAAGGACGTGGTAAAAAGTGGCCTATGAATCAACACATGCGAAACCTTTACCATTATTTCAAGTTTTTATTTTAATTACATTTTAATGATTAGAATAGAACGGACACTTTTTAATTACTAAAAAGTAACTCACTTGGGTTTTATAACCCGGCGCCATTATTTTAAAATGAAACAAAGCACTCTCAGCGCTGTAAGATTTTTAGTTACCTACAAAAAGAATAAAGCGATTAAAGCGCTGTATGACACGAACACTATTGACACTGACTGTTGATGAAATGGCAGTTGACACTTTGATGTAATGTATTTGGCACCTGATACCAGGGAATCGGCCGTCGAACTAACTTACCACGCTTTCGTATGTTACAAGAACATAGTACTACTCTATACATTTTTTGGTGAGATAAAAAATCTGGCAGCTCTGGGATCTTACTCCATTTGGTATGTTTCTATTGTTTGGTATGTTTTATAACCTCAAAATCCAAAATCATTTTGGATATTTTACAATTCTGAAAAGTGTCCGTGATTTTAATTTAGTTTCAGTCGAACGTATGCAGTATTTAAAACACAGATAGTAATTTCACGTCTCTGTTGGTTCTGAGGCGAACGATGTATGGGCGATGAGCAATGTCCTTTGACAGTTTCGGATAGCCTGATGTGTGATGGCGACTGTACATCCCATATTTAAATTTTCTACGACCAGTGGTTTCTACGACCAGTGGTTTTCTACGACCAGTGGTTTTCTACGACCAGTAGTTTTCTACGACCAGTGGTATTCTACGACCAGTGGTTTTCTACGACCAGTGATTTCCTACGACCAGTGGTTTTCTACGACCAGTGGTTTTCTACGACCAGTGGTTTCGGCTGTGCGTTGTCAGTCAGTCACTCAGTAACGCAAGAATTCTACTTCCTACTCATATCATAAATGCGTAAGTTTGTGAGGATCAATGGATATTTGTTACTCTTTTACGTCAGAACGTCTGAAAGGATCTTCATGAAAATTGGCACAGAGGTTTCAAAGATTCAAAGCATTTATTTAAAATAACCCATTTACAGGCACAATTGAAATGTTAAGGTCGGTCAGTCACAAACATGAGGCTATTTGCACGTTCCAAAGCGTAGATCTCTATGGAGAAGAACGTGCAAGAAACTCCACGGACACTCTTTAAATCATGACTGTGATGTTTTACAAAAATCTTAGTTACATGTACTTGCTTCTTCATGTGAGGACAATGCAGGTGGATTATACTATGGAATAACACAAGATTTTTTTTATCTTTCACCGCACAGATAGTTTTACATTTAAGAAGATTTACCCTGAGATGAGATTTTAACTGCTCTGCAGCCGGTTCTGTAAACAGAAGTGAACACTTAGGCGAAGTGAACAACAAAAGCTGTCAAACCATACAAACAAGATGGCATGACAGTTCACTTGTCGTTCACCCCACCTCAGTGATCACGGTGAGATGTTAACGGAATCGACTGGCTGTTGTTGATGACAACAGTACAGATGAGATGTGAACAGGTTCGATTTCCAGGTTGCGAAAGAACCGTTATTGGGGTTTCCCATATTATTATCTTTTTGTGACGGCCCAGAATTTGAAAGTTGGTGGTGTGGTACCCCCGTAACTCGGATAGCACGTTAAGCCAGATCTCTCTATGGTTGTGTCGGTCTGCCATCCCATCGGACTGTGAGAGTGACAAAAGAGGTTTAGCACGAGACGATTAATACGATAAAAACTAAAACTATCCCATAATACCTTCAACAAATACAATCACATAGCTTACCAATTCCATCTCAACACGACATTGTTTGCCGAAATGACCATCAAATATAGTGATACTCAAAGCAGAGTGAGTCGTAATTCTGCCAGTGGCATCTCAAGAGCATCCCCGAGGCTGGCTGCCGTCCAAACTGGGTGTATCTAGGACCCTTCACTGCTCACCGCCTAGGAATAACGAGCACTTCAGATTTCTACACTAGATCTTCAAATGTCTGTGCGATTTTGAATCTTATTGCTGAGGATTTAGAGTCTACGGGATTAGAATCCTAGAAGTTTCCAAGAACGCAATTGCCAAATTTATCTCTGCAGTTCTATCAATTGAGTTTGGACTTTAATGTGTTAGTTTTAAGAGAGAGGGTAGAGTATTGCAAGTTTTTAAAATTGAATACCATTGGATGTTCGTTGAGTTATCAGGGATTGTGTTCTATTTTAGTACTTGGAGTACACTTTTGGTGATAAATTGATATCGTTTAAGCGATAAAAGTCTATCCCAAATTGTGGATAAGTTGTTTGTAACTATATTGTCTGTGAATTCAATGTATTTACTGAACTTCTACATTCAATGAGTTTGTTTGTAAGATGAGTTACGTTCTCTCTTGTTAGAATTTATTTATTTTTCAAGATTGTAAACTTGTTGACGGAGTTATTTTTTTACAACAATTTTGTGAACGAACAATTTAGATAACAAGGCTGTCGAGAGCATCATTGTGTTTGATGGATCAAATTAATGATCAGTTCCATTTTTGGGTTTTGTACGTCCGAACAAAGAAACGGAACCCATTGATATAGGATCAAGCATGTGTTAGCATGTCCAGCTGTCATAGGCTATTTTCTCTGAATGTACCGGACCTATTCGATTAAAATTTTATACACATAATGAATTTCTTTGACCCAAGATACTAAGACTAGACTAGAGACTTTTTTAACTTGTAGATTAGCGACAAGATCTTAAAAAAGCTTTTACACAAAAATAAGATGCCTTAAAAATATGATTCATTAGGAAAACTTTACACACGAGTTTAATTTGCACTTGGCCAGATCTTTCAAGAATAATATTGTAAGATTTTGCAACGAAAGCTAAGGCTTTCGAAAACATATAAAATAAATATATCTCATGAAATATTATGTAAGGTAAGCCTTACATAATATTTCATGAGATAATGGTTCCTATTCATTTTTTTCTTTATTATCATCTGTATGTGAACACTTGCCATTCAGCCGTGCGATTCTGTCGCACATGTTGAAGTGAACGACAAGTGAACTGTCAAACCGAATAAACAAGATGGCATGACAGCTCACTTGTCGTTCACGCCACCTGAGTGATAACGGTGAGATGTCGACAGAATCGACCGGGAGGTCCCCGCAAGGTGCAAGTATCTTCACAAAGAAGAAAGGTTACATAACCACATGCGAGTTCACGAACGACACCTACAGCAATCTCCTTAAATCAATCCGTATTAATTTACACCCATTCTCCCTTCTCCTAACTCATCAACACCATAACAGTTTTTACCAACATAATTTCTATTAATATCATAATCATTCCAACCACAATCCATCTTGGTATCTTCAGAAACAATCTCAAATGACCAGACATGGCCGCACTCAGCGATATGTAGCGATAAGACGATGTTTTATTGTCCAACTTAGATGAAAACTGGAATGATTTATTTGAGGTCAAACGCTGGAGACGGGACGGAGCGGAGATTCCTCGGCCCCAAGATTATGGATAAATTAACTTTTTTCACGTAAATCTGGGACTAGATAAATGGTGGTGCTTCAGCAAATGTGGCTGTAAGTATTTCGAAGGATGAGTAGCAGTTTGGATTGAATAACTGAAAGTAATAGCTTTGCGGACCTATTTATAGAAACTCTATTATAAAATGTTGGAGTTGCTGAACAGTTTGGCAATTTTAACGCTGAAATAAATCGAATAACTTGAATTGTGGCAAAAACGTGAATACAAATAGTGGTCGCAATCATTTTAATATTTAATTACTGATGTTGTTTGATGAATGTGAATCATACTAGATATACCATTGTGTGCGTTGGACATCTTTTGCTGTTAATATTTTAATCACCAGAGGGTCTAAAAGGCCACTTAGGCTGCTTTTCCACCAGTGATGTGCAAGGATGCGTAGCGACGGATGTGTCGGTTAAGAACCAATAGAATCGCTTAATTTACCGAGCCTCGCTCAACGCAAGCGATTGTATTGGTTCTTAACAAACACATCCCTCGCTACGCATCCTCGCACATCTCTGCTGGAAACGCAGCCTTAAGCAGAATCAGAAAGCAAATCATGCTACCTGTCACTGTCAAATTTTCCCAATCAACACGAAATGAATAATAATAGCGTCCCTACCTCAGTATCTCTACGTTGACGTCGTGATGGGGCTTGCGCGTCCCGATGGACCTTAGGTCATACTAGGGTGAGGGACCAGACAAAGAGAGATACAATCCGCAAGACAGTTTTGTGGCGAACTGTTGGGCAGTAGCGACCCCACGAACCTAATCTTCCGGGAAAAGTCTTGTTTCTCATCTCCGGCTTGCCTTTATTGGCTGGCCAGAGTGAACACTGTCGATGAACAGAGCTCTCAACTTTTTCTTGCCTTAATCGGCTGGTCTGCGTAGAGATTCGCTAGAGCAAACGTGCTTGAGAAGGATGTATAATCCAGTAAGATGCTGGTTGGGATTTTGACCGCACTTCCGGAATTGTCCTGATAGCCATGGTATACCTCTCCACTTCTCTAGCACCTCAGGTTATGTTGCCACCTTGGCACTATATATATAAGTATTGCTTAACAACTTAAGACATTACAACACTGTCATAATATTCTAATTTCCAAATTATATTGTAAAGGTTTCATAAACTTCTTCTCAAACAATACACATCTGACTCAGCCACAAAAGACAACTTTACTAACTGTCTCAAAAGCCGCTTTATCTAGACCATACATTCTGTCTGACAGTGACATTACTCGTACAGTACATCGAGTAACCTACCTACTAACGTATTCATTGGAAATATTGAAAATATTGAAATCCGGACAGAAATTGGGACCCTCTCTATATATATCATCTTCATAACGATATCGGATAGTAGATTTTTTGGAAGAAAATTCTATTAGACATGTATTTTGTATGAGTTCGTTTTCGTTCTGAAAGTGGTTGTGTTTCGTTTTAATAATATATTTATGTACCTACGTATCTTTTTTTTTGGCACAGTTTTCTGCTTATAGTTAGGTTAGGTATTATTTTTGGATAGTTACCGGCACATTGTTTGCAGAACAAAGTGCCAATAGGGAACATGTATGCGATTTTTTTATTTGCAAAATGAAATACTTATTAGCTCTAGAAAACAAGCATGAAATTATTTTTTTAATACCTTCATTAGCGATGAAGCTTCAAAGATGAGACGTCAAATTCCATGACGCCTATACAGCTGCCATATAAATCAGCGTTTTCGTGAGAGGGACAGATATTTTTTTTTAAATAGTTATATCTCCTTTATTTTTCGAGCAATTATGATTCTATTTTCACTGTAAGTATTCTATTTTTGTATATTTTTAAATAGCTAGTAATTTTCACATTCGCATCGCAATCGAATAAAATATAATATGAAAATCAAGACTTTTCTGACAGTTTGCGATCGAATGCATAAATTCGTATTTTACTTTAAATTCTAGAAAAATATAAAAGGAGACTACATTTTTGATTGACTGCCAAAATCTAGCTCAATACGTTTATCGTTTCTAAAAGAAATGGATAGTGGCAGAAACGGGGATAAATACATAAAGTTGGTGAAATGTTGCCGAGTATATTTGAAAGATTTACCGCGGTCCTGGAACGTAAAAGGCACTAAGAGGAACACGGATTTGTTTTAGTCTGTAAGAGTCTGACTGACACTCCCTTCCGCTCCGCTCAGAGCAGAAGAAGTCATCTTGATGATAAAGGATAAAGTAAAATAACCAATATTAATACTTTGTTGGTCTTGAAGCTCGAGCTGGTCAGTAAGCTTTACTGCATGGGGTTCTGTGTTCGATTCCTTGTTCGAACAAAATAATATCAGTCATTATTAGATTTAGATTTGGTTTATAAAACTATTGCCTGTAGCCCGGATTTGTGTCTAGTTGATGATGATAACGTGGACCCCGAGGGACTCAAAACATCTATGAACCGATTAAATTAAATAAAAAATTAAACCTGTTCCCAAAAAGGGTAGGCAGATCCAGCTAAGTATATCAAAATATGTTGTGATTGGTAGACAGCGAGCCTATAAGCCAGTAGTAAGTCTAGATTTCCGAATGGCTAATACCAGTCAAAAATCCAGATCTAACTGCAAATGAGAAATTTGAGATAGAAAATCCACTAACACAATTCCCGAAGCTGTAATCAAACCCTGGAACAGATCCTTTGCAGTATAAATAGCAACCAACAAGGCGGCCACTTAAAAAGAACATTCAAATAAATAACTATTTTTAACGCAAAACTGAAATGGTTTACCGAGCTCCTTCATCGAAATTTAAAATTCGTAAAGAGGCGCATACACTCGATATCAGTGAGCGAGCGCTCCATTAGTTCTGAGTCGGAGACTTGGCGCGCGGCCAGTGTGCAGGCACCTTGACGAAGTTTGCCGACAACAGTTTGTTAAGTGGCGGATTAATTTGATAAGTTGCTGATGATACAGGATTATTTAGCTTTCGATTGATTTCAGTGTAGGCAAAGTAGGTGTGAAAGAGTAATTTTTTTTCTGAACTGCAAGGAGAGTAACTAATTTTTTTCGAGCGTATGTGTGTATCCAAGTTTGTATGAATGTTTGGATGTCTATTTGTTTGACACGCCCTATATCCTAAATTGTAAGATACATAGGTATAGTTGGATAGGTATTAAATGCCGTAACATTAATTTTGAAAACTAACACAAGACGGCGCGGCGGGCGCGGCGTCCACCGTTAGGTAAGTGGAGTTGTATTTTTTTGTAACATAGGTTCTTAAAAAAAAACCATGGGTGCATTCCGCGAGTGCCAGCAGATGTGAAAACTTGAACATTAAAGTTGTGCATTTCTGAATCATCCGTCTTTCGAATTTTCGATCAGGTAAAGTGTCCTGACGCGTCGTCCGTCTTAGGGTCAGCTCAGACCGAGACGCGACGCGACGCGACGTTGCGAAAGAGCTACTCAAAATACAACTTTATATTCTACACGATAAGATACACATTTCACTGTGAGAAGTCAGTATACGTTGCACCGCAGCAATGCGCCACTTGTATATATAGTGTATCTTATCGTGTAGAATATAAAGTTGAATTTTGAGTAGCTCTTTCGCAACGTCGCGTCGCGTCGCGTCTCGGTCTGAGCTGACCCTTACGAATTTTCTATCAAGTCACGTGTATTAACGTGAGTTTAACATTTAATACCTATCCCAAGAAAAGTGCTCCACGCCGCTAAAGAAGTTTTCACTTCAAAAATAGTGCCATAAATGGTACCTACTCACTAAAATAGTGCCATAAATGGTACCTACTCACTAAAATAGTGCCATAAATGGTACCTACTCACTAAAATAGTGCCATAAATGGTACCTACTCACTAAAATAGTGCCATAAATGGTACCTACTCACTAAAATAGTGCCATAAATGGTACCTACTCACTAAAATTAACGTAAAAATATTGCTCATGGAGAATTATCATTCAAACGGCACTTCTTATTTAGAAAACCTTAACTGAATTGATCCATACAAAGAACGAAACGCATTTTAACAGCTATTTCAAAAACAACATTTCAATTAGATTAAAATAATGGTTTTCCAGCTTCCACCCCAATTTTCAGCAGCAAATTATTTCAACATCTACATTATTAGAATCACAGGCTATAATTACAGAGTAAATTCCGCCAGATTCCCAGTTTGTTTATTTTAAACGCGGCTCAAGCTTCACAAATAAACAGGGTGAAACAAAAATATATACGTTACCATATACAGGGTGGAAGCTATCATCATTATAATTAGGGAAACGAGTTGTTTCTGAACAAATATTTGATGCCTTTGTGTTTGGGTTTTATGAAATCTGATAAGGATGATGATTAGTTGTGATGTTTTTGTTTTATTTTTATTTTAAGTACAAACATAAACACACATATTACAGGCACATATGAATAGTCAAGGTCTGTCAGTCAAACAGATAAAGCTAGCTCTGAAGAAGATAAGAGCAGCAAGTTGTTCTGCAACAAAACACACTCACCGACCCTATCTCCAGCGCGGCAGTTGCACGTTCCAAAGAACAGATCTTATGGAGAAGAACGTGCAAAAAATTCCATGGACCCTCTTTGGCATTTACAAAATCATGGTTAAACTCGTTTTGAAATACATAATTAATACGTGAAATTATCCAATAGAGATTGAGTCTATACAATGCAAATTATAGTCCTACAATCTTTAGCAAGTACAATAAACTTTTCATTTCTCTTTTAGTCTTCTTAGTTTGAGAGGTTTAGTGGCTGTGGAGTGGACTAGTAAATTTCTAAACTCAATGAAATAAAATTGGTATATTATAAATGGACTATCGTTTCCCAAGGCGATGGAGTGACCGAAATCACGAGAAAAGAATAGACATCATACCCACTGTGAAAGCAAAGATGGCCACGGGTTAAAAACTGGTTCAAATCCAAGCAGTTCCTTTAATTTGTGTTATTTCATTCAACTCTCTACTCTCTAAACGATGAAGGAAAACACTGAGAAGGGTTTGATGTAGAAAAGAGTTCGAAGAAAATGTATTCAAACTTTTTTTTTGGATCATCTTCACCGACCAGGGCTAGCCTCGCATGGTGGAGATAGCCTACTCATTCTCACAGAGAAGAAGCCTGTGACCTCGTCGTAGGAACATTTACAGGTTGCTTATGATTATAGTATTAACATCACCATTTCAGCCAGAAGACTGTTGACTGTCAACCATTGCTGAACATGAGCTTTTCCCGAGTGTTGCCACATTGACCAGACCTGTGCGTCTTGCACGCGACTTTCACAGGCCTTCGATCTTCTTTGTGGGAGGCAGTTTTTGACCCCATCGAGCAATGTACACTGTTCTGCGAGCAATGAGCCCTTCTTACTATACACCTTATATTATTCTCAAATGACTCCTTCCGCTCTGGGCGTAGCGACTCTTACTGACTAAAACCCATTCGTGTTGCCTTTGCATTCCAGGGCCGCGGAGACTCTTTTGAATAAATTCCGCAACCCCGGCAGGATAATATACCCCTGTATTGTATATTTTTCATCCTGTATACAATATGAAAAACTTTTTACAAAAAATACAACCGACTTCCAAATTAAAAAAAAAAACACTACAAAGTAAAAAATAATTCTTATTTCTGTAGTCAGTGTCAAAATACGAAGAAATTAACAAAAACATCGACGTCAGAAATAAGAGTTATTTTTACTTTGTACTTAGTGTTTTTTTTTTAATTTGGAAGTCGGTTGTATTTTTGTGTAAAAAGTTTTTTATCTTTCACTTTTTAGTGGTAGGTACCGCACACCTAAAAACGCAATACATACGCAATTTCGATTACTAGGATAACAAAAAATCATCATCCAAGTAAACGAATTCCAGCTATTTCGATTTAAAATCCAAACTTCGTAACCGATTTTGACAACATTTAAATGGGACCAATCTACAAGTAGGATCATCCTTTCAGATAAAACAAGAAGTTTTCAAAACTGTTCATAATTGACGGAGTTATGAGGTAACAAACAAAAGAAGAAAAAAAACATAGGTACAACCGAATTGAAAATCTGCTCCTTTTTGGTAAGTCGGTTAAAAATGAGCACAAAATGGACGATTCCCGCGCAAACAGCAAAAGGATTGTCGCATAAAACTAAAATGAACGTTGTTTTGATAAATAAACAGGTTTCGTTGTTATTCGCTCGCATCCGTGATATATTACTAATGTCCGCTTGTGTTTATGTACACGGTTTTAATGCTGGCTAATGTTTGCTGTAAAATAAATTACTTTATCTAGGTTTTACAAAAAATTGTTTTACTTATTAAAATTGTGCGATATCTACTATAGGCCAAGCTAGTTAGGAGTATTGTGGTTTTATCATTACATATTATAAAACAGTCCTCCGCCGCGTCTGTCTGTCTGTTTGCGATGAACTCAAAAACTACTGCACCGATTTTTATGCTGTTTTAAACAATGGATAGAGTGGTTCTCGAGGAAGATTTTAATTTGTTAAGCGGGCGAAGCCACGGGTATCAGTTATTATCTTACTATATAATATTATAAAGAGGTAAAATTTGTTTGTAAGTTTGTATGTATGGGGTAATCTCAGGAACTACTGGTCAGATTTGAAAAATTCTTTCAGTATTAGATAGCCCATGTATCGAGGGAGGGGATCATGCACCGCACGCGCGACAGTCCCAACACCATCCTGCGCGCACTGGCGGACCGGTGGGACTCTCCGATGCTGGCTCGCTGGATACGACTGCACGCAGTCATATAGTGGTTTGTAGCCATCATCGATGAGTCCGCCCTGATCTGCCACTCAATCAATTAGTTATACCTATTTATTTAATACTAACATTAGTTTTTTAAGTTTGCATTTTACTAACAAACTATGGATTCGATATCTGCAATAAATGAGTTATTTATTTATTTATAGGCTACATATCATCACGCGAAGACTAAAAGGAGCCGAGCATTAATAGAAAATGTGACGCAGACGAAGTTGCGTGGGTCAGCTAGTAGTATATAAAATATCGTGTCACGGTGATTGTTAGGTATCGAACTTCTCCGAAACGGCTTGATAGATTTTAATGATTATTTTTTGGATACATTAGATTGGTCTGAGAACAGATCATAGGGTACTTATATTAGTATTAAGTAAGACTAGGATATTCAATGTAAAAATTTGTAATATATATATATTTTTTTTTTTTTTTTATATACAAAACAGGGAAACTCTTGGCCCAAATCTCACCTGATGGAAAGTGATGATTAGACCGAAGATGGAAGCGAGTTTCACTCGGAATCCTCTTACACAGAGAAACTGGCTATCATACCTCTAACTGCCGGAACAGAACAATGCTGTTAAAATTGTTGTTACGGCGACAGACTTAGACATGATGGTGGTAGCTTGCCAGGCGGACTTAGAACAAGTCCTACCACCAACAAAACCGAGCAAAAAATTTGCCCCCGCTGGGAATCGAACCCGGGACCTCTGGGTCTGAATCAGGTGGTATAACCACGAGACCACGGAGGCGGTTAGTGTCACCTGTTTAGCACCACCCGGGGACCACGTGTAGGGATTCGCTGAAAGGTATTCTCCTACGGACGCGGGTGACTCGGCCCCCAAAATATAATTAATATGCCAACCATAAATTACAATGCCTGAACAGGCAACTAAGTTCTAAGAACATGCATAATGTTAACATCTCTCCTGTACCTACACTTAGTTTGCAATAAAGAATTTTGAATTTGAATTTTTTTTTTTGGCAAATCAACGATTTGCCGGTCAACTAGTTTATAATGATACTAGCTGACCCGCGCAACTTCGTCTGCGTCACATTTTCCATTACAGCTCCGCTCCTATTTGTCTTAGCGAGATGATATATAGCCTTTATCCTTCCTCGATAAATGGGCTATCCAACATTGAAAGAAATTTTCAAATCGGACCAGTAGTTCCTGAGATTAGCGCGTTCAACCAAACAAACAAACAAACTCTTCTGCTTTATAATATTAGTATAGATTGTACTACCTACTGTTTGTTTTATGTTTTTAGATTACCGAGGAGAGACGATATAGGTAACCAGACTAGCATAAACACAATACGTAGGTACACAAATGATTGGATGACCTATATAAGACCTACATGAAACTCAAATAGATTAAACAACATAGCAAGAGGTTTATAGGAGCTCAGCAGTGGTTACAACAAGGCAGTTGATCCATTCATACTGATTAAATAAAAGTCCAAAAAAGTACCCTTCTAAAACCTACCCAAATCGCTACAAGTGTGTCTATATAATTCAAAGAGTTCCCTCTATTTCTCCAGGATCAAGGAAGTATACCCTTTCAAACAAAAAAAAACAAATAGGTCCAGCCATCTTCGAGTAATCGGGGAACGCGCATAAAAAAAACTCCTTTTTGAAGTCGGTTAAAAAGTACACACATTTGACAAAGAATTCGCAATTTCATAAGTAATTACCCAATAATTTGTGTTCAATGCATGCCGTGGCAGCCTATAATTAAGGCTACACTAGAGACTGTATACTTCATAACGTTACTTCATCATTTATTTTGGTGTATGCTTTGTTGGTTGTCCTTAAATAAATAAATAAATAAAGGCATATAAAACGATTCAGTTATTTACCGAGTTTTTCTGTAACCTCTAAACCTCACACCACTTGTGCTTAACTCGACCCTTCTTTTTGCCAGCTGTTAATGAGCAGTGCCGCTGACACTATGACTAATTGATCTTACTTGCACTTCAAGAGTTCTTTCATTTTCAGTGTAGGTATACCTATTCAATGGCGAGAAAGAAGTAAAATGGTTCTATGACTAGGTTTCTGAAATGTGTTCAGAGGGTCGTAAGTGAATTTGAATATAAAAAACTTCAACTCAATAGTATTTTGGTTTAATTTTGTGCGACCACAATTTGTATTATGAAAACAATATAAATACAGTCTACAATTCAAATAAATAATATGTTCGAAACGAGTCTTTAGTTCAAATTCACGTTACATTCGGGTAACGTACTAGGTATTTTTTTTTTTAAGAAAACATTGCGCTACCCTATGAATTTTCCTGTACCGTTGGTGTGAACATTCAATTTCACACACAGAAAGACCCGGAACAACTATCTGTAGGCCACACAAATATTTATTCCGTACGGGAATCGAACCCGCAACACGCAGCGTAGCAGTTACTCGCTCAACCACTGCGCCAACCGTGTCATCATGCGTTCAAATTAAAGTTCGACAGCTAAAGGTTTCAAACTAAAGTTGCTAAACTTCAAATGCTTAATTCAGAAATTGGGGTTGAGTTATGTTAGAGGAGCTCGTGGCTAAAAAATAACAGCCACACAGGTCGATCTTCAAGGTTATGCAACGCTTGCCAAGGTTGGTCTGTGGATGGGTGACCATCATAACATACCGAGTTTCCTCCGTGCCTCTGAAAGCACGTTAAGCTGTTGGTCCCGGCTGTCATTTGGAGATCTTTGGCAGTCGTTACCGATTGTCAGAAGCCAGAAAATCTGACTCCAGTCTTGCCAAGGAGTACCGTGTTACCCAGTTAATGGGTTGTGGAGGTCTGGTAGGCAGCCGCTCCACATAAAATACTGGTATTCAGCTGAATCCGGTTTGACTGGAAGCCGACCCCAACATAGTTGGGAAAAGGCTAGGCAGATGATGGGGGTGAGTAATGTTAGCTACAATTGAGGGTTTTGTGGCTATAGACACAGTCATATAATATGATGACCGTGTACAACGTATTACGTTACTGGGTATCTTGGAGAGTAAGCACTTCAATGGTCCCAGCTGACATTAAAGTTGACATTAGTAGTCGTTACGAGCACTCAGAGGCCACAAAATCAGACGCCTGGCTTGCTAAGGAGTATCTGTTACCGGTAACGCAACAAACATGTGGTGCTAGGAAATTTGTTGGCCACTTCTTCTTCCCAGCCATAACACTGGGAAGTGGAGACAGGCAGGTGTTTTTGGGACACTGTCTATTTGTAAACTTTGAATTTTTTTAAATGGAGGCTCTGACTGAGCCTAATTTGAATAAAGGACTTTTGACTTTTTTTTTTTAGACCTGGCTACTGCGTTGAAAATTCAGATTAGCAGTCGGTCCATTTACACCTAGTTGTATAATTACAACTGGAAACTGTCTCAACAATCATTCGAGAGACTATTCAACATTTTTCCCACAACACCTCTGCTGTTCTTTTCTGATTAATTTCGTTGTGGGATCCAAGACAGTTGGATCGTTTCTCCGGGACTCGTCGGGCTTCATTAGCTCGGCGTTTTTCTGGTGGTCGCCACTGTTGATTCTGGCTTTCAGGAGTTGCAGTGGTTGGGAAAGTGCGGCGGGCTTGTCTCAATAAAAGGCTATTTCTATACACCCAGTATACTTGTTCTCAAATATACCAGAACACATCATCTCTTACCTAAACAAAAATATCAACCCTCAACACATATCCACCCACTAATTTAATACGGAACCCTTCGTATGCGATCAGTATCGGCAATACGATCCTCTTTGGTAACGCGGACACGCGCGCGCTTTTAACCTTTAAATAAAATAAAAAGGTAACACCATAGAGTAAGAATTTGTAGAAGGGAAACTTTCACTCTGCAACCAGATAGATGCCAACAGAATCAGCAGGTCAATTCTGTCAGCATAACACCTTGTAAAATTAGGGACAGTGAGTATGACGTGAACTGCCATTATATCATTTGGTTTGTATGGACTCCCCTAATCACTTATACTAACTTTACCAAAACGTTCACGGTGAAAGGTTCACAGAATCGCGCTGCTGGACATAAGATATGTTTTACAGTCGCTGACAGATCATTAACAAATATAATTTGTGTACGGCTTCACCACCGTAGCCTATGCCACTAAATTAGTGCATATTATTTAAAAAGCTTCATATATTTAGCACTAATGCTCTATCTTAAAATATCTAGATTTTGCACTGCTGTCTTGCTAAGGGTTATAAGGATTTTCTGTTATTAGGTTGTAGAGGACAAAGAAGCAGTCACTTTATGTAAAATACTGGTACTCAGTTACATCTAGTTGGACTGGAAGACGACCCCAACATAGCTGTGAAAGAGCTAGACAGATTGATGATTTACTCAGCAAGAACCTGCAATAGCGGAGAAACAATTGTCGATTTAAAAATTGAATTGGGTCCCCTAGACATGGTGTCAATCAACTGTCGCTAACGCTATCGAAAAGTCCAAAATGTATGGGAATGACATTAAGTATCGAAAAGTCACGTGGTTGATCGAAAGTAGCTAACAACGTGTTCCCTCTAATCGATAGGCCTTGTCAAAATACATGTTGTTCGACTGATTTTTGACGTTACGGTTACCTAACCGTAACCGTGGATAACACATGTTGCTATAGAAACGACAAAAAATTGAGTTTATAGAGACCGTACGAACATCGTTCACAAATGAGGACTGAATTCAGTTAGTACTTAGAATACTTTCTCAAAGATTTTAATCCTAGGGTAAAATGCTAGCCCACACACACATGTGAGCATCTTTTGGCCTACCTTTAGTAGCTGAGAGTGAACAAAATATTGTTATTATTTTTTGTAAGTTTGTTTCAAGTACCTAATACCGACGACTTTTGATTCCATGGCTTAAGCATTAGTAAACATTAGTGATACGCATGTCTTAGGCCTATAGGTTCATATCTGTTCCAGTTTTTTACTCTATGTCCACATTCTTGGCTCGGGAACCGATCTATGCGAGGCGTCAGAGTGATTCGGTTTGAGAAGGATTTATCTTTATGCTCCACACAATTTAGGGCTCGTTTTTTGGTGTAAAGTTCACGTAAAATGTGGCAAAGACTGTGAATAGTAGGGAACTAATACATGTAGTATTAATAATTAATTATAAAATATACAGGGTCGTCGCCGAGGAAGGCCTAGGAAACGCTGGCCTGACGACTTGGAGGCGTTCATGACGGATTAATCAGAGAAGGAAATTATACACCGGGAAGAGTGGAAGTGGGATAATACAGGTTAGAAAAAAATAGGGTTACGAATATAACTTTTTACATTTAATTAAAAAACAAATCCACTTACGTTCAAGTCCAATTCATACTTTTGATACCCTAGAAATATATTACCATACATCTAAATTGTGGCGTCTATGCTATGTCTCAATCCGTGTTGGATAAAAATCTATACTAATATTATAAAGCAGAAGAGTTTGTTTGTTTCTTTGTTTGTTTGTTTGGTTGAACGCGCTAATCTCAGGAACTACTGGTCCGATTTGAAAAATTCTTTCTTTATTAGATAGCCCATTTATCGAGGAAGGTGTAGTGTGTGTCTTATTGTTTTGTACTTACGCTCTCTATAAACTTCCTAGATAAATTAATACATAGCTGCATAGCCATAACTTGATTCCTAGATTCTTTTTAACTTGTATTTTCTAAGTTTTTCTGCAAATTAGCTATCTTCAATACTTTGTTTACATTTCTTGTATTATGTCATTATGTCATTTAGACAGACCTAGTTTTCTTTTTATTTGTATTCTGAAGTTAGCTAGGAGTTTTAGGTCGCATATGAAACTGTCATCAGACCTTCATAAAGTCCATTTTTCCTTTTCCATCAAATTCTAGAAACTCATATCAAATTCAAAATAAAAGCGAGCCTTCATTTTAGAGCCGTCGTAAAGAAATGGGGAGTCTACGTTTGGAGCTGAGATAAGCCACAACTCGGAAAAGTTTCTTAAGAGTGATTGAGAGGACAGTTTGCCTCCAGGGAACCAGAGAAGTCGCCCTCCCTCCTGATTTAGAGGACGTTTTCTAAGTTTACCTCCTCGAACCTGATAAGTCGGCCTCTCTCCTTGCCGCCTTTAAAGGACACCTTGATGCCTGGGCTGAACGAGCCTGGGAGGAAGAAGTTACTCGGCCCATCCTCTCCAGCCCTCTGAAGAGTGACGACCCTCCAGTCCTCCGGTTCTTCAACGGACCCTGCCGGCCCTCCGGTTCTTCAACGGACCCTCCAGTCCTCCGGTTCTTCAAGGAAGACTTCATTTTCATCTCACGTCAGCTCATCATAATCATTCATCAGCCGTTTCTTATATAAGTGGTGTAATTCATTAAATCTTTATACTATTTATTTGTCCTTTTCCCTTTTAGCACGCATTCCCCTCCTAGGTAGGTGAGTGCTATATGTGACCTCACATTTTACAGGCTCCCCCTGTAAAACGTAACGTTACAAAGGCTATAGGCTATATATCACGCTAAGACCAATAGGAGCGGAGCAGTAATGAAAAATGTTACACAGACGACGTTGCACGGGTCAGCTAGTCCTTAAATAAACTGGAAACACTTACGCAACATCGTATGATTTAAAAGAGTAGAGTTTCTTGCACGTTCTTCTCCATAGAGATCTACGCTTTGGAACGTGCAAATAGCTTCCATGTTTTATTTTATTGACTGACCGACCTTGACAATTCAAAAGTGCCTGTAAATGGTTTGTTTGAAATAAATGCTTTTGAATCTCTGCAGCAATCCCAGATCTTAAAAGTTAGTTTATTATGCGGACAGCCATAGTGTGGAATGTCTCATAACTCAAATTGTTTATTGCAATTCATAATGTAGGTACACATGAAGATGGTAAAATTAATAAATAGCATAATTATGGACCCTGTCGGGCACAGCAAAACTTTAAATAATTTTAATAGAAGAGAGGAAGAGCGCTTTAAATAACTTTCAAAGCGCTTAGGTATTTAATATTTTATACATACAATTATTATTATAACTAACATAATGTATTATTGGATTAAATAACATTTTTGTTGTTTATTGCCACTTGAAGTTTCTGCATTGATATTAGTTTATTTATTTATTTTATTTGTGATGGGTTTGCTCTTGACCTTAGTCTTGAACAGAGATGACAGAGACAAAGTCTACGATGGAGCGAGCTTACCCAGAAGGAGCCTGTTTACTCTAACTTTGAAGAGATTAGGGTTGTTAGCGTTCAGAAACAGACGCAGGCAGAGAATTCCACTCTTTTGCTGTCCGTATTATTTAATTTTATATTAATTTTTAGATGAATATAAAATGTCTGAGTGGCTAGTGGCTGTGTTCCCTTTCACATATAATAACCCATTTCCTACAAAGCAAGAGTGAACAGAGGGCTAGTGTGAGATTTTTAACGTTATCAACCGCGTTAGCGTAAATGCCAGTTTGTATTGAAACTGAAAAAACACCGCCTCGTGAGAATAACGGATAACCTTTTTATTTCTATAAACTTTGACATAAGCCAGCGTTTACCTTAACGCGATCGAGTACATTAGAAAACTGACACTAAGCCCGCTGGCATCTTTTGGGTATGCTCGCTCTATCACAGATCTCAGTCATCGCCTTAAAGATCGTTAAGATGTTTTCAAAATTATTTTAAGACAGACAAAAAAGTGAATTTTCATTTTCTATATCATATCTTCTAAAAATAAGGTCAAACAAGTTAATATGAAATTCCTTTGGGAGAAAATGCTCTCAAGGCTGATATTAATATCTGCCACAATTTTTTTTTTTTTTTTTTTTTTTTATACAAAACGGGGAAACTCTTGGCCCAAATCTCACCTGATGGAAAGTGATGATTAGGCCGAAGATGGAAGCGAGTCTCACCCGGAATCCTCTTACACAGAGGATCTGGCTATCATACCTCTAACTGCCGGAACACAACAATCACAAAATCAACATATTATAGCCTTTTCCCAACTATATTGGGGTCGGCTGCCACTCATATAATTGAATAAGTTAATTTCATCTGATATCATAAAATTCAATAAAGACACATACACTTTAACCTTTTTCAATCGCATAAAATACGTACTATCAATCAAAGATAATTTCAAACCAATATTTTTAAACAATTAACAAAAAATATGATAAGTACTCAACTCAATCAATCATCACGAATTAAAAGCCAATTCACACGTCATTCGGTCCAATCGGATAACGTCCGGCTCGATTGCCGGATGACCGGGAGATATTAAAAACGTCACGGCTTAATAACCGGACGATTATCGCCGAAGCGTTTTAACGATTGTCGGATGGTTTAAGGTGAAAACTTTGGGAGATTTGAGTTTTTGACTCAGAATGACGGAATTAATAAAAAACCGGTTAAGTGCCAGCCGGACTAACATGAAGAATTGCGTACTCGTATCATAAACCGAAGAAGACTTTTTTTTATTGAGGATACCATTCATTTCAACAGTCTACAAAAAACGGTTTGTGAGATACAGCCCGCTGACAATAGACAGCAGACGGGCGGTTGGGTTACGACAGGATTCCGTTGGTAAACGTTCGGGTAAAGAAATCGTAAACGGATCTCGGAAAAAAAGAATTAGGTTATCGAATTAACTAATTTAGTTTTTGAATACCTATGCCCTGGTGATTGGGAGTGTCCTGCTCACTTAAAAACCTAGCTATAGGAGGCGTATGCTTTGAATCATTTAGCTCCATTCAAAATGGTTGAGACGAATGGGCACGGCGCATGCGCCATGTTCGTAAACGGGCGCCGTCGGTTGGGACTGGTCATTTCTCATCTGACATGGTTTATTTTAATAATTTCTTAGAATTGGTATTTTTTTACTTCGGACGCTTTCATCCTGCTCGTCTTTTACATCGATGTCACATGTATGTATAATTTTAACACGATGTAAACAAAACTTTATAATAATTTATTATTTTAAAAAGAGTGTCCGTGGAGTTTCTTGCACGTTCTTCTCCATAAAGATCTACGCTTTGGAACGTGCAAATAGCGACATTTTTTTTTTGGACCGACTGACCTTGATAATTCAAAAGTGCCTGTAAATGGTCAAATTGAAATGAATGCTTGAGTTTTTTAAGCGATTTTTTTGAGAAAGTAGTTTTTAGGGTACTTACCCTACACCGCCCGGCACCCTATTACTAAGCCTCCGCTGTCCGTCTGTCTGTCCGTCTGTCTGTCCACCTGCTGTATCTCAAGAACCGTATAAGTAGACTGTTGAAATATTCACGTAAACGTATAATATAACCATACCATAAACCAATAATAAAAACTAGTTTATGGTACGGAACCCTTCTTGTGCGAGTCCGACTTGCTCTTGGCCGGTTTTTGCCGTCAGTGTTTTTTTTTAATTAACACCCATTTTATCTGTAATGTTGCCAGTTCAATTTACTATTATAGCAGCTTTTGAATGGACCATGCACTCATATCGAATAGGATGACACAGAGATACCACAAAAAAAAACAGGCAATCACATTTAATCACCCTTAGATAAAATGCAAAATATGTATTCTCCCTAATTACGTAAACAAAGCCACAAAAAAAAAACAACCAATAATCCTAAACCAATGCTAATCATTTTAATTGATACGTATTGATGCTGTAGCTAATGAGCGAGTCGGATCTCGTTACTTTACGCTAGTGCAACTTGGCAAGCTTCCAGGAATGCCAGATGAGGAGGATTAACCTCTCAGCAAGTTGTTATGTATGTACCTACATTATGTGTCTGTACGGATCGGCTGTCAAAGGAAGAGAAAACTTGGATTTTAAGAGATAAGTGATTTTGTAATTAGAATGTATCTTTACTGGTAGAGTAATTGATAAATGATATTTATTTTGTAATCATCTGCCTAGCTTTTGCCAACTGTATTGGGGTCGGTTTCTAGTCAAACCGGATTTAGTTGAATACCAGTATTTTACGTAGAGCGACTGCCTACCAGACCTCCACAACCCGTTAACTGGGTAGTTTAACACGGTATTTCTTGACAAGATTGGAGTCAGATTTACTGGCTTCTGACAATCCGTAACGACTGCCAAAGATCTACAAATGACAGCTGAGACCAACGGTTTAACGTGCTTTCCGAGGCACGGAGGAAACTCGGTATGTTAAGATGGGAACCCATCCACAAACCAACCTTGGCAAGCGTTGCTTAACCTGGAAGATCGACCTGTGCGATGTTAATGTTTAGACACGAGCTCCTCAAATTATTTTTATTTTGTAATTAGGTTGTAAATAACACTTTTACACTTGCAAAACTTTAAATAACTTTTAATAACTTTTTTCTGTCTCCTTTTTTGTTATCTACTTGTGTGTGTGTGTGTACATAAATTGTTAAATAAATTAATTAATAACACTTTTACAATGTTAGCCTACGCTACACCACGGCACCGGTACGTTACAACAACGCATTTAGGATGCTGTTGTCGCTGCCACATTTTTGTAGCGCTTCGGGTATGTTTGCGGCAGAGCATACAGACGATTTCTTTGCGATCACGCGCAAGAGATCAGCATCCCTGTTGCGTCATGTGCGTGGCAGCGGTAACAGTCTCTTGTGCGTTGTTGCCAGCAAAACTGAGGGACACCTGACGGGACAGTAAAGTTGTGTGGGAGACACTTGTTCCTGTCAGATGTGCCTAGAACTTTCTTAGGTACTTAAGGATTCAAATAAAAAATATTAATATACTAACATAGGTTATAGAATAAAATAGAGTAGAAAACATTTATTCGACACAGACACAACAACAGCAAAAACACATTATGAAAAAAAAAGGTATTTCTATATCTCTGCTGTCGGCCCATCCAGCCCGTCTATTTGTCAGCGGGCCGTATCTCATGAACAGCCGGCAGAAATTTTATGGAATATGTTATTGACGTTTAAGGAACTACTCACAGTTATTCAGCTCTATTCAGCGTTTGCCCACAGAAAATAATGATTTTGAATGGAGATGCGTACGCATCCTTTCAACTTTCCGCGTCAAACAAGTATAAGGCTGCGTTTCCACCAGAGATGTGAGAGGATGCGTAGCGAGGGATGTGTTTGTTAAAAACCAATACAATCGCTTGCGCTGAGCGAGGCTCGGTAAATTAAGCGATTCTATTGGTTCTTAACCGACACATCCGTCGCTACGCATCCTTGCACATCACTGGTGGAAACGCAGCCTCAAATGAGGACAAATGTGTTATTATCACGCGAGTGCTATAGATAGATTTCAGCGTTGTTCTGCCGCTACCGCCTTCTTATTCTTACGACGCTGTACGCGGCTGATAGAAGCGGTACTGTATATTAAGTGTGACCAAATCGTTCAGCGAAGCGAGAATGGAGCTGAATAAGTGTATGTAGTCCTTAAGGCACACATTATGTGCGTGTCCGATTGATATTTCGCAGGTTTCTGTAGATTATGCAGATATTTGTGTTTCAAGGCGAGCCATGATTCAACTATTTTGCAGTTTCTATTCACAATTCCATCACAAGACTATAGACTCATTCCCTTTTGCTTTGTATAATTTCACTCATAAATTATTTCGTAACGAACCAATGTAACCATGATTTTGTAAACAATGACAACTGGTTTAAAAGAGTGTCCATGGAGTTTCTTGCACGTTCTTCTCCACAGGACCTACTCTTTGGAACGTGCAACTGCCGCGCTGGAGATAGGGTCGATGGGTGTGTTATGTTGCAGAACAACCTGCTGCTCTAGCTTCATCTATTTGACTGACAGACCTTGACTATTCAAAAGTGCCTGTAACTGGTCTATTTGAAATAAAGCATTTCGTATTTGTACTTTGTATTATTTGTACAAGATTCCGCCACAACTTACACCACACCAAGCATTATATTTGAACAGGCGGCGTCACGAGATTATTCATCGGAACGCTTTAAGTCCCTAATGCCGGCACTTCAGCCGTCCGGTAATAGGAGCCGCCGAATGAACACCGTTTGTCCGGCACTTTTATGGGACACTTTACGTGAGAACAGATTTGCTGGTCGTTAACTTGAATTGTTACTGTGTTTTTGTTTTAGCTAATCTGTTTTGTTTTGTAAAGAATTTTAGCATGATCGTCCTTTTTAGCCGACTTCCCCAAAAGGAGGAGGTTCTCAATTCGGTTGTATTTTTTTATGTTTGTTACCTCATAACTCCGTCAATTGTGAACCGATTTAAAAAGAAATGTTTTATCTGAAAGGATATACTTGCAAATCTGGTCTCATTAAAATTTGATCAAAATCGGTTACGAAGTTTGGATTTTAAATCGAAATAGCTGGAATTCGTTTACTTGGATGATAGTTTTTTGTCATCGAAGTAATCGAAATTGCGTATTTTGCTTTTCTGCGGTTTTGCAGTGGTGTTGTTAGTTATGGGGTACCACTAAAAGGTGAAAAATAAAAATAAACTTTTTACAAAAAATACAACCGACTCACAAAAAAAAACACTGTAAAGTAAAAAATCACTTTAATTTCGGAAGTCTGTGTCAAAATACGAAGAAACTAACAAAAACACCGACTTCCGAAATTAAAGTTATTTTTAACCGACTTCCCAAAAAGGAGGTCAATTTGGTTGTATTCTTTTTTTTTTACTTTGTTGTTTTTTGGGAGTCGGTAGTATTTTTTTGTTAAAGTTTTTTATTTTTTACTTTTTAGTGGTACTCCATAAAGGTTCAGGGAATCCATAAAGAAACGGAACCCTTATAGGATCACTAGCGAGTCCGTCATCTGTCACACAGTCAATTATTTCCGAATCTACTGGACAATTGTGAGGGTCAATTCTACTTATTTTTAAACAACTTTCGCATTCACATGTCAATCGTAAACTGTCAAAAAGCGTTAATTTTCATAGATTTTTTACTGATTGCGATTGAGATGTGAATGCTATGCGAATATGAAAATTACTAGAATTGGCCCTCTGTTGTTTGGCACAATATGAATTTACTATTGGCCCTCTGTTGTTTGGCACAATTTGAATTTACTAGAATTGGCCCTCTGTTGTTTGGCACAATATGAATTTACTAGAATTGGCCCTCTGTCGTTTGGCACAATATGAATTTACTAGAATTGGCCCTCTGTTGTTTGGCACAATATGAATTTACTAGAATTGGCCCTCTGTTGTTTGGCACAATATGAATTTACTAGAATTGGCCCTCTGTTATTTGGCACAAAATGAATTTACTAGAATTGGCCCTCTGTGGTTTGGCACAATATGAATTTACTAGATTTGGCCCTCTGTTGTTTGGCACAATATGAATTTACTAGAATTGGCCCTCTGTTGTTTGGCACAATATGAATTTACTAGAATTGGCCCTCTGTTGTTTGGCACAATATGAATTTACTAGAATTGGCACTCTGTTGTTTGGCACAATATAAATTTCTGTGACCCAAATTTTGTGTAAAATGTAGAATAGGAGTTTGAAAAAAATCTGTTGTCATAATAAATTATGTAAAGTCTTCATAACCCTTCAATATTCTTGAAACTTTTTGAGTGAATATAGCACGAATATTTTTTGTCTTATAGTAACGTAACGTAAAATTTGACCATAGCTACAATACTCGTTTTGCACTTAATATTGATTTAAATTAGATACTATGTTTGTATTTTTAAATGATTTAAGTATGTCCCACAAAATTAAACCAAAATACTATGGGGTTGTAGTTTTTCACATTCACTTACATTAACGTTACTATACGACAAAATATTTGTGCTAGCCTCTCTAAAAACACATTATCATTCATTTCCTATCAAAGTATTGTAATATTTTTAGCAGCAGTAGATATAATCCATTACACATTCTTTATTCATACTAACATATCCAGTAGTTACCTACTTAGGGGGAGTCAACGACCGCTAAGCTGTTTCACTTACATTAGGACGAAAGTTTAGGGACAATGACCTTTGGACTACTAGAAAACCCTTTTAGTAATGTAGAATCTGTAAACAAAAAGTGGAATGACTTGTAAACATTGTAGCTTAAGGACCTTAGTTTGGACTTTTATAGTATTTTGCTATAAACGTATATAGTTTACAGTTCACTTCTACATTAAAATTATTTGATTATAACAGCTTAACCAGGATCGCCACGCAGGGGGTGCCTGAAGATGGACGTCGCAACTGAGGCAGGCCTCTAAAACGCTGCCATGACGACTTGGACTCATTTCTGACAGACTGGCCGGAGAAGCCAACAGATAGAGTTAGCTGGGAAATTGGGGGAAGCTTTGCCCAGCAGTTGCAGTGGAACCACAAAGGCAAATGAAAAAAAGAGCTAATCTCTGAAAGGACTGATTCAATCACGAAAAACGGTTCCGAGGTAAAAGAGACATTACGCTGTTTTCCGGGTCGAAGCATCTAAAAACGGAGCTTTTTCAATTATGCTTTGTCTTATAAGCCGATAGGTTTTTAAAATATAGTTGAAATTATTATCACAGAATCAGAAAATTCACAGATTCTAGAAGATAAAAGACGGGAACGGAACCGCGAGGAACGAGTAGAGTAGATACTCGGTCTTTATGGACTTTCTCGGACTTTCAGGAAACATAGTAAAAGCTTAAAAGCACACATTCCCACTTACGTACTTTTTGGTGATTTGAATACATTAGGTTGCACCTATGAAATTGCCTTATTGATAAATGATGCTTATTTTGTAAGTACGCCAATCTTTTTTTGTCATTTTAAACTAAATGATGGTTGGTAGGTGTTTCCCAACTGACTACTCTGAGAAGAATCACCAGAACAAACACAGAAGTCAAAGTCTCTTTTAAAGTTCGTATGAACTTTCACAACTTGAACATGTCTTCTCATATGATTTGACCAGTACGATTGTATAATCGTACTGGACAAATCATATGAGAAGTCATGTTAAGAGAGTCATGTTGGTTAATGTCTAAAGTGGTATTTTGAGGAAAGTACCACACAGATTGAGTGGACCTGTCCAGACAGTGCAATCATTTGCCCGTTATCGTGTAGCTCAAACTTAGAATTTTAATGAGCTCAAATATTAATTATTGAAATTGTTTTACTGAATGAGTCACTCTAAACTTTTTAATAACTTCAGTTTGATATCGTTACAAATCATTCATTTCAAAATCAATTATTGTTGTGTTTCAAAACCAATTAAAAATTTCAGTTTTGAGTAAATCATTAAAACAAACAGCATTTTCAAACACCATTGCTTTTCAAGCCTGAACAATCATGTGCTTTTAATTTGCTTTTAACGAAAAACTATAAAATATTCACATAATTTTTAACGAGACAACAAGTATTTAATGAGACGTGCGCCAGCTTTCACGGAACCCATTAAGAGACAAAGTACCGACGAACAGATGAACGCGTCCTGGAATAAAAATAGGGCTCCCATCGTGAGCTGTTAAAGGGAAGCTCTACGCTAAATCCATTCAAAATGTTTTATTTTATTTATTTATTTATTTATAAGTAGTAGTTGTTTTTTTATTTGTAAGTAAAAAACTGATGAACGAGATAGATTATAATTCCACTTCTATTTTTCTCTGTACGGCACGAACTATGTGGGAAGAGTTTATATCGTATCAAAAATATTATTCAAAAGACAATTTTTTCGGCTTTTAGAACTACAAAACTGGCCAAGTTCGAGTAGGACTCACCGTAGTTCCGTACCACAATATCATCGTGAAAAAAACACGTTTTTAGTATGGACTTTTTTTTTAAATGTTGTTATAGCGGCAATAGAAATGAACAATTTGTAAAAAAAAAACTACATATTATGGTAATTGAGATACTGACAGACAGACGGGTGGACGAACGGACAGCGGATACTTAGTAATAGGATTCCGTTGGTTACCTTATAGGTACGGAACCCCTAAAAAAGTTGCCAAAAGAGTTAAAAGTTAATAGTATCATTACATTCGACGACACGGTTGGCGCAGTGGTTGAGCGATTGACTG
Source organism: Ceramica pisi (assembly GCA_963859965.1). Taxonomy (NCBI): domain Eukaryota; kingdom Metazoa; phylum Arthropoda; class Insecta; order Lepidoptera; family Noctuidae; genus Ceramica; species Ceramica pisi. The sequence goes on along the minus strand of OY982553.1, from coordinate 15,527,214 downwards.
CTGCGCAGCATGTCGCGGGTTCGATTCCCGCACGGAACAAATATTTGTACGACCTACAAGTATTTGTTCCGAGTCTGGGTGTTTTTCTATCTATAATATGTATGTATTTACAAAAAAAATATGTATATAAGTAGTTTATCAGCCATCTCGTTACCATAACACAAGCATTAGGTTGCTTAGCTTGGGACTATATGGCGTTGTGTGAAATTTCCAAGGATGTTATTATTATTATTATATATTATTATTTTATTGGGTTGTTACCTACAAAGGTATCAGCGTCACCGCGGTCCTGGAATGCAAAAGACTAAAGGACACTTCAGTTTGGCGATCTTTTGGGCTATGTCGGTAACCTTGGTTCTCTTGCGGATATCAACATTCCAGATTCTATCATGCAAGAAAACTCCGAGTATTGTCTTCTCCATTGTCCTTTGGATGACTTTAAACCTTCTGATGAGGCCTATTGTGAGCGACCACGTTTCGGTTCCTACCTCTAAATAACATCCCTACTTATAATAATATTATAAATTATAATCTATACTAATATTATAAGGAGGTAACATTTGTTTGTATGTTTGTAAGTTTGTATGTAAGGGGTAATCTCAGGAACTACGGGTCCGATGTGAAAAATTCTTTCAGTTTTAGATAGCCCATTTATCGAGGATGGTTAAAGGCTATACCTATATCATCATGCTAAGACAAATAGGAGCGGAGCGTTAATGGAAAATGTGACGCAAAAAAAGTTGCGCGGGTCAGCTAGTTATATATAAATGCGAAAGTAACTCTATATGTCTGTCTATCTGTCTCTTCTTTATGCCTAAACCAATGAACTGATTTGGATGACATTTTTTACAAAGATAGTTTGAGACCCGAGGAAGGACATAGGATAGTTTTCATCCCGGAAATCCCACGGGAATGGGAACTATTTGGGTAAATAGATTAAATATATTCCGGGAGTTTGTTCTCTAGGGATCACGCGGGCGAAGTCGCTGGCACACGCAAGTTTAAATTTGTAGTGCTTAGATAGTACAACCTCTTAACTCCACCCACTTGAAAAGCAAAAAAACAAAACAGAATCCCCCGATTAAATATCTTAAGCCCACCTGTTTCGCTAAACGCTGATCATTTGTCGCTACCCACCCCCTCAGGAGTACACCTTAATGATAATCGTTAGTATGCCGGCTACACTTCTTGGTAGTAAATAAAAATTTGCAATCATTTCCAGCAGATGTTACGGCCATTAGGAGAAGCGTGATGCTACTTAGATTTATAAGACGTAGAAACATACGTGGGAATATTGTGTGCGGTCACGCGAAACGAGTGTTTCGTTTAGTTTTAGGGGCGGTTTCGAGGATAACAACTATACAGGGTGTATCAGAAGTCTGAGGTCTTATTTAAGAGTGATGTTGAGTAGCTGATGTATAGTAGAGATACATAAGTGCAACATAAAAATAGGTTTTTTTTTTTTAAACCGTCCCACTAATCACGGTTCCGGACAAATAACTTTTCAAGAAGCTGAAGAGTGTCTGGTGCAAATTGGAGGCATTTATTTTAGGTCAATCGCAGATCTTTAAGCAACGTTCGCATTTGCATCTCCTACATAATCTGTCAAGAAATCTTAATTTCCATACATTTTTCACCAACTTCATCGGACTGCTTTAAACGTAATTTTTTCTACTTTTTAGCCGTTTTTTGGTCGGTTATTTGCAATTTTAGCCACTTTCTCATCTGATAGCTAGCAATTGTGCTGTCGAAGATGGAGCACGCTTGCCTAGAAGTAACCTATTCACTCATGACTTAAAAGTCAATCAATCAATTCGTTTATTTGTGATACATGGGTTACATACAGGTGTTCATTACATAATTTTATAGTCAACACTATTCATTTCTTGATCAGCCACTTAGGCATACAAATTATAAATTAAGTCCCGTTTTCGTACTGTACCTTCTACATACATTCGATACAGAACGTCAACCTAGCGACCACGAACTTCTCGAACACCCTGTATAGTTACCTATATTAGTAAGTAATTGGGTTAGGTTATGAGCTATTGTAGATAATTGATGGGTGGTTTAGTTTGAGATATGATAGCATTCGGTGAGGCCTAAATAGATGTAGACACGATAAGTGGTTCAATGACAAACGCTTCGTGCTACCAGCAAATAAATTTAACCAAAGCCGAGATATTAAGAATAGTTTTTGGGATTATAACACGGCCTCCCACGAGGTGGACCGTTCGATGACCTGGTGAGGGTTGCGGGTAGTCGATGGATGCGATAGGCACAGGATCGGTTGTTGTGGAGATACTTGGGGGAGGCCTATGTCCAGCAGTGGTCGTCTTTCGGCTGATATGATGATGATGGTTATGTATTTCATTATTATCACTTTTGAGGGTTCCGTAGCCAAATGGCAAAAACGGAACCCTTATAGATTCTTCATGTCTGTCTGTTTGTCTGCCCGTCCGTATGTCACAGCCACTTTTCTCCGAAACTATAAGAACTATGCTGTTGAAATTTGGTAAATAGATGTATTCCGTGAACCGCATAAAGATTTTCACACAAAAATAGAAGAAAAACAATAAATTTTGGGGGTCCCCATACTTAGAACTGAAACTCATTTTTTTTTTTCATCGATCCCATACGTGTGGGGTATCTATGGATAGGTCTTCAAAAATGATATTGAGGTTTCTAAGATATTTTTTTTTAAACTGAAATGTTTGCGCGAGAGACACTTCCAAAGTGGGAAAATGTGCCCCCCTTAACTTCTAAAATAAGAGAATGATAAAACTAACAAAAATATATGATGTACATTACCATGTAAACTACCAGCGAAAATTGGTTTAGACGAGATCTAGTAAGTAGTTTTTTTTTAATACGTCATAAATCGTAAATCGCAACTTCTGCTTATAATAATTATGTATAAAACCTACTGGTTTGTACGGAACCCTCGGTGCGCGAGTCCGACTCGCACTTGGCCGGTTTTTTTATTTACTTTTGATAGGCACGCGTTTGCCCACTATCTTACCTGATGGTAAGCGATGATGTGGTCTAAGATGGAGCACGCTTGCCTAGAAGTAACCTATTCACTCTTGACTTAAAGACTCCCAGGTTGTAGCTATCAGGAAACACAGACTCCGGCAGGGAATTCCATTCCTTTGCTGTACGCACTATGAATAATATGTTCCCAAAACGTTTTGTACGTGTAGTTGGGATGTCCACCATGCTATGCTGCTCAGATCGACGTCAAACTGTCAACGCCGGCTTTCACTGAAAACTAGCGCTGTGGCTCGGTCTGGCACACGAGTCCCAGCATTATGCTGAGAGATGGCCGTTTTGCGCGGTTTTGACGCATATCTTCCCGATGTTTCATGTTCATAATTGTAATTTTGTGTATTTTTGGTATGCGTCATACTTGGTGCAAATAAATTCTTTTCCGTTCTTTCTATGATTATAACATGGCACAGTTAAGATTTTTCTATATAATTACATTGGGATCCAATGGTAGATCAATGCATCCATTCCAGTTGTAATACAATGCACAGGATCGATATGTACCTAAGGTTGATATCAGCAAATTGATCGATCTTCTTACTCACAAAACTAACATGGGGTGCATAATGGCGCTATCACACTTCCAGTCGTTAGCCCGTATTCGGATGCTTTAAAGACTTAACTCGAATGCGGGCAACCGATGCTTTAAAATACGCTGGTCGTCGCACTCGGGCTACCAACTTCGAGTAGTTTGAATGTAGTAGAGTAGCAGAAGCTAGATTAGATTATCGGAAGTAAGCATACTTGAACTCGTTCATTTACACTGGGTCATTTGCCCGAATTCCATAAGCAATCGAATTCGGTAGAGCGTCTAAATATGATTGCGCGTTATTTCCTATCCAAAACTAGTCAACACTGCATGTAGCATGTACAGGATCAGTTTCAGGACCTCATCTGTGTTTCTAATGATGCGACTTTTGATGACTAAACGTAGGTTTTATGGTTAGACTACATATTATAAAAAAAGTCCTCCGCCAAGTCGGTCTGTCTGTTCGTGATAAACTCAAAAACTAGCGCACTGATTTTCATGCTGTTTTTACCAATATTTAGAAAGGTTCTCGGGGAAGTTTTTAGTGCATAATTTGTCAAGCGGGCCAAGCCGGGATCAGCTAGTTCGAAAATTACAATTTTTGGAGAAAACGGTGCCTTGGATTTTGTTCGGTGAGGAAACAAGAATAGCACAGTTAATGAAATATCACAGCGGGTATACAAAGGCCACTTTAGCAGAATCAGAAAGTACATCACGCTACTTGTTACTGTCAAATTTTCCCAATCAACCTTGAACCTAATGCGTTAGCAATAAAGATGAAAATTAAATTTGACAGATTATTGTGTGATTAATATAATATTAGTGGCATTTATAGACCCTTAATTGATTCACTTAGTTTGCGTTATTTGATATTTTTAAAGTTTCATCATCGCAATTATATCATCATTACCGATGACACTGTCATAAATCAAAAACAAAAACGCAACGGGACCACTCCTACCACTCGCCCGTAAATCCCCACCTCCTTACATCTCATTACGTGACTTTACAATCTTTCCTCTCCATCGGCCGCTCGCATCGCGTCGCACTGTGACACGCACGTACAAAAGCCGCGATGTATACGTACCGGCGCATTGTCTCTGCTGGATCCGTTTAATATCCGTTCTCTGATCGTTAGTGATTTCCCTTACAAGTCGACTGGGTGAAGTGGAAATTAGACATCCTGATGTGAGGCAACGAAGTCCGGAGTACAGGGGAGACGGGAATCAAGTTGACCTGTAGTTTGCTTGTTGGAAAAGATGTGGGAAATTATAAACTAAGTAATAGCTTCTTTACAACATGTTTTTTTATTCGTGATGGGTTTGCTCATGACTCTAGTCTAGGTCAAAGATGACGGAGACAAAGTCTACGACGAAGCGAGCTTACCCAAAAGTAGCCTGTTCACTCTAACTTTGAAAACAAAAAAACATTGTGTGCATCAGGGCAATTTTCATATTTTTGTAAGCATGGGTGACAAGAATTTGGACGATTTTGGGAGGGGCACAGTATATATATCCATCTTTTTCCGTTTAAAAAATATTCTAAAAATTGGTCGGAGGAGGAAGCAGACGAGACGAGAGCCAAACCCCGAATTATGACTTTTAACATAAAACCGTCTCTCCGCCCGAGAATTGGTTTTCTGCTGAATAAAATTTTGCTGATGTAGCAAAAATCTAGCTTATTAAACCTCCCAGTTCGGAATGTTATTATTAAAATAGTTGTTTATCTTTTTCTCCTCTAAATTGTATTTCTCCATAATGCTGTTCTGCTCATTTCACTGATAAACAATAATTGTGACTCTTGATTAGAAATCGTTTAAAAGTGATTAACTTGCAACGCAAAATGCGTTTATCCTACAAAGGTTACCTAAATTTGAAGACTCATTTTTTTAAAGTTACGTGTTTTTTCTTCTAATGCCCAAAAACTACAATATTACTATCTTTGAAAATAACAGCTCATTTGATATTTATATCGTTTGCCAATGTGTGATGGTCGATGGCCGAATCGTGAACGAATGGCCTCGAAGAAGACGGATCGACCCGTAGTTATAGATACTGAATTAACAAATAGATGTAAATGCGATTATGTTAGACGGTTAGTTCGGTAGACGCGCGACTTTGCGATTGCAATTTTTCGTGATAGTTTGCGAAATGGACTGAGATTTTGTATGTATACGCTTAACAAATTATATACTTCAACCATCCTCGAGAATCACTCCATCCATTGGTGAAAACAGCATGAAAATCGGTGCAATCGTTTTTGAGGTTATCGCGAATAGACAGATATAAAGACTCGGTGGATGAATTTGTTTTATAATATGAAGTGAAATTCTAAGTTCTATGTAATTCAATATTTTTACGTTAACACATTTTTTAGGGAACTTGACTTTTCTTTTTCTTTTGTAGATACTGAAAATAGTTTGTCCGTGATGTTTGTAAAAGATAATCTCAAGAAGTAGTGAACCTATTATGTACTGAAATTCTTAACTCATTTACAGATAAGATGACTGATATAAGGCTACACTATAGTTTAGCATTATATACTTTTAAACTTGAAAGTTCCATGGAATTGGCTACAGGAACAATTTCATGAGAAGAATTTATTTAACAGAATAATTATGTTTATTTATTTAGACTTTATGCACAATAGTGACACGGGCGGACTTAATGCAACATGGCATTTTCTACCAGTCAACCTTTAGGTTAAAAAGACTACACTGTGGTAGGTGTACAAGAAACAAATAATCTTAATCCTAACTAATATTATAAATGCGAAAGTAACTCCGTCTGTCTGTCGATGTCATTTTCATGCCTAAACCACTAAACGGATTTAGATGAAATTTTGTACAAAGATATTTTAAGACCCGAGAAAGGACATAGGGTAGTTTTTATCCCGGAAATCTTATGGGAACTATGAGGGTAAATAGGTTATTTTTATACTCCGGAAGTATGTTCCCTAGGGATTACGCGGACGAAGCCGCTAGTCAAGAAAGTATAAAATAAATGTAAAAAAATAAATTGAATCTCATCAATACACTACAATATACAAATAAGATATTTCTCACTAAAATCTATAGCCACATTTCACTCTTTCAAAAACAGTGCTTTCACAGTAAACTTTACTCTTACCATTTTTAAAACCCCTAATACAAATGTTCCGCTCCCCCCACTCCCCGCACTGACCACTGAAGACATCTCATTTACGAACAACACGAAACAAACACCAATAATACGATTACGTAAGTCCGTGTACAGGCGAACGACACTGTGCCTCCCAAAGGACACAGATTAAGGCAAAAACGTCCTATTTTTGAACAGAATCCTACTTAATTGACTCTTCAATAGCCCCTAGAGTTTAGGATGTAATTCCAAATGTTTATTCAGAGTCTGGATGAAACGTGGGAAAAATAGAAATGTTTTGCCGTAAAATTATATGATCCAGGAAGACTTTTACGTGATTTTCTTCCTGAAAATGGTCTTTATAATAAATGTGAAGTACGATTTGAAAGAAGAAATCTTTATTTATTGCTTGAGATTGGAAGTGTGCGTGCTGACTGTCGTTAAGCGACGCTTTTAACAATGGACTTAGTTACTTTTATTTGGTCAACATTGTTAGGTAGTTATGCCTCGCGAAGCGTGACGATTGGAGGCAGTATATTAAATAGGATTTTCTAAAACAAACTATAATATTATACACAAGCAGAGTTACACAACGAGTCCACTTAGTTTGACATATTTTTAACCGACTTCCCAAGAAGGAGGGGGTTCTCAATTCGGTTGTATTTTTATTTTTTATGTTTGTTACCTCATAACTCCGACAATTATGAGCCGAATTGAAAAAATCTTGTTTTATCTTTTGTTATACTTGCAGATTAGTCCCATTTAAATTTTATCAAAATCGGTTACGAAGTTTTGAAATCGAAATAGCTGGAATTCGTCTACTTGGATGATGGTTTTATGTCATTCAAGTAATCGGAATTTCGTATTTTGCTTTTCTGCGATTTTGCAGTGGTGTTGTTAGGTGTGGGGGTACCACTAAAAAGTGAAAAATAAAAGACTTTTTTTTGTAGTTTTTTTTTGGAAGTAGGTCGCATATTTTTGTAAAAAGTTTTTTTAGAAATACTCTTTATTGTACATTATATGAACAATACATGTACGAATTATTATAGGAGCTTAAAAATAATCCTAATATATAAAATTCTTCCGTTACTGAGTGACTGACAGACAACACACAGCTGAAACTACTGGTTTTAGGAAGCTGAAACTTGGCATGTGGGTTCCTTAGGAAGTGTAAGGGAGCACCAAGAGAGGATTTTCCGAGATTCCCACGGGAACGGAAAGAACACAGAATATGCGCATAGGAAGTCGCGAGCGAAAGCCAGTAGTTCATATTATAACAATGGGCAGGCTAATAGCGGTGTTTACGACGATCTTGCGATACTATTAATATTTACATACCAAAAAAAATTCAATTCATATATTGTTTGTCGGATGTTGAAACACGTTAGTAGCACAAGTAGTTTCTAGGGAGCTTTTTTGATATTTAAAAAGTATGGGTAATTATTCCTTCCTGAAATTCTCTTGTTTTAAGATAATAATATCTTTGATTTCTCTGCATTTTAACAAAGTTTTTCGAATTGATCATCGTTAAAAAGATATAACGACTTGAATTTTTAACGTATTTAAATAAGAGAATTTTACCTTCTGATACCTCACCTGACTTTTATCTTAACTTCTACTTCAGCTCTAAGAGAATCAGCCATAAAAATAGAATCTCTAACCGTCTTCTTTTCGTCGTCTCATAGTTTTGTTATTGGCATGTGGATTGGAGATCGATCTCGTAGTATTCAGGAATCTGAGATTGACTGTATCGTTAGATCAGAGATACATTACTAATTCTGACTATGATGAGACGTTAGTCTCATCAATAGTGACCTCAGCATCGACCATTAGTGCTAAAAACCGCAACTCCCAACAAAAAGTGGCCCGTCTAAATCCCCCCGCGATTGGTTTCAACGAATAAATCATCGGTCCGCACCCTAGCGATCAATCATCGGCTATTATACAGATATCACAAATACGCACATCACTATTGTGTACATTATACAGATATCATAAATACGCGCGTCACTAGTGTGTAAATTATGCGTGTTTGTCTGCCGATGCTATCTACGTTTGCTCTATTTCTGTAAGTGAGGCGTTTGTGCCATCGATTTTTGGAGGCCTTGGCGGATGCGCTAATTGGTATTAACGACTTTGTAACTGACTGCTTCAGAAAGAGGCATAGTTTTTCAAGAGCATGTATTGTATTTTAAATCTGTTTATACGATGATCTGCTGAGGGTTGCGGGTAGACCCGACGTCAAAAAAAAACTAAACTTAATAAGTCACTTCTAAGCAGCGTAATGCACTTAACATGTCTTACTATAGTTCTTTTAATTTGCGGGCGCTGACATCATCATGATATCAGTTGCAAGACGTCCATTGCTGAACATAGGCCTCTGCCAAGTGTCGCCATAACAACCGGTCTTGCATTCAACGGCTACCGGCGACCCTCACCCCAGCTAGTCTATTCTGTAAATAACCATTTCGATATTGACTTCACCTGAGTGACTAGCTTACAAAGTGAACTTTATTTCACACATCTTAAGGTCTTATATTAATACGAATTTGAAACTCACCTCGGATTCCGCTGTCGAGACACGAAAATGTTGTTACAGAATAGCACTGCAGGTCATCCGACCACCTTGTGGGAGGCCTTCCAACGCTGCATTCCCTCTCCTTTTCTCCGTGGCAGTTGGTGACATTGACCACCAACATCTACAAATTGCACTTAAACTCCAACATGAATAAAAACAATAACACACAACACAGCTCTGCTTTAAAAATTCAACCCCTACAAAACGGATGGTAATGGCATCCAATTTAAATTTAAAAACACTCCAATACATGGTTGTTTACTCCATTTTACTTCGTCATTACTCAATCGCGATCGAGTCGCTTAAAACAAAAGGATTATATATTTTATTTTGAACATCAGTCGTTGGTGATAATGGCGCCAATTTATTTTGAGTACGTGTGTGTACAGCCTAAGGGCATAAATCTTAGGTTTATGTTCGTACCATTGTATTTTTGGGATATAATGTGCAATTGTTAATGTAATTGGGGGCGATGTGTCTTTTTCGATTATTTATAGCACTTTATTTTTAGCGAGTATCGTTTTTGTCTAGGACGACGTGTTTTTCCGATTTTTCAACTGTCGGATAAATTTCATCAGAGGAATAAAAAATCTGGTATGACAGCTTTTGCATTGAAAATATGTCAAACAGCCATTTTTATTCTTCACTTAAAAACTATCTGACGAATGAAAAATCAGTCCTAAATTTATATTGCAAAGCAGCATCTCATTTCAAATACTTACAGTTCTTTTTTCAGTTATAGAAGCCAGCTAATGAGGAGGCAAGCTGAATTATCAAGAACCAAAAATAAATTATCTGTAGGATGTGCTCTTATGTGTGGAATTCATGCCTCAAAGAGGTGTCAGCATAGTAGACTGGGCCCGCTAGAGCAAGTGCATGCCAGGGTTGTTGAATTTGTTCGAAAGAGTCACCACGGCCCTGGAACGCAAAGGGTATAAGGAAAAGGTTTTTGTCATTAACTGTCTGACTCTCCCTTTCGTTCCGCCCAGAGCGGGTATGCATTAATGTCTAGGCTGTATGGAATAATGTATCAATACTGTAAAAATAAATCGCACATGTGAGCACTTCTGTCATAAGGCAAACTCTATCAAAAGTTTCATGATCCAATAAAACAAACACCAAACGTGTTTTTCTGTGTGCAGTCTGCACACAGAAAAACACTGGACCATTCGCCAAAAAAACAAAAAAAAAAAACAAATAAACAAAACAAAATACACAACTCACCAACTCCGGAACCTGACTAGATTAAAAACAAATTTTTTATTCGTTGTTAAAAAATTCACACACACTCGTCCTAAGTAGGTCCTCGAGGGATGGCTCCTAATGTAATTGGCCAATCTGCGGCGAAGTATCATTGGCCATAAATAATGGCCGAAGTAGGACAAGACGTACATACATTGGGATAAACGCCGAGATATGGCGGGCTATGGCGGCGTTTGGCGGCTTTTTGCCCAATGGCATACGGCGGCCATCTTTTTCTCCGCTATTTTGATTAAACGTCTAGACACAGATTTTGTGTGTTGTTTTGTTTATAATAATTTGACGTTATGAGGGGCTGTATTTTTTTGGTGTTGTGTGTTTGGGTGACGTGTGTAATATGATTACATGAGGAGTTGTTCGTCGCTTTTACAAAACACTATTTCGTCAACGTGTAGAAATGATACTTATTTTCAAAAATAAACACACAAGAATTAAGATCTTATTTTTTTATAATTATTTTATCGTAAACCTTTTATTTCATTTATGACACTTTTTTTTTGAGGAGAGGTGGTCATCAATTAATGACTCCTTCGGAAGGGAGTATAACTCTTACCATCTGAAATCCGTCCGTGTACCTTCTACTGCCCTTTGCGTAGGGTCGTGTGTCTCTTCCCTGGATTTATGATAACTTAAGGTTTCAAAGATTCTAAGCATTTATTTCAAATAAGCCATTTACAAGCACTTTTGAAATGTCAGGGTCGGTTAGTTAAAAACATGAAGCTATTTGTACGTTCCAAAGCGTAGATCTCTATGAAAAAGAACGTGCATGAAACTCCACAGACACTTTTAAATCATGTTATGTTTTACAAAGTTAGTTTTAATGGAAGAGACACCAAATTACGTAGCAATTTGAGGAAGATTTACTGATGTGTAATAAAATCGGGAACCTACATGTGTTTCTTCGAAAATAAAATAAACAAAATACAAAAAGAAATTAAGTTATTGGTACTTTGTAGTGTTTTTTTTTTTTGGAAAACGGTTATATTATTTGATAAAAAAAAACACTTTTAAGTGGTGATACTTGGAAGACCTTTTTGTCTACGCAGAAATAAAAACTACTGAGGCAAACCGAATTAGTTTTTTACGGGCCAAATGGCAAACAGCCGCATCGATCTAAAAAAGAATCATAGAAATTATACATACATAAAACGAATAAAAAAAATACACGCCGAATTCAGAAGCCAACCACCCATCCTCACATAAATTCATGTACATAATTATATTCATTATAACTACAGCAAACACCCCAACAATATTTTCTGCCAACAAAAACACAGCTCCCACTAACAAACTAACAATTTGTAAGACAACACCCGTGCATAACGAAGCAACGCTCATTAAAAACGATAAATTACTCCAAGTAATTAATACCTTTTTTTTTTTTTTTTTTTTTTTTAGGGATGGGAAATCATCCAATGATTCCTCCCGCTCTGGGTGTAGCGGGAGGGAGTGTCAGACTTCTACTGACTAAAACCCATCCATGTTCCTTCATTGCCCTTTGTGTTCCGGAGCCACGGTGTCTCTTGCGAATAATCCCGCGACTCCGGCAGGCGTCGGCCCTTTCGGGCCCCTCTGTGTGCTGACTCTCTTTGAGGCGCGCGTGGAACACTAACGCGCCGTCGACACGGCCTGTCGTCACTAGACGAACGGACGGCGAGCCACCCATAGCTCGCCGTCCACAGGCCCGCGCCTACGGTGGCCGGAGGTCACCAGGTGGCCCCCGACGCCCGCGGCGTCCACCACGGCGGCCGGGACGAGAGGGTCTCCTCTCCCTCTCCGCCACCTCCTTCGCTAGCATGACTGCTTCGCAGAAGGAGGCAACGGCGTCCCATTCCGTCTCGCTCCGGACCATGACTTGGACCAGGGCCGGACGCGAGAGGTTGCCGCCGATCGCCGTTTCGAGGACACGGCGGTGCGCCGCCCAAGCGGGGCACACCTGCACAGTGTGCTCCACCGTGTCCTCCGGTCGATCCTCACAGTGGTGACACCCGGGCGTTTCCTCCCGCCCGATTCGATGCAGGTACCTCCCGAAACATCCGTGTCCGGTGAGGACCTGCGTCAGGCGGAAGGTGAGGACGCCGTGGCGCCTCTCTAGCCACTCCTCAAAGAGGGGACTTATCGCCACTATCGTGGCGTGCCCTGCACTGGGTTGCGACAGTCGTCGTCTCCATGACGCCATGAGATCGCGCCGGAGGTCTGTCCGCTGCGCGACAATTTGCCGCGTCAGCGGAGTTTCCCCCCGGCGTAGTACCTCCACGCGCCAATCATGCAGGCGCGCGAGGACTATCGCCTCCAGATCCCATGGCGGCAATCCGGCAAGGAGACACACCGCTTCGCGCGAGATCGTGCGGTACCCTCGGGCCATCCTTAGGGCCATCACCTTTTGGGGCGCGTTCAGATAGTTGGCAGCACGCTGCCGCAAGGAACGCGCCCACACCGGGGCCCCGTAGAGGGCCATGGACCGCACGACCCCCGCGTAGAGCCTCCGGCAGGAGGCGTTTGGTCCCCCCAGGTTGGGCAGGAGCCGCCTGAAAGCAGCCCCGGCCCGCTCCAGTTTAGGTGCCAAACGTCGGAAATGTTCCACGAAGTTCCACCGGCTGTCGAGGACGAGCCCTAGGTACTTCAGCGTCAACTCGACGCCGATGGAAACCCCTCCTACCGTCAGCAAGGATCCCGACGGTGGCGTATTGCCTCGGCCATGAAAACACATGGCCTCGGACTTGTGCAGCGCCACCTCGAGACCCAATTGCCGGATCCTCTCTACGACTGTCGCAACCCCGCGTGTCATAACGTCGGCCGCCTCCGCGTACGACCCCCCCTGTGCCAGCACCAGCGTGTCGTCAGCGTAACAGATGACGCTGACGCCGCTAGGGAGGTCGGCTCGCAGCACCCAGTCGTAACCGATGTTCCACAGGGGCGGCCCCAGAACCGAACCCTGTGGGACACCGCACGACATCTCTCGCCGGTTCCACTCACCGCTGTGACTAGGGTAGATTACTGCCCGGTCGGACAGGTAGTCCCCGACAACACGACGAAGGTAGGTCGGCACCCGATGATACCGGAGTGCCTCCCCAATGCAGCTCCAGGGCATGGTGTTGAAGGCGTTGGCGATGTCGAGTGACACCGCCAAGACAACACCACCCCGGGAGACCGCATCCCCCGTCGTGAGGGCTCTGACGCGCATGACGGCGTCCACCGTAGAGCGCCCCTTGCGGAAACCAAACTGGTTGTCCGCAAGATCCGGCCCCGTTCCCGCTAGGTGCCCGGCGAGGCGGTTTGCGATAACTCTTTCGAAGAGCTTGCCCACCTCGTCGAGCAACACTACGGGCCGGAATGCGGACGGCGAGTCCGCAGGGCGCCCAGGCTTCCGGATGAGGACCAGCTTCCCGGTCCTCCAAGGAAGCGGGAACTGGCCCCTCTCCATGCATGCGCTAAAGAGCCCCTCTAGTCGAGGCCCGAGAGCCTCCAAGGCCAGGGCCCAGGCTTTGCCAGGCAAGCCGTCGGGCCCTGGGGCAGTATTCTTGGCCTTGAGCCTTCGTACCGCCACTCTCAGGTCTACCCCAGTCACAGCCGGGATGTCGTCGTCGTCGTCCTCTAGGTCCGCTTCCGGCACCGCAGGCGGCGGAGCCATAGGCGGGGGAGGATGTTCCCCTCGCGCAGGGAACAGAGTGCTCACCACGTCCTCCACGAGCTGAGGCCGGAGACTCTGCGTCAGCGGGGGGGCCCAGGTGCGGAGCTTGTTCCGCACCATAAGGTAAGGGCGCCCCCACGGATCTCTGTCGAGAGTCGCCAGCATTTCCTCGCGGGCCAGATCCCTAGCCCGCAGGACAGCGTCGCGGAGAGCGGTCTTCGCAGCTCTGTATCCCTCGTATAGCTCCGCTTCGATGGCATCCGCATCCGGTGGACGGATGCGACGCCTGCGATGCCTGGCGTACCGGCGCCGCGCAGAAATGCACGCCTCGCGCAAAGAGGCCAGCTCCCGCGACCACCAGTACACCTGGCGCCGGGCTCTTCCTGGCCGGACTCGGGGCATTGCCACGTCACAAATGTCGGACATGGCCTCCTGGAACCACCCTGCCTCACTGTTGACGTCGGCAGGCCTGTCCGGTGATGTCACCCAGGCCTGCACGATCGAGGCTTCCAGGAGGAGCTCCCGGTCCAGCTGCTTCAGAGCCCAACGCGGACCACTCGGAGTCTGTACGACCGGCGCGCTTGAGATCTGGGTGGAGACGTCAAACCGGATATACCGGTGATCGGAATACGTCTCCACCTCCTCCATGACACGCCAGTCAATGACCCGTGGTGACAGAGCGGGACTGGCGAACGAAATGTCCACCACCGACTCGCCCCGCATCCGCACACACGTGGGGACAGAACCCCGATTGAGGACGACCAGGCCTGTCTCCAGAGCCCAGTCTTCCACCATCCTTCCCCGCACGTCTGTCAAACGAGAACCCCAAGCCAAATTCTTGGCATTGAAGTCCCCGAGGACAAGTACGGGTAGGGAATAGTGCCCGACGACGACACCCAACTCTACAAGAGAGTTGTGGAACTCGGCGAGAGTTCGGTTCGGGGAGAAGTAGACGCCTACTACGACGATCTCCCCGAACCGTGCTGCGACGCACCCCTGTCCCTTCCTGACACTTTCAAGGGACGGGGTACCGGCGGCGGCCGACGATATGATGGTCACTGAGCCGCTTAGGTCCGCAACCCAGTCATCCCTGGGTGGGACAAAATACGGCTCAGCGACCACCGCAATGTTGATCGACCACTGCGCCATGCTTTGCATCAGCAAATGCTGAGCGCAGGCGCAGTGGTTGATGTTCGCCTGGAGGAAGCTGAGTGGGGCCGTTACTGGCATTCCATGTCAGCTTCCTCCCCCTGGGCCCCCTGTGAGGGCCCCTCTGTGGCGGCAACGGCGGCAGAGGCGACGGATGTGGCTGCGGCGGTTGCGGCCACGGCCACGGCGTTGGAGACGGTGGCAGTGGCGATGGAGGGCCTCCCCCTGGCTCCGGACTTGGTCTTGGGTGGAGCGCAGGCCTTGCTCCCAGCCCGGTGGTCACCCGGCTTGCCGGCCGCCGCACATGAAACACAGTGCGGCTTGGCGGAGCAGGTCACGGCTACGTGACCGGGCTGACCGCAGCGGAAACAAAGGCCGCTGCGGTCGACCTCCGAGGCGCACTTGACTGACACGTGGTGCCCCACGTGGCAGCGATAGCACCTCAGAGGTCTGGGCTCCAGCAGCTTGACCTGCGCTGACACCCAGCCCACCAGAAGTCTTCGACCCTCCACAATGGCTTTGGCCGCCGTCACAGGGCAGCAAACCGTAACGGTTCGCATGCCTGAGAGGTCCGGACGTATGGCGCCTGCCTTGACCTGTTCGGCAGGACACCCTCCGGACCTAGCGACGGCGGCCACGACCTCCTCCTCCGTGACCGAGTCGTCCAGACCCAGGATACGCAGGTCTGCGCACCTAACGGGCCTGGACACTCGGGCCTCGTCCGCGTTGAGGGACGCTCTTAGCCTTTCGGCCAGAGCGTCAGCGGACGAGCCGCTGGCCTCCCCGGGGATCTCCAGCATACGCGCTCCAGTCGCAGTGACTTTGAGCCGGAGGCCCCCGGTGATCCCTAGCTCACGGAGATCCACCGTCTCCTTCGCCTTCGCCAGCAAGTCGCGGTAAGATACGCCCCTCTTCTCCGCTTCCGGCTGTAGCGTTATCACTACAGCGGCGGTCTTCGGGGCGCGGAGCCTATCCGCGATCTTGCGCGCCCGGGACTGGCGCTGCCGCTCCTGGTTTCGGGCCTTTTTCTTCGCCTTCCGCCTCTTCTGCTGCTCCCCGACCACGTGCCATCCGGCTTCAGCCGGGGGAGGTGTAGGGAGCTGGGCGGGCTGGGAGGGCGGTGGCGGCGGCTGCGACTGCGGTTGACGTGTCGCAGGCGGTTGGCGTGCCGCAGTCGGTTGGCGAGCCGCAGGCGGAGGACCACTCGCTGCAGGCGCTGTCGCTGGCAGCGCCCTGCTCTTCTTCCCCTTCCCCTTCCCCTTCCCCTTCCCCTTCCCCTTAGCTTGCGCCTTTGCAGGCGCGTTTGCTGGCGCCGACTCTGCTGGAGCTGGCTTGGCTGGGGGGGAGGGCAAGACAGCCCCGCCGGAGGGCCGGCTGGATGGCCCCGGTCCGGATGCGGCAGCCGCAGCAGCCGCGTAGGACACCGACATCGGGCCCCCAGCCACCTTGTTTGCACCAAGAGGGGGGCGCAAGACAATGCCCTCCAGCACGGAGAACCGCCGCTGGAAGGCGGCGAGCTCCGTTCGAACCAATGCCAGGACCTGATTGTCCTCTGGCTCGGGCCTGCTTGGTTGCTGCTGCTGTTGTTGCCGCTGTTGTCCCGCCCGGGGTTGTTCCGCCTGGGTAGCTACGCGAGAGTCGGGCTCCCGCAGGCTGGCCAGGTCCGCTCGGAGCTTCGCATTCTCCTGTTGAAGAAGCTCCATCGCGGCCGTAAGGCGGGCGACGTCCGCTCGCAGACTGGCCATTTCCCCGTCGTGCGAAGTCCGAAAGTTGGCCTCCGCTGCCGCTATAATTGAGGCGGAAGCCGCAGGCATGGCCCTCAGCCTTGTCGACGGCTTCTGTTTATGTACAACTTGTTTAAGCGCGGCCTCCACCTCCTTCGCAAACCTGGCCTCACGCTCCGCCTCGGAACCGCCAGGTACGTCGTCCTCATCGCCCGTCCCGCAGGCCGTCGAGCCCGGGTGGCGCCCCTCCTCGGCCAGTTTGGCCGACCTCTCGGAGGCAGTGATGCCCCTTCCCTTGCCTCGGATCCCTCCACGCTTGTTGGTGGGGATCTTTCTTGCCGATGCCGAGGCCTCCTCCTCTCCGGATGACGACCCTCTGTCGCCATCCCGCCTAGGCCGCTTGCGGAAGAACTTGCTGATCTCCGCAAGTGACCCGGCCCTCTCGCGCCGGGAGCTCTCTGAGCCTCCCGCGCCTCTCCCGTTTCCGCTGGATGCAGCGTCGGACTCCGACCGCTCATCACAATTGCCGTTACCGGCGGTTTGGGTTTTTTGGTTTGTATCCATATTATTCCCACGAGCAATAGGTAAATAAATGTCCATCCTGACAGGGACCGTGTATCAGGATAAGCAGAATAAATTGCTTTACTCGCCAGAGGGGCTGCAGGTACCCTGGCGAGGGTGAGCACTAGCGACTGATTCGTTCCATGGTAACACCCGTCAGCCATACATCCCCTCACGGTGCGCCGCCGCTTGGGATTCGGGGTAACTTTTTATAGAGGTTTTCTACCTCACGATCCAGGCGGTTAAGCCAAGACCCTCGGTCCCTATCAAAGCCGCGAGACGTGATCCACAGCACTTCAATAGGGATTACGAGATCAGCGGTGACAAAGAAGGACCCATCCAACTCTGTCTGCTCGGAGGCAGGGTAAGTGCACACCGAGCCCGCTCTTGCTCCTCTGCTATGCCCTTTGCTACACAGAGGGTCACGCAAAGGAACGCCCCGTTGGTCCAATGGACCCCACCCGTGTCAGAAAATTGGCCGCAACAGTAACCCTCTCCGAAGCATAAAAGGAAATTCTCATTTCCCCTCATTCCTCGGAGAAAATTACTGCCGCGCCCAGGGTGCACCGGCCCAGCAACTGCTCTTCCCTCCAGACGGATCGAAAGGGACCAGCAGCCGCCAAGCACACGTGGAGGACTTCTGACTTCGCACCCCAAGTAATTAATACCTGGGCTTTTAATTTGAAATCCGATAGCGCTGGAGTGTAGTCTTTGCCATAAGTTGTGATATGGGGGTAAGTGTTTTAAAGTTCGTTAAGGTTTTTAAAAGTTTTAACTAAGTCTGAAAAATTTTATTGGTAGGTATCTTTTTTTTGTTGGTTAAGGCTTGATGTTGTAAGTATGTACTATAGTTTTCAAAGTCATAAAGGGTTTGGGTATAAAGTTTATATTTTTGGGGACATAATTGTTAATGATACGTTTGGACTTCAGACCCTTTGAAAAACTTGGCCTTTGGTTTGTTTTTTCCCTAGTTATGGCAAAGGCAAATTATGATTTTAGCTGTTTATACAAACTCTTAAAAAAAAGAAATGTGAAAAAAAAAACTCCCACACTGACTGGTCCCCCTGGACTGGGGGTGACGTGCACACTCAATGAATGGGCCCCCGAAAACGGTCGCTAGCACAAAGTGACCTAGCGCCAAGGTGGCAACATAGCCTGAGGTGCTAGAGGAGTGGAGAGGTATACCACGGCTATCAGGACAATTCCGGAAGTGCGGTCAAGATCCCTACCAGCATCTTACTGGATTATATATCCTTCTCCCGAGCACGTGTGCTCTAGCGAATTTCCACTCAGACCGGCCAATTAAGGCAAGAAAGAGGTGGGAGCTCTGTTCCTCGTCAGTATTCACTCTGGCCAGCTAATAAAGGCAAGCCGTAGATGAGGAACAAGACTTCTCCCGGGAGATAAGGTTCGTGGGGTCGCTACTGCCCAACAGTTCGCCACAAAACTGCCTTGCGGATTGTATCTCTCTTCGTCTGGCCCCTCACCCTAGGTATGAACGAAGGTCTATCGGGACGCGCAAGCCCCACCACGACGTCAACGCAGATATACTGTGGTAGGGTAGTTTTAGTTTTTGTTATTATTAGCACACGAGGACCGACCCTAATATCAACCTTAAAACTTTAAAAACAATCTTTTCGATTTTTTCCTTTAATTGTAGCCATAACCCTATCATAACCTAACCTTTGAACTTTCTAGCATGATAGGAAGATAAGATAAGTCTTTATTTGCCTTAAACATGGTATACAGTTGTTAAGTGCCCCATAATTTTGATAAGTCAGTCAGTGAGTCAGTAGCAAAATCTTCACTTTTTGGTCTCCTGTCAGTTTTCAACGGTTTAACCTAATGTTAAACCGTTCCAATATTTTTCAACTTGGTTAGAATAATTACAAGTGTACAATTGTTACAATATTGTTGTAATAATAAATAATACGCGTGTTACAATTGTGATATATCAATCGATTTGTTAGTATGGTCCGAATAAGATAAGCAATTCTTTCCTTTTATCATGAGGGTAGTAAGGTCTAACGACTCCACACACCCTAGTGTCAGAGTTTCTGCACCGCTTCAAAGGCCTCTGACATGGTTTAAATAATAACAAGGTGGAAATGACAAGGTTTAACGACCGCCAGTTGGCGGCCGGGACCACCGGCTTGTACCTGCCTTCCGAAGCACGGAATCGTCTTTTTTATCTGACGATCACGTGATTCAAGCCTGCAATGTCCTGCCAAACTGGAAACAACTTTACAAAGTATGCTTGCCGTGGGAATCAAACCCACGACCACCGGGTCACAAGTCAAGCGCCTAAACCACTTGACCGCGGCTGCCTCCGTGGTCACGTGGTTTAGGCGCTTAGGCATTTCAAATGAAAGAGGATAAAATGTTACGATAGATTTTTTTTTTTTTTTTTTTTTTTTTTTTTTTTTTTTTTTTTTTTTTTTTTTTTTTTTTTTTTTTTTTTTTTTTTTTTTTATTATATCCTTGTTGTCCGATAAACAAAAAACCTTTTTTTGGATGGGACAATAAATGCTATTAGTTTCTCCGTTTAAAATGCACAAGCACTCATCCCCTTTTCTTTCATTACTTAAAAAAAATCTAATTCTAAAATTTTCTTGCCACCATACCTTACCAGTTTCAGTTGTCATTATTACCAATAACACGCAACCCTCACTAACAAGCTCTTAACTCCACACTTTATTTCGACAGCTCCCAACTACTGCCAAAAACCGAAAAACCGTAAACTACCCTCAAGTCTTATAAAACCGTTTATTGGACCGGTTTCTCCTCATTATCATAGACGCCATCTTTGCGAGTGATCTTTATGACAGAATAAACTAAAGAGTTTAATGTTAAAATCTAAGGGAGGTTGCCCACGGCGAAATTTTGCACCAAAATGTAATCGCAAAAAAATCTCGATATATTCGCGAAGCTGGTCGCAAACATTTGCTGGTCAACCACGATTCTACATGGGTGCTATCATGTTATCATCTGCCTAGCCTTTTTCCAACTATATTGAGGTCAACTATCAGTCGAACCGGATTCAGCTGAATACCAGTATTTTGCGTGGAGCGGCTGCCTACCAGACCTCGACAACCCATTAACTGGGTAACACTGTACTCCTTGGCAAGACTGGAGTCAAATTTCCTGGTTTCTGTTTATCAGTAACGACTGTCAAAGGTCTACAAAATGACAGCTGGGACCAACGGCTTAACATGCTTTCCAAGGCACGTAGTTGTCTAGGAATGTTAAGATGGTCATCCGTCCACAGACCAACTTCGGCAAACGTTGCTTAACCTTGAAGATCGACCCATGCGGCTGTTATTATAATTTAGCCACAAGCTCATCACGGTGCTGTCATGTGCAACACAGATATAATCGAGATGCAGTGTTTTGTCAGTTTGTGCCTTTTAAAACCGTCATCTCAATGTACCTAGTGCCAGTTTCACGTACTGGATCGGGATAAAGTCAACTTGAATTCGAAGAAGCGAAAACTTAGGTGAAGTGAACGACGAGTGAGCTGTCTAATCATACAAACGTGATGGAATGACGGCTCACTTGCCGTTCACTACACCTAAGTGTACACGGTGAGATGTGGACAGAATATTGGCTGATTGGACAGCAAGCTACCCAACGGTCGCTATCCGCAGATGTACTGCTGAGATTTTAGTTCAATATTAATTTGTATAAAAAAGTGGTATTCCTTGAGAGTTTTCATATCCCATTTCAATATAAATGGAAACACAACATACGAGATCGAGTACTTTAAAAACTCGCACTAAAGCCACTGAATCGATGCAAAAAGTCGTCGTGCGTGAGCAGCCTAATCGTGACAAAGTTGCAGACCGTTGTATAATTTTTGATGTCCATTGGCTGCAGGTTATGACTGCGAAGGTTCTCGGAGTTTATTTTCTGTGAGGTTTTATTAAAATGAGTATTTTTAAGATGCAGGTCCAACTGTACTGTTTATTATCATTTTGTTATTTTATGTTATAAATTTATATTTGTGTACATAGTTAGACTTATATCCCTACTTTTCAGGTGGTAACTAGTCACTTACTGTAGTTAGTTTTCACACTATTAACATCTAAACTGATATTATAAATAGGGTAAAATTAGATTCTGAAACTCTGTCTCTGCAAGAATTGATCTAATTATTATCTATACTATAGTAATATTATAAAGCAGAAGAGTTTGTTTGTTTGTTTGATTGGTTGAACGCGCTAATCTCAGGAACTACTGGTCCGATTTGATTTTTTTTGTGATGATTCTTTCAGTGTTAGATAGCCCATTTATCGCGGAATGTAAGAGGCTATAAATCATCACGCTAAGACAAATAGGAGCGGAGCAATAATGGAAATTGTGACGCAGACGAAGTTGCGCAGTTCAGCTAGTGTTATAATAATTCTTTCACTTATAAAAGCTACTAGTATTTAATAGCAGAGCAGTGGCGAAGGCTCCATACAACTCGATTCCTATCGGCTTCCCTTTCGAAATATGGCAAAAACTAGCATCTATTGTATTCAATTATCATTTAATTAAACAAATAATTATTTACGAAGTTACATTGCAGGTATAACATTAATTTTCTTATGAAAGTTACAAAATAATGTTACAATAAAGGAAATAAATCCACGCCGACATTACGTTGAATTAAGCCGGCCGGCGTTTTAGGAATCCTAGTACATGTTTCTCTTGTAGCGATCGTGACCTTGAGGCGACATAATACCGCCAGATATAGAGCGCTGGCAAGCCGGTATTTTTCGAATTATAATATCGACAGAGATAGGAAATGCGTACGCCAAAACGAGATGGAATGATACTGAAGTTGTATATTGAATTTGTTCAGATATTATATTGTCATATTGGATGACACTTGACAGATTTCTTTCGCGCTTATTTATGTCATATTACTTTATTGTTTGCATTTGTTCATTTTCATTTGATTTGATATATTCGTATCATAATCTAGAATCTTATAGCATTATTCATGTTTTATTGTTGAAATTGATTTATTTGTGTAAACTAGTAATAATGCGGTGAAAACAAGGTTAGTGGCGTTGTATTGTTTGGTGATAGTCTATTTAAATAGGTGTTTACCTGGGAAAGTAAGGATTATTATATTATTACTAAGATAGCTTTTTAGTTTGTAGTTTTATAAGAAAGTAGTTATTACAGTAGTGATTTTGTTATTATTCAGTAAATTGGATGGCATGGCGGCATTAGTGAACGTAGAATGCTGTCTGAAAGATTATTGTTGACTGAGGAAATAAAAATCAACCCAGCTTTATGATAACATTATCACAAAAGCTTTTTAATTTTTTACATATATAGCGCATTTTGTAAAAAAGAACAGACGAATAGTTTTAGAGTATAGTAGAAAAGTAGTTAGTTTAAAGAATTGTGTAACAGTAAAGTAGATACATATTTTATTTCTTCTTTTTCTAATAATTTTAACGACCTGCCTCACACTTCGTGTATCACAATTCGCCGTTGCGCGAAATATTGCGAGTTCGATTTTCGCATCAAATCATCTATACTAATATTATAAAGCAGAAGAAATTGTTTGTTTGTTTCTTTGGTTGAACGCGCATCTCAGGAACTACTGGTCCGATTTGAAAAATTATTTCAGTGTTAGATAGCCCATTTATCGAGGAAGGCTATAGGTTATAATATATTATCACGCTAAGACAAACAGGAGCGGAGCAGTAATGAAAAATGTTACGCAGACGACGTTGTACGGGTCAGCTATATAGTAATTAATATTTGCATGCATGCATGGTTTTGTTTGTTGTAAAAATTAAAGTTGCACTTTATTTATTTTTTAGAAAGTTGTGGCTTTCTAAAAACCCTCATCACTTGAGCAAGGTAAGCATTTTTTGGTCCGGCTTCTCTTTTAAGAAAATTCACCCTTCGCCACTGTAGCAGAGAGTATCATTGACTAAAAGGCCACGGTTTTTTTTATTGATTATGATGTCTAAAAAGTCACGCAAGATAGGCCGAGGGAAAGAGCTAGTCTCTCTAGCTAGCTCTTTCTATCTTTTTAAGTCGGAGGTCCGTCGTTAAACTGCCTCCGTGATTGAGTGGTTTGGGCGCTAGCCTTGTCATCCGGTGGCCTTGTCATCCGGTGGCCGTGGGTTCGATTCCCTCTTGGAAGCATACTATGTAAAGTTGTTTCCAGTCTGGTAGGACATTACATGCTTGAATTACCTGAATGCCAATACTACTCATTTTCACATTCGCTTTTCAATCACAAACTGTCAGAAATGAATGAAAATTAAGGCTTTTTTGACAGATTGAGATTGACATGCAAATGCGAAAGTTGTCTAAAAATTAGTAGAATTGGCTCTGTACTGTCTCTGACACTTACCTTACTGCTCACACGATAAGAAGAAGTTGGACGTTACAGGGTAACTCCATTTTACCCCGAGGGTAAAAGCTAATGTGGAAATGAAATGAAGTTCATTTGCTTTTCCATTCATACGACACTTCTATCAAAGCGATCGTATCATACAAGTATCAATTGACTACCAACAAAATGGATATCGAAACAAAGTGTTTCAATGCATTCAATACTTTTATGAGCATAGAGTGAAAACAGATCAAACGCAACAAATGCTACGATGCTGCAGTTCAGTGTGAGATCTTATTCACGTGCGCGTTTCCGTTGTATGGGATCATCTGGTATTTTGACGTGTTAGTCTTGAACCGAATTTTCTTTAGTGAAAATCACTAAAGAAAATTCGGTTCAAGACTAATGCTATAAACACCATCAACATTTAGTCATAATTCTTTATTATATTTTTTTTTACCTTCTCCGGGGACCCGGTCCTTGGTAGGCGAACGAGGGGCCGAAACCAACTCGCAGAGGCTCCGTTAGACATTTCAAATGTAATGGGGCACCAACCGGCGATTATCCCTGCATGCACTGTAAAAGTATTCCCAAGGACAATCCCCGGTTGGAGCAGTACTATTGCAGAATATTATGAAAACAAAAGATGAAACGCTATGGGCTTGGGTGGTTTAGTGGTTGATCGTTTATTATAGCGGAACTATTGGCCCCTGCCTGACCACTAACAATATACACGGCTTTTAAATGGCAGGGGGTGACTTGCACACTCAATGAATGGGCCCCCAAAAACGGTCGCTAACACAAAGTGACGTAGCGCATTGTTATAATTATTTTTAAGGATACCCTACAAAATATCTCTCAATTTGGTAATAAGACCGCTCATTGCTACAAACCATTAATTTTTAAGCTGCTGTTGTTATGTATTAGGCCGCGGGTACGAAAATCTCATAATACAACACTACGCCGCTCTAGCGTCACGCAACCAGTCCGCTGGCTTCGTGACCGTGTCTGTGCCACCCGCTCCGTCGCCCGTGCCACTGCTCGCATCGCCGCCGCCACTGTTCCGCGCCCGCTGACTTCGTGCCTCCGGTCTTATGGTGTATATTAAAGAGAGAGTATATCTAATCAAAATATTGGTGAGAGAATTCTGGTGAGTGACTGAATGACTAACAGACAACGCACAGCCGAAACTACTGGTCGTAGAATTTACTACTGCATGTCCCGTAACTCTAACGGGAACGGGAAAAAACTATATGTACCTATGCGCGTACAAACAAGCGAGCGTGGTTCAAGCTTGAGGTTTGCCAGCGAGCAATGGAGCGTAGCATTTTGGGAGTCAGATTAACGGACCGCATTAGAAACACAGTACTGCGCTCCAAAACACAAATCGCCGATGTCACTCAAAATCATCGCGGCTATGCTCAAATATGACTGGGCCGGAAAATGTCCGTTGGCTTCGCGGCAGACCCAGGCGAAGATGACGGGACGAGCTTGCAGCTTATCGTCAAGATTGGTCCACATTAGCCCAGAATCGAGAAGAATGGAAGGAAGAAAGGAAGGCCTTTGCCCTACAGTGGGACGATATAGGCTAAAAATAAAAAAATAATAATGCGCGTATGAAGTCTTGAACAAACGCTATTTTTAGTCCAGCGGGCTCCCGTGGCCCTCGCCAGGTTTGTGGTTAACTTTTTAGGAGGTTTCCAACTCTTGTTAATGTCACAAATTAAGGAATGCAAAATTATACGCCTTTTTTAAGATGGGAAATCATGATTTGACTCCTCCCGCTCTGAGCGGAGCGGTAGCGAGTGTCAGACTCATCATCTGCCTAGCCTTTTCCCAACTATATTGGGGTCGGCTTCCAGTCAAACCGGATTCAGCTGAATACCAGTATTTTACGTGGAGCGGCTGCCTACCAGACCTCCACAACCCATTAACTGGGTCAGACTCTTACTGAATAAAACCCATCTATGTTCCTTTTAATGCCATTTGCGTTCCAGGGCCGCGGTGACTCTCTCGATCATATTCCGCAACCGTGGCAGATCGTATACACCCCCTTTCTAGTTTGTGAAGACAGGCAATAATTGCTCCATGTAAAATACAGATATTCAACTGCATTGGCTCGGATTGGAGACCAACCCCAATATGGCAGATAATGAACTTTTGGAGAAATTTTTAGACAAAACTAGACTTACCAAAGACTCAATAAAAAAAAGTATACGTAGGTACTTAGTAACAAAAAACATTGCGTAATTAAAACTTTTGTTTATTTTTCTTAAGCAGTTTAAGTACAGAGACTCGATTAGAATTTCAATATTTTCTTCAAAATTCATTCAATACTGCACCTAAAAGGTATCTTAATCTAAATCAATTAGAGTAATTATGAACTTTGAGCAGTTAAGCTTGTTGTCTGCATGATACAATGGACGACTTTATCTCTTTTGATGAGGTTTCTTTGAATTTGAAAATAATTATAACTAGTGAATTAATTGGTTTGACCTTTAATATCAAGCAGCTTTAGGAGAATCAAGTAAAGTGTTTATGCCCAGGTTCAAAGTTCAGTAAACAGTGCGGTTTGACATTATAGTAGAAAGATTTTTTATTTGTAAATGTCATTAGAAACATACTCGTTCTCTAATGAGGCAGTCAGAACAAGCAGAACGCCTCCTGCTATAATTCAACATTCACGGTTGGCGCAGTGGTTGAGCAATCAGCTGCTGCGTCGCGTGTCGTGGGTTCGATTCCCACACGGAACAAATATTTGTTTAGCCTACAGATAGTTGTTCCGGGTGTGGCTGTTTGTGTATGTGACTTTGTATGTTTAAATTGTAAACGCACCCACGATATAGGAGAAATTCCTAGCGAGAGCAGATTAAAAAAAAATATAAAAAATTGTATTCTATGACTTGATAATTAAAGTTTTTGGCAAAAAAAATTGGCCACAGAATGAAAAATGATGTACTCAAATAATATATATACTTATGTGAAAGCTTTTTAAATTTTATTTTTTTTACTATTGATAGGCATACGTATGACCACTATCTCACCTGATGTTAAGCGATGATGCGGTCTAAGATGGAGCACGCTTGCCTAGAAGTAACCTATTCACTCTTGAATTAAAGACTACCAGGTTGTAGCTATCAGGGAACACAAATCAGGTCATCAAATTGTCTTTGATGACCTGGTGGAGGTTGCGTGTAGCCGATGGATACCAGACGCACAGGACCCGTCGGTGTGGCGATGCTTAGGGGGGGACCTATGTTGAGCAGTGGACGTCTTTTTAACCGACTTCCCAAAAAGGAGGAGGTTCTCAATTCGGTTGTATTTTTTTTATGTTTGTTACCACATGTTATGTGTGTATTCATAACTTCGACAATTATGAATCGATTTGAAAAACTCTTGTTTTATCTGAAAGGATATACTTGCAGATTGGTCCCATTTCAATTTTATCAAAATCGGTTACAAACTTTTTAAATCGAAATAGATAATATAATAGTATTCGTCTACTTGGATGATGGTTGTATTTTGCTTTTCTGCGATTTTGCAGTCGTGTTGTTAGGTGTGGGGTACCACCAAAAAGTGAAAAATAAAAACTTTTTACAAAAAAATACAATAAAAGTTTTTTTCCTTGACTTCCGAAATTAAAGTTGTTTCTTACTTTGTAGTGTTTTCTTTTTTTGGAAGTCGGTTGTATTTTTTTGTCCGTGTTCTAACCTTTTCTTTTATATTATTTATTTGGGAAGACTATATAAAAATAACTGAATTATGTTTAAGGGTGGTTACAGTACAATCCATTAGGTTTCCACAGTTAACAAAAATAAATATTGATGCAATGCAGATACAATATTATTAAATTATCAATTAAAAAAAAATTAAATCAAATTCAAACTTGAGAACCTTTCAATTTTAAGTCCTCAAAAACTAGAAACCAATGGACACAAACCCAATACTAGGAAAAGAGGAATTCTGATTCCAACAACGTCTAGCCACTAACAGGGGAGGTGAGGGGGTAGGTACAGGGTGCAGGGGGGGCAGCAAATAGCTTCTAGACCTCGCGACACATTTCTAGTAAAGGCTGCTTGTACAAATTCGCGGGAGGTGACTTGAGTGGTCTTGGCGAGCCATTTTAGAACTGCTGACATTTCTGCAGTGGTTTGGTAAGGAATTAAAAGCCTGTGCGAGTTTTTGGTAGAGAAAAAATTAGTTTTAGAAAACTTGTATAGTTTCTACAGATTTCTTTCATGGATTCTCACCGGTTATAAAATTACTAGCTTGTGTAAATTGGGAAATCAGACTACAAACAATTTTTTTTTCAACATAACTTTGCCACCTCATTTTCCCCCGTTTAGGGGTTTTAGATATATATTCGTTGTTATTACATAAATCGTGATAGGAATCTCTATGCAAAATTGGTGATTTTTAGGTCCAAAATCCCCTGATGTTGATGAGTCAGTCAGGACTTTGATTGTTAGTCAGTCAAATTTCGTGAAATTTAGTTTTTTCACAGGATTTTCCAAGTAGCCTTGTGATTAATCAATCATCAACCAGTATACGAAATACTGACTCGCGCAACTTCTTCTGCGTCACATTTTTCATTAATGATCCACTATTTGTCTTAGCGTGATGATATATAGCCAATAACCTTCCTCGATAAATGGGCTATCTAACACTGAAAGAAATTGTCAAATCGGTCCAGTAGTTCCGGAGCCTATTCAATTCAAACAAACAAACAAATCTTTCCTCTTTATAATATTAGTGTAGATGTAGCTTTCTGTTACTGACTGATTAGGTGTAAGTGATTGAAAGACAACGCACAGCCGAAAGTACTGGTTGTAGAAAGTTGAGGCGTATAGCTTTCCTAGAAAAAACCTGCAATACTTACTAGAGCTATTATTGCATAAAATTTCCATAGTTAATAATAATAATAATAAGCGCGCATCGACTTCCTGAGGCAGAAAGTTTGTGCATGGGCAAACCGTATTCGGCGGTATAAGCGGCGGGTTGATCGATACTCGCAGAATCGCATGTTCCAGAGCGACGAGAGGTGGGTATACAGAGCTTGGGAGCGACCTGAACAAAGTGTGTCAGACCATGATCATGACCGGATGATGTCGCCACGAGTACTTTCTGGCGCAGCATTTGGTCGGTGCCCGTTTGTCACACCGAGGGTGACTGGATGCGCGATGTCGAGAGTGTGTGTGAAGCTATACCACAAATGGCAAAAATTACAATATCTACATTAGATATAGCCAAAGCAGTTCGTCCGTTACCGAATTGGAAATCTCCGGGACCGGACGGACTGCACAACTTCTGGCTTAAGTGGTATAGCAGCTCGCACGCGCTCTTGGCATCTCAATTCCAGTCATGCTTAGAGTCTGGGTCGCTACCACAGTTTCTAACAACTGGCGTTACCCACTTGCTCCATAAGACAGGTAGTCCCGCGGAACCCAAGAATTATAGACCGATTACTTGTTTGTCGACGGTCTATAAGCTTCTTACATCCATCCTGAGAGTGAAAATTAATGATCACATTGAGATTAACTCAATTATGTCTGCCTCTCAGAATGGATGTAGGAAGGGGTCCCGCGGCACTAAGGAGCTACTCCTCATAGACATGGCCATAAGCCAACAGGTTCGTCGATCTCGCAAGGATCTGTCGACATGTTGGATAGATTACAAGAAGGCCTATGATTCTGTGCCACTTACATGGCTCACGAAGGTGTTGGAGTTGTATAAAATAGATGCAACTCTACGCACCTTCCTTGAGTCATGTATGAGGCAATGGAAAACAGTCCTTCGCTATCCAGGATGTCGACCAATTCAGGGGAATGACGAGCCTGTATGGATTAAACGGGGAATATTTCAGGGCGACAGTTTGAGTCCGCTTTGGTTTTGCTTAGCTCTGAATCCTCTAAGCACATTGCTGGAGGATTCAGGTCTAGGCTATCGGTTGAGAAGGGGTGGTCAGACCATATCCCACCTTCTTTACATGGATGATTTGAAACTCTTTGCCCCCAACAATTCGCGACTGATGCGAGCTACTGAAGGTCACTGAAACCTTCAGTAGTGCCATCAGGATGGAATTTGGTGTGGACAAATGTGCAGTCATGCATGTTAAAAAAGGGGAGATTATGGAATCTGAGGGAATTCAACTCTCGGATTCCATACAGGTTAGATTCCTCAGCTCAACCGAAACGTACAAGTATTTGGGTATGTCGGAAGCGTTGGGCATTGATGTTGCCAGCATGAAGCAATCGTTGAAGGAGCGCTTCTTTGGCCGCCTGAAGAAGGTTTTGAATAGCCTTTTGTCGGGCGGAAATAAGGTGCGCGCCTTCAACGGTTGGGTTATGCCGGTATTAATGTACTCTTTCGGCGTACTCAAATGGACTCAAACCGAACTCGACGCCCTGGATAGGAGGGTCCGTACACTGCTGACCGCAAACCGGATGCATCACCCACGATCGTCGGTGATGAGACTGTACATCCCACGGAAGTGTGGAGGTCGAGGCTTTTTAAACGCCAAAACTCTCCACAACCACGAGATGTGCAGTCTCAGAGAATATTTTCTTAAAGCTGATGTGGGTATGCACCGAGATGTGGTCGCAGTGGACAAAGGACTCACCCCGTTGTCCATGGCTAAAGAGAACTGGCGCAAACCTGTGATACTTACCACAGATGACCGCAAGGAGGTATGGAAAGGCAAGGAGCTTCACGGGCGCTTCTATCGGGCTCTTCATGGGTCCGATGTAGATTTTGCAGCGTCCGTGGCTTGGCTACGCTTCAGTGATCTCTTCGGAGAAACTGAAGGTTTTGTCTGTGCGATTATGGACGAAGTTATCTTGACGAATAACTACCGGAGACATATTATGAAGGATGGGACGGTGGACGTGTGTCGGGCATGCCACCGTCCGGGTGAGTCCATCAGACATATTATCTCTGGTTGTTCTCGTCTGGCTAACGGCGAGTACTTGCACCGACATAACCAAGTGGCCAGGATCATCCATCAGCAACTTGCTTTGAAATACAAACTTGTGGACTCTGAGGTACCGTATTACAAGTATGTGCCCGACCCAGTTCTTGAAAATGACCATGTCACGTTGTACTGGGATCGGTCTATCATCACTGACAGGACTATTGTTGCCAATAAGCCTGACATAGTGGTGATAGACCGATTAGCGCGCCGCACAATGATTATCGATGTTACCATCCCACATGACGAGAATCTCGTGAAAGCTGAGAAAGAGAAACAGATAAAGTATCTCGACTTAGCACACGAGGTTGTCGACATGTGGAATGTGGACTCGGCAGTCATTGTGCCGATTGTCGTTACGGCTAATGGCCTGATGGCCAAAAGCTTCGACGACCACCTGTCGAAGCTGGGATTACACAGTTGGGTAAAGGGCCTGATATAGAAGGCAGTACTCCTCGATACGGCTCGTATTGTGAGGAGGTTCCTTTCTCTGGAGCCCTAACCACCGGTAGCTTGGACCCTGCTCCCGACACCGGCGGACTACTATTTTTTGTATTTTTAAATGTATTTTTTAATGTTTTTTAAAGATATATTTAAAAATGTAATCAATAAGTATTTTAAAAATGAATAAACGAAATAATAATAATAATAATCAATTCCAGTCTGCCTTAGAGTCAGGGTCACTGCCCCAGTTCCTAACTACAGGAATAACCCACCTGCTCCATAAATCTGGTAGTACCGCGGAACCTAAAAATTATAGACCGATCACGTGTTTACCGACGGTCTATAAAGTTCTTACATCCATTTTGAGAGCTAAGATAAATCATCATATTGATAGTAATTCAATTATGTCTGCCTCTCAAAATGGATGTAGGAACGGGTCCCGCGGTACTAAGGAGCTGCTCCTCATTGACATTGCCATTAGCCAACAGGTTCGTCGTTCCCGAAGGGATCTGTCGACATGCTGGATAGATTATAAGAAGGCCTACGACTCAGTGCCACATACATGGCTCATGAGGGTGCTGGAGCTGTATAAAGTTAATGCAGTTTTACGTACCTTCCTGATGTCGTGTATGGGGCAGTGGAGGACGGTCCTTCGCTATCCAGGGTGTCGACAAACCCAAGAGAACAGCGACCCGATAAGGATCGAGCGTGGCATATTTCAGGGCGACAGTCTGAGTCCACTGTGGTTTTGTCTTGCCCTCAACCCTCTCAGTACATTGCTGGAGGGTTCGGGGCAAGGCTTCCGGTTGAGAAGAGGTGGTCAGGTCATATCGCACCTCCTTTATATGGATGACTTGAAACTATTTGCTCCTAACAACTTGCAACTGATGAAGCTACTGAAGGTAACAGAAAACTTCAGTAGCGCCATCAGGATGGAATTTGGTGTGGATAAATGTGCGGTCTTGCATGTAAAGCGAGGGGAGATTATGGAATCCGTGGGAACACAACTCTCGGATTCCATACACCTAAGGTCCCTCTCCTCAACCGAAACTTACAAGTATTTGGGTATGTCGGAAGCGTTAGGCATCAATGCTGGTGATATGAAACAATCGTTGAAGATGCGCTTCTTTGGCCGCCTGAATAAAGTACTTAACAGTCTTTTATCAGGCGGAAACAAGGTGCGCGCCTTCAACGGTTGGGTCATGCCGGTTTTGATGTACTCTTTTGGCATACTCAAATGGACTCAGACAGAACTTGACGCCCTGGATAGAAGGGTACGATCACTGCTTACCGCAAATCGGATGCATCACCCACGGTCATCGGTGATGAGGCTGTATATCCCGCGGAAGTGCGGGGGTCGTGGCTTCTTAAATGCTAAGACCCTGCACAACCGTGAGGTATGCAGCCTTAGGGAATACTTCCTAGAGGCCGACGTGGGTATGCATCGAGATGTGGTAGCGGTGGACAAAGGCCTTACCGCGCTCTCCTTGGCTAACGAGAACTGGCGCAAACCTGTGGTATTAGATACTAACGACCGCAGGGAGGTATGGCAGAGCAAGGAGCTTCACGGACGCTTTTATCGGGTCCTACATGGGCCCGATGTAGACTTTTTAGCGTCCGTAGCCTGGCTGCGTTTTGGTGACCTCTTTGGGGAAACCGAAGGTTTTGTCTGTGCGATCATGGACGAAGTTATGATGACGAACAACTACCGGAAATACATTGTGAAGGACGGTACGGTTGACATATGTCGGGCATGTCACCGATCCGGGGAATCCATCCGCCACATTATTTCCGGTTGTTCTAGTCTGGCTAACGGAGACTATTTGCACAGGCACAACCTTGTAGCCAGGATCATTCACCAGCAACTTGCTTTGAAGTACAATCTTGTGGAATCGGAAGTACCGTACTATAGGTATGTGCCCGACTCAGTTCTCGAAAATGGCAATTGCACGTTGTACTGGGATCGGTCTATCATCACTGACAGGACTATTGTTGCTAATAAGCCTGACATAGTGGTGATAGACCGACTAGAGCGTCGCGCAATGATTGTTGATATAGCAGTCCCTCATGACGAGAACCTCGTGAAGTCTGAGAAAGAGAAACAAAGTAAGTATCTTGACTTGGCTCGCGAGGTTGTCGACATGTGGGATGTGAACACAGCAGTCATTGTGCCGATAGTGGTGACGGCCAATGGCATAATTGCCAAGAGCCTCGACCAACACCTCAAGAGGCTCTCGTTGGGCAGCTGGATCAAGGGCTTGATCCAGAAAGCAGTACTCCTGGACACGGCGCGTATTGTGAGGAGGTTCCTCTCTCGGGAGCCCTGACCACCGGTAGCTTGGACCCTGTTCCCGATGCCGGCGGGCTACTATTTTTTATATTTTTAAATGTTGTTTCTTTTTTAGTTTTATACAAATATTTAAAAATGTAGAAAATATGTAAAAAAATAAATAAATGAAATAATAATAATAACCTTTAGCCACCTCAAAAAA
The DNA here is from genome assembly GCA_963859965.1 of Ceramica pisi. NCBI lineage: Eukaryota > Metazoa > Arthropoda > Insecta > Lepidoptera > Noctuidae > Ceramica > Ceramica pisi. The sequence continues at coordinate 15,493,363 of OY982553.1, read as the reverse complement.
TATTATTCTGCTACCGTCGTGCTTTCAAAAATAAAAATATAATTTTTGAAAGAGCACGACATCAAAAATAGGCGCATAAACAAAAAACTTTGCCTCTGAGCTCCTAATTTCGTCCTCGCAAAAAATTCAAATATTATTCAAGAAAGTCGTTGACAATAAGGCTACAGCGAGGTAAGCAGAGAGGCAGGGACACGAGACAAACAATAGTCCTCGTTAGTGCAGGAATCATAAGTGAGTTTGAATGTATTTTTCCTCGCTCTCTATGGAAATTAGGTGAGGTACTGCCTAGGTGTGCTTCTGTAGTGTTTGTAGAGATTTAGTTGTTTTAGTGAAGTAGACGAGTACTGTTCTGTAGTGTTTTGTACAATAAGTTCATGCGAATAAAAGTACTTTAGATAATGTTGAAAAAGTTATCTAAAAACTTTTTAGTGATACTCCACGTCTAACAACACCACTGGAAAGTCGCAGGAAAGCAAGATACGCAATTTCGTTTACTTAGATGACAAACAAAAAATACGTCATAGAAGTAAACGAATTCCAGCTACTTATTTTGATTTAAAAGCCAAACAACAAAACTGATTTTGATGAAATTCAAAAGGGACCAATCTTTAAAAGTATATTCTTTAACATAAAATATGACATTTTCAAATCGGTTCATAAACGACGGAGTTATGAAGTAATTATTATACAAAAAATACAACCGAATTGAGAACCTCCTCCTTTTATTGAATTCGGTTACGATAATTTTTAAGATCTCTTCTTTTATCTGAGATTCAAAAAATTGTATTTTTCTGTGAAATTCCTGACCCAATAACGACTACCTACTTAATTTTTCACTGAAAGAAAGTTGCACTAGGTACAGCTACTTTTTTGTCCCAGTTAAATGTAGAATAGATGCATTTATTTTCGTTGGATCCCAGTTTTGAATCCCAATTTAATATTTTTGGCGTTGGATCCAATTGTTGAATAATGTAAATACATTATTCAACAATTGGATCCAACGCCAAAAATTTGCAATCCAACTGAAATCAGTTGGATTGCAAATTTAAAACATGTAAGATCATTTATTTACAACATTTCTGTTTTTCGCGTTCCCGTAGGAATTTCAAAAAATCATCCTCAGTACTCCCCTACAGAGTGCAGGGAAGCTACGTGCAAAGTTTTAGCTTTCTACGACTAGTTACAGCACTCCGCCAGAAACGACACACAATAACAATATAAATTACCAAACTAAAAACGCAAAATTAAAAGAAAACAAACTAAAAACTAAAAAAAACCAGAAACATTCATGTTGTCTATGTCAGGCCGGGCATCAACATACCACGACTCTCTGGTCACACCACAGACACACCAGAACATAGTTCAACAGTTGTCTATGGCGCGACCGTGACATCCGGCACTGACTGACATTGACAACCTGACTAGTTGACAACATCAAAAAAAGAAAAAAGAAATTGTACAATCAACATCAACAAAATTTTAACCATTATTATATTTATGTATTTTTATTTTTTGTTTGTTTCAGTCCAGTACTAACCCGCCAAGTCCAACTGTATCAATCTAAGATTTTTATCATATTGCTGACCAGTTTACAAAAACTTAGTCTAATGCACACTTGCTTTTCCAATTTACTTTTGACATTGGCAGAATAGTCGACATCGGCTCTACTTGCCATTAATAAAAAATAGAATAGAATAACATCAACAATATAAATGAAAATTAAAAATTGTGCGTCGCATCCAAGCAAGAATCAGTCTTTGCTCAGCATATGCTGCGACTCTGGACAAGTCCAATAGTCAGCAGCGCTGGTTTTCAGCAAATACCGACACAACGATAACGACATATAGCACAAAAACTAAAATATCACGTACTCATAATTCACTAAGAACCCATCAAGATGTCCCATAGATACAACTCCGTGGTATATCACAGTCTACGCCCCATAAAAACATAAAATGTGTCAGAACTGCGCCCGTTCGCGATACGAATTCATAAGCTGTCACTATTTATGGCGTATTTATGGCATACTAGCTTTGCTGCCGACCCCCCTCGTGTTTTGGTGACGTTTCATTTAATCTCATTCGGGGTTTATTGCTTAAGTTTCGGTTCAATCTAAACTGTTCGATTTTTGGGGTTGTTTGTGTTTTGATTGTGTGGGGGGTTTATGTGACAAGTTACGGTCGGCTACTGTGTCATGTTTTGTTTGAAACATAATAGTTTTAATTGATAAAATGACCTATTTATTCTGTAAATTGGACGGAAGCACTACGAGGATTTGGATGTGCTTGCCCAAGTGTTCAGTCAGTGCAAGCTTTCGTCAGAGATCGTGTCCCTGAACTCTGGACTACTAAGAAATTCCACTAATCGAGGAACATTCCGAAAGTACTTTCAGACCTATTTTCATTGTGTTTCAATAAACTCGTTCTAAGATCAACATCCCAATATCCAAAAGATGACTAATTCTGCAAATGACGCAACAACTGACGCATTCTGCAATATGCCGGAACAGCTTCTTAAACTTTATCAAGCACAAGTTCGATCGTGTATGGAGTACTGCTCTCATCTTTGGGACGGATCTGCCAGATACCAGCTTGATGCCCTCGACTCAATTGAAAAACGAGCCAAGAGGATCATCGGCAATGATAAGCTCGTCGAATCGAAGCTCCAAAGTCTTGAGCATCGACGCCGAGTCACTGGCCCGCTGATTTTCTATCGGTTACATTTTGGGGAGTGTGCGACGGAATTACATAATTTAATTCCGCGAAGCCCGTTCCACCATCGGACCACAATTGGAAATTTTGGAAATTCATTCATTGTGCGTACAGCTAAGGAGTAGAATTCCTTGCCTGAGTCTGTGTTTCCTGATAGCTACCACCTGGGAGTCTTTAAGTCAAGAGTGAATAGGTTACTTCTAAGCAAGCGTGCTCCACCTTAGAGCGCATCATCGCTTAACATCAGGTGAGATAGCGGTCAAACGTATGCCTCTCAATAGTAAAAAAAAGAAAAAGATATTTCCAAATAGTTCAATATAAATATCAAGTCGTAACGTTATTAGACTTTTCTAGCCCTGCCCCGACTATGCTGGACCTTCCTTTCAAACCGGATGCAGTTTTTTCTTCTTATCGTTCGAGTAGTAAGGTCTTAACGACCCCATACACCATATGAAAGAAAAACCACATACCCTAGTGTCAGTCATCTTTTTATCAGACAATCCGGTGAATCAAGCCTGCAATTGGATTTGACCAGTCTTACCAATATGGGAAGACTGGTCTTAGGTGTCAGATTTTTTGGTTTATGACTATCCGTTACGATTCAAATATCGATGGTCACACAAAGTCCGCAAACCCTGGACGAAAAAGGAAAGAGTCACTGCAGTTTTAGTCATTAAGAGTCAGTAAGAGTTTGGCACTCGCTTTTGCTTCGCCTAGAGCGGAAATAGTCATTGATGATTTTTTTTTGAATAATTTCAGTAAAACAATACGAATTCAAATATTTGAAGACATGGTGATAACTGAAAATTAATCCAGCAAAAATATGACTAAGGAACTATCGATTGATTTTACCAGAATGTTGAAATAAAATATGCCGTAGAAACGAGGTCACGCCAAAACCATTGTAGTTGTTAAGGAAACACCCTGACAATACATATTGAGATTATTTTTCTTATTATCCCTATCGACCCAATAAATCTACTCCGAAAGCTTAGCCCCAAAACACATCATATATTAATATTAGCCATCATTCAGTTGCACAAACAAACCCCTGACATTATTAATGACAGCTTTCCTTCACCATAAATTTCGCCATCCATCGCTGGGTTTGCAAACAAAGTTGATTGAGTAGGTAGTTGGGATGCGGCAATGTAATTCGTTGAGGGGTGTAGTATCGACAGATCTGGTTGTGTATGTGGATATTTATCAGTCTTTATGGTAATAACTGTAGGGGGTAAGAGGGAGAGGAAGGGTGTGTAGAAAAGATGAAAACTAGAAGTATTGTTGTGGGTGAATGTGTCTATTTAAAGTTAAAAAGAAATTGGATCGAAAGAGTCACCGCGGCCTTGAGGGTCTACTCTTTAAGCCCGAAGTTTCGGTCTTTATTACGGACTATCTGGATTAGAGAGTACCGTCCAAGCCCCCTGGAACGCAAAGAGTATAAAGGGGAACACGGATGGGTATTAGTCAGTAAGAGTCTGACACTCCCTTCCACTCCGCCCAGAGGGAAGGTCTCATTTGATGATTCCCCATTCATAATAAAGTGGGCCAAGATCCACCAAGCGGGCACATTACATTTGTTTAATGTAACAATGGGCTTCGATTTTTGGTGTTATCTAGGATTCAGAAAGGTGCAGTCCTGACTGTATAATATTTGTCGAAGAAATATTGTGTAAAATTGGTTTTCAGGAAAACCAAAAGCAATAATTCTGCAGCTGTGAAAACCAATATTGAAAGGCATGAAAAACGAATAGCTCGTACTCAATATTTGGATTCGTTGTTTTATATATTCGAAAGAAAAAATAAAGTAGACTTATAAGGAACTTGTTTTTGCTTCTAAATAATTTTACCTATTACGTTACCATTTCCCAGAAACCCTTATCGTTTGAAGTCAGTTCCACAGGATCTGTAGTAATATTTATTAAACACTAGGTTTTGCCAGCGTCTTCGCCCGCATGAACCCTAGGTAACACACACCTGGAATAAAAAAATATTTTATGTGTTATTCCAAACTATAATCTACATCTGTGCCAAATTTCATGAAAATCCATTCAGGCGTTCTGACGTGAAAGAGTAACAAACATCCACGCATCTATATATCCACCCGTCCTCACAAAACTTTCGCATATATAATATTACTAGGATTAGTATGAGTGTGCCCTAGAATTCCACGACCTCATCCCACCGGCCCCCTTTTATCTTCGGACATCCAGACGCACTGACTTTTCATCCATACCTTGTTACTATTCCACCAATTTACATTAAGCGTTTCCAAACGTCTTTTAAATGCGCACAGCAAAGGAGTGGAACTTTCTGCCTGCGTCTGTGTTTGCAAACGCTTACAACCCTAATCTCTTCTTTAGAGTGAACAGGCTCCTTCTGGGTAAGCTCGCTCAATCGTAGACTTTGTCTCTGTCATCTCTGACCTAGAGTCAAGAGCAAACCCATCACAAATAAAAAAAACGTAGGACACAAACAACACAACATTTGATAGACAAGAAATCAATACAAACCATTAAAAATATTAAAATTCTGTCTTAAGATGGCGGTGCATTACTGAAATTAATGTACTAACAGTAAGGTAAGGCCATTAATTTTATTTTAAATTGTAAATTGTCTCTACAAGTCTCGTGGGAAAAGGTAATGGAAATGAGAGAAAAAGTGAAGAAATTGTGTTTAGAATTTAACTGTTTTTGGTAAATAAGCCTGTTTTGAGGTAAATACAATATCAACATATTTTTTTTGGCTCATCGTTTACCACTATCTCAACAGCTGGTAAGCGATGATGTGATTGATCCTACATACTTTGACTTAGATATCTCCAGGTTGTAGCTATCAGGAAACAAAGATTCCGGCAGGAATTCCACTAAGCTGTATGCACAATGAAAGTTGCAGCTCGTAAGTCTTGCAGTTTGATGATAAAACGAACTTTTAGCTGAATTACTAGCATCAATCACAAACTAGAAAGTCTTGAAATACATGGTTTTACCCATGAATGCGGACAAAACACGGAACTAACCCAACTTCCTACCATCACAACAAACTACCTGAAACTGAAAAAAAAAACCAATCAACTTTGAACGTAAGGTACCAACACGCGACGTTAAAGTTAAAAATCAATTGAAATAATTTAACTGATTGTTGTAGCTTTTTGTGCTGGTTTCTGTACCTACTTTCCGAAGCTAGGGGATGTTACAACAACAACTTCCGAACTCCGGGCAGTCACAGAGAAATCCCTAAAAGAAAATTCCAACTTTTTACCCGAACTGGGAATGGAACCCAGGACTCTACGACCGCAACAGTAACGGAGTATTTAACTAACCTTGTGACCTTACTTAAGCAGTGCGTCCAGCACCAGGCCATTACGAGTAGGCCCGTAACGGCCTGAAGCGGAGCCGAAAGATGGACACTCACCACAGGCCTGGTCCTCAAATTCAAGGTCAGTCAGCACGGAATGGAGAGAGCAATGTTCGGGGTTTCTCTGGTGGATAGAATTCGCAACGAAGTCATTAGCCAGGGAACTAAGGTGTTAACTTTGTGCGTAGAATCAGCATGCTGAAGTGGAAGTGGGCCGGCCATGTCCGTAGACGGACAGACGGACGATGGAGCAGACATGTGTTAGAGTGGACACTGCGTGTGGGCAAACGTAGTGTGGGACGCCCTGTGGCACGATGGACCGATGGTTTAAAGAAGGTGGCTGGTAGCAGATGAATGCGGACTGCTCAAGACCGGGATGGTTGGTGCTCTTTGGGAGAGGCTTACGTTCAGCAGTGGACGGCAATAGGTTAGATTCTACCATCCACAAATTACAAAACTATTTAGACCGTCAGTTAGAGTATTGAAAAATAATGGACACGTATTTTTTGTTTTTGTAAATCAATGAATATTGACAAAATTAAAACGCATCAAAACTCAGGAGTGGGGGCTCTTGACGTCACTACCCGCTAAAAATTATGCCTCGGCGTGACATATCGAGAATTTAAAAGTGTCGTAACTTCGTCAATTTTGGTTCCCGTAACAAAAGAAAAAATTTGGGTCAAATATTTTTAACCGACTTCCCAAAAAGGAGGAAGTTATCAATTCGGTTGTGTTTTTTTTTATGTTTGTTACCTCATAACTCCGACAATTATGAACCGATTTGAAAAATTCTTGTTTTATATAAAAGGAGAGATTATTGAAAAGAGATAAATATACTTGCAGATTGGTCCCATTTAAATTTTATGAAAATCGGTTACGAACTTTGGATTTTAAATCGAAATAGCTGGAATTCGTCTACTTGGATGATAGTTTTATGTCATCCAAGTAATCGAAATTGCGTATTTTGCTTTTCTGCGATTTTGCAGTGGTGTTGTTAGGTGTGGGGTACCACTAAAAAGTGAAAAATAAAAAACTTTTTACCAAAAAATAAAACCGACTTCCAAAAAAAAAAACACTACAAAGTTAAAAATAACTTTAATTTTGGAAGTCGGTGTCAAAATACGAAGAAACTAACAAAAACACCGACTTCCGAAAATAGTTTTTTTTTTGATAATCTAACTGACGGACGATTTTCAGTAAACAAGCCTTTTGGCAGATATGATGTGATCACTTATCAATTTGTATTCTAAGTATCAACGTAATATTTACCTAAAAAGCTCTTAATTTGTTTCAGAAATCAGTCTTCGAAAAACCCGAAGAAGAAAAACTTTATGAAGTATTTAAGTGCCTTTGTTTAAAATTGAGTTCATTACTAACTTTTATGTTTTCTACTTAGTTACTTGTTTTGAATACTTTCATTAGAACTCTTTCCCTTTGATTTAAAAGTTTTTAACTAGATCAATGGATACTGTTGATAAAAAAATTATATTCAATTAATCATCTTTCAAAGGTAGAACTAAAATAATATTTTACACACGAAATTAACTTTCTATCGATATTTCTGTGAAAAGGTTCTAAAAATGTTGCAGTTGACTTCCATTCTAACAACTTTATGTCATTTTTAGGGTTCCGTAGCCAAATGGCAAAAACGGAACCCTTATAGATTCGTCATGTCTGTCTGTCTGTCCGTTCGTATGTCACAGCCATTTTTCTCTGAAACTATAAGAACTGCGCTGTTGAAAATTGGTAAGTAGAAGTATTTTGTAAACCGCTTATAGATTTTCACATAAAAATAGAAAAAAAACAAGAAATTTTGGGGGTCCCCATACTTAGAACTGAATCTCAAAATTTTTTTTTTCATTGAACTCATACGTGTGGGGTATCTATCGATAGGTCTTTAAAAATGATATTGAGGTTTCTTAGATCATTTTTTCCTAAACTGAATAGCTTGCGCGACAGACACTTCCAAAGTGGAAAAATGTGTCCGCCCCCCCCGTTAACTTCTAAAATAAGAGAATGATAAAACTAAAAAAAATATATGATGTATATTACCATGTAAACTACCAGTAAAAATTGGTTTGAACGAGATCTAGTGAGTAGTTTTTTTTAATACGTCATAAATCGTAAATCGCAACTTCTGCTTAAGGAACCCTCAGTGCGCGAGTCCGACTCGCACTTGGCCGGTTTTTTGCCTTACTGTCCTACAAAACCCATTAACTACGGAACAGGATACAGTGATGATAATAATATGATATATAAAAATATATAAGTAGTTTATCAGCCATCTCGTTACCATAACACAAGCATTAGTTTGCTTAGCTTGGGACTAAATGGCGTTGTGTGAAATGTCCAAGGATATTATATTATATTTTTGTGACTAGAGACCTTAATTTAATATGTTGTTAATTTATTTTATTCCTTCATTAAACTAACTTACTAATTTTCATATTTAAATATTTCCAAAAAAAAAACATTTAAAAATATACAAAAATAGTAGCCCGCCGGTGTCGACGGCAGGGTCCAAGCTATCGGTTGTAAGGGCTCTAGAGAAAAGAACCTCCTCACAATACAAGCCGTATCGAAGAGTACTGCCTTCTGTATCAGGCCATTTATCCAACCGCGTAAAGTCAGCTTCGAGAGGTGGTCGTCGAAGCTTTTGGCCATCAAGCCAATGGCTGTAACGACAATCGGCACAATGACAGCTGAGTCCACATTCCACATGTCGACAACCTCGTGTGCTAAGTCTTTAGTTTATTTGTTACTAGCTGACCCGCGCAACTTCGTTTGCGTCACATTTTCCATTACTGCTCCGCTCCTATTTGTCTCAGCGTGATGATATATAGCCTATAACCTTCCTCAATAAATGGGCTATCTAACACTGAAAGATTTCAAATCGGACCAGTAGTTCCTGAGATTACCCCCTACATACAAACTTACAAACATACAAACTTACAAACAAATGTTACCTCTTTATAATATTAGTATAGATGTCTATACGTAGTATAGATGGCTTGATGGCCAAAAACAAATGTTAAAATTTGCTCGTAATCTATATTACGAGCAAATTTTAACATTTGTTTCAAGAAACATACTTTCAGAATAATTTTTGTTAATATTTTCTTAAAGTTGTCCTTCTGCCTTACGTCTGCACACTATGCTAGGATAGAGTCAGCGCTGTCCATATAACATTAGGTAAATTGCTCAGAAAGTAGGAACTATTTCTTTGTGTTTCCTCCGCAGTCGAACAAATCGACTCCGTTCGTATGTGTTCGTTAAGATTGGCATACACTAGAGTCGGGTAAGTTATTGTAGTGAGAGACATATTGTTTTCAATGTTGTATCTGTAGACTGCGCCTTTGTTGTTAATGTATTTCATAAAACGCACAGCAAAGATGTGGAACTCTCTGCCTGCGTCAGTGTTTCCGAACGCTTACAACCCTAATCTCTTAAAAGTTAGAGTGAACAGGCTCCTTCTGAGTAAGCTCGCTCCATCGCATCGTAGACTTAATCTCTGTCATCTCTGACCAAAACTAGACACAACAGCAAACCCACATCAAATAAAAAGAGACTTTAGGAGACAGAAGGTATTTAAAAAGCTATGATGACATACTGTAATATTTTATGTGAAAGACCTAATTCTCTACGTATCATCATTATCAATCCAAATATATAAAATTCTACCGTTACAGATAAGTTTATTTGGTAGTATAAAAGTAGACCTTTTGTGCTGTTTGTGCTATCACGCCTAAATCACTGAGACAATCTTGATGAATTTTTGAAAAGAGATAAATTGTTTCCTGGAGATGGGTTAAGGCTACATTTCACGAAATCGCTTGTTTTCATTAAATCGGCTTCAAATATCTATAACGTTTTAAGATTAGTGGCCTTAATTAAAATATGTAAAACTTTCACGCTAGTTTCTGGAACGAGGTCATTAATCTGCCTAGCTTTTTCCCGAGTATGTTGCGATCTCCTTCCAGTTTAAAGGGATATAGTTGAGTACCAGTATCTATCTATTTATATAATATACTAGCTGACCCGCCCAGCAACTTCGTTTGCGTCACATTTTCCATTAATGCTCGGCTCCTTTTAGTCTTAGCGTGATGATATATAGCCTTTAGCCTTCCTCGATAAATGGGCTATCTAATACCGAAAGAATTTTTCAAATCGGACCAGTAGTTCTTGAGATTACCCCCTACATACAAACATACACACTTACAAACAAATTTTACCTCTAACAAATTAATGTCTCCTCTATTAGTATAGATAAAAGCAGAAACCGACTAACTGATCGATCAACGCACAGCAGAAACTACTGGTCGTTGAAATCTGAAATTTGACTTGTAGCTTTCTTACACTCCGTAGGGGTGCACTTAGAGAAGATTTCCCGAAATTCTTACAGAAACAGGAAATAACGGGATATGAGCTTACGAAGTCGCGGGCGATAGTTAGTTTTACATAAAACTTAAGCTCGCTCCATCGTAGACTTTGTCTCTGTCATCTCTGACCTAGACTACAGTCAAGAGCAAACCCTTCTCAAATTAAAAAATAAATAAAAGCAGCCAGTCTGACCTCCACAAGTAAGTGGGTAACACGATTCTGCTTGATAAGACAGATGTCAGATTTTTGGCTTCTACCGACTATCCGTACGACAAAAGTGTGTCCGTGGGTTTCCTACTTGATTTAGAAAGCTGACGATACGATTTATATGATATCGAACACAGTGTGTCCTACGTTTGTAGAACTGAATTATCGATTTTATTTCTTTTATTATGATTATGTCAAAGATCTTTATTGTGAAAGTGGTTATAAGGATGTTATTAGGTTTATTGGTGTGTCGATATTAACTATTCTAATGTTAGTGACCATGAAAGTTTAAAACAACATATAATTGGTGTGTATTTGCAATTTTCATTTCCTCTTATTTGCTTAGGAAGCTTTTTATAAATTCGTGAAGCGATTCCGAAGAAACGTCGTTTTACATTATCAGACTATCCTTATGTAGTAAAGGATCTTATGGATCACATTTATTTAAGTCTTAACGAACATAAGCCGATATGTCACTTCTAAATAAATGAGATCATATTCAAGATACAATAAAGTCTTTCCTGGCATTTCTGTGAATCAACCGAAAAATAATATGTGCCCACAAACGTTCCTCGATATTCCTAGAAGTTCGACACGGGGTGATTATTAATTTGGAACTTTTAAGGGTTTATTCAGGGAAATATACCAATTTCTACGTAACCTTTAAGTAGTACCTACTGATTGTAACACCAAGATTTATTTAAGCTTAATCTGTAAGTTCTATTATTATGAGAATGGATCTGGCAGGACCTATTTTAGTCGCTCTAAAGATACAATTTCGATCTTGAAGACCGCGACGCGCGACCGCGACCGGCGTCATTAACGTGTGAACGCGACCCACTGTTTTGAATGAATTACTATGAATACGAATTAAAATTTCGATCTTAAAGAACGCGACGCGCGACCGCGACCGGCGTCATTAACGTGCGAACGCGACCCACTGTTTTGTATGAATTACTATGAATACGAATTAAAATTTCGATCTTGAAGACCACGACCGGCGACCGCGACCGGCGTCATTAACGTGCGAACGCGACCCACTGTTTTGTATGAATTACTATGAATACGAATTAAAATTTCGATCTTGAAGACCGCGACGCGCGACCGCGACCGGCGTCATTAACGTGCGAACGCGACCCACTGTTTTGTATAAATTACTGTGAATATGAATTAAAATTTCAGTTTTCTACGGCCAGTAGTTTCGGCTGTGTGTTGTCTGTCAGTCACTTCCTCAGTCAGTATCAGAAACGGAACAGTTTAAATATAAAGCCTAAAAAAAATATTACATGCCGCAATTTATGTTTCCGGCGTAAATAATATTAGTTATAGTATGTTTTCAAAGCGTAAAAAAACTGATTTTACTGATAAGAGATAATTTTATTGTGCATCTTTCTTGTTTTTCGTAAAATGGATTTTCATTTGTACATTAACTCTGCCGTTGCCGGTCCCAAGCCCGGATGAGAAAAGAGGAGGGTTTGCTGAGAACTGCGAAATCCTACCTGTAAACATCTTGGAGGAAGACAGCTGTAAAATTCGCCTACACCGAGTCATGGGCGGCGGTAACTAACCCATCAATATGGCTCACCAATGGCCATGAGTGACTAAATATCCTCAAAAATATAGGGGGTATGCGCCTGGGAAACGCGTACTACTACTCTCCCACCCCTTTTATTATGAAAATGGAAAATAAAGAATGCGATTTGTCCTGCGATCCGGCTAACCCCCGGCGCCATGAGGTACCCGGGCCTCAAGGTGTGAAATATGTTACCGAAGACTATGCAGACGTGGGTAACCAGGCCTCTGCTTCAGTGAATGCTACTGGAAGACGTATATTTGTACAACAGGCGTTCCATCCAAGCCTTTTTACGAGAACTAGAAGTTCCTCACTGGGAAGTATCTCCCAAACAGAACCCTCAACACAGGCAACACTAGGAAAGAATCTAGAAATAATTACTCCCAAACCGCCGGACTGGCAAAGAGTCCCTGAAACTAAAAGCTATAAACGGAAAAAATTGTCACGGACACCATCCCCAGAAACTATAAAAACCCAGAACCGCTACAAGGATTTATCTGTAGACGAGACAGAGAATTCTAGTCAACCAAAGGAAAAACAACCTAGCAAACCACCACCAATCATTTTATATGGTATTGAGGACGTAAACAGACTCACACAACTGTTAGAATCAGCAGCTGATCATAACCTCTTTACCTTCAAAATAGTAAATAGGAATCAACTAAGGGTCTCTTGTAAAGATGTTACCACCTACAAAAAAGTTATCACTGTAGTTCGAGAGAATGGACTCATAGGTCACACTTTTAACCTTAAGGACCAGCGCTGCTTTAGAGTGGTTATAAAAAATCTCCACCACTTCACTCCGCACAGTGCAATTGTGGAGGAAATAGAAAAAACTGGAAACAAAGTCTATGGAGAGATTGTTAACGCCAAGTATGGACCAGACAAAAAACCAACATCTACGTTCTTTGTAAATATTGCCCCTGGGCCAAACAACAAGGCAGTTAAAGACATCAAATACATATATCACCAGTCAGTTATCATTGAAGACCCCAAAAAGAGGACAACATTGCCACAGTGTCAGAGGTGCCAACAATATGGTCACTCAAAAAACTACTGCATGCGACCATATCGTTGCGTAAAATGCGCTCAAGGGCACAAAACTGCTGACTGCCCAAATAAAGATCGTAATACACCAGCCCTATGCGCTCTCTGTGAAGGTGAACACCCTGCAAATTATAAAGGCTGTGCTGTATACAGGGAGATCCTCGCTAGAAGAATGCCACAGAGGAACACTCACAAAAACACCACCAGACCACCAGACTCGAAAAGCACCACGGAAGTAGAACCCGCCAACCCTGGAGGAAGTAGACCAAATGACACCTATGCTGAAAGATTGAAGAAGAACACAAACGAACTGAATCCTGAAGTAAAACCATATAATAAATTAGAAGAACTCATATTAAAACAATCAGAAAAATTTGATCTTATCTTACAACAAATGAGCACTCTCTTGAGTCTCATAACGACACTGCTAGACAAAATCCCAAAATGACTTCTCTCAGGATAGCCACGTGGAACATTAATGGCTTAACACCAAATAAGTCCGAGCTAGAGGTGCTAATTGCAAGTAATAAACTTGATGTTGTGCTCATATCTGAAGCGCACTGTACAGAAAAAAGCAACATAAAAATTAAGGGTTGCTACACCTACATCACTTGTCACCCTGATGGCACTGGCCACGCTGGAACTGCTATAGCCATTAGAGCGAACATTAAGCACTACGTCATGCCCGAATATAAAACAAGCTATATCCAGGCAACGTCTGTTGTAGTTGAGAGTAAGGATGGACCCCTCAACATATCTGCGGTATATTGCCCACCGAAGCATAGAATAGATAGTGCAAAGTACTCCGAGTTCTTCCACACACTGGGAAACAGATTCATTGCTGGTGGCGACTGGAATGCCAAGCACTCGTACTGGGGCTCCAGGTTATTAACAACAAGAGGTAGACAGCTTAAGGGATGCATTGACGGAAATAACCTTGACTCAATCTCATCCGGTGAACCGACATACTGGCCTACAGACCCAAAGAAAAAGCCTGACCTGCTAGACTTTTTTATCACCAGAGGACTCTCGAGACACTATCTCAAAGCCAAGCCCTGTTATTATAGTAACTCTGATCATTCCCCAGTAATTCTAACCGTAAGCACGACAATAATTTGCTACGAAGGACCCGAGACACTGTCCAACAAACTTACAGACTGGGAAGGATTTAGGGAATACATAGAGGAAACTATACAACTACATGTATCCCTAAAAACATCAGATGAGATAGAAGATGCCACAAGCTACATTACTAGCCTCATACAGAATGCATGCTGGATGAACACTCCAATTAAAAAGAAAAGGGCTACTACTAAACATTCCTCTCGATATAAAAAATAAAGTTCTGGAAAAAAGAAGGCTTAGAAGGGTCTGGCATCAATCTAGACATAAATCTGATAAGACCGCTTTAAACAAAGCCGCAAGTGAATTGAAAGAAATGCTGGATAGTATAAATAATGCAACGCTACAAAGTAAACTGCAAAATCTGACCGCTACCACATCATCTCAGTACGCGCTCTGGAAATTCACAAAAACGTTTAAAAGACCACAACCATTTAAGTCCGCAATAAGAAACAATAGCGGAGGTTGGGCTAGGACTGGTAAAGAAAAGGCAGAAACATTCGCAAAACATCTAGCTAACGTATTTAAACCAAACGATAGTGAATGCGAAGAATTCGAGACGGAAGTAGATAACCAACTACAGCAAGACCTTCAATTATCACTTCCACCAAGGCCAGTAACAGTGCGTGAGCTTACATGGGCCTTGAAAAGAATGAAGAACAACAAAGCCCCTGGCTTTGACCTAATCACTAAAGAGGTTCTTATGCAACTTCCTAGAAAAGCTTTAGTATTCATTACAACACTCTTTAATGGTGTCCTCAGGGTCCAACACTTCCCAACTATGTGGAAAGTATCCATCATCACCATGATACATAAGCCAGGAAAACCTCCAGATCATGCTACATCATACAGGCCGATAAGTCTTCTACCTGTCCTGTCTAAAGTGTTTGAAAGGATTCTCTTGAACAGAATACTGCCGCTATTGGATGAAAATGAAGTCATCCCCAAACACCAATTTGGGTTCAGAAAACACCACTCGACCATCGAGCAAGTTCACCGAGTTTGTGACAAAATACGGCACTCCCTTGAAGCCAAAGAGTACTGCTCTGCTGTGTTTCTTGATATCCAGCAGGCATTTGATAAAGTATGGCATAAAGGCCTACTCTCCAAAATAAAAACTTTGCTACCACATACCTACGTAACTATACTTTGATGAATTCTTACTTGTCAAATCGCATGTTTCAAGTACGAGAAAGTGGTGATGCATCAGAAATCTATAAGATCTCGGCCGGTGTGCCCCAAGGCTCCGTTCTTGGCCCAATCCTTTACACCTTGTACACTGAAGACCTCCCTCAGTCAACACAAGTAATGAACGCTACATTTGCTGATGACACTGCACTATTAGCAAGTAGTTCAGATCCACAAACTGCAACAAATATTTTACAAGAAAGCCTCAACAAAGTAGGTGACTGGCTGCAGAAGTGGCGCATCAAAGCAAGTGCTTCTAAATCGACCCACATAACATTCACGCTTAGAAAAGGAAACTGTCCACCCGTGCAACTGGGAAACAATACCCTGCCCCAAAGTGACTCTGTCAAGTACCTTAGAATACACCTAGACAGAAGGCTGACATGGAAAAATCATGTCAAAACAAAGCGTGATGAAACAAACATACGGTTCCGGACCATGTATTGGCTGATGGCACGCAACTCTAAACTTTCGGTGGACAACAAGCTCCTAATCTATAAAATGATCCTCAAACCTGTGTGGATGTACGGGATCCAACTCTGGGGAAGCGCTAGTAACTCCAATCTAAATATTATACAGAGACTGCAGAATGGCATACTTCGTACCTTGTCAAATGCTCCATGGTTTCTCACTAACTCGGAAATCCATGAAGCTCTGGAAATTAAAACAGTAAAGGAAGAGATCCAACAGTCCTCCACTAACTACAAAAATCGGCTCGACAACCACCCGAATGACTTGGCTGCCGAATTAACAAAAATCAGCTACAGGAAACGCCTTAAACGCCATGACATCCAGACTCTACATGCTCGATGTTAAATAGGAGTGTCTCCTGCTGGGGAGACCCCTCACAATGCTTCAACCGCCCAACAAATCTGCTTATAGTCCTGGGACAGATTGTAGATGCAGACGCACAAAAAAAAAAAAAAAAATTGTACATTATAAATGCAGAATTGAAAAAAAAAAACGATCTTTTAGACCTCGATTAAATCGACACATCAGATTACGATACGAATCGATTTTAAAATCTTTTTTTTTTTCGGATAGAATCGCTATAAATAATAAAAAATAAAAATAAAATTCGTTTATTTCAGGTCTTGGACCCATAAAAATACAATTACAAATTATTTTTAAAATTGCCATGCTTGCACTATAAATTTAACATAAATGGATTGAAATAATTACAAAAATTTAATTTGAATTTAGAATTTTAAGTCAAATGGGTACATATTTTTTTATGAATGTCAAAAATAAAATAAAATAAAATACAATGTCAAAATTATGTCCAAAGAAATACAACGTCACAATATAATAATAAAAGTCACAGAAATATATATGTGCAGGCACTGGCATGCAGCTGCAGCCATCTCCGCAAGAAGGGGGAATCCCACCGCTCGGACAACACACTCAGGATTCCGTTGGAGCTGCCCCTACAGCGACGCAGAAGCGATGCACTCCTTTTCCGGATTATTCCGTAGAAATCATCGGTAGTAGCATCAGCGAACATCGCCGATGCGCTACAAAACCGGGGCCGCCCCAGCAGAATCCTGAACGCGTTGTTGTACTGGACCCGAAGCGCGTTGTACGCCCGCAGAGTGAAGTTGGTCCACAGGCTGCACGTGTAAAATGTCTGGCAGTATGCCTTGAACAAGGTTATTTTAACCTGTGAAGAACAGCGTGCAAACCTGCGAGCCAGCATGTTGCACCGGACAGACAACGCCCTTCGCTCCCTCTCAATGTCCGCATTGTCAGACAGATCCTCGGAGACCCAGTGACCCAGATACTTGAATCGATCTACTCTAATCAAATCTGACCCGCAGAGAGTGACAGGTGGACCAGTTAAGTAGGTTTTAGTACCAGATTTGAAGACCATGTATTCACTCTTCTTTGGGTTATATCTGAGCCCATGGGCCCCCGCGTAGGTCTCACAAATATTCAAAAGCCTGCGCATTGCAGAAAGAGACGGGCTCAGCAACACCATGTCATCCGCGTAACTTATGTTGTTTATACATACCCCATCAACGGAACAACCGACCTTAGTGCTGCTGAGCTCCTCGATCAATTGGTTCATATACAGGTTGAAGAGACGCGGAGAGGTTATTCCCCCCTGCCTCACCCCACAGTCCAACCCGTATATGTCCGAATGCGACCCTGCCCATCTGACACTATTTTGCTGGTGACTGTACCAATATTCAAAAAGTGCTATAATGTCATGCGACAGCTTCGTCTCGCATCGCAACTTACTCCACAACTTGTCGTAATTTACTGTATCGAATGCTTTTGACAGATCTAAGTAGCAAGCATATACAGGAGTATTTCTGTCTGTGTAGTACTGAACAGTTTGCTTGAGACAGAGGATAGCACTCTCCGTTGAAAGGCCAGGCCTAAAACCAAATTGGGCGTCATTAAGAAGCAAGTGCTTTTCCAACTGTTGGTCAAGCAAACTATCCAGTACCTTACTTATGACTGTTGCTAGCGAGATGGGTCTATAATTTGAAATGTCAGAGGAGTCACCAGTTTTATTTTTCACAATAGGAACTACTACGGAGTACATTAAGTCATCAGGCAAGTAACTGTGACCCACACATAAATTGTAGAACAAGGCGAGAACTCGCGGTAGATGTACACCCGCGTACTTCAGATGCTCGACGCTGAGCCCATCGTGACCCGGGGACTTACCTCGAACCATTCGCTTTATGACGGAGGCCACATCTTTGGCTGTGAATCTAACGGCAACGTCCCCGGGGCGATCCACAGCGGCGAGCACCCGCGACGCGGGCCCGAGCGGGGATTCGACCTTGAAGTGGCGCTGAAAGGCACAGGCTATGTCCCGGGGCTCATGCGCATCCCCAATACTCACAGGGCGGCTCGACATAGTATTCATGCTTTTTGTGTTTTTCCAGAAGTTGCTAAAGTCGTTATTAGCATGATGCTCAGCAATAATATTCATTTTAATCTGTAATTCATTATTCTGGCAATATTTCAATTTAGATTTAAATATTTTCCTGGATTCACACATTTCTGTGTACGCAGGTCCAAAACTAGGTTTACCACAGCTAACCCAAGTCTGAAAACAAAGTCGCGCCCTCCCGTGAGCATCCCTGACAAACTTATTCCAGCCCGGTACATGTCTATGCTTCTTAAGATTAGGTACTTGTTTCTTACAACTGCGCTTAGCGCCCTCAGTCAAAATATTTACAATGGTCTGGTACATTTTATTTATTATTAATTTGTGGGACTCATTATCACACATTTGATCCGCACAATAAGTAAACTCTGGTGGGAAATCTATCTGTTTTAGTTCTGAGTTACAATAATTTAAATACATTTCGATTTGTTCATCGTTTCTAATACCCCAATTTATTTGATTAACTTTTGACGCAGTTATCTGACTTTTAGGTAAAATTACATTTAAATTACACTCCACTAGTAAAGGAAAATGATCAGACCAATAGGTATCGTGCAGAATAGACACGTTAACAACGGCGCTTCGCGCTGAACCCGTTACCACGCAGTGGTCAAGCCAGCGGCGGCACCCGTGCGCGTCACTAATAAACGTAAACGCGTCGGAAGGTAATATTTCCATGTCCACACACGACCACATCTGTTCTGTACAAAACGCTAACAATTCACTAGAAAACAGCTCACCTGGGTGTGCGTTGAAGTCCCCCAGAATAAACACGGTTTCCACTTCATTACTCTCGATTATGGCATGCAACTCACTCAAACACTCGGTAAACTCGGTCAAATTTTCAATAGAATCAGTCGGCATGTACACTGTTATAACTAAAAACGACCTGTCGTTAGTCACTATCTTGATCGCGGCGAGTCGTACACTTCTACACACAATACCCGATACCGACGGAAAAGAAGACTTTCTCCACAGCAGGGCCACCCCACCATATGGTCTTCCTCTAACAATTCCTGCCGACGTATCCACAGCTGAGTTGCCGGTGTATGAAAATGAGTCATCGATGGTTCCCAGGTACGGTATATCGTGCGGAAGCAGCCAGGTCTCTTGAAGCGCAACAATGTCAGCTGATCGACACAGGTTTCTCACACAATCAACAGAGCGAATGACGCTTTTACAATTGAAGCTTACAAACTTAGACGTGTTTATCTTAACTTCCATTTGGGGTAGGTTTCGTAGTTTCCAACTCCCGATAGGTACGCTCTGCCGTACGCGCGTTTCGACTAAAGTCCACATAACGGCGGTATAATATCCCATTGGGCCAAAAATCATCACTTAAAAACATATCAATTTTATGATTTGGGACATAAACAATGTATGCATTGTAAGCCTTCGCAATCTTCATATTCATTTTTTCTAAATGAACGTCTAAGTTAGTCTTTTTGTTTATATAAGCCTTGATGTCACACACAGACGTTTCGGTTGACACGTTGTAGATATAAATCGCAGTTTTAATATCCGCTGCCTTAAAGTTGGTATTTTCGTCCACAATAGCTTTGCCCGTTTTACCCAAAAAACGATTTCTATATCGTCTCTTTTGAACGAGCTTCCATTCTTCAGTCGGTTCTTGGGTTTTTGTTTCTCCACTCTGCACAATATCCGCAAAAGTTTTACTTTGCCGCTCGCCATCCGCCCGAGCCGTGTGTGGCGCGTGGATGGCGGCAACCGGTTTAAGAGGAGGCTCCCTAAATTTTATGTTAATTTGCATTAATATTCTGAAACAGTCACACATACTATCAAAATGGAACTTTAGTATATGATTTATTGGATCTTTTTCTTTCCATGTACAAGACAGTTACGTAATTGTAACATTTTCACTCGATTCATATTTAATTCAAAAATCATGTCTTTTTTAAAGATTATTCCTTTTTTTTTCAAGATTGCGTGGCCTTTATGTCTAAAATAAATATTAACAGTAAGAAAATATAGTTTACTATCCAGTCACAAGATATTTTTTCTCTAGATCAATTATTACTTCAGTTATAAACGAAATAAGAATTGAGACTTACGACATTTAGTTTCGAGCTCAAACGCGATCAAAGAGCGCATGCGGTATTCAACTTTATTACGGCTAGCATAGCGTCTAGGCGTCGCGGAGAGTGGCGGGGTGCATGGGGCGGAGCTTGCGTAGAAATTACTTTAGAGTGCCTGCTCTTAATAGCAAGCTCATGACTCACCACTGCTCGCGGTGTGCAAACGCGAAACTCCTCGCTTCTCTGCGGCGGTGACGTAAATTGAGCCGTTACATTCCGCATACTTTTTACTGGACTACCCTCGCTAGTAAAAACCAATGGCTGCTTTTTTTGAGCTGATGATGACTCAGTAGATTGTTGCTTTGTTTTCCTATCACAACATATCGGTGAAAACCCCATTGGCCCACTTTCATTCTCAAAGCTAGGTAATAAGCAGGCGCCTCTTTTAATGTTGACATTACGAGGAAAGTTGTTGACAATTGACGCCTTCTTAAGTGATTCCACTTCAGCACTAAGCTCCTTCATTTGATCCACTGTTGCATACTCGTTAACAATACGGTTTATGTCACTCTGCATTTTCAATATGTCTTTCAATACTCTGGTCACGTCTACGTGGTCAAACAAAACCGGAGGTAGTTTGTGTAAATCTCTGGCCACGAAAATTGGAATTTCCAGTGGATCTAAGTTCTTCAGTATCCATACAATGTCGTCAATATTTCTTAGTGTCTTTCCCTCCCTCTTTCTTAACTTCTTGCGCTTTGAAGTAGTAACAGATTCAAACAGCAAATTCTTGGCTTCTAGAATGTCACTTTCCGAAAATGCACTAACACAGATACTCGCGATACTTTGCTCGTCCATCACTTGTATCTTATTACAAATAAAGGCTAGCACCTCATTGATCACCACATTACAATTCGAACATTTTACAACCGTTGAAGTCATTGTTTATCGCAACGGCTTCCCGAGCCGACCACAGACACGTCTTATCACCGGCGCGCGCGACTGCGACTCCGATGCTATCCCTACTTACAGGATCTTTGGATCTATCTAGGATTTTGTATCTATCTGTGTACCCATACACAAGTAAGTGGTCCTATACGGGTTCCGTTTAGCCATACGGACATTCCAAAACCTAAAAAGGAAGAGGTTTTGTAACATGTATTCGGTTCTTCAAACATTTAAAAGTCATTACCTCCCAGCCGTACCTATACAAACACTCCTCCCAATCCTGCCTGTCACTACATCAGCTAGACTCTAAAGAGGGTCAGAGGGAGCTGCTCTCACGTATATATTGGACTGTCTGTCTGTCTGCGGTCGGTATTGGCTACCGTTGTCAAATTACTGCTGAATGAGACCTTGGGATTAGAGTGTGAGCAGTTAAAGGGTTATTTATTGGTGGGACTTGTTGAGTGGGCCAGTGTTAGCATAAAAAAAAATATTTCAATCAATGTGATAAATTTGTGTCAGATTAGATTAATCGTGATTAAGTTAATAATGATTTAAAAAAACTTTTTACAAAAAAATACAACCGACTTCCAAAAAAAACAAAAACCAACACTACAAAGTAAAAAATAACTTTAATTTCGGAAGTCGGTGTTTCTTCCTATTTTGACACCGACTTCCGAAATTAAAGCTATTTTTTACTTTGGAGTGTTTTTGTTTATTTTGGAAGGTGGTTGTTTTTTTTTTTTGTAAAAAGTTTTTTATTTTTCACTTTTTAGTGGTACCCCACACCTAACAACACCACTGCAAAATTTTGCACAAAAGCAAAATACGCAATATCGATTACTTGGATGACATAAAACCATCATCCATGTAGACGAATTCCAGCTATTTCGATTTAAAATCCAAAGTTCGTAACCGATTTTGATAAAATTTAAATGGGATCAATCTGCAAGTATAGGTATCCTTTCAGATAAAACAAGAATTTTTCAAATCGGTTCATAATTGTCGGAGTTACGAGGTAACAAACATAAAAAAGAAAAACATACAACCGAATTGAGAACCTCCTCCTTTTTGGGAAGTCGGTTAAAAAAGTAATAGTAATCACGATTGTTGCCGCGTCGTTAACTTCATTTTGTATATTTAAGTAGCTGCGTGAGAATCATTAAGTTAGTCGCTAATAAACACCATTGAAGACAGACGCATTTGTGATTTTCTAACAAGTTTCCCGTACACACTAAAGTAAACCTTAACAACATCATCATATGGTCGATATCTCGCCGGATCATAAACCAGTTACCTGAGTGCACGTGTTGACGGGTCGGCTCGCGAGAACAATAGGACACCGCATTCCTGAGCGATAAGGATTTGTTACGATGACTACTACAAAAGAACCAAAGGAACTTTTAAATATATTGGAAGATACTGCTTCATTATTGCAAAAAACTCAAGTTAATCTCAAGAAATGCTCGAAATCACGATTAACTAAAGGTTATATTGAGACCCGTATTAAGGCGATAGAAGATTATTGGTTTACTTTCAAAGACGCTCATCAGTCATTAGTAAAAATTACGCCGAAGGAACAAAAGGCAATATTACCATATTTTGTTAATGAGGAGTTTTATATTTATGAAGACTTGTATCTTATTTTGTTGGCTGATTTACGTGACATGTTGAATGCACAAAACACAATAGCGCCTTCGACATCATCGCAAGATAATTCTAGTTTCGCGACGATTCCTGATCAACAAAATACGCTCGTGAGGTTACCTAGAATACAGCTACCATCTTTTAGTGGAAAATATGAAGAATGGCCTACGTTTCAAGATTTGTTTACATCGTTAGTGCATACGAACACAACTATTAGTAACGTACAAAAGTTACATTATTTGAAGTGTAGTGTTACTGGAGAAGCAGATACCTTATTGAAACATATTCAGGTAACACAGCAAAATTATGAACAAGCATGGGACATTTTAAAAACTAGATATGGAAACAAACGATTAATTGTGAATTCCGTTTTGAAACATTAGTCTATCAAAAGAAAATGAGTTCTCAGTCACCTAATCTAATTAAATGTTTATTGGACACCACGACAGATTGTTTAAATAACCTTCAAAATTTAAATATATGTTTAGATACATGGGATCCTATAATCATTTTTCTGGTTGTTCAGAAATTGGACCCTGAGTCACACAAGGGTTGGGAACAATACTCATATAAAGAAGATGACGACGACTTACCCAAATGGAACGATCTGAAAAGGTTTCTTTAATCTACATACCGAACACTAGAGCTTGTATCACCAGGAACCCAAAATAAAGCAACAAAAGAGCGTGCTGTTCATGTTTCCAGTACATCATCGCCACCGTCAGGAAAAACATGTGTTCTATGCAACGAAAACCACACGTTATGCCACTGTAAAGAATTCACAAAACTGCAAACTATTGAACGAGTCAATTACGTAAAAACGAAGAACCTATGCTACAATTGTTTAGTACCAGGACATTCAGCAAGAAAATGTAGACTACCAGTGTCCTGTCGTATATGCAAAAGGCGACACCATAGTCTTCTACATCTCAACAAAGAACCTGAGACTTCGGTACAAGAGATCTCCACGCAACCGAAGACTGCTCAAAACAATGTAGAAGAACAAAAGGAAGTCACTGTCAATACAACGGTCGCCTCACACCACAGTACTAGACAAGGCATCGCATTATTAGCTACGGCAACAGTGATAGTACGAAACGAGCAAAATCACACTGTTGTACTACGCGCATTAGTGGACCAAGGTTCGCATATAGCACTTATAAATGAAAAAGCGACTCAAATGCTCAATCTAGCCAAACGATCAACGAGAGGAAGTATCATTGGAGTGGGTTCAACGAAGACAAATGTAAACCACGTGGTAAAGCTGCAAATCGGTTCCCGCTGGAACACAGACTTCAAGATAGATATCGAAGCATTCGTTATGTCGAAACAACTTACCACTAAACTCCCTCCTCAAACAATTACTGCTGATAACTGGCCACATCTAGAAGGACTCAACCTGGCTGACTCGAACTACGACACACCAGGCCCCATAGATTTACTTCTAGGTGTCAAACAATACTCTCAAATCGTACAAGAAAAACTTATTAAGGGTCCACCAGGTACACCATGTGCACAAAAACATACCTTGGATGGATTCTCTTCGGTGAAATTAATACAAAGACACAAGACGATTCTGCTCTTGTTCTTCATCACCAAGTAGACATGGATGTCATGCTTAAATCTCTGTGGGAAATAGACTCAGACAACAAAAGAAAACTAACAAAAGAAGAAAAAATGTGTGAAACAATTTATGAAGAAACACACACACGGACAGAAGAAGGGAGATACATGGTAAAGTTACCTTTGAAAACACCACAGCCAAAATGCCTAGAAGGAAACACAAAAGAAATAGCCAAGAACAGACTTCTACAATTGGAAAGAAAATTCAGAAGAACACCGCACCTGAAAGAAAACTACAAGGAAGTAATGAAGGAATACTTAAACTATATGGAAGAAATACCTGAAAGGGAAGTCATAAATGAAAGGGTTGTGTACTTACCTCACCATGCCGTCGTCCGAGAAGATAAAGAAACATCGAAGACTCGCGTGGTTTTTGACGCATCGGCGAAGGGTTCAAATCAAGTCTCGCTCAACGATGAGTTAATGGTTGGTCCTCAGCTCCAGGAAGATCTCCGAAATATTATCATGAGATGGAGAATGAAACGCGTTTGTTACGCCAGCGATGTAACAAAAATGTACCTGCAAATATGTGTTTACCCAGAAGACGCCAATAAGGATCAGCGTATTCTGTGGCGAGAAGAAGAAAATGACAGCATAAAGGAATATCGCTTGCTTCGAGTTACATTTGGAACAGCATCAGCACCTTATCTCGCGGTGAAAACACTCCATCAAGTCGCTGATGATGAGGGACAAAATTACCCAAATGCAGTCAAAATCATCAAAGAAAATTTCCTCGTTGACAATTTGTTAGCTGGTGAAGATACAACAGAGCAAGCCATAACATCTGCAAAGGAAGTATCTCACATATTGAAGAAGGGTGGATTCACTCTCTCGAAGTGGTCATCTAACTGTCCGCAATTTATGAAATCTATTGACACAGACAAACGAAGTTCCGTCGCACACCTAGAGATAAACAAAATGGACGGCGCTGTAAAAACACTAGGTTTGATTTGGAATTTGAGAAGAGACCAATTTCAGTACCAGTGGAAACTACCAACAACATCCGTCAAAATTACAAAAAGGACAATCTTGTCAGACGTACAAAGATTATTCGATCCGTTGGGATGGATTGCCCCAAGTATAGTGATGGCTAAGGTGTTAATACAAAAACTGTGGCTAGAAAAAGTCAATTGGGATGACATAATAAGCCCTGAACTACAAGATGTGATATAATAACAAAAATAGTGAGCCGGGAGTCCGTGCTAACAGCTTATCACGGCTATGTTGCATCAACTCTCAGATATGGCATAATTTTCTGGGGCAATTCAGTAGATAGAAAAGTTGTATTTAGAGCCCAGAAGAGATGCGTCAGAGCGATGTGTGGCCTAAAAAACACAGACAGTTGTCAGCCGTTCTTTATACGTCTAAAAATTCTTACCTTGCCATCACTATACATATACGAAACAAATGTATTTGTTAAATCAAACATTTCACAATATAAAATGGCCACTAAAAGTTATTACAGGAAGTTAAGAGATAAAAACAAATCAGAGCTCGAAGTGACCTATGGTAAAACTGCACTTATGAATAAAAGTACCTTCTGCATGGCTAAAAAAATATATAACAAACTACCTGAGAAAATAAAAACGTTGAATCTGGACAATTTCAAAACAGCATTATTAAAAATTTTGGTAAATAAATGCTATTACTCACTAAAGGAATATTTGGACGATAATTCTATAATTACTGCTTTAGAAAACTGTACACCAACTTAGACGATTTAGAATATTATTTGACATCATCATAAGTATGACAATTTTATGACATATATCGATTTGACATTTTATTGAAATTGATTATAACTTTTTTATCTTTTCTATTTGACATAAATACATGTGCCTATTAATATTGACTGGTAGACATGTTAGAATCTTACATCACTTCAGACAATTTTTTTTTTTTTTTGTTTTTGTTGACATTAGCATTACTTTTATTATGACATGTAACACAGTCTCTTGGATATTTATTGAAATTGATCATAATTATAATTCATATTGATAATTTATGCATGTACTATTACAGTTACTCGTTACTATTTGAATTGATGAATATTTGTACGCCTCAGGGCAAAACATAGAGGATCTATATAACTGTACCATCTCGCAACTATTGTAATTTGACCTATGTTTACAAATAAAGCATTCTGATTCTGATTCTGATTCTGATTCTGAAAAATACAAATGGATGGCTATTCGTGAAGAATTCAGAAATGTAAACAACATTAATATTGATCGATGGCTTGGAACCTACAGCACAGAAATAAAAAATGTACAAATACATGGGTTCAGCGATGCGTCCATGTCAGCTTTTGCAGCTGTTGCATACATAAGAATCGAATCTCAAGACGGCCATATTACAACAAAACTATTAGCAGCAAGGACAAGACTCGCGCCATTAAAAACTGTATCGTTACCACGTTTAGAGTTGTCTGGATCACTACTTCTTTCACGGTTATTGAATCAAATAGGCCAAGCTATGAGAATATCAACAGCACAAATGTTTGCATGGACCGATTCTACAATCGTTATTGCATGGCTGTCTGGGGAGCCATATAGATGGAAAACATTTGTAGCCAATCGAGTCGCAGAAATCACTGAAAACCTCAACAACAACCAATGGTACCACGTTGCATCAGAAGATAATCCTGCAGACATTGCGTCGAGAGGCATGTTAATTGCTGAACTGAAACGATCGGAGTTATGGTGGAAAGGTCCAAAATGGTTATCTGAAAGGAAAATAATATTAAAACAGCCTGATGTAGTCGTCACTGACCTGGAAAAGAAAAAGGATAAAATACAAATAAATACTAAAATTCAAGATGAAGACAAACATAATTTCACAGCAAAGTTTAAGCAATTTGATAACTTACAAGAATTACTGAAAGTGATAACATATTGTCGAAGATTTATTAATTACATAAAAGACACTTACGAAAATTGCAGAAGTTTAACAACAGAAGAATTAAATACAGCATTGATGAAATGTGTTAAACTAGTACAAAAGGAAGAATTTACCGATGAAATTAACAGATTAAAAATTAATAAAAATGTGAAGAAAAATAGTAACATAAAAACACTTACCCCATACTTAGACCAAGATGGTATCCTCAGGGTGGGCGGTCGTCTTCGACATGCAAGGTTAGACGAAAAGAGTAAACACCCTATAATATTAGGACATGACAACAATTTAACTCCCTTACTCATAGCAGACGCTCATAATCAAACATTGCACGGTGGTGTGCAGTTAATGTTGTGCTTTTTACGCTCTAAATATTGGATTATTCGAGCTAAGGGATTAATAAAAAACTTCAACCGTAAATGTTTAGTGTGTGCAAAGCAAAGAGCTAGTGCACGAACTCAGATCATGGGAGATCTTCCAAAGGAAAGAGTAACCCCTACAAGAGCCTTTCTACACAGCGGCGTGGATTATGCCGGTCCATTTCACATATTAATGTCAAGGGGAAGAGGGATGAAAACTCAGAAAGCGTACATTGCTTTATTTGTTTGCATGTCTACAAAAGCCATACACCTTGAATTGGTTGGAGATCTCACATCAGAAGGATTTATTGCTGCATACAAACGTTTTGTATCAAGAAGAGGTAAATGCAGTCACATCTGGAGCGACCAAGGGAGAAACTTTGTTGGTGCAGAAAAGGATTTAGCCACAGCATGGCAAGAAGCTAATTTGAATTTTGAGAAAGACATTGCACATAAGCTGGCTTTAGAAGGCACACAGTGGCATTTTATACCAGCTTACAGTCCTAACTTTGGAGGCCTCTGGGAGGCTGGTGTAAAGTCCCTGAAGACTCATCTAAAACGCGTGTTGACAACAAATCTCACGTTCGAAGAAATGACAACAATACTGTGCCAAATCGAGGCATGTCTTAATTCAAGACCTCTATGTCCTATTGATGACTCAGATGCAGACTCTATAGAACCCCTAACGCCTGGTCATTTTTTGATACATGAAGCCCCAATCGTCGTGCCCTCTCCAGATTTTACAAACACGAAGATTCATAACCTAACACGATGGCAATATACTCAAAAGCTCGTAGGCGACATC
The DNA here is from genome assembly GCA_963859965.1 of Ceramica pisi. NCBI lineage: Eukaryota > Metazoa > Arthropoda > Insecta > Lepidoptera > Noctuidae > Ceramica > Ceramica pisi. The sequence goes on along the minus strand of OY982553.1, from coordinate 15,464,560 downwards.
TGGCGACGATGGCAAAACGAATATTTGACAAGTCTACAACAGCGTCCTTTCTGGCATAAGAAGAAACAGGAATTTTCAGTTGGTGATATAGTGCTAATCAAAACTGATGGAATACCGGCAGGAAAATGGTTACTAGGCCGAATTGTAGACAAGCACCCCGGTCATGATGGACTCACACGAGTGTATAGCGATAAATCTGGCAATAGCATTGTAAAGAGATCAGTCACAAAACTTTGTCCCCTACCGGTAGACACTAACTAATAGATTTTGTCAAACAACTTTGTTTTAATTTTGCATGCAGGCATTATGATGTCTATTCGTATTGTTTACAATTGAACTTCATTGCAAATTACGCTGTTACGATGATTTATGTTTGAATTCGGATATTGGAAACGTTACATATTGCTTATCAAGTTTAAATTTTCAATATGTATACAGTCCACTAAGCATCATATAAAGGGCCTCTTTGTCCCTTTGGTGGGCGGTATGTTTCCGCGTCGTTAACTTCATTTTGTATATTTAAGTAGCTGCGTGAGAGTCATTAAGTTAGTCGCTAATAAACACCATTGAAGACAGACGCATTTGTGATTTTCTAACAAGTTTCCCGTACACACTAAAGTAAACCTTAACAACATCATCAACGATTTTTAGCGTTAATTATTAATCACCGATCATTGATTGATTAACTTGATTATGAACGAAATACGAAAGTAGTCATTCTATGTAAAAGAAATAATGGAAAATAAAGTCACCGATTTCTATTAATTATTCAAAAACCCAAATAATAATTTATAATTTAATCGTTAGTCAGATTAACTTTAGGCCACCTGCAAAGAAATCCTAGAAAGATATTGATCTATTTGCGTACTCACAAATCCTGAGTGCCAATTCTCCTAATTTTCACATTCGCTTCTCAATAGCAATCTGTCAAAAATGTATAAAGATTAAGGCTTTTTTGACATTTTGCGATTGACTTGCAAATGCGAAAGTTGTTTAAAAACAAATAGAATTGGCTCTATTCACATGAATATGTCACCGGAAAATTGCTAACTCCATGATGTAATACATGTATATTACACTATAGTTTCTCGATATATTATGAACAAATCATTTTGAATACTATTAATCCTATCCAAATTCAACAGTTTTAAATATATTCGAGTCTTATAGAGAAAAATGAGTTTCCTATTTTGGACGTGATATTTTACAAACTTACGGCGAATGCAATTATTCGGTGACATTATACACTCATCGAAGTGTCTTGTTGAAAACCAGTGACAGCCAATATTTAGCTGTCTGGCATTTTGCTGAATGTGCGTGTAAAATAAAACGTGTTTTTTTGTACTTTGGGGGGTATGCGCACGTCGGGGTCACCAGTTTGGGGGGTATGCAGTACAGAGAGTAAAGTCCCGTAAACCCCCACTGAACAGGGACTGCATCTTCCGTCCAGGCGGTTGTTGTGCCTGGGGGGCTACTGCCCGATAGTTCATATTCGGGCGGCTATATGTTCAAATCGCATGGTAAACTCTGCTTGCGCGATTTAGGATTTTAGTTCGCCGCCAGTTGGATAGATGGCGTCGCGGTTCTTTTTGTTGCGATGCAGATTTGTTTCGTTGGTTTTTTCTTGTGGCGGCATTGATGCCGCTATAGTACGATCTATTCCATGGTTGGTAAATTTAAAACAGTAAATTGTTATGAACTTTTGTCTACTGCGGATTTGCCTACATCCGAACATTATTAGATAGTGGAATAGAATTATTATTATTGAAGTCATAAGCCATTTGTTCATTTATTTTATTTTACAGTTCTAGGAAAACTTACAGCAAAACATTTTCATAGAAATGCGAGTAACAAAAATAAGGCCAATTAAAAGTTTTTGCAGATAGAAGAGAACTTAGAAACAAGAAAATTGTAAGAAGATAACTAGAAAACTGATACAACGTACGTATTTACGTAACGTATTTTTTTATAATTCATAAAAGATATCAATTTAATATTCCCCCGACAATGCAAACCAACAAAACAACGGTTTTACTTACCAATATTAATTTCACCATTTACACCAACCTCTTCCAAGTATGACCTTTACACACAATGGGAACCACTCTAATACCGTCTAAAAATAAAAACGATCCTAAAAGCAATTCATAGCGAAACCTTAACAGGAAAAAATGTCTAAAACTCTATACTGACTCGAAAGAAATAATTTACGAAATCCATTTCCACTATGATAGTATGAAAGAGTCGTGTCTAAGGGATATAGGACCCTTCGTCAAGACGAGATGAAATTAATATAATCTTCTTTTTTTTCTCATAAAAGGGACTTTACCACCTTATCCACGTACTTAAGCTACACAAAAATCTATCGTACCGTCCTCAATATAAGAGTTGTGGTGACCGCATATGTCTTGCAAGGAGGCACGGTTACAAGAATAAATCTTGGCCCGATTTGAATAACAAAAGTGTATGAAATGCTCTTTGATTCTGAACGGGCAGTGATGGTAACATCACAGCTATTGTTGAGCTCTTCAAATAAGTTTTTATGTTATAAAAAGTTTGTATTTTGAAGTCGTTTTTGTCGGTACTAGAGTGATTTTGTCAATTTGTGAAAGTTGGTTTTACATTATTGAAAAAATTGTAGCTTACTAACAATTGCCGCATGCGCTTACCGAGGTCGATCCGTGGATGGGTGACTGTCCATTTCATACCGATTTGTAGCCTTTTCTGCTTTGAAAAGCACGGTAAGCTGTTGGTCTTGGATCTAAATTAAGATCTGAGACCCAATTCTACTGTTTTTTATTTCATTTTTTTTTTCATGTCAATCGCAAAAGCTTTCATTTTAATCCATTTTTGACAGTTTGCGATTGAGATGCGAATGTAAAAGTTGCTTAAGGCGCGTCCCCGAGCAAAACACAGCGCTAGCCGTTTTTTGTGCAGTTTTTTGGAGCTATGTACTCTTTATCCAAAAGAAATATAAACTTATAAAAATCCATTAAATTTTTACATAATCTTGGCTTCAAAATGGTAGATTTTTATTTTTTTTACTAAGTATAATGTTTAAGTAATCTTCTCACAACGAAACTACAGAAATGAGAAATAATTAGTGAAAACATACATCTTCTCGAAAACTAACGATTATTTGGATTTTGTACTTACACTAATGGATAGGCAAGTTAATTATGAACATTTTGGTAGAAATATTTTTTTCAAACGACCAAAATTAAATTTTATAACGATTTTATTCAACATTCTGAGCGTATTCGCTATTGTATCTCTTGCGCTGTTATTAAGGGAAAAAATGCTCAAGGTTATTTGGTCAGGGTACGGCCTTAAAAATTTGTAAAATTGTCGTCAGGATCAAGAGTTGTCAGTGTCAATATTCCATCTATACTACCTATACTAATATTATAAAGAGGTAACATTTGTTTGTAAGTTTGTATGTAGGAGGTAATCTCAGGAACTACTGGTCCGATTTGAAAAATTCTTTCAGTATTAGACAGCCCATATATCGAGGAAGGCTACTTTATCATCACGCTAAGACTAAAAGAAGCCAAGCATTAATGGAATGTTTGATGCAGACGAAGTTGCGTGGGTCAGCTAGTAGAAAATAATGACACTGACAGCTCTAAAAGTGGTTCGTATGTTGATCGCATTCAGTTTCAGATTGATTAAATCTGCCTTAAGGGGTCTGGAATTGAATTTTTCTTGAAGCGAAACACAGTACAAAAATATAATAATGATATCCTTGGACATTTCACACAACGCCATATAGTCCCAAGCTAAGCAACCTAATGCTTGTGTTATGGTAACGAGATAGCTGATAATCTACTAATATACATTTTTTTTTTTGTAAATACATACATATTATAGATAGAAAAACACCCAGACTCGGAACAAATACTTTTAGGTCGTACAAATATTTGTTCCGTGCGGGAATCGAACCCGCGACAGGCTACGCAGCAGTCAATCGCTCAACCACTGCGCCAACCGTGTCGTCAAATAGTAGGACTCAGCTGCTTTTGGTTGAACTCCAGACTGGGCAACAAGTTTCGGAGTGACGCGGACGCCTTCCAACTGAATCATCGTCATCTGCCCGCATTTTCCCAACTATGTTGGCGTCGGCTTCCAGTCAAACCGAATTCAGCTGAATACTATTATTTTACGTGGAGCGGCTGCCTGCCAGACCTCCACAACTCATTAACTGGGTAACACGGTATTTCATGGTAAGACTGGAGTCTGATTACTGGCATCTGACAATCCGTATCGACTGACAAATATCTACAAATGACAGCCGAGACCAACGGCTTAACGTGCTTTCCGAGGCACGGAGGAAACTCGTATGTTAAGATGCTCACCCATCCACAGACCAACCTTGGCAACAGCGTTCTAACTGAAAAAAACACGCGAAAGACGCTCAAATGTCAAAGTCATGTTGACTGTTTTCTTTGACTTTTGCGTCATTGTGCACTCGGAATCCAAAATATTATTTGCGGCGTTTAAGAGAACAAATTAGACGAAAAAGGCTAGATAGATTTGGAACCACGATAATGCGCCTTCTGAATAATCCATCATTGTCAACGAATTTTTGACCAAAAACTCAATAAATACCACCGAGCAACCTTATTCACCAGATATGATTCCAGCCGACTTCTTTCTTTGTCCTAAGCTCAAATTACCACTTTGTGATACCCGTTTTCATTAGGTAGAAAACATAAAGGAGAATTCGCGACGAGAACAGATCTCGATTCCGGAATAAGCGTTTAAAAAATGTTTTGATGATTGGATTATTCGTTGGCGTAAGTGTACCTTTTCTGAAGGAGGTGCGGTGCATACTTGAAGGTGATAAAATAAATTTGGATGAACAACTAACTTTTTTTCTTAACAGAGTAGTACGTCTAAATAGCTCAAAAATGTATTTGTTTTTGTAGTGTTCTGGATTTATGTCTACTGGATACACTTTATTTTTTTCGTCTTTTCTCTAATATTCAGTATGTCAATGTCATGCATACTAGGGGGTCAATTCTACTAAGTCTCTTTTTTTTTTTAGGGATGGGAAATCATCCAATGACTCCTCCCGCTCCGGGTGTAGCGGGAGGGAGTGTCAGACTTCTACTGACTAAAACCCATCCATGTCCTTCATTGCCCTTTGTGTTCCGGAGCCACGGTGTCTCTTGCAAATAATCCCGCGACTCCGGCAGGCGTCGGCCCTTTCGGGCCCCTCTGTGTGCTGACTCTCTTTGAGGCGCGCGTGGAACACTAACGCGCCGTCGACACGGCCTGTCGTCACTAGACGAACGGACGGCGAGCCACTCATAGCTCGCCGTCCACAGGCCCGCGCCTACGGTGGCCGGAGGTCACCAAGTGGTGGCCCCCGACGCCCGCGGCGTAAACCACGGCGGCCGGGACGAAAAGGTCTCCTCTCCCTCCCCGCCACCTCCTTCGCTAGCATGACTGCTTCACAAAAGGAGGCAACGGCGTCCCATTCCATCTTGCTCCGGACCATGGCTTGGACCAGGGCCGGAAGCGAGAGGTCGCCGCCGATTGCCGCTTCGAGGACACGGCGGTGCCCCGTCCAAGCGGGGCAAACCAGCACAGTGTGCTCCACCGTGTCCTCCGGACGATCCCCGCAGTGGTGACACCCGGGCGTTTCCTCCCGCCTGATTCGGTGCAGGAACCTCCCGAAACATCCATGTCCGGTGAGGACCTGCGTCAGGCGGAAGGTGAGGACGCCGTGGCGCTTCTCTAGCCACTCCTCAAAGAGGGGACTAATCGCCACTATTCTACTAAGTTTTAAACAACTTTCGCATTCGCATGTCAATCCCAAACTGTCAAAAAAGCCTTAATTTTCATACGTTTTTGACAGATTGCGATTGAGATGCGAATGTGAAAATTAATAGAATTGGCACACTGTTATTTGCATGGTTACTAAAATGCCGATTTCAGATGTTATTTAGTATGATTTGTAAGTGACGGTGCTGTTGGTGTGCTTATTAATAAATAAATATACACGAATTTAAATTCACAAAAATTTTACTAGATACGATCACACGTTGGTATTACTAATCAGCGTATCAAATGTTGGTCATTTCATTAATTACTTTATAAAAATGAGGTACATCCGGAAAAAAAAAACTTCTAATAAACACTTGAGTTTCTTTATATTGTGCACAGCCACGCGATTGCAATAACTTCCTTGGCTAAATAATAAAAATCCAGGAAAACAGCGTGAAAGCGTGTCACGCCTTACGGGAGTTGTGACGTAAATACACCATGACCATTGACCCGCTTTGTGTAATAGAAACAGTGGGGCCTTTTCCACTAAAATATTAAGTTTCTGTATTTTTTTAGGGTTACGAACATCCGTTAAAAACGGAACCCTTATAGGATCATTCGGGTGTCTGTCTCTCCGTCTGTCATAGCAAGTTTTCTCCGAATCTATAGGACCAATTCTGTTGAAATTCGGTACACATGTGAACTTGTGTGACCCGAACACGGCCGCGTCACGTTAATAAATAAATTTTGAGTCAAACTAGAAAATTAGTTTTTCAAACGGTATCATGTGACATACCAATCAAATGAAAGGGCTTACTGTGAGAGTTTTAATTATGTGCTTTTCATCATTTTTAAATAAAAAGTTTGGTCGTTATTTAAGACATTAGACCAAAAATAACCATCCCCCCCTTTTTCTGAAAGTATGTAGGTATCGTGCCTAAGTTGTACTCATGTGTCGATGTATCATTCAAACCCGTTCAACCATTACGTCGTGAAAGGTAACAAATATACAAAAACCAGTTAAGAGCGAGTCGTTGTTGAAATTTTTTTTAAATTTCAACGTTGAGGCCTTAATTCTTTAGAGAATTTTAACACTGCGATGTAAACTGCAGTTTAAGATCAGCGGCATCTCTTGACCGAAAGTCGAACTTATTTAATTATTGTTAACATGTAATTTTTTTTTTATTATTTGCAAAATAGTTAAGCAAACGTCATGTAAAACTATTGCAAGTTACAAATTGATTGCATTAGCAGTTCTTGAGATATCCAGCTGTGACAGACGTACAGTCTTAGTCACACCATAAGAGTTTCTTTTTACCATTTTGGTATGGAACCCTAAAAACCAGTGTTGAATTCGATTCGGTTGTTTTAAATTTTTCATGTATGTATTTTCATTTTTTGAGTCGTTTTTGAACGGTTTCATTTTTACGGTAATATGGATTTAGAATCCAAGCCATAAACTGTCAAAGCACACATCTAGAATCAGAGCTATACTTTATTATTTTCAGCTGAAAAAAACTTACACCGACCCGGGAGTCTATACCTTATCCCAGAACGTCATGCCCAGCAGTGCTAGTGATTACAAGACCATTGAGTAAATCAAACAAAAAACAAGGTATTGGAAAATCTATCTTTTTTTTCTATCCTTTTGTAAATTCTGTGAAACAGAATCTGGATGAACAGATTTAAAAACAATAGTATAAATTGATAAACGGGAAAGAAAAATGAATTAATATAATAAAGATTCCATTTATTTCGATTTACATAAACATATCATATTTACTTCTTGATTTTCTTTGCCAAGTCTGACTTCAGGCTCCAACAAAAAACACTGGAATTGTAAACATCACAATTTCCAAGATCCGTCTACCTCTATATTATTCAAAGATACAGTACATTTACAAATTCAGACGTCCATATTTATAAACTTTGTTCGTACATTATGTTAAGATTCGCGAGTAAGTACACACGGGTATGTACGATTGTCAACATCACACAAAAACCGAATGTGTAATTGGTACGCAATGTTAATATTAAGTCGTCGTGATATACGGGAAGGTAGGACGGGGAGCGTTTTTCTTTGTGGTACTTACTTGAGACTTATATACACTGTAATGAGTGAATAGTGAAACATAAATACAAGATACGCGCAAAAAAGACAATTGTTTTAGCCCGACTGCCCTAGAGAGTCAATTGAAAAACGAGCCAAGAGGATCATCGGCAATGATAAGCTCGTCGAATCGAAGCTCCAAAGTCTTAAGCATCGACGCCGAGTTGCTGGCCAGTCGGTTCTCTATCGTTTACATTTTGCGGAGTGTGCGACTGAATTAATTTAATTCCGCCAAGCCCGTTCCACCATCGGACCACAAGACGTTCGGCGATGCGCCACCGGTACATGGTGGACATACCACCTATACGCACAAAACGTTTTGGGAATACATAAATTGTGCGTACAGCTAAGGAGTGGAATTCCCTGCCGGAGTCTGTGTTTCCTGATAGCTACAATGTGGGAGTCTTTAAGTCAAGAGTGAATAGGTTACTTCTAGGCAAGCGTGCTCCACCTTACACTGCATCATCGCTTAAAATCGGTGAGGTAGCGTCAAACGTTTGCCTACCAATAGTAAAAAAGGAAGGTTATTTGTGAATCTGTTTAATTGTAGTAGCTGTTGCCCGCGACAAACTGAGCTAAATTCCTCTACAGTTCTGTTAATAAATCTGCCTAGCTTTTTTTCAACTACGTTGAGGTTGGTTTCCAGTCTAACGAAATTCAGCTGAGAACCAGTATTTTACATGGTGTGACAGTTATCTAGTTTCCACAACCCAGTCACTGAGTACCTAACACGATACGCATCAGCAATGTACTTTTTAGTCGATGTTCCGCAAGCCTGATTACAATATCACATAACAATAGTCCTAAAGTGTCACATTACCAAAATAATTATGTCCCATGACATAACGGAAAAATATATATTTTAGAATTTTGCTTTCAAATTGTCCTCCATACCATTAGAAATATCTAACAGGCCCAGTTAACTTCAGTCCCTCGTACGCAAACAAAGAGTTGGAATCCTTAGATCCCGAGATAGTCAAAGACATGTAAATAAATTATCTACAACGAAATCTACTTCTGGACATAAGTCGCTCAGTGTCCTCACAAAAGGACAAGCAAAAAAACTCCATTTTAATATCATCTGCTACTATACAAACAGCCCTTGCCTAGCTTTACAAATATACTCAGTGTAGAGACGTTTTTAATAAAACTCTACCGTATCAGGCATCTCTACATTACGTAGAGCACTCACAAAGCCCTTTTGACTCTATTTAAAGCGTTACCTGCGTTGTGTTATCCGATTTATCCGTCACTTCTTGCCTTTTCCTGTGGGTTTTCGTTGGGGTGTTTAATATTTTCTACGAGTTACGAAAACGAAGTCACTGACATTGCGCGTAGAATCAGCATGCTGAAGGGGAAATGAGTCGGCCATGTCTGTAGGCGGACAGACGGACGATGGAGCAGACATGTGTTAGAGAGCGTGTATGTTAGTGCGGCACGATTGTTTGATGATTTAGAGAAAGTGGCTGGCAGCGAATGGATGCAGACTGCTCAAAACTGGGATGAATGGCGCTCTTTAGGGGAACCTAACGTTCAGCAGTGAACGGCGATTGGCTGATGTGATGATGAATTGAAGTAGAATTTTCATTTGTATGCGGAATAAAAGGTATATTCTCTTAATAAGCTTCTTGAGCTTCTTCCACCTTGTACAAAGTGTAAGATACTGTGTTTCCGAACACTTACAACCCTAATCTTTTCAAAATTAGGGTGAACCGGCTACTTCTGGGTAAGCTCGCAAGTTATTAAGAATCAGTTAAATTAATTAGAATAACCACAGTTTATTATTATTGCAAGTAAGCAATTTATTCGCACTAAGCGTTTCCAAACGTCTTTTATAATGCGCACCTTTGCTAGGAGTGGAACTCTCTGCTTTTGTCTGTGTTTCCGAACGCTTACAACCCTAAACTCTTCAAAGTTATAGTGAACAGGCTCCTTCTGGGCAACTGCATCATAGATTTTGTCTTTGTCATCCCTGACCAAGACTAGAGTTAAGAACAAACCCATCACAAATAAAATAAAGCTAGTTAAAATCAAAACGTTTATGTCAATTAGACCAAACGGCACTTTTGAACGTTATCATTTGCATTTAAAATCGGATATATAAAAATCTCGTGTCACGGTGTTTGTTTTCTAACTCCTCCGCAACAGCTTGACCGATTTTTATGTTTATTTTTGTGTATGTATATGAAGTAGGTCTGAGAATAGGTCGTAGGCCATTTCTTTTTTTTTTGGCAAAACAAATTTTACTGAGTCAGCTAATATATAAAAATTAATAAAGCGACTCTACTGTTCATTCAGAAAGGTTAATTCTTATGGAGAAGAGCGGACAAGAAACTCCATAGTTTCTCTAATAATTTAGCTTTTTATAGCAAACCAAAATCACTAAACGGTCGGTGGTTTGTTTATTCGTAAAATTAACTTTTGTAAACATCCGGGAGATTCACCTGAAAAAGCAAACCGGAGCGGTAAAATATATGAGAGATCTTTGTTCAGCCGTGATTAAATACTCACCTAATAAAAAAGGAGACACTCTCAACTGTGGAAATATCTCTCATCTCATTGCAAAGAACTCCTCTTCTTACAGGTCTCTTACATTTCTTTCTTTGTTAAAAAGCTATTCATGAGCGACACAGAATACCTAATTTTTGGTATTAAAATTATACTTGACAATACGGGATTTCAACTTCACAGATTCATTCCCAAAACTAGCACACGCCTATGGGGCACATTCGACACACACACATACACTATACATTTGGTCACAAATGGTGTACATAATTATTTATTATTCATTATGTACCTTATTGTACACCTCATACCGCGTGTATCTGACATCGACGCACAAACGATTTCCATGGGTCCGGGGCATGATTCTGGACACCCTAGACTTAGAATTTTTCGTCGGCTTTTTTCTCATTTTTTCATTTTTTTCAAGGGTTTTTTTTACTTTAGACTGCTCATAATCGTTATTCTGACCTAACCCAATGAGATTTTTAATAAAAAAATAATTAATTAACTACTTTCACTAAAAAGAGCAATCTGAATAAAACCACAAAGAGATATCAGCTCAGCTGAGCTGATACTTTGTGGTACTCTTGAAAAAAATGAGAAAAAAACCGACGAAAAATTCCAATACTGGGGTGTCCAGAATCATGCCCTGGAGCCATGGAAATCGTTTGTGCGTCGATGTCAGATACACGCGGTATATATTATAACAAACATGTGTACAATGGGCGGTCAGTGTACAAACATCATAAATATTATTAATTAGACATACTAATACAAAATAAACAATATATTATAAAGAATATATTATAAAGAATAAAGAAATAAAGAGTATTCTATGTATCTACCTAGAGTTTTTGGGCCCTACCTGGCTATAATGTTCTATGTTTTATGCCGAATCTCATTCAAATCCTCTGGCCTAGTAAATGATGACTGAATAATAAACGTTCAATCTCACAAACGTCTAAACTTCCAATATTTTATAATATTCCATTCACTCCATAAAAAAGACATTAAGCCGTCAAAAAGATTCCCCCAACGAACGAACGACTCGGAAAAGTTCAGCGAATGAATTGATAACGATGAATGAATTGAACGAAGTAAGTTTATTTCGTCGGCAGCGGTGCAGCAAAATGTATAGGAATTATTACGATTTCATTTTAACTTGTATTCGTTGACATTTTAATGAAAAGTGCAGAAATTGTGGCGAGAAAATTTAAATTATTGGTTTGAATACGAGCTTTGCTATGTAAGTTAAATCATACATTTCTGCGAACTGTTTTTCAATAAACACTTTAAACATTTTTAACTAGATTAATGTGACTGGCTTCTAGAACACAAACCGAAAAAACTCAGCCTGATGGCGCATTTACTTTAACTCGGTCATCGAATGCGGCAACCGTTTTCGGTGTAATCGAATTGATTTATCGAGTTGGGTTGTTTACGTTAAGTCGTATACGGTTACCGTATTCGCGCAAGTGGTCGGGTTACCGGATTCGGCGGCCGCATTCATCCGAAGAATGGGTGGTCCGTTTCAACAAATCAGCCAAAACGGTCTGCGGCCAAATACGGCTTACAGAAAACTTGCTCACACTAGTCGATGACATGCTGTGTTCGAATATGGCTAATCAAAATGCGTGAACATTAATCGGTGACCGAATACCCGACCCTAACCCTATCTAATGTAAATGAGCCATGAGAGGTAAAAGTTCACACTAACTTAGTTACATAGAAAGAACCACATTGTTGATTTGTTTTTAACTGATTCGTTGTTGTTATGAACCAACCTACCATTGATGTTATTAAACCACCGCTACTATTAGCCAGATTTAAAAACGGGTAAGGTTTTACATATCTTTTTAATTTAAAAAAAATAAAGTGACTTTTACATCAAAAAGGACCTGTACCTGGCTATACCAACGGGCTTTGATGAATAGCTTACGCTATGTTATCTATCTATGTAATAATATGATGATTTTTACGAAAGCCTTATTTGATCACGAAATTTTGTCACGTAGATAATAAACTTTTACGCATCTTTAACTTTTAATAAACGCCGTCCACAAAAAGAAAGTTCTTAAGTAAATATTTTTCAGTCACCTTACGGCACTTAAGAGAAAAACAGCCTATTTAGAAAGTTCCAAACAAAAATACAAAGATTTTTCCTCTTTTAGCCTTAGTTTGCTATCAAGGACACGGTTGATCAATCTGGTTGAAAAGCAGAAAAATAAAAGTCCTGCCCTGTTCGTCAGTTAGGGTCTGTGGTCAGGGCAAAATCTCTTAAAAAATACACGTCCCATACTAGGAATTACTCCTGTATCGTTGGTATACATACATAATAATATAATCTCACATACACAAATAGCCTTTGCATCGTAGCTACCAATGGTTATCACTACGCCTGGTTTTCACATGTCATTTTCTGTGTAATGCTTGCGGGAAACATCTATCATCATCATTGTAAGTCCAGAATCCAGGATACTGCTGAGAATTTCCTGATGGAATAAGGCAATAACATTGCAGGACCTCAAACTACATAAACATGCGATGTGGATTTTCGCCGCTTTTGCAGATACCGAATAGGAATATTATAATTTATCCATATCATTATTACAATAAAATACAACAACTTTCGAAAGTCGGTGTTAAATTCGAAAAAACTACCTATAACACCGACTTCCGAAGTTGAAGTTATTTTATAGGTGTGGGTACCACTAAAAACACTTTTTAGTGGTACCCACACCTAAGAACTGGAAAATCGCAGGAAAGCAAAATACGCAATTTCGTTTGTATGGATGACCAAAACTGTCATACATGTGAACGAGTTCCATTTTTTTTTTATTTGAAAGCCAAACTACTATATAAGTACTATAATACCCTTTCATAAAAACAAGAAATTTTCAAATCGCTTAATAAATGACGGAAATATTATTAAATTAAAAATAATACAACATTATAGCATAAAACCTGTAATATAAAAGTTCACACAAGACTTACCCTCAACTCATTTAAAATATTATAAACGCCAAACAAATCTCAGCTGCATTCTGAACCATTCACTTTGAATAATTGAATCAGTCTGACTGAACCCCACGGAACTCCACGAACCCCGCTGAACCCCGCAGACCCCCGTACCTGCTGTTTTACGATTCAGTTGGTAATTATTCAGACGGGCATCGCCGGGGGTTCTCGTAGTTCATGAGATATCAGCTGTGAGTCCTGCATCATTTATTGAGTGACTTTGTAGAACGTTTTGATGTTCGGAATGAAGGTAGTTAATTATTTTGGATTTTGAGTTAGTGTGAGACGGATTTGAACATTTATTCTTTTTGTTTTATATTTAACTAGCTGACCCGCGCAACTTCGTCTGCGTCACTTTTTTCATTACTGCTCCGCTCCTATTTGTCTTAGCGTGATGAAATGGGCTATGTAACACTGAAATAATTTTTCAAATTGGACCAGTAGTTCCTGAGATTCGCGCGTTCAACCAAACAAACAAATAACCAAACAAACAAACTAACAGACAAACAAACAAACTCTTCTGCTTTATAATATTAACTAGCTGACCTGCGCAACTTCGTCTGCGTCTATAATCGGTTAAGTGGTTTAGGAGTTAGATTTACCATAGCAGCGCCATCTATTGATTACTTACTCAACCCAGTCGAAAGGTATCGACATCTGTTAGAATCATTTGGAGTTAACAAATAATTGTGACTGTCAAATAATAACAGACAAATAATTAGCAATAAATTAAAATTGCGACTATAATTTGAGATTTAAACTATCCTATCTCTCAAGTTGGATCGAACTGCACATGGTGTGCGAATTTTATTATAATCGGTTAAGTGGTTTAGGAGTCCATTGAGGACAAACATTGTGACACGAGATTTATATATATTAAGAATAGTATAGTATAGATGAGTTCAGTTTGGTTGAAATATGCGGGAATGTAGTTCTAAAAATAGAAGATATTCGCTATCGTTGGTAAGGGTTTCATTGAGCCCCGGCGTGCTGAATAAAATAGGAATTTTAATTGCAATCAAATTATTTTGAAATTCTATTTCCTTAAGTGTGACAGTACTTTGAACAGAAAAAATTAGGTAAGTTTGGTTACAGAACTTTATACTTTGCCATTTCTGTTGACCGTCTGTCTGTCATAGGGCCTTTTTGCCAGAATGTTATTTGAATTTTTTTTTTTTTTCTTTATCTTTTGATACGAAATCATTTTGGTCCTCTGGTCAAACCGCGCATGTCTCTAGTTGTTAATAATTGTGATGCGTTTTCAACAGCCAATCACTTGACTTGTGTTTAATTTCATCTTCACGGAGTACGTGCTACTATTGCTTCTGTCTGCTGAGAATCTAAACTGTACACCATTACGTCTCATTAGGTATGATCAACTTTCATTTTATGTTTTTTTGTTATTGGCTATGGTGAAATAAACTAAATTGTACTATTAATTATAAATCATCATTGGAAGAAAATTTATTAGAATAATAAAGCTTGTGATTTGCATGCCTCAAGGTGTAATATGGTTGGACTGTGCTATATTTTCAACTAGCTGACCCGCGCAACTTCGTCTGCGTCACATTTTCCATTTTTGCTCCGCTCCTGTTTGTCTTAGCGTGAGTCCAGTCAAGTTTGATAGATGGCGCTATTTCAATATTTTACTTCGGAAAGACTATAATAATTATAATTTTATTAATTCACATTTTTTATTATAAGGTATGAACTGATTACGATGAAACAAAAAACTTAACATTACTACAATTTACAAACAGTTTATTGTAATGTATAAAAGTTACGTGAAGTAATAATGAGACTAAGTGCACATAACCCTAATTTTACTTCTGGAAAACTTTAAATTCAAATATCTTTTGATAGACTGAACCGATTGCAATGAAACAAAAACTAAATGTTACTCAAAGTTACGCTCAATCCTTGTGTGTAAAAGTTATCTACATTGCTTTCGCAGATTTTACGTGATGCCCGAACAAATAAACAGACAAACAGACAAACAGACACAAATTCTAAAAATGCTGGAAATGGGTTCTATTGGTTGTTCTTTAACACCCTAGCTATTTTTTTTGGATTTTTTTTTCATGTACAAAAACCACTTTTCTACAGTTTTATTATATGTATAGATATCTTTATGTAATTACCCATATCAGCAAATAAAACATTATGATTATTATTTCCCAATAAATGATATCTATTTCTACGATCAGTCGATCCTTAACTGCCTTACAAGAAACACATCACACTACAATATCACACAGCTCCATTCATTCACAGTAATATTACAACACTAAATCTAAAGCTGAGCACACACAACGCTATTCGTAGCGGCGCAAAGCTGTCGGTCTGCGTTGCTCATACAATTAGTTGCTCAGTGCGGAGCGGAGCTGGCAGACTATTACTGAGTTGTGGAGCCATTTTATTTTGTTGGAAATGTTATACCTTGTGCTAGGTGCTTACTAAGTTTACACTGTCTAAGTGCGAGAAGGGCTAGAAAGGGTTCCGAATGGGGTAAATCAACCATTGACTTCTTTACATGCTTCAGAAACTGAAGGGTTTTATTATTAATACTTATCTATACTAATATTATAAAGAGGTAAAATTGTTTGTAAGTTTGTATGTAGGAGGTAATCTCAGGAACTACTGGTACGATTTGAAAAATTCTTTAAGTATTAGATAGCCCATGTATCGGGGAATGCTATAGGCTACATATCATCATGCTAAGACTAAAAGGAGCCGAGCATTACTGGAAAATGTGACGTAGACGAAGTTGCGTGGGTCAGCTAGTGTAGTATAAAATTAAATGATTTTGATCATCTAATTTTATGCTATACAAGCTGTCCCCTACGGCATTGCTCCCGTCAAATGGCTACCCCGCAACTTTCTTATTTTTTTCTATCATCAGAACCTTCTCCTGACAATAGCAAGAGCAAGCACAATAAAAAAGAATTAGCGAAATCGGTCCAGTTGCTCACCGGTGATGCGATGACCGAGGGAAATAGCGATTCATTTTTTTATATATAGACTAGCTGTCCCCCGCGGCTTCGCTCCCAATAACTGGCAACTTGTTTTTACATAAAAACCTTCTCTTGATGATAACAAACACAACATAAAAAGAATTGGCCAAATTGGTCAAGGCGTTGTTGAGTTATGCGCTTACCAACACATTTAGCGATTCATTTTTATATTATAGATTTTTTATATATAGATTTCTACCGATGATGCGAGTAAAATCGAGGCTAAAAGCCAGTTATTTACCACTGAATCTAAACACAGTGATTTATTTTCGGACACAAAACACGACGTATCTCCAACTCAACAAGATTTCCAGCCATATTTTTTACCCTGCCACTATATTTATAAGGGACATATTGCAACAAATTGCATATTTATGAGACTCGCTGAGAAATGCGGCGGATGATAAATATCTGGCGGATGTGACGTCACGACACACGCTTCCTCTGCAGGTGAACTTAGCGCGCGAGAAGAGGGGTTTAGAGGGTACGGGGACGATATGGTTACGATTCTGATACGACTGTTCAGTTATGGTAACAGCGTGGAAGTTCCCTCTTTAACTTTATTTTGTTGAGAATTTACACTTAGTTTCGTGTTTAAGTCAGAAATTTTAAGCGTGTCAATGGCACATCATTTTTTAAATTATAATGTCTGGTCTAGTATTCAGCAATGATAAAACTATTTGCTGCAGCAGCTTTGTGATCTTCACATGTTCTTGGAAAAAGTGTCATTCATCTGGCAATAGCAACTATTGTATTGTTAAAATTTATGGGATTTTGACATGGGTTACTGAAATTTTACGTAGATTATTCAAATCTAAACACAGCTGACCTCCTTCGTCACACTTATTAGTAAGGCCAGTGTTGAGATAACCATACTTTATTTAGCCTAGAGCTACTCAAATCCGTTACATTTAACTAAAACATCTATTTATTATTATTTATTGGTTCCTGTTTGATCACAATCTTACCTAATAGAAAGCGATTTTGTGGTCGACGATGGTGCACGATTGCCGAGAGCAAATCTAATTAATCTTCACTTAAAGACTGTCCTAGGTTGACTTCAAGCCAAGTTCAACTTTCTACAAATTTAATTTCAGTCGAAACAAGAACGCTTTTATAATTTTTTTATAAAATACAATCGAAGAACTTATTTTTTGTTTTTGTTTTTGATAGGCACGCGTTTGACCACTATCTCACCTGATGGTAAGTAATGATGCGATCTAAGATGGAGCACGCTTGCCTTAAAGTAACCTATTCACTCTTGATTTAAAGATTTCTAGGATTTATCTAGAACTATTTTATTCAGAGTCGTTTGGTCTAAATTCAGCCGAGCTAAATATTTTAGTCGGAGTATGAAATATTGCTGGCGATATATAAATGTTATATATTTTAATATACTCGTGAATAACACTAATATTTCCGTTACTAAGAGATATAGTGATACTTTTTGTATGGGTTTTATTCAGGAAAATATTTTGATATTTTATAAGGAAGTTTATAGTCCATATTCTATTTGCTAACTGTTTCCAGAATATGCTGAGGTTGTTTTCTTATCTAACCGTATGCTGTGCATTACGAGTACATTACATGGCGTGACTGCATATATGACTAATTAACACAGTTACTGAGTATTACTGTAAACCTTGGTAAGACTGGGGGCAGTTTTTCTGACTTAACATTGGCAACTGTCAAAAATCTTCTAATGGCTGGGACTAACCGCTTAACGAGCTTTCCGAGACACGGAAGAATATATCTACACTACCTATCCACACACTGACCTTCGCAAGCGTTGTTTTATCATGAAGATCAAACGTGCGGTTTCTTTTTTTTCAGTAATAAGGTAAAGCAAAGTACGAACATTTTTCTTGGATTAGCGTGTGTGACCACATGAACCGTATATTTTTCAGCTAAAAATGCAAAAAGCAAACACTCTTATCTCTAGGTTCATAATTTTATTTAGATTGAATGAAGGTAAGTTATTTTGTATGTACCCTGGTTTCTGTTTGTATTAAACTTGCAAGTCAAAAACACAAATAACGTTGCTTGAAATTAAAACATTTAAAACTAGAAAATTGCATTTCACAAACAATCTAAACTTTAAAAAAACTACAGCTTAGCAATGTCATGTAAACTGCCATGAAAACTTAAACTGTTATTATTCTAAACACTTAATAAAATTACAATATAACGTCGCACTCGAAATTACATTGAATTATGTCATTACCACATAGTCCAAGATCCCAGAGCCGCCAGACGTAACTTATTTTCTCAGTAAAAAACTGTGTGAGATACGAGCATGTACTTTGAACTATGCATACCTGCTAGCTCGGGCGGTGGGCCATTAATTTTTTGAAGATGTCTACATAGAGGTTGTAGGTAGTTGTATATCCTACCAAATCTGAAAGACTTCGTTATTCCACTTAGTAAATAAACGATGTCTGATTTTCAGCCATGTGAATAGGATTTCACTTGTCATGGCTACCAGTTCTTAGATTACGTCGTAATCTTATAAAATACGCAACAGAGTAAACGCAATCCTGAAAAAAGCTCATTATTATGAAAAACTTTTGCCGTTTGACCAACATTGAAAACGCGAAAAAAAATTAAAATCAGAATGAGTGTTAAAATATTTAGAAAACAAGTATCGTCTGGCAGCTCTAGGATCTTGGACTATTAATGTTACACCGTAGTAACTACATTACGTAGCACCGTAGTCCCGTAGCGCAATGCTACGCCGTAGCCGGTTCTACGAAGCTGTGTCGTGGCAAGCAAGCTAAGTGGAGTCTACGACAAAGGCTTTTGGGTAAATAGTTTCATTCTCTTGATATTGTTTTGAGAATGTTGTTGTTGTGAAGTTATGATGTTCTGGTGAGAAAAGTTATTATTAGGTAGCTACTTAAGATTAAGATGATTTTGTTTGAGTTGGATGGTAGGTTTGAGGAAATGCTGTAACTTTTAGACATTTTTAATAGTACTGGTAAAATTGTTTCCCCTAACACGCACTAGGGGTAAAGTCGTCAGAGATCGCACTATAATGAGAAATTAGGAAAGATAACAGTGGGCCAATTCTACTAATTTTAAACAACTGTCGCATTCGCATATCAATAGCAAACTGTCAAAAAGCCTTAATTTTCATACGTATGAAAATTAAGGCTGAATGAGATGCGAATGCGATGTGAAAATTAGTAGAATTGGCACTCTGGACAGGCCTTTTGACGTTAATATTTAGCTACGCTGTAGTTCTACGTAGCGACGTCTTAGTGTCAATAAGCTACGTTTTAGTGCTAATAAGCTACGTCTTAGTGTCACTAAGCCAGGTAATAATTCGCATAACAGTCGCAATCTGTCAAAAAAGTTTAGGAATCTAGACATTTTCACAGATTTCGACTGCGAAAGTTACTTAAAAAGTAGAACAATTAGCTCTCTGAGCAGGAACTGAAATACTAAGCCGTAGCTAGTTCTAGGATGCTAAGCCGTAACCATTTCTACAACGCTATGTAATGGCATAGCAAGTTCGATGATACTACGTCGTAGCATGTTCTACGATGCTACGTCGTAGCATGTTCTACGATGCTACGCCGCGCCGTAGCAAGTTCTACCGTGCTATGCCATAGCAATTTCTACGATGTTAAGCCGATATACGTACTTCCAGCTTTAAATCGATTTATCTTTCGTCATTGTTTATTATTCCAATAAATATGCTTTTCAATAGAGATAGTAAGTTCATAAAAAACTAAATCACAATGCTGAGCAAAAACCAAATTATAATCATCATTCCTAATACAACCTTCCCAGTGATACAATACAGACACAATCAAAGAGTTCAACTAAACGAAGCCTTCAGTTTGTCTATAATATAAGAGAACGACTGTAGCAAACAAATAAAACCGGTCGATCTGTGACAAACTCTCTATTGCACAACTTTTTTCATTTTTCGCTAACAGCTTGGACTTAGGGTATTAATAATATATGGTATATCCCCAGAGCAAAGCATTTCTTTCTTCCTTTTAAGCCTCCCGAATCTTAATAAGTTTGACATGCTAATTAAGTTCCACTTCCACGAATTCTGTTATAGATATTGGTTCTGAATAATTTCTTAATTCTTTTATTGTACACCAGAACCACTTTTATTAGTTTTAGACATATTTTACAGTTAATGTTTGACAGTGTGCGTGTGTGCCTTTTTAAGTTGAACAATGCCTCAATCACTGTAAGGTAAGGTATAGAAAACTCAGGGTAACTGAGGTTATTTGATGTTGGTCTCATTATTTACCGTACGTATTAACTATCTTGTTGTAGGAACCAATAAAATTAATGTATTTTAACACAAAGCTTGCTCTATCGTAGACTTTGTCTCTGTCATCTCTGACCAAGACTAGAGTCAAGAGCAAACCCATCTATACTAATATTATAAAGCAGAAGAGTTTGTTTGTTTGTTTTGTTGAACGCGCTAATCTCAGGAACTACTGGTCCGATTTGAAAAATTATTTCAGTGATAGATAGCCCATTTATCGAGGAAGGTTATAGGCTATATCCGTGGCTGGCGTGAACATGTTGACATGTCTAAAATTGTAATTTGTCAGGGCGGCCATTTTAAAGTTTTGGCGTCTTCTAGTAAATCGGTAAATTATTAAAACATATGTGTTTTAGTTGTTTTATAGATTATTTTATGCCGTCTTTTAAATGATGACAATAAATAAACGAAATTTTCCATAGATTGCACAATAATAGACTTGTCAAGTCGTTCACCAACGAGTTATCAACTTATTCACCGAGTTGTCAACTTGTTCACCAACATTTATCAACTTATTCACCTTCTGAGTGGGTAGTATTTGTAGGTAGGTTACACAATGTTATTTTAATGACAAACACATTATTTTAATTGGATAGCAAACAGATGAAAAACATAAAAAAAATATTTGATTTGCTGAAATACTTACTACTCACTCAAATCAAGTAATGTTGTTCTAACTGAGCAAAATATTTAATTGAAGCACCACGAAACTATCAGTTTACTAGTATTTTTGCAATAAAAAAAATATAAAATGTTTTACTGGACCACAAACAACGTCATCATACAGGTACAAGTATGTTACTAACACAAATAACTTAAACATTGTCTCCTCAACCTCGTCATAGACCATGCATATTTTATTGGACCTCAGAATCCTCTTCATCTGGGTTGTCTTCGTCCAAATCTGGATCAGTAGATGCAGAGATATCACCGACAGTTTTTATATGGCGGGGTAACTAACAAACTCTGTTTTATTATAAGCTCAAACAGTCAATCGTCAACAACCTTCTTGATAGAATCTATACGTACTTATACTAAACTAACATAAGACTAAAGTATAGTATCAAAAATTCGTTCTCCACGCTGTCAGCTGGTAATGTACCCAAGAGACTGGTGGCATTGCCACGTTGAATGGCAATGCTTGATCTCTGCACAAAGTAAAAGCCAGCTCTTGGGTCACGGGAAGTGTCAACCAGCCATTTCGAAATTTCTTAAAAAATATATTTATTTAGTTTTTTATATTAGGTAATATAAAACTCTTCTCTTCTTCTCTTCTCTTCTTCTCTAAAAATCGTCAATCAGGTCAATCATGTCCATCAAACCCTTTTTTTTTCTCTGTATTGATTGGCTAAGCTTCTTTGGAGATTTCAACTCAACAACAACAACAACAACAGGCTCAACCTAAAGACATCTATGGTGGATTTTCCTCCTTTCCGAAAATTTACTGACTTAAAAGCGGGTTCGCGATCCAGGCTTTTCGTGAAATTTATTTTTCCTACGCTGTTTTTATTATAATGCAGCCATTTAATAGGTTGCGTCCCCAGAATCATCCAGTGTTATGACAGTTAAGGGTCCTTCCTTGGATGAACATCATTGCTACGACATTGTTTTTGTTTTGGCTACCACAAGTATCCGAATAAAAAATCAATTCTTTGACTTCGGATGACAAACTATTGCAGAAGTGCCACATACATGAGGCAATTTGGTTTGCTCCTCGAGCTCCTATTGTCTCGTCCCACATGTAACAGGTAGCCTCATCTATACTAATATTATACTTTATACTATAATATATTATAATAAAGCAGAAGAGTTTGTTTGTTTGATTGTTTGTTTGTTTGTTTGATTGAACGCGCTGATCTCAGGAACTACTGGTCCGATTTGAAAAATTCTTTCAGTGTTAGATAGCCAATTTATCGAGGAAGGCTATAAGCTATATATCATCATGCTAAGACCAATAGGAGCGGAGCAGTAATGGAAAATGTTACGCAGACGACGTTGCACGGTTCAGCTAGTTAGTAGCTAAAAGACCAAAGCTGTCATTTGTGAAACGATACAGATTTTTTTAAATAATTATGGTGTTTGCAAGAACTTCTGGAGGTCAAATGCAAATGATGCCCTAACAGATGAATCTGCTTCGACATTCTCTATAGCCACACGTTTTTCAGCATAAGCTTTATCAGCTTGATGTTGGTGTTCAGCTAATTCAGCAGTTAAATTAATTTTGCGATCTTCATCTGCAACTTTAATTTTAGCGTTCAACACATCGCACGTGTTGCAAGTGTCATACACTCAAAAACAAATGAAATCAATTTGAAGCACTCACACTCGTTCGCGGTTTGCGCGCGCGTGGCTTCTGAACTCTAAACTGACGTTTGTTTACCAACACACGGGCGAGGATATTTTTTAAAATTATAACGTCTTACGAAATTTTGTTGATAACTCGATTATTTTTTTAATACAACTTGGGTACATAAGTTGTCAACTAAACATATTCATTTAACGTTAAAGTTTTTCGTAACGGACATGTAGTGATACCTATACTTATTAAATTTAGGTTTCAAAACTTCGTTGGCCGTAACTGGACATCTCAATATATCGCAATTTAAACAGAAATACTTCGGTGGGCCATAACTTGATATCTCAATTTGTCATGATTTAAGCAAAAAGCCCTCAGCTGGCAATAGCTTGACACTTCAATTTGTCAATTTAAAAGAAAATGTTTAAGTGTATAGGTTGAGATATCAAATAACGACTATCATTTTGGGTACTGAATATAGGTTGATATAACAAAATATCAATGTTCGATCACAAAAACTTGTGAATCGTTAATTTGACATGAGGTTTTGTTCAGTTAAACATGTAAAAATGCGAGATGTCAACATATTACCAAAGTCGATTGCTCCAAAAATTATGTATATTTAGAACTGTCAATTTTTTTCATATAAATTCTTAATGTGTAGGATGTTATAAGCCAATAAAAAAAAAGACATAGAAGTCGACATGTCAATGTGTTCACGCCAGCCACGGATATATCATCACGCTAAGACAAATAGGAGCGGAGCAGTAATGAAAAATGTGACGCAGACGAAGTTGCCCGGGTCAGCTTGTTAAAAATAAAACAATTGACGGCATTCAATTTTAACATGACTTGACCATTATTTCTCAAAACATAAGAAGCATTTTTTGCAACTTTGAAGACTTCACACTTTTACTGTCAACATTAAAATTTGAAACGGATATCATAATTTTAACCGAATGTAGGCTACATACGAATAAACCTATACCTCAACTTGACAACTATCTCTCTTTTTCAACTACTCGTCAATTAAATCAAAATGATGGTGTAGTACTTTACGTAAAAAAAAACTTAAAACCTAAAGTTAAAGAAATAAATCTGACTCATGCTTCATGTCTACAGTTGGAAGTACTTAATAATATTATTCTAGGCGTGTACCGATCCCCATCCAACCCAAACACGGATATGTTTGTAGATTCTCTAAGTACTCACCTCAATACTTTAACTTCTCATAAAAGTATAATTATAGCGGGGGATATTAACATAAATCTCAAATCCAAAGACACTGAGCCGCCGCATGAATACAGAAATAGGGTTAACTATTTAAATATGTTATCACTACACGGAATTCTACCTGGACATACTTTACCTACACGTGAATCCAACTGTTTAGACCATTTTATGATCAAAATAAATAAAAAGAAAATATCTGCTTCTATTGCTATATTACACACTTCCATCACCGACCACTTCACTACCTTTCTATCTTTATCTAAGCTAAAAACTAAAGTTATTACCAGTAAAACTAAAATATCTATTGATTTTGAACAAGCCTTAAACCGAATTAGAGAAAATAAAATAGCAGACCTACTGTTTTGTAGTGACCCGGACCATTTAACTGACCTACTAATATATAAACTAACTGATTCTATTAATCAAAGCACTGTTACTAAAGCCATTCCCAATAGCAAGCGTATTGTTAAGCCGTGGATAACTTCCGGTTTACTAAGATGCATTAGGAATCGCAACAAACTCCAAAAAAAAGCACGTAACGACCCTTTTGATAATATCCTAAAAATAACTTACCGACGATATCGCAACTACTGTAATAACCTAATAAAAAAGTTAAAAAGAAAATTTGAAAGAGACCTACTAGCTAATTCTGTAACAAATAATAAATTACTGTGGCAAAACATTAAAACCTTAACTTACACAAATAATACAAAAAGTCATAACACTGAATTATTACAAATGAGATCAAATTCAACTGAGTCTGTTAATTTCATTAATAACTACTTTGCAAATATTGGCAAAGAGCTAGCCCAAAAAGTTCAACCCTCAGCACACAACTTAAACTCTTTTAATTCTGAAACACTGTCTACACAGACAAACTCGTTTGTTCTTTTGGATACGGACACCGAAGAAGTCGATGGGGTTTTGATGAGCCTAAAGTCTGACAGTGCACCCGGCTGGGACAACGTGTCCACAAGATTTTTAAAACATATTAGGCATGATATTGTTCCCATAATAACCCACTTGGCGAATCTTTGCTTTGCAAAGGGCAGCTTCCCTGCACCACTTAAGCAATCTATAATCACTCCTGTTCACAAGGGTGGGGACAGAGACGATGTCAACAATTACAGACCTATATCCATCTTGCCAGCCATATCGAAAATTATTGAAAAGCTTATAAACAGGAGGCTCTTAAAATTTCTACTCAAATTTAACATCTTAAGCAGCTCGCAATTTGGATTCAGGCCGGGATTATCAACCGAGGATGCAGTTACTGCTCTTAGCTCCCTAGTGGCAGGTAATCTGGATAGTGGTAACAAATGTCTGACGGTTTTTCTGGACCTGAAAAAAGCGTTTGACACCGTCTCTGTTCCTATCCTCATAAACAAATTAGAAGCGTCAGGTATAAGAGAAATTCCACTTAAAATGTTTACCGACTACCTCTCGAACCGGAAACAAAGAGTTAAGGTAGGAGAATACGTTAGTAACGATGCAAAAGTCACTTTCGGTGTGCCTCAGGGAAGTGTGCTGGGCCCTACGTTATTCCTACTTTATATTAATGACCTCTGCAACCTTAAAATAAATAACGCTAGAGTTTTTTCCTACGCTGACGATACTGCAGTAGTCTTTTCTGGGAAGTCTTGGGACGATGTTGCTGGAAGTGCTGAAGCTGGTATGACGCAAATTGCTAAATGGCTCTCAAATAACTTACTTACACTTAACACAGCTAAAACAAATTACATATGTTTTAGCATATCGCACAGGACACAACCAAACCCCGACTTTATTATAAAGGTACATGAGTGTGACGATTCAATTAACTGCCTATGTCCAACACTAGTCAAAGTTTCTCAAACCAAATATCTTGGTATTGTTGTTGACCAAAGATTATCTTGGTACTCCCATCTTGAACAAGTTACCAACAGAATTAGAAAACTTAGTTGGATTTTCAAGAATTTAAGGCATATCGTGCCAAGCAAAATAACCACCAACACAAATAAACCCAGAAATCTACTTAATGAAATATACATAGCTATAGTCCAGTCTGTCTTAGTATATTGCATCCCCATTTGGGGTGGGGCGGCTAAGACTAAATTCATAGACCTTGAGCGGGGACAACGGGCTCTAATAAAATTGATGTACTTTAAAAACCTAAGGTACCCTACACAAAGTCTTTATCAAATAAGCAATTTACACTCTGTTCGCAAACTATATATCATTAAAACTATTCTCAGGAAACATAAAACTCTTAATTTTGATCCCACCTTAACCTTGAAAAGAAGAAAAGATATAATAGTTGAAATTCCTAAAACGAAAACCAAGCTCGCCCGTATTCAATACGACAAACGCTCATCTCAGCTTTACAATCGAGTAAACAAAGATATCTACATATACAACAAACCATTAACTGACTGTAAAAAAATAGTAACTAGTTGGATAAAACCACTCACTTATGACGACACGGAGAAGCTACTGGAATAAATAAAACCTTACACATAATGCTCTTATCATTCGTATTTGTACGTACACAGTCTGTTTTCATTCATTGCTATTTACACTCACTCAGTCTTTTACATTAAATTTAACAAACCCTCACACTATCACCTAACTTTCACAAACACATGCTCACATTCAACATTCAAATTCACATTTACACAACTTTATACTCACAGTAACATACCTCAGTATTCACACTCACACACCTCCATTTTCACATTCATTCACATTCACACACCCTCATATTCACATTCACACACCCCTGCTCTCACTCACGCATTTGCATGCTTCTTGTCTAGTTTTAATTTTTTCTTTTTATTTTAAATCGCCTGTTTTTATAGCACTTAAAACAAGTAATTTTATGTTAATATTTTAAGTTTTGGAAGAGCGGAGTCTCCTAACACAGGCTTTTTTGCTTAAAAGGAGGCTCCAATCACTAGTTGTTAAGTTTACTTGTAAAACAAATAAAACATTTTCATTTTCAAAACATTTTCATTTTTCATTCAAAAGCTTAAACTGATCCGGTAAATAAAAACTCGTGTGCTCTATACTAATCAATACTCCCAGTCATCTGGCGGGGGAGCGAATAGGATTAACGGGATCAACAAGCAAGGAAGTAAAGTTGTATGGACTGAGTTTATTAGCAGTTGTGAGGGAGAGGTGGAAGGTGCCTCGCTCAGGTTTGTTTGTTCATACAAGGAAGATATACTGAATGTTTCTGCACACTTGATCGAGTTGTGACTATAATATGAACTATTAAATCTTATTGATTAGTAATTTTTTACGCTAAGAAAGTGTCCTAATAAACATTCTAAAACTTACTGTGTGCCATAGTGTATTGTTGGCTATGGTTAGCGCCAGATTAACGTGCAATATTGTACATTATTTTCGTAGATACTCGAACAATAAATTATGTACCCCAGAAAGGATCACAATAGAAGTAGATTCAGCAGATAGCTTTATTCATTATTTTTGTTTTAGATAATATTAACAAAGTCAATAAATGTATATGGGTCAATGACCGTTATTACACGAGTAGCTGATAAATAAATAAATAAAGTTTATTGTTCTTCTCTCACATAGA
Organism: Ceramica pisi; assembly: GCA_963859965.1. NCBI lineage: Eukaryota > Metazoa > Arthropoda > Insecta > Lepidoptera > Noctuidae > Ceramica > Ceramica pisi. The sequence continues at coordinate 15,436,735 of OY982553.1, read as the reverse complement.
ATTTTACAAACAGTATATAAAAAAAAAACAAAACACTAGAGATAGTTGTTGTGATCTATGTGAGAGACTGGTTTCTGTACTAGGAGACCTGTATGACAGATTACCAGCCTCTCCAAACTCCGGACAATAGGTGACAGCTGTACATAACATCAGTGAGAAGTAATAATTAAGAGGGATTAAGCTAGGTGCAGTGAGATTGTTGCTATTATGGGGGTACAAAGTGGTGATGCTGATGTTTACCATACCTATTACAATGCTATCAAAAATTAACTAAGAGATATTTACCATTTTGTATTTTTAATTTACTATGATTTAGTTCCGCGGGGCGCGTATCGTGTTTCCTACTTTTTTTATCGTTTGATTATCAATCAATTTATATTAAACTCTGAGTGACTGACAGACAACGCACAGACAAATAAGCATGTATAACATGTATAACCACCATTTTTGACTATTATTACTGAATTTTTAGTGTTGGTTATTTACATATAATTTATTTTATTTTATTACGGATCATGTGTGGCCCTAAAATACATTTTTTTTTTCTTTCTGTCAACACCATAACAACTTATCCGTCTGACGGCAAGTAAGTAATAATTACGACAATAGATCTTGCAGCTGCAAAACATTTCACTGCTGTCCATCTTGGTTAATGTACCTCACAAAATGCTTTTTCCTTTTGATATTTATATTTCCTTTGCCTGTCTCCTGTACACAACAGCCCATTTTTTTCATAACATCAATTTTTCGGTAAGTCAACAACTCAACAAGTTTTTAACCGACTTCTAAAAAAGGAGGAGGTTCTCAATTCGGCGGGTTTTGATTTTTTGCTTGTTTTATGTATGTACACGGATTACTCCGAGGATTGTGATCTGATTTGTGTGATTCTTTTTTAGTTCGATGTGGCATGCTTGCCATTTTGTCCCGTAAAAATGTAATTCAGTTTGGCCACACAAAATTGTAATACGCAAAAATGCTCATAAAATAAAAACAATTGAGTTTTTATTTTATGAGCATTTTTGCGTATTAAAATTTTGTATAATATAGTCTTTCTAGGTATATGTGTCTGGGCCCATAACCTGGAGAGATTAATTAAAATATGGTGATTATATCAAAAAAAAATTGTAACTTCATGTTTGGAATCATTAAGTGTCAATTTATGATAACAGGAGAGAAAAATAATGGTCCAAAAAAAAAAAGACCAATCGCTCTTCTTCATTCAACAGACAGATCATTCCACTTTAAAATAACATTAGCATCTGAATAACAAGCCATTCCTAACACAGCATCGCATTGAGTCGCGAACTCAACCCTCTACTGAAACAACTTGTTTCAACCTCTCGCCTCTTTCAGCCCCCTCTGAACAATTAGCCACTGCATTAAAATATAGCTGAGAGACAGAAGCAACTCATTATTGTGGAAATGTTTCAATTTTCAAGATTTGTTATGGAGATTGAAATGAATCAGTATTGTTTTTGATTGACTGTTTTGTTGGTTAAGTGTTCGTTAAGCGTTGATTGCTGAGTATGGGGTCCTGGGGTAAATGACATGTAATATTTTATCAGTTATAACTATCATCATTATCAAAACTTCAAAATGACATGCATATAAATTTAATTGGTGGTAATTTAAAAAGAAAAGTCTTTGTGTTACTTTGTTTTCGATTTTTTGACACATTGACTCGGGCACTTTGACACATTTACTTTGGCTCAGAGATTTTGTATTTTACACTTTAAAACATTGACTTGGGCACTTTGACGACCTTTATAGCCCAACTAGCTGACCCGCGCAACTTCGTTTGCGTCACATTTTCCATTAATGCTCCGCTCCTATTTGTCTTAGCGTGATGATATATAGCCTATAACCTTTCTTGATAAATGGGCTATCTAACACTGAAAGCATTTTTTCAAATCGAACCCGTTGTTCCTGAGATTACCCCCTACATACAAACTTACAAACAAATTTTACCTCTTTATAATATTAGTATAGATAACTGGATAACGCGATATCCCGGCTTGGTAAGCCTGTTGTCAGATTTCTTGGTTTTTGACTACTTGAAACAATACCAAAGATCACAAATGGAAGCCAGGACCGGCTTAGCCTGCGTTTCGAGGCGCGGAGGATTCTCGGTATGTTAACATGGTCACACATCCACAAACCAACCGTGACAGGCGTTACTTAAACTTGAAGATTGACCCGTGTGACTGTTATTACTAGCCCGAAGTTACTAGCCCGAAGTTGACGACACGGTTGGCGCAGTGGTTAAGCGATTGACTGCTGCGCTGCGTGTGGGGGTTCGATTCCCGCACGGAACAAATATTTCTATGGCCTACATATAGTTGTTCCGGGTCTGGCTGTTTATGCACGTGACTTTACATGTTTGTGAACGCACCCATGATAGAGGATGAAGTCTTAATATGGGGCAACGTTTTGTAAAAAAAGAAAAATAGTCAGGAGATTCTCAATAATGTTCTTTATGAAACTCAAAACAACCGTTAGAATGTATGAGACTGGCTTTCAAACAGAATGAAAAATGCTCACCAATTCCCAGCGAATAGCGCTTGAAAGTGATAGCCAATAGACAGCCAGTGGCAACTGCATTTCACCACTAATTGGCTCACACAGACTGATTGCGGATGTCAGATTGGCTAACATTGGCTGAGTTGCGTGGGAGCTACAAAATGCATGACGTTTTGCTGTGTTGTGTTAAATTGTAATAGTTTGTTTGAGATTTTCGAAAGTACTAATTAGTATAGTAAGTAATGAAATAATAAGAAATTACAGAAGTAGGTCAACTTTCAGCATTTTTTTAAATAACGACAGTGAAAAACTGTGTGATTTACCAAAGGAAACCGTGCATTTAAATATCGTGTAGACCAGCAGACGGACCAGCAAGTCAGACACACGAAGCGAAGGTGAATATTTCAATTGTTTACCAGTTACCTACATATGATTCATGAGATTTAAGCCGTTGAAAGACAGGAACACGGACTGCTGAGACATATCTGAGCCTTCTCTTTTCTCTATTAGAAACCCTAAAACTGTAAATAGAATACTCTTTATTATGTAAGTCACAGAAAAAATAGATGAATAAGATCACACAAATAAAATTATTTATACTTGTATTTGAACCCTGAAAATATATTGATTAAAACAAATAGTCAAAAGCAGTTTTTCAAAACGTACTGTAACATAAACATTGAGGCTGCAGATAGTTTGGTTTCAGGTAAATAATTACTAGTTTACGTTACATTTAGTAACCTTTTATAAGGGTTCCGTACACAAAGGGTAACCAAAGAAATCCTTTTACTAAGCCTCCGATGTCTGTCCGTCCGTACGTCCGTCTGTATGTCAGCGGGCTGTATCTCAAGAACTGTAATAGACACACAGTTGAAATTCTCGCAGAGTGTGTATTTCTATGGCCGCTATAATAACAAATACAAAAATTAAATTAAATTGAAAATTAAAACGTGCTCTCATACAGAAAGTTTTTTTTTTCGTTTTTGGTCCCTACGTGTGGTGAATCTGACTCGCACTTGGCCGTTTTATTGATCTCGCTGTGTTCTATTTTCGTTCCAGAAATCAATAATAAAATAAATAAATTTCAACCTAAACATTGAACAAACCATCACCAGCTCTCCTAAACACTAATTACTTCAGGTAATTACATACGAGCTTTCACACAAAACACATTCATAAGCCATGCATCGCCGAATACAAGCTAAAATATTTAGCACAATTATTATAATGTGCGCAAATGTAAAACTTAGTTCAAAATAAAATAAACCGGACACCAACGTGTTCTCATTACACGTTTTGGTGAAAAAGAGTGTGAAAGTGCCTGGTTTTATTCTAACTTGGATATAATAAGGTTTTTTTCACCGGGTTATGTAATTAGAGTGTGAAATTAAAGTGTAGTTTTCTAGATTATTTTTTATTTATTTATTTAACACTTTAAGCACAGAGGCGGACTTAATGCCATAGGGCATTCTCTACCAGTCAACCTTTGGGTGATGTAGAGACAAATAGTGGTAGGTGCAATATGGAGAACCGAAAAGCGATTGATATTAATATACAAAGATGAAAAACGGAAAACACGGTTTTAGAGGTCAACAATGAAAAAAACGTTAGGATTATGGTGCCCTAAAGTGTCACGTTGTGTGCCTATAAAGGTGCCTGTCCATTACAGTAGAGCGAGGCACCGGACCGTAGAAGCGGAGGAATTTTAACCAATTGTATTGCTTAAAATATCCTCACCACGTGAGTCACTGACATTTTGACTGACATGACTGCTTAAAATTTCTCCATTTCTCCATTCAGCTGTAATGGACAGGTGCTCTTATAAGCATACAACGTGACACTCTAAGGCACCATAATCCTAACATTTTTTATTGTTGAAAGGTACTCTGCCTATGTTAACTAGTGCGCCGCAATTTTGAGAAATATAATGGTGGCTATCAGAATCAGAATCAAAATGCTTTATTTGTAAACATAGGCCAAATTACAACAGTGTGCGAGTAGGTAGATCCTCCATAAAAAATAATGGTTTTGCAGCTTGTCGTACCCCATATTTGTCTTTTCTCTTCTAGGTTCATTTATTAAATAATAAAACCCTAAAAGACTAAAACAAGACTGTTTGATAAAAACTCCTTTGCTTCGCTGAACAAAAGACAAAAGAAAGCTCGATATTGATACTGTAACAAAGGATAACTATAATATTAATTTAAGGCTTGTTAACACGAGACTGGTTTCTCGCTCGGGAGGCGAATGCCTATGCCAGATTTTCCAGAATCACATAAAAATGTAAGAGATGCGTGGCTTCTGTAAGTATTCATGCAATTTCTAAAATTTTCATTCATAGAAAGCTATATTGGTACCGAGTGCTGCATCTTATTGATTCCAAGGAACTAATCAAACATCGTTGCATGTAACTGGTTCGGCGAAATTTTGGTTTTGTAGATGGTTAGAGATGGCGATTGCGGAAAAATGGATGGAAGTAGTTAAATTTAAGAAGAGGCGAAAATTGGACCGGAATAGAATATTTCGAAACCATCATCATCTATGCCGTAAAAGATCTCTGGCACGGGTTTCTTAAGTATCGGTATATCTCCTGGTCCTGCTTGTACTTTCCGGGCTTAGTCGGTAATCTTATATAGTTCTGGTGTCGACACCAAGTTATACAGAAGGCCAGTAAGACTATGAAGCAATTAGGATTGCATTAAAATTTTGCTACCCGTTTCAATTTTAAAGCCTTTCAAACATTTCTTAACAAACCCCCATTCGTAGCAACAATCCCTCTCCGTGTAAACGCTCCTCTAAAGCCCCCCACACCCCGGGCTCCGAGTCCCCAACACCCCGACAGCGCGCGAACAGCTACAAGTTTTAATGTATTGCATTGTGTCGCTCTTTCAGATTCCAAAGTGCAGTCTGACGGTTAACTATGGATTCCGATCTTGATGAATTTAATTTTATGTAATGGTGTTTAGGGTTCCGTAACTGAAGGGCAACGGGGTCCTATTTCTAGGTGTCCGCTCTCCGTCCGTCTATTCATCCGGCCGTCCGTCCATCCGTCCGTCTGTCTGACAACGGGCTGTGTCTTCAGAACTGTAATAAATAAATAATAATAATTTATTTCAAGTTAAAAGGACTCATCAAAATCTTAATAATTATATAAATCACGTGTCACGTTGTTTGTCCGCGATGGACTCCCTAAACTACTGAACCAATTTTAATCAAATTTGCACACGGTGTTCAGTTTAATCCAACTTGAAAGATAGGGTAGCTTACATCTAAATTTTTTGTTGCAATATTATTTAGGAGCGAAAAATGTGACGCAGACGAAGTTGTGCGGGTCATTTAGTTAGTATATAATTTTCACAAACACACAGTCACATTAAATTGTAATCATTGTCAAATTAGATGTTCACAGTTTAATTTAACCCGGCGTGAATGACGTGAAAAAAATTACGCCGGCAATGCCGCTGGGTCATATCTACCCCGATTTCAATGGCAATTATTTTCAAATCAAAGACGTCAACTTAACTTTTTAATCTGTTTCTTAAAAAAGGGTTATTTACACATGTAGAAAAATAAAAGTAATGCCCCATATTAAGTAGGTACATCAAACTTTTAATAGCTTTCAAAATAACACATGCAAAATCAAGTTTCAAATGTAACATTCATACTATTTTCTATGTTTATTAAACTCTTCTTACAAATAATCCTGAAACAATTTAATCTTAGGTTGTAGAAAAGAATGATGTCAAAGAAACTTCTAATAATAAAATAATATGAAATAAGTCTTCTGCAACATCATTCATAGTCATCGAAGAATTATATGATCTGGGCAAAAGTAAATATGGTACAAACGGCAAGTTTGAGTTGTTTTCTTTAACTTTTTGATCGGACATATTTGATATCGCTTGTGAGTACCTGGAATCTTTCTTGGCAGTTCCTCGGAAGGTCTACCCACGAAATCTACGATTCTTTTGCGCAAAAGGCGAGGAAAATTCATTCGCGTCTTTTGGACAAAATTTGGTCTCAGTTGATTACCAATCGCATTTTCATCGATTAACAGAAAAAGAAAAAAGTAATTAACTACAAGATTTTTTTAAATCATGGGTATCCAATACAAAATCGTCATTCAATAAACACATGCCAATACAAATCCCCAATTTTTCCTCTCTCCCAAACTCTCAAACTTCCAAACACCGACACAGTAACCAACTCCACAGTAACAGCATTAACCCCGTATTCGTCGCTGACAAGTAAAGAGCTCTACAGACGGGCAACTAAAGGACTTAACAGACGCTACAGACATCGGTCCGCGGTACAGAGGATTAGCGGTCTCCGATACAAATGCTAATTCACAGAACATTGCATGTCGCGTACAGTCGAGAAGCAAAAACGTTTATAATCAACAGTGTAAATTCAATTTCAATAAATTTTATTTTACATAAACACACATGTGAATTTATGCTTAGGCTAGCGTATTTCCTTTTGATCGTTTCCAATGTTTTGAACTGGCAAGAAAAGCCTTATAAAATATCATCACGCCTTTGTTAGCAAAAACTTTGAGCGCAACTCCTTATTACACTTCATTTTGACAGTTATTTTGATAAGTATTGAGTTACTAGCTACTTCCCGCGACTTCGTCTGCGTAGACTTTAGAACTCCCCTCATTGTCTCATCCTTGGAACTGCATTTTCATGATTCAGGTATCCAGATATTGTGAGACCTTGCGGTGCGGCTGAAAGTAAGATTTCAGCCCCGACACAACTTCGACATGTTTGTGATCTCCTGGTAGGTACTTATGAATCTTAAGCGCTCACGACTCCTGTCGAAAAAAATACTTTGGCATGTTTCTGGTCTTCTGGTTTCTACTTGTGAATCTGCACCGTTCATAATTCCAGCTCCGGCAATACTTTGACATATTAAATTAAAAAATCGACGTGTGTCTGCTCTCCTGGTCATTTTCGGGAATCTCTAGCGTTCAGAATTTCCAGCCCAGAAAACACTTCCAGATGTATGTTATTGCTCTCTTGGTACTTTTGAATCTATTCCAGCTCCGAAATGCCTCGACATGATTTTGCTCTTCTGGTACTTGCGAATCTATAGCGCTCTTAATTTCCAGTCCTCAAAAACATCGGCATGTTCCTACTCTCCTGGTATTTGTGAATCTGTAGCGCTCGTAATTATGGCCCCGGAATATCTCGACATGATTCTGCTCTGTTGGTACTTGAGAATCTATAGCGTTCACAATTTCCAGCTCCGAAAATACTTCGACAGGTTTTTGCTCTCCTGTTACTTGTGAATCTTTAGAGTTCATTAATTTTAGTCCGAAAATAAGCTTCGACATGTTTCTGTTCTCTTGGTATTTTTTAAACTTCACCGCTCACAACTACGGCGCTGAAAATAAATCGACGTGTGTCTGCTCTCCTGGTTACTTGCGGGAATCTATAGCGTTCACAATTTTAAGCCCAGAAAATACTTCGACATGTTTCTGTTCTCCTAGTACTTGTGAAAATATAGCGTTCACATTTCCAACGTGGAAAATGCTTTGACATATTACTGATCTAAAGAACTTGTGAACCTAAAGCGCTTATAATTCAAACCCCAAAAAAACTTCCGAGATATTTCTGCTCTCCTGGTACTTGTGAATCAATAGCGCCCATAATTCCAGCCCAGAAATACCTTGACATGTTCCTGTTTTCCTGGTATTTGTGAATCTGTAGCGCTCGTAATTATGGCCTCGGAATATCTCGATATGATTCTGCTCTCCTGGTACTTGAGAATCTATAGCGTTCACAATTTCCAGCCCGAAAATAAGCTTCGACATGTTTCTGTTCTCTTGGTATTTTTTAAACTTCACCGCTCACAACTCCGGCGCCGAAAATAAATCGACGTGCGTCTGCTCTCCTGGTTGCTTGCTGATCTATAGCGTTCACAATTTCCAGCCCAGAAAATACTTCGACATGTTTCTGCTCTCCTAGTACTTGTGAAAATATAGAGTTCACAATTCCAACGCGGAAAATCCTTCGACATATTTCTGATCTAAAGTACTTGTGAATCTAAAGTGCTCCCCCAAACAACATGTTTATATGCTTTCCTGGTACTTACGAATCTATAGCGTTTTTAATGTCCAATCCGTCCGTCCGTTTGTGTCAATATGATTCTGCTCTCCTGGTACACAATTTCAAGCCCCGAAAATACTTCGACAGGTTTCTGCTCTGATGTTACTTGTGAATCTTTAGATTTCATTATTTTAGCCCGGAAATAAGCTTCGACATGTTTGTGTTCTCTTGGTATTTTTTAAACTTAACCGCTCACAACTCCGGCGCCGAAAATAATTCGACCTGTGTCTGCCCTTCTGGCTATTTTCGTGAATCTATGTATAGCGTTCAGAAAGTCCAGCCCAGAAAATACTTCGAGATGTTACTGCTCTCCTGGTACTTCTGAATCTGTAGCGCTCATAATTCCGGCTCCGAAATGCCTCGACATGTTTCTGCTCTCCTAGTACTTGTGAAAATATAGCGTTCACAATTCCAACGCGGAAAATGCTTCGACATATTTCTGATCTCTTGGTACTTGTAAATCTAAAGCGCTCATAATTCAAGCCCTGAAAAAACTTCCAAGATGTTTCTGCTCTCCTGGTAATTGTGAATCTGTGGCACTCGTAATTCCGGCCCAGGAATACCTCGGTATGTTTCTGCTCTCCTGGTACTTGTGAATCTGTAGCGCTTGGAATTCTAGGCAAGCGTGCTCCACCTTAGACCGCGTCATCGCTTAAAATCAGGTGAGATAGCGGTCAAACGTTTGCCTACCAATAGTAAAAAAAACCAGTCCCTAAAATACTTCGAAAAGTTTCGGCTCAAAAGAAATCTTGCCCAAAAATAATTTGACATGTTCCTGGTCTCCTTGTAATTGTGAATCTTGAGTATTTTAAACTTAACCGCTCACAACTCCGGCGCTGAAAATAAATCGACGTGTGTTTGCTCTCCTGGTTATTTTCGAGAATCTATAGCGTTCACAATTTCCAGCCCAGAAAATACTTCGAAATATTTCTAATCTCCTGGTACTTGTGAATCTAAAGCATTCATAATTCAAGCCCCAAAAAAACTTCCGATATGTTTCCGGCCCCGGAATACCTCGGTATGTTTCTGCTCTCCTGGTACTTGTGAATCTGTAGCGCTCTGAATTCCAGACCCGAAAGTTTCTGCTCTGCCTAAAAAAAAATCTTGCCCAAAAATAATTTGACATGTTGCTGGTGTCCTGGTGGTTGTGAATCTCTTAGCACTCGTAATAAAATTCTAGCCCGGTAAAAAAATTTGACATGTTTCTGTTCTCCTGGTACTTTTTAATCTGAAGTACTAAGGTAGCAGAAACTTTGGACTTAAACTTCTTCCTCTGTCTCCATTAAGTCATGTATGTTACCTGGATAAAAAGTAGCCTATGTGTTATTCCAGGATGTGACCTATATATGTGCCAAATTTCATCCAAATCCCTTCAGCCGTTTTTGCGTGATTGACGGACAAACATCCAAACATACAAACATGAACGCTTGCAATGAAAGCCAATCTTTTTTCCAGCAAAAAAAAAACCTGACCAAAAATACTTTGACATTATGTCTGCTCTCCTGGTACTCGAGAATCTTTGGCGCTCACAAATTCAGACCCGAAAATATTTCGACATGTTTATGCTCTCCTGGTACTTGTGAATCTGAAGTACTAAGGCAGCAGAAACGTCTGATTTCCACTTCCTCCTCCGCTGCCATTAAGCTATGCCTTTTATCGGGATAAAAAGTAGCCTATGTGTTATTCCAGGATGTGACCTACATATGTGCGAAATTTCATCCAAATCCCTTCAGCCCTTTTTGCGTGATTGACGGACAAACATCCAAACATACAAACATACAAACATACAAACATACAAACATACAAACATACAAACTTTCACATTTATAATATTAGTAGGATTTGGTACCTCTAAGGTACCGGGAATAAACGTTAAAACCCGTCAAACCCCGCGCGCCGTTTCCACAGTTGACATGTTTCGACCCGGCCGAATTCCTGTATATTTTTAGGAAACTAAAATAAAAAATCCGTAAAAGATTCGCACGGAACGTAAGCATCTACTTTACCGCACGCTCCGTTATCTGGCGATACAACGGAGCGTGCGGTAAAGTGGGTACTTTGGTAAGGGTACCTATTTTACCGCACGTTCCATTGTTTTGTGCGTAATTTTTAACTTTTAAGCAATGTACATAGGCTTCGTAAATGCATTTTTGAGCAAGTGTGTTGTAAAAATTTTTATGCTCGTGACAAACTTAGAAGTCAGATTTGACAGGTGAGTAGAGAGGGATAGAAGATCGCTTTACTACTGAAGAGATTTATTTTCATCTATTTTTCACGCTAACTTACTGGTAAAGCAATGTTGTATTCTGCTGTAAACGCATTATTATAGAAAGCGTCCACATTTTCCTGGGCATTCGAGCGTATGAGGCAGTGAAAATGTTTTTCGAAACAGCGTCTTTCGCGACTACTTCATTCGAGTCCATGAGCTTTCGAACCTGTGAGGCAGTCGAAAAATAATTCGCAACAGCGTGTGCCGCAACAGTGGCGTTCGAAACAACATAGGGGACCCCATTTTTCTTTAAAGTAACGTTTTAATCATTCTTCTGCATTCTGTTCGCGACCGTACATCTCTACAATGGCAGTATCTGTCCTCTCTCAAGTGCTCCCTGGTGAGAGTCGGTGGAATTGAAACGTAATCAGATGCTTGCCAAGCGAGTTGGACGGCGACCAGAAATGTTCAACATCTTTGATTAAGCCCAGTTTTTGGGTTATGGCCGGGTTTGCATTTTAAATAAGACTTGGAATACGAATTGATTGTTTATGATGATTTTTTAATTTCGGTTGGTTAGGAGATACATGGTTCCAAGACAGAGCATTTTGGCAGAGGAACCTACGACGGAAAAGATTTATTATATCTTTAAACTAGCTGACCCGCACAACTTCGTCTGCGTGACATTTTCCACTAATGCTTCGCTCCTATTTGTCTTACCGTGATACCTTTAGCCTTTCTCGATAAATGGGCTATCTAACACTGAAACGATTTTTCAAATCGGACTAGTAGTTTCTGAGATTAGAGCGTTCAAGCAAACAAACAAAATCTTCAGCATTATAATATTATTAGATACTAGCTGACCCGCGCAACTTCGCCTGCGACACATTTTCCATGAATGCTCCGCTCCTAAATAATATTGCGACTATAAATTGAGATATGTAAGCTACCCTATCTTTCAAGTTAGATCAACCTGCACACCGTGTGCAAACTTGGTTAAAGTCGATTAAGTAGTTTAAGAGTCCATCGCGGACAAACAACGTGACACGTGATTTATATATATTAGATTATGTATAAATATATATTAACTTTAAATAATGAATAATATCGATTTGCAAACAAAAAAAAAATCTTGGAAACAATAAAAGAGTGAATTTCAACAACTATGATTTGTTACCTAATTTTGGTGGAAAAGTTTGTTTCTGGTTTTTTTAATAATCTAAGATGTTGATAAGCAACAGATACGTATTCAGGTACATAAAATGTGAGAGAAATTTATTTATTCCTGAAAGCTTC